>JANHMN010000012.1:27328417-27385363 GCA_030674055.1 Rhabdomys pumilio | reverse complement strand
TCTCTCTCTCTCTCTCTCTCTCTCTCTCTCTCTCTCTCTCTCTCTCTGTATGTGGTATGTAATGTCCTTGCCCCAGACAGAATGCTGTGACAGGGATCCCCATGACCTGATAGCACCTGGCATGACCTGATTCCCTACAGGTATCTCCCTAGAGTACCTTGTTCCAGCTGAGACATGTAGAAGAAGGGGCACAGCTGCCTGCCTGACTCTGCTAGTGGTAAAGACCACACTGTTGCTGGGCTTCCCAGGCGTCTCTTTGTCCAGCACCCAAACCTCACTCCTATCCTGACTTTGCTTTTGCTACCTCACAGCAAGGGATATCCATTCTTGCCTCTGCCCTCAGGAGCTCCACTGGGGTCTGGCTTCACTCTGCATGGGGAAGTCCTCATTTGCCAAGGCTCTGGATCAACCACTGTCCTTCCCGGGGCTTTCCTAGCCTAGCATGAGTCAGATGCTCAGCCTGCCAACTGTATTTTTCCTCATGACAGTTCTGGAGGGACAGAGCACTAATTAATTTTAGTGTGGGTAAAGAAACTAGGTTCTGAGAAGTTAATTGACTAAGACAAGGTCACCTAGCAAGCCAGGTGGCATCCCAAGCCTGTCTGATTTGGCAAATCATTCACCACAGATGGCCATGATCACAGAGCTGTGGGGACGGATGTGCTGAGGTTAACTGAATCAGACAGTCCACTTTACACCCATGTGTGTCCTTGGGTCAAACCCAATCTCTCCACCACACCCAGCTTAGCTCAGCTCCTTCCTGTCCTTGGGCCCAGGGCCTCCAACTCGGCCTTATCCCCTGCAATATACCTGCCCCCTAAGTATCACTCCTAGACTTTACACCCACCCAAGTTGTACCTGGGAAGTTCCCATCTTGGGGCAGGGAGGAATGTAGCTTAGCCAGGGTCTAAGCTCGCTCAGTCTGGGAGGCCTCTGTTCTGAGAGGTCCACATTCTTCTCTTCCCAATTCCAGAAACCTTTGGGTCAAAGCTTAGTGTGTGACTAGGGTCAAGGCTCAGAGTGTAACCTGATCAAGACTCGGAGTATAATATAAGGGAATCAGGGCTCAGAGTGTTACTAGGATCAGGGTTCAGCCTATGACCAGGATCAGGACTCAGAATATGATTGGAATCAAAACTCAGAGTATGACCAGGATCAGGATCAGAGCTCAGTGTGTGACCATGGTCAGGGCCCAAAGTGTGAACAAGATCAGGTCTCAGTATAACCAGGAATAGAGCCCAGTGATTAGAATCAGGGGTTAATATATAACCAGGATCAGTTCAGCGTGTGATGAGGATCAGGCCTTATGTGTGTCTTGGCTCAGAGGATGACCACAAAGGACTTCTATAGCATGGCTTCTATGCTAGGGCATTGTGGCTTCTCTTCTGGGGCTGCTGACATTGAGAAGTCATGCTGGAGCTGGGTTCAGGGGTCAGATCCCACCTTTCAACCCCTCTCATACTGCACAGCTACTGTTTACTGGGCACACCGGGGCTCAGCAGGGGAGATGTACTACAGAGCATGCCTAGACCCCTTTCCTCTGTGGTTGCAACACTGAGATAGGCTGTACCATGGCGTGGTGGACAGGAACTCTGCACCGACTCTTGTCTTTGCCTCTCAAGGTAATGGAGGTCAACGGCAGAGACCTGGCTCTGGGTGTCTGGGACAGGGTGCACTGCTTGCTGCCCTGACCCCAGGTCAGGCAATGGAGGAAGATCTGCATAGTTCCTCTTTCAAGTTCAGGAAAGCCCTGCCTCTGCTTTCCCTGTCTGTGGCACTTCCTTTGTCCTCTTATACCATCTCCCAGGACCATTCATACCCTGTGAGTACCTCTGCTTTGTGGACTGATACCCTGGCCTTGTCGGGAGAGCAGGTCGTGCTGGGACCATTTGTAATCCTGGACCCCACCTACAGCTACTCAGAGTTATGTTGGCCATGCTCAACTTCAACCTAGAATGTTCCACTGTGCGAACAATACCCTCATGCCTTTTTCCCCAGGTAGCCATACCTCACTCTCCCTGCAACCAGGCTCTGCTGACTCCTTGGCCCTGACTCTTCTGTCCCCTCTAGAGGGGCATCCAGGAGTGTAGATGAGTGACTCCAAAATATTCCCACATTGAAAAAGAAGTAAGCTCAGAAACAGAACCGAGGATCATGCTCTGGAAAGAGACCACAGTGCCCTGTCCCTCCAGTATCCTTCCAGAAGGATGCTTGTTTGCATGAGCCTCTCTGCACCAGCCTCTGGACCTATAAAGCATTGACATTCACAGTTTCATCCTGAAAGGGGGGCAGTAGATATCTTCTCCATATCCACCCTTTACACCCACCTACCAGACAGCAAAGGGATGTTTCTAGAAAGGCCCCAGGGGAACTGGAAGCACCCCTCCACAGCTTCAATGTCTCTGGAATCTTAAACCACCCTAGTCCTTACTAACATACTGCAACTTTTCCTGGAGGCTTCCAGGAAGGTAAACATAGCAGTAATTGTGGTTTAACTGAAGCCTTTCCCAAAGGACTTATGGAGTACTCAGAAGAAACCATTAAAGATCACTCCACACTCAGACCTCTGGCCTCAGAATTCCAAGATGCACTTCAACCTCCTAGTCAGCCCCTCTCTTGAAAGTCTACCTTGAGACCTCTGATTTTGTAAATCAGTCACCTAACATGACCATGACCATATAGCAGTGGACATTAGCTGGATTAGATAGAGGACAAAGGCATCGACAGAAGCAGCATCCAGGAAACACTGGAGATACTTCAGAGTCTGCCAATTGTCTTTCATGGAGTAGCTCCGGAGGCCACACCCCTCCCATAGGCCCCACCCACTGTACCTCTTATTAGGTGCTCTTAATGTCATAGCCTTGATAATAAGGGTGACGAGGCTCTTCTTTGTCACCCTCTCAGCACCCCTCTTTCCTCGGCCTCCCTGTGTGCGTGTCCTCTGACCATTTCCTGTGTCACTGCCCTGTGGGCACACGTGGAGGGTGGTGTACTTCTTGGCATATGGGACAAATATTTCCTTCTTGGTCATCTGTCTTTCAATTTTGTTAACAGCCCTCTCTCCCAAGTCACCCTATGTAAACTAGGCTGGCTTGAACTTTCAGTTCCAGCTTCCCAAGTCCTAGGAAGCTTCCATGTTTATTATTAAATAGATTCTTGTATAGTAATTTTTGACACTCAGTTTTGCATCTTGTTTATCTTTATCTTTTCTTCTTCTTCTGTTGTTGTTGTTGCTGCTGCTGCTTCTCTAATGTCTCCCTGTCTTGTCCTGAATTCATAATTTGTAGACCCAGCAAGCCTTGAACTCGGGGATCACCTGCCTTTGCCTCCTGAGTTTTAGGATCAAAGCCATGTGTCACCACCACCTGGCTATTTTTCTTTCTAATTTTCAGCAGCTTTACTGACTATATCTCACATATATATCTTGCATAGGCACCTCAAACATTTCAAAGTGTACCATTTGCTGAATGCAGTGGTACCCACCTGTAATTTCTGCATTTGCGTGAGAAATGAAAGCCATGAGTTCAAGGCTGGCTTGGGCTACAAACTGACCATGCTGAAGAGGGTGTGGGAAGATTGCACCTCTCAAGGTCAACAGTTTTGGCATAGCCACGGACGTCTGCAAACACCACTAGTTGGGTTGCTGTGTCCCATTGTCTCAGAAAGGAAACTCATGCTCCTAGCTATTATACCATCCCTCCATTCCTGTGGCATTGTGAAAGACACCTTTGGTCTTCAGCCAAGTTTCTTGACACGCAGCTCCTTAAAGCTTTTGAGTGTCTTTTATAAGTTGATGAATGACAGGTAGAGATGGGTGTCCCTCAGTAATTCCAGGAGAGAACTGATCACCTAAGAGATACCAGCATAACTGACGGATGAAGATTTTGATTCCCACCCCAAAGTTTCTTCTAAGGACAGGAGAGGGACTGAAAGTTAAGCTGATCACCAGTGGCCAATGAAATAACCAATCATGTCCACATAATGAAACTTCTATAAAACCCCAAAGGGATGGGACTCTAGGCTTCTGGGTTGCTTAACACAAGAGGTTCTGGGTTTCTTGGGGAGGATAATAAAAAATTACTCATGCCTAGAAAGGCACCGAGGCCCTGCTGTTCCTTAGTGGACCCCAAAAAATCAGGTGACACTTTTAACCATTTTTAAAAATCAAGAACATGACCAAAGGGCTGGAGAGATGACTCAGTGGTTAAGAGCACCGGCTGCTCTTTCAGAGGTCCTGAGTTCAATTCCCAGAAATCACATGGTAACTCATAACCACCTGTAATGAGATCTAATTCCCTCTTCTGGCCTACAGGCGCACATGCAGACAGAACACTGTATACATAATAAATAAGTAAATCTTTGAGAGAGAGAGAGAGAAAGAGAGAGAGAGAGAGAGAGAGAGAGAGAGAGAGGCCAAAGATGCCAAAACACCATATGGAAAGACCCTGAGCGAAGGATGTGAGGCGGGCATAGCCTTGGGGACAGAGTCCTCAACCTGCAGCATCTCATGTGGGCTACACATAGCTGGTACCTGAGTTGTATTGACCTGGAGAATGGACAGCTGAAGCCCACTGTGGGAATGCTGGCTGGCTGGCTGACAGAGAGAGAGAGAGAGAGAGAGAGAGAGAGAGAGAGAGAGAGAGAGAGACCCTAAAAGCTGATGATCTCAGGATGAGAATGTTCTTGACAGACCCAGTAAAACTAGAAACAGGAAGGAAGTGGTGATGGGAAGGCTCCTGCCTACCTGCCCGGGACACAATGGTTTCCTTGGGAGCCTTGCCAGAGATTCCTTGCTCTGTGCACACCCTGTGCTTTGCAAGCCCAGCATGTGACATGCAGATCTCTGTAACTTCTGCAGTTCAGACAAAGTGTATTGGACATCACAGCAGAGTCACTTCCTCCAACCACAGCTGCCAAGTCCTGGCCCACATGCCTAAGACCGACAGACCGCTATACCCAAGAAGCTTGGGCACACTTCCCGGTTTGCCTTTCTCCCTGTCACAGCCTCTGGATGACATGTTCCCATTGAGGTGCTCTGTCACCCCCAAATACATACTCTACTCTTGGAGACTCTGACATCTACAGTGGCCAAAGGAATGTACAAGCATTTTGATGACCAGAGATACTGAATAGTACAGTAGAAGGAAATACTTTGGGTGTCCCCTCCTGACTGGTGCATCTCCCTCATCTGTTTCCAGTCTTCCCTAAACCTCCACGATCTCATGCAGAGTCCTAGAGAATAAAGTATTCTGTACCACTTGAAGGGTCAACCCTGCAAAAGTGTGGGTCAGTACCTCATTCCCATAGGTTGGTGGCTGGGATTTCATAGCCTGAACATGTCTTATTGTATGTGTTCGCTCATGGGAATGGGTATGTGGGTTTCCACCCTTTGGCCACTGTGTGTGAATAGCTCTGCCCTGAGCAACTGTGGGCCAGTTTCTGTGGATTGTTTCTACTTGTGTATATGCCCAGGGGCACCACTTCCGTGTCTTGGTCATACCATAGCCCTGAGTTAAATCATCCGATTAATCTAATCATGGGATTAGAGTCAAGTTTGAGGCCTTTTATCTTCTGAACGGGCTAGCATTTAAGGAATCTCTTTTTCAGCCACACAGGAAGCTGAGGTAGGAGCCAGCCTGGGCTATATACACTGGGACCAGTTCTCAAAATAAGCAAAAGGTCTTTGGTTTTACTTTGTGTCTTTTGACCTGGTGAGAGAGGTCTGGACCCATCTTTTCTTGCTTTCGGTGCTAGTACAGCAGGCAGCTGTCCGTGCCCACTACGGCAGGCAGCTGTCCGTGCCCACTACCCTGAGCAACACTGTTCATTCCGGCATTGCTAGCACAAGGTACTTCTTGTCTATGGTTTGGCTGATGCTGAAGCTCCAGCTTTCTGTCAGTTGCTCTCTGCTTGGGCATTGCTCTCCTTGTGGGTCTTACCTTTTACAGGTGTTTATTTTTGTAAGAACTTTGCCAAACCGAGAACAAGCAAGCCCAGGGTAGGGCCTGCTTCTGTGTTTCCTGGCAGGTATCAACTGTGATTTGCTTCTGGTCTCTCAAAACCAGGAGCCAGAAACTTATCCCCCAGGCCTGGTTGGGAACTGGGAATTAAATATTTACTGGACACAGATTCTAGGCATTTAATTTCCCGTGTCCATACGAAGGTGAGTGGATATGCTGTCTGGGTAGCTGTATTCAACTGCTGTAGGCCACAGCTTTCTCATTGCAGATTCCTGGTCGGTACCTGGAGGCAGATATCCTGCCCAGGGCCACATAGGGTGTGGGCAGCCTTCTGAGAAGCATAGGCAAAGCAAACCAGGCAAGGACATGGTAGAAAAGACAGAAAAGGACAAGGTGAGAGACACAAGGCTGAGAAGATAACAGGTTTCTTCTCAAGAGCTCCTGACAACAGAGGTGGACGGTGCCCAAAGGCCTGTGGTCAGTGAACACCATTCCTCCTCTGAAGAGAACTTTTTCTCCACCTGCTCAACTGTGTGCCTGTAGGACGCTTCTGGAATCTCATTCAGAGTGAGTGTGCTCATTGGCCCAGGTCAGGGTTCCATTCAGCCTTCAAGCCCAGGCGAAGGTACTCCTCAAGTGCCCCAAACCCCAGATCAAGGGTGTTCTTTAAATGCTCTCAGCCCAGGCTAGATTGCTTCCTAGCCCTCAGCCCAGGTTAGAGTGCTCCCCAGTCCTCAGCCCTAGGATAGAGTGGTCCCCAGCCCTCAGCCCAGGTTAGAATGCTCCCCAGTCCTCAGCCCAGGTTAGAGTGCTCCCCAGCCCTCAATCCAGGTTATTGTGCTTCCCAGCTCTCAGCCCCAGGTCTGGGTGCTCCTTGGCCCCTATTCTCAACTTTGAGATACTCCTGTGCAGATCAGATCAATGTAATAGTCAGGTGCCCCAGCCTCAAGTTAGAGCGTTTTTCAAGTGCCTACAGACTCAGCTCCTCCTCATAGCCTTCTCAAGAACAGAACCAACCATCTACAGGCCCCTGTGACTTTAAGGCCCTGTGTCTTCTTGGAGATAGGCAGGCTCTTCATAGAAGAGAGAAGGTCAGTGGGGGGTGTAGTCGACAGCCTGGGCCAAGAAGGCCATGACTGACAAGAGACAGGGAGGGGATAAGAGATTGTCTGAATCCAATTCCCTCTATAGCCAAGCCCAACTCCTGATACACTGGGTCCATTAAACAACTGTGTGATCCAGGTAGATTTTATTGGGAGATTTGTTGATACTGAGGGTGACCCACAGATTGGATCTTAAGGTTGTAAGTGAATTTACACAGGACTTCATTCAGAACTTCCTGAGGAAGTATGAGTTGGAGAACTTTGGGATGGCCAAGCTGGAATGATCTCCAAGGATCAAGCCTGACCAAGGGACATGCCATAGTTTTGTGGAGCCAGCTGGAGGAATGTGGTCAGTCCCTGTTGCAGAGATTGGACTGGCAGCAAGCGATGGATACATGAGGACCTAAGTTCAAGCTGGGGACATCAGGACAGCGATTGTAGCACATCTTCTCCACCAGAGGCAGGTCTTTAAAGCTGATGGGAGACCCTGGGGGATAAGAGATAAACGATGGTGCTTCCTGAAGCTCTGAGCTCCCAAAACCTCTATCACATCAGCCATTGTATTGAGGGCTACCTCCAAGCACTGAAAGACCCTGCCTGGTCCCTGTCCCAGGCAGAGGCTTCCAGACACATTCCTACTGTGTTCTTGATCTGCTGGGCCCTGGGCTCTGCCTGCCCAGTGAACCAGCTCTCTGTGCAAGAAGGGTGTGTCCAGCCCATCCCTCCCATCACACTCACGGGTGGCAATGGTGACACAGTGGGTGGACCTCCATGGGCACTGAGACTGGTGGGAGCATCCTCCAAATCCCTTGCACAGGTGGCATTTCAGGCCTTGTGTTACAGCTACAGACAGAAGGAGACAGGGGCAGCCGGTGAGCAGCTCCTGCAGAGGATGCCACCTGCTCTGGTACCCAGCTCCCAACCTCAAGCCGGTCTCATATCTTTGCAGCCCACCCTCCCTTGAGGGGCCTTGAACCTCAAGACCTTGGAAGAAGGGCTAAGTGAAACCCTGATACTCAGCCTACCACTGTGTGAGACAGTGATCATACTGGAACCAGTTGCTCTGTGTTCCAGCCCAGAGCACCAAGGGCTGAATGGAGCAGAGGTGGATCTCCTGGGAAAAAGAAGTGCAGGTTCCGGCTCCTGAAGACCAGGTATGGGGCGAGATGGTTTGGAGGCTGAGACTTTAGCCATGCTCCCCCTTTACCTCCAGGGACCTGAGAAAAATCATTTCTAGCCCTGGGGTCTCTGTTCTGTGGGTTAAGATGATGGGACCTTTGTCCAGTTAGCAAGGAATCCAGGGCAAGGCCAGGCAGAAGGAAGGTGGGAGCCTTCTGAGTTCTACTGGCCATTTTTCTGGCAAAACCTAGATCACTGGTCTGCATCCAGCCCAGGGACTCCTCAGTCAGGCCAGTGGCCTACCCTGCTCTCTCTTGCTTTCTCTGGATTCCCTTATCTGTCTTCCTGCCTCTCCCTGTCCTCTCTGCCTCTTTCTCCCTCTTTCTTCCTTGGATTCCAGTCCCTAACACCATGCCCAGCCCTGGATATTCTCCATGATCAATCATACTGCAGCATACGGGCTCTGTACAAGCCCTGAGCTGACACCAAATGAGGAAGCTCCTAGGGGAAATCCCATCCTACCTGGGCCACTGTAGAGTGTCTGAGATAGAAAGCTGGCTCCTCCCTGGGGCTCCTACGACAGCCACACCTCTACCAGACCTCACATGTAAGTTTGCTGGTCCATTCTGGCCAGTCTCAGAGATCTTCATCCTATGTACTGTAGAGCAGGGGACAGACAGGAAGTCCCTCCCACAGCCAGGTCCCTACCACTTGCCTTGACTGTTTACCAGCCCTACCAAGCAGCTGTAGCTGAGACCTTGCCAGGGGCACAAAAAGATAGCAACAAAAGCCAAAAAAAAAAAAATCTTTAGCCGTCCCATGGATGTTAAAGATACTAAACAGACTGAACATGGGATCCCTGCACAGAGAAGGGCATAGACAGCAGCTGAGAGGTAAGTGGTTGGGGCACCAAAAGGGATAGGCAAGGTGCTGGGGAGAACTGGACTGGTGCCAACTCCCATTTCTCTTCCTCTCTATGCCTCCTAGCTTTGCCCAGGCTCACCTTTCCATCATCTGTGTGGCATAAACAAGCCCCAGCTCATAGGCCATCTCCTCCAGGGGGTTGGGGGGGAGCTTCTCAGTTCTGAGACAGAGATCCTCCTTGCTACAGCCACCACGAGCTGGCCTTGTTATGTTCATGCTTAAGGCTGTCTCCCTACACCTATTCACTAGGGTTCTCGAGATGAATGGGGATCCCATCCCACTCCTCAATGCCCCCCCTCGCCCAAGTATCCATCACACTGGTCCCTGCTTCACTGATGAGGCTCAAGAGATGTTCCGAGAATAAATGATCGAATGAGCTCTAGGACAGGGACAGGATCTGGGTCATTAAGAGAAAGAATAACTGTCCCTCTTAGGGTCTTTGTGTTGTCATCAAGGAAGCCAGGAAGGTTTAGCTCTCAGAAGGAAATTAGCTCTGGGCACAGTGGTATGATCATAGGGACAGACCCCCAGGTAGGCATTTGCCTAGAGAGAGAGGGTTTTGGAGAAGGTAGGAGGGACAATAGAACTTGCCTTGAGACAGTGGACTCTACTAGGTCCAATCCACTGCAGTGCTTCCAGGGACAGTTGACTCTCTCTGGTCTTATTTTCTCACTCTGGGATCAGCTTAGGATGGAATCTACCCTTCTCAGGCTATGTTGAGCCCTGAGGATGTGGCATTACCCGTGGGTGACAGAGCAGGCACCCAGCAACATGCAGTACACAGAAAGAGACTCACTCCCAGAGCCTGACTCCCTCCAACTTCTAAGTGGCCAGGCTTGAGGCTTTTGTCTTGAGGGGCAGATATGAAGGAATAGCCTGGGAAGTCCCTGTGTAGAGAGTTGTCTCAGCTCACAGATGCTCCTGAGATACTAGAGCCTTGGCTAAGATGGAGTTGGCAGCTGGCCCATGGCTGAGAACTCCCTCTGAAACCTCAGCCCTGACAGAGATAAAATGTCTCTAAGCCTTGGGCTCAGGATCATCAAAGTGGAGATGGTTTGTGCTGGAGGCTCTGGGTAACACTTAGGGGGTCAGTAGTTCAGACTTCCTCAGGTCAGAGAGTCTTCATTAGGCCCAGTCCAAGAAGAGTGAATTAGAGTCAGAGATGTATACATGGACCTCCCATACCACACTTCAGGTGGACCCCAAATGCTGGAGCACTCCAACACATGATGGAAACCAAGGTTTTGCTAGGTAAGGCTTCTGGGAGCTGGGGCTGGCTGAGTTTGGAGCACAGTTTGCTGATCGCAACTGTTTCTTTGCTCAGGCATTGATTAGGGTTGGATATAGGAACAACTTGGACTCCATTAAATGATGGCAAGGCCAGGAATAGGCAATGGTATTTGTGGATGTCCCTGGGAGGTCATCAGCAGGTACTGGAGTCAAGGCACCAATTACAGAAGCAGACGGAGCTAGCTAGCCTGGAGGGTACAGAAGTTCGTGGGCCTGAAAGTCAACTGGATGAAATCGCCCTGGGAAAGTGGAATAGAATCTAAGAATGGAGGTAGGAGGGTGTCAGGAGAAAGCTGTAGCTGCAGAAGACGGACCAGCTGGGGCCCCGGGGCTGGAGCGGGGCGAAGTAGCAGAGGTGTGCGTGCTTGCGAGTGTGCAAGGTTGTTGCGATGGAGTTGGGAATGCCTAGGGGTGAGTTTCAAACTGAGAAGTAAACATGCAGACTGAGTGTTGTGGGGTCCAGAGAAGAGGGTTTAGAGATCTATGAAGGCCAGTGGCAGAAGACAGAGGCTCATAGATAAGGAGGGTCTTGGGGTCAATGATGGGGAGAGGAGAAATGGGTACCCCGTCTTGGGGTCAAGGATGGGGAGAGAAGAAAGGAAAGAGGTACCCCAAAGGGTCAGCGGTGACCCAGGCTTGAAGGACAGTGTTGAGTAAGGGAGGTAAAAAAGATGGCCACACCCCTGACTCACCTAGCTCCATGCTCAAGACCACGGCCAGAAGGAACCAGAAGTGAAGCCTCATGTTCTCTGTGTTAAGGACGAGGCTTACTCCCTGGCCACCCCTTATACCTGCTTGTGGCTCCTACTCCACCCTCACCTCCCATTGCTGCTGGCTCCCAGCCCTGAGTCACTTGCATCCTGGCTCAGATGGGAGCAGGCAGAGCTTGTTGCTATGTGGCCTTGGGGAGCTAGGTACAATTTCACAAGCCTTCTTCCCTCCTCCATGGAGTAGGGATGTGCCAAACATCAGGCCCAAGGCTCTCAAGAGAGGCTTTGCACAGGCTGGAAGCTCAGTACAGGTCCACCTCACCCTGCAGTTGCACAGAGGACATGGTACAGGGAGCAGTCCTCAGCTACACTCCAAAGTGAGACTGGAGCCAGGGCCAGGTGAAACTAGAATGTCTTCCTCGGCAGCTCACTCTGGATGGAGTTTGGTGGCCAGGCTGTTGAGGGACCAGTTTCCTCATCTGCTAAATCAGGCTTCGGTCATGTCCTGTCCCTCCCAAGACTTGGAGAGCCGGGAGAAGCATGGCGGTACAGTGGTACTGAGAATAAGGGGTGAGTGTTATCTATCAAGGGATTGTACTGGCATGGGACCAAGTGGCAGCTGGAGAGGAAAGCAAAGCCTTTGGTGTTAAAAAGGGTCCTAGGTTGGGGTAAAGAGACAAAAGCAGCAAACTTCAGGGCAGAGGCCATTCTGTCAATAGACCGGGGTGTAGGGGCTGAGGCCAGGCAAGAGACCCCATGTGTCTACTCTGGCTGTCCAGGTGGCTTTGACTGACCTCCATTCTTTATGGAATCTCCAAGCCTGGGGGTTGGACAGGGCAAAGGGTCAGAGATCCTGATAGAGAAGCTACTAGAGTCAGACTCTTCTTGAGTATTAATTAACAAGGATGTGGGATCAGGAATCAGAAAGCCAAATGAAGGCAGAAGTAGCAGGTAGGGGGCTTTGGTCCAGTGTCTCCCACCCAGTTCCTCAGCCTACACTCAGGTTTGACAATACAGAAAAGTAGACCTGCTGCTTCTCAGAATGGAGTGACTTTTAGTGAACCCCAGGAATCCTGTTAATACCTCCCTTGCCTTGGCTAGCTTAGATATGAGGTCAAGAACCAAAGACCTTCAGGGTCAGAAGGTTCCACCAAACCAATCTGGATGGGTAAACTCTGAATTCAAACAGAAGGTATGAGAGAAAGAGACAAATGTCCTTCACTTGTTTATTCATTCAATGGGGGACATTGACGGGAACACTCTGAAATATAGGTACATGGAGATGTGACATAAAAGTGGATTTCATGTCCTTGCTGGGTGAGAGCTTAGGGTTGGCAGAGACACAACCAAGGGAGGTGCCAGGCATCATGTGACCATGTATCCTTTGAGGCCTCCTCTATGCAGACCCCAGGCACGAGCCTCCAGGAGCCAACTGAGAGGTTACTGTCACTGTCATTTCACCAATGAGATGGCTGGAACACGAGTCTATGCTTGAGGAGCCCAGGTCACTTGGTGCTGCAGGATGCCATGGTGCTTGCCAGCAAGTAACCACGCACCAAAGCAGATGGCCACTTACTCCTGGAGATCTTTCTAGTTTCAGAATGTGGACTAAGGTGCTTACTGCAGAAGATGAAGACATGGGTGCTCTGTGCCCCTTCCCATCTGCTTTTAAGGAAGCCAATCACAGAGAATAACTCTCACTGGACAACTTCTCTCTGGTGGACTAGGCCAGACACCTCTCTCTGATGCTTCGGCTGACCCAGCTTCATCAAATCCCACAGAGGTACACACCATGTCCCATCAAGCAGTCTCTCTCCAGTGACTACCAAGATGCTTCCAGACTGCAACTCTATAGATAAGCGCTGCCAGCCACCATCTGTGTTGAGGGGCCACTGTTTATCGCAGTGTGAGACCACTCAGGGCCTTGAGCCCTAGTCCCTGACAGTGTTAACCCTGACAAAGGCTGATATTCCTTTGTACCTCTCTCTACCACCCCATCCCATATTCCCTTTCTCTGTGTATCCACACACAGGGCTGGACACCCCTGGCCTACCCTTCAGCCCCCCATCACAGTTCTAAAGTTTCAGGTTCATAAGTTCTTACAACACTGCACTCTGAAATTCTCCGGTTTATGAAGCCACTGTCATCTCGAGGGTGCACGGTCCTGACCCAAGCAGTTGGAGGAGCACCCATAATTGAATGGGTTGGTACTAGAAAGACAAATGACCCAGGAAAACGAAGTGCCTTACTCCTCTGTGCCTCGGTGTCTTTACCTGTCAAAGGGGGACAGTTATGACCACCCCATATACTTTTGCAGAACTGCTGTGGGGTGTGCAGAGCCACCTGCTGTGGGCTAGACAGATGTTCATCACACCACCCCAGACAGGATTCAGGACAGGCCATCTGGGACTGTTCCCCTAATCTGCATCTCCCACTGGCCCACTTGGCCCTGTATTAATTGAGCGCCTTTTGGGGCTCTGTGCTAAGCACCAAGGACAAGCTAGCTAGGCACAGTGCTTCCTGTAGGGCTGAGTGGCAGTGTGGCCACCGTGGAGCCTCTCTGGTCAGTGTCCAGAGACAGGTGAAAGAAGCTGTCCCCAACACTGCAAGTGCCCTCAGCGCTTTGCTTTGGGGCCACAGATATCCAAGCCTCTCCCACACCACCCCCTTGTGGTGGGCGGGAGAACCTATCTTGGGCTTCTCCCAGTTTTGACTGAGGATGCCACCTAACTGGGGACAATGAGCTTGCACAAACAAGGTAACAGGATAATGTTTCCCGGGCCTCACCCACTGAGTCAGGGGCCCGCCTCTGACCCTCCTTGCCAGTGCCCTATGGCAGCTTCTACAGGTCACTCCCAGTGCTGGTGGTGGTGGTGTGTGTGTGTGTGTGTGTGTGTGTGTGTGTGTGTGTGTGTGTGTGTTTCATGCAAGCTCAGGTTGGGGTAGCACAGGCTTCCTCCTAGCATCCTGCCTGGGACTCAGGGAACACCACAGTCAGTGCTGCCTTTTGGGCTCTGTAGCCACTGCCTGGGTGCACACATGCATGTGTGCTCCTCCCTCCCCCTTCCTGGCCTCCCGTGAGACTCATCTTCCCTCTGAGTAGTCAATGGCTCAGCTCCAGACCATTTCCCACCCAATTCACCTGGGTAATAAAGCCCCACAGTTCCTGTTCCTGAGAATCTGGGCACGCCCATCAGGAGGATGCCTTTCCCACGCTCCCAAATCCTCCAATGGCCTATCCCGGGAGGAGGAAACTGAGACAGAAAACCACATCAGCTCTAGCGGCAGATAGAGCTCAAGTCTGCCTAGAACCAGGGGGAAGGTCCCCAAGACAGACTTTTATGTCTTGAGTGTCCACCACTGAGAGGTCTGAATAAAACAGTTGAGATGTGGTGACCAGCAGGATGTGGTGACCCAAGGATGGTCCATGGGCAATCCCACTACATGGATATTGCCCATCATCCTGACCCCTGGGCTGGGCCAGCTTCAGGGGAGTTCCTCAGTGGCACATGAGTTGGGGTACTAGTGAGAGAGCAGGGTAAGGCCCCCAGAGACAGCCATACTGCATGAAATGTAGATCCATGTCTCCTAAATCTGGGCTGGATTCTCCTGAGACTTGATACCCAGCAGTCTTCAGCCACAATAGACTTCTCAGGCAGTCACCTAGGACTTGGGCTGGCTCCCTGTACATTTGTCTTCTGATAATTTACCAAGAGACTGAAAGACATAGAAGCTGTCTACGGGACCTGGAAAGCTGACTGAAGTCTGCTTCCCTGTCTCAGTTACCATACTAACTTGCTCTGACCTGCCTCTGATCCTTTCCTGCCATGCCCAGAATATCTCTGGCCAGTGTACAGGCCAGATAAAATATAGCATGGGTCATCTGCCCTCATGTTTCTGCCAGCCTCAAGGCCCAGCAGTTGGTGTGTGAATGAGGGACTGTAGTGGAGGTCAAGGGGCCTGCTGAGCTGGGGCTGGAGGGGATCACTGTAGCCTCTGGAAATGAAGCCGTTGCTAGCAACCTTTGGCCAATGGCTATCCTGACATCAGATCTGGCAGAGTTCCTCAGATACGTTCCTCACAGGGCTTCCATATCACATTTGCTCTGGGAAGCTGCTGGACTTTAGGAGACAGCTCTGCTGAGTCTCTGCTTCTAGCCAGCTCATTTCTCCCCCACCCCCAGCCAACTTATTGTCTACTGGGTAGACTGAGGCAGAGTCCTGATGCTATGAAGGTGGAGTTTGGCTACTAATTCTATCAAATCAGTTGACTTGACTTGAGGGATGGCCCCTCCCCCATAAACAACACTCTCCTAGATGCCCCTGACCCAGGGTAGAGGAGGAGCCCAGGCTGCCCCACCCATAGCTGGGTACATTACAGGTTAATACATCAGCCTTCTGAAAATGACTTTGGAGTGAGGTATCTGGAGGCCATCAGTCCTTTCGTGGATAGCCATGGGACCTCATTGTAGCCGAGGAGTCTCAGAGGGAAGAGGGTTGAGTGGAGAGAATGGGAGAGAGGGGGCAACTGTGTTTTTTAAGAGTGTTGTGTTTGTGTGGATATGGCTTGGGGAATAGAGCTTTACAGCAAGTTCCAGAAGGTAGCTAGGAGTGTGGGAACCAGGGCCAAGGTCACTGGGGTAGCAAAGCCAGCACCGTTGCAGAGGTAGTACTGGCAACAGGAGGTGGCAGATGCATGCTTGGAGTAGCCATCGTACACGGTCTCAAAGCAGCTGGGAACACAGGACTTCCTCACTTTCATCCGGTACGGGGTGAAGTCTGCAGGGGACAGACACAAGAGGGTTACAGTGAGAGGATCAGGACCTTGGATAGCTTAATCTTAGCTTGTCCACCAGGGCAGGTAGAAGCCTCCCTCCAGGATGCCAGACTCACAAGTTCGTGTGGTCATACAGTAGGTGGCCATGTCTGGGCAGCGCATGGGTTTGAAGCAGTTGTCTCCATTGTAGGCACACACGTGGCACTCTAGAGCCTGGGCTGTGGACCAGGATGGGGGCAGAGAGCAGGAAGAAATAATTTTCCTGCCAGTCAGACCCTAGCTGTCTCCAGGCAACCTCCCACTCCCACCAGGGACCAGATCAGGACATCCCCAAGTCAAGATAATTCTGGCCAGCCTGCCCTCTCTCCACCTGCCTGTCCCAGGGTCAGGCTTCAACTGGGTCTCTCTAGCCTCTGTCCACCTTACCCACAGGCAGGCCCATCAGAGCCACCAGGAACACTGTGAACAGGTGGGTCATGACGGAGATGTGACGTCGGTGCCGGAGTGAACAGGAGGACAGCAGCTGGTCCTGGATCCAGCTCAGGTCAGGAAAGAAGCAGGGTACAGAGGCCCTGCTTGAGCTCCTGGTCTCCTAGTGATAAAGCAACCCTGCATAGACATGGCAGAGACTTGTGATGACAGCTGGGCTGGGGCAGGCAGCTTCCCAGCTCAGTGGGTGTCGCTGATTTCCAGTTACCTGGATTTGGGAGGAGGGAGTGGGATATGGAGCAATCCAACAGAAGACCAAAAGCAAGCAAAAAGCCAGGGTGGAGGGAGCTAAAGAAGGGGAGGAACAGATAACATCAATGAAAATCGGGAGGCCTCAGGGTCCTTGAATGCCAAACACAAAGAGAACTTCACTCAGGGGATCTTTTTTTGCAGGGGCCTTATGGAGACTTAGCACGCAGTCTCTTCCTGGCAAAGCCCAGAGTGCACGGAGGCTCGCCAAAATGAGACTGGAACCCAGGTTTGGTCTCTTCATGGGGCAGGGGTCCCTCTCGCGTTTGCTAACGCTGCGTGAAGTTGCTTCCCTGCCCCCGTCCCCCCGTCCCCCCTTCGTCTCCCCCCCCCCCGCTCGCAGAAAAATGTAGACTGTTGTGTGAGTCCTTTGCCATGGAAGGGGCTATGATGGGTGCACAGCTCCTTCCTAAAGGCTCTTTGGATGCACGTCAGACGTTGCTTTCCCAAGACAGAGCTCCATAGGCTGGGTCTGGTGTTTGGGACTGTTGGAGGGGGATGTGAACTAAGATTCTCCTCCTTGTCTATAGACTCGAGCCGGCCCGCTGTGGGGGTACCAAAATACCCTCCCGGAAGACAGCGCATCCTTCATGACCTATTTCCCAGGTGCCAGCCCAGGATGCTGAGGTCCTGAATTAGGCCAGGCCTGCGGCTCGGATGAGCCTGCCCCCTCTCAGGGAGCTCCACCCGAAAGACTGCAGTCTTGCTTAGGGTGGACTCCCAGAGAGGGCTGGGTACGGAGTGACCTCGCCCTTGCCCTTCACCACCACGATCCCTGTCGTTATGGAAACTCACCCGTGGCCGCTCCCAGGTCCCTCCCGCTGTCTGACTGGGAATCTGTACACACTTCGCGCGGTGTTTGTACCGCATCGCAGACAAGCCAAGTAGGCTCCGCAGCGGCTACAGATCCGCAGTGCCTGCTCACTATCCTCCCCGCCCCATCCCGCCCCCAGGACACACGCTCCACCCCTGGAACCGCTCAAACCCCGCCCTCAGCCTGTCTTCTGTAGGCTCTATCTCCAGGGTAAGCTATTTCTGGTAATGGCCCTAGTGAGCAAAGCCTGGGCATCATTGGTCATCAGATTGCATCTACTCATGTGCAGATTCACAGAAGCGATCCAGAGGAGACTGTAGACCTCCTCCTGGGCGTTCTCCTCAGGCTTTGTCGAAGATCTCTTTACCCCTGCGGCCCTGCTCCCACAGACCAAACTGCACTGGGTGGGCATGCTGGGTTTGGGAAGAGGCACTAGCTGGACAAGGACCTCACTACACCTCTGTCCTTACGTGGGATCCATAGCAACGCTTGCGAGCAAGCCTTAGAGGAACCCATGGTTCACAGGTAATTCTTACCATCAAAAGTGTACCACTAAATAATTACTCTCTGTAGCTAAAATTCATTTTATTTTTATTGTGTTTC
Organism: Rhabdomys pumilio; assembly: GCA_030674055.1. Classification (NCBI taxonomy): domain Eukaryota; kingdom Metazoa; phylum Chordata; class Mammalia; order Rodentia; family Muridae; genus Rhabdomys; species Rhabdomys pumilio. The sequence continues at coordinate 27,367,326 of JANHMN010000012.1, read as the reverse complement.
AAAAGCAGTCAAAATTTAATAGTTCTTCACGAAGAACTCCCCCCCCCCCGTTATATGAGGAAGAAAATAAAATCTGCAGCAACAGCAAAGAGTGCACAGGGCAGTCTTCCAGCAGGTGGATATACACACACAAGGGGCCTTAGAACTAAGACAAATACCCCAAGGGAGTAGGCCTGGGAGGCAGAGGCAGGTAGATCTCTGTGAGTTTGAGGCCAGCCTGGTTTACAAAGGAAGTTCCAGGGCAGTCAAAGCTAGTTACACAGAGAAACCCTGTCTCAAAAAAACAAACAAACAAAAATAAAAACAACTGAGACAGACAACCAATACACTCTAGACCCTGAGAAAACATACCTGCTCCTCCAAACCATCCACAAAGACCATGAGGCAGTGTGCATAAGAATGGTCCCCATAGACTCATATGTTTGAATATTTGGTCCCATTTGGGGGGGTGGGCTAAAAGATGTGTTCTTTTTGGAGGAGGTATGAAGTTTCAAAAGACTCACACCATCCCCAGATAGCTCTCTCTGCCTCCTGCGTGGGAATCAAGGCTGGGCTCTCAGCTCTTCCTGTCGACATGCCTTTGATCCTCCATTCATGGGCTCTACCCTTCTAAGGCTGTAAGCCAAAATTAAATTCTTTCTTTTATAAGTTGCCTTGGTCATGGTGTCTTGTCACACCAATAGAAAAGTAACTCAGACAGGCCATCTTCTGAACCATCAAATACATTTCAATACATGCATGGGCAAGGATCAAAATCAAACAGTCCTTTCCTTGGATGGCAATAGACTTTGATTAAAAATCTGTAGCCTCGGGGTTAGACAGAAGGCTCAGTGGATAGAACTCCCTGCTATGCAAGCCTGACAACTGAGTTTGATTCCTGGAACCAACAGCGGAAGAAAGAACCAGCTCCTGAGAGTTGTTCTCTGACTCCTCTGCCGTGGTATGTGTGCTCCTGCCCTGTCTCCCAAATAATAGAAATAATAATATCGATGACAATGACAAAGGTTTAAAAGTTATCAGAACAAAATTTTTACAAATGTACACAAGCTGTGTAACAACACATTTCTAAATAACCCATGGGGCAAAGATAACATCAATGAGGAAGTCAGAAAATATTCCTAGCAGATGAGGGAGACACAGGCCCATCGCAGCCTCTGGTGCGGTCACAGTGAGATGCCAAGGAAGTGCCCGTGTAGGGGATGTCAAGGATGCTGCAGGAGAGAGAACGGTCCCTGATGAGAAAGTAGAATCAGTGCAAATCAAACCCAAAGGAGGCAAAACATAGTAAACCGTGAGCAGAGCTGGAGAGATGGCTCAGTGGGTAAAGTGCTCACTGTACAAGTCGGAAGATCTGGGTTCAAATCCCCAGCACCATGGAAAAGCCGGGCTGACTGCTGTGGATACTGAGTGTCCACATACTTTTAGAGCAGAAGGTGCCATCTGGAGAAATATTATTCTGAAACGATGTTTGGAGAGATACCAGAACTTCTGTACTTGGGAAAACAGAGCAGGTTCTGATGCTCAGAAGATACATAACATCTGGGCTATGTGGTGTCTGTCTGGAACCACAGTACTGGGAAGTGCAGGCTGGGGGATTACTGGGACTCCGCAGCCAGTCAGTCCAGCCAAATCTTCCGGCCCTGCTTTTCAGTGAACCACCTTGAAAAAACATGTAGATGGTAGAGAGGGCAAAGATACTTAGCATCAGCCTCTGGTCTACACACACACACACACACACACACACACAGAGAGAGAGAGAGAGAGAGAGAGAGAGAGAGAGAGAGAGAGAGAGAGAGAGAGAGAGCACACACGCACGCATACCCATGAGCAAGTAGAACATGCACACTCACATACATACATACATACATACATACATACATACATACATACATACATACTAAAAGCAATGAAGGGAAGAAATCGGTGAAATAGAAAAATCAAAACAGTAAGAGAACCAGTCAGTTGAAAGGCCAGTTCTATGAAATTGCCCAGAAGGGGTACCAGCTCCTTTTTGTCTATGGCTGGACCAGAGAAAGGGCTTGTCAGAAGCCAGACCCAGGCGAATGACTAGAGGAACAGGCAATAGGCAGTCTTTATCGTCTCTGTGAGAAGTAGGCTATTCGTCTGAGCTGCCAGCGAGACTATAGGTCACATCTTTTGGGATGGTGAGGACAACAGATGCTCTGGGTAGGCTGGCCCTCCTAGAAGACATGGTCAGTTGGCTTTTGAAGTCCCCTACCCTATCTTTGGAAGATGTACTTGGCTGCATGGCATGGCTTTTACTAAAGGAACAGTATCTCTCCCTGTCCTAGGTGGGTCAGAGATCTGCCCAGACCTTTTTGTGGGGTTGCTGCTTTGCAGACTGATTGCACCCAAGGTTCTTAGACTCTGCTGCTGCTAGGTACCTTCCTGAAGTTGCCTCTAGCTAGGATCATCACTGGGGCCCTTCTGCTGGGCCTGGGCTCTTGTAGGAGGAACCCCAGAAGTGAGGGACAGGACTGCCATCTTTCCACTGACCCCAGGGTCTGTACACACACACACACACACACACACACACACACACACACACACACACAGGGTTGTGTGTAGCTGGAGAGGGCTCCCAGCTTTGCAGCTCCTGCCAAAGGCTGGCCAGTCTAATCAGTAGGGGTGAAGTTAAGTTAGGTTAGGCCTACGGGTATCAGAGAAGTTGTCCAGTGGAGTCATATAGGGGAAGCCAAAGCTGGGTTTGAGATGCCTGTAGACAAGACAGAGCTAGGCTGGGAGATTTGGTTATTTTGTCCATGGGAACTCCTGTTTATTTAAAGAGTTTTGTATATGTGAGTACACTGTACACTGTAGCTGTCTTCAGACACACCCGAAGAGGGCATCAGATCCCATTACAGATGGACCATGTTGGACAATGAACTCAGGACTTCTGGAAGAGCAGTAGGTGCTCTTATCCCCTGAGCCATCTCTCCAGCCCCGCTGAGTCCACTCCTTGATGGTGGCTATGTAACTTTTCCCTACTAATTGAAACACGGAGGAGGGAGGCTTGCTGAGACTCTGGACATACAGGATGTTTACAAGGTTCAAGAAGTAAGTGAGTCTCCTAAGTCTCAGGAAGCCCCGAAGGTCACAAACCCCATCAGGTCCTCTCCCCCAGGCTTCTCCAGGCAGAAGTTAGGAGGAGACTCTCTACAAGGATGCACCTTTCATGAGCTGTCCCTCAGGCTGGGGTGGGAGCATTAGTGTTATGGCTGCCTTTGAGTCACCCATGTCTGTAAGTGATCACTCACACGCACTTTGCATAGCCTCCAGTGGACCTGGGTGAATTGTTCTCTTGCCTTCAGTGCCATGTCTGGGGTTCATGTCTCACCAGAAAAGGACACACACAGCTGTCCTTTACATGTCAGTTGTGGCAAGCCATCATAGACCCAGCTGGTGACAATGGCTCTTCCCTTTATCCTGGAGCTAGGTGGTCCCTAGGCTTTCTGATTTCTGGGGTGGGGCCACATTTTTTCCTGATTCCAGGCAGCTGTCAGGGGTCTTCATCGCTAGCATCCTTATGCCTGACCTGATAGGGGAACACTTAGGAGTCACTTCCCTGCTCCCAGACTGCTTCCACACTTGGAAATGGTTGGGGCTTCAGCTTGGGCTCTCCTAGCCATCTCCTCTGCGGGTGGCTTTCTATGCCCAGAATACTTCGGAGCACCTGCAGAGAGGAAGTGTTGGAGATGGAATGTGGATAGTCTGGCAAAGAATTTCCTCCTCACAGGTGTCTTCTGATGCTTGACTCTGCTGACCACTAGAGGGCGTACTGGCACCAGGCTTGGCCCTCAACTCCAGGAATGGCAGTCTCAGGGAACGGCCTCTACACAGCAGCCAGCGCAGGGTGTTTCCCGTGACTCTTGGACAGCTTCCTAATTTCTTGGGTTGGGGCACGTTCTTCCTTGCCTTTCCCTCCACCTCTCTTGCTCATGGTAGATGAATGGCCTACAGTGTCTGGTAGACAGGTTGGTTGCTCTAGAGCAGACCAGCTCCCATTACAGGCAGGGGTGACTGGGTGTGAGAGTCTGTGTAAAACATTCCAAGCTCAGACCTTGCTCCAAGTGAGGACCTGGAGGGGGCCCAGAAATGAGACTCATCAGACAGAGGTAACAGGGCTCATCCTAGACCAAGCAGTTGCTTAACTAGACATTGGGGCTCGGTAGTTTAGGGAGTTTGGATCATACGCCACCTCTCGCAGCCCTCTTTTGGAAGCAGGTTTAGTGTGCTTTAAGGTTCAGGGTGTAGATGCATAAAGAGAAGAGGGGCCTCACTATATCTCTGTCATCTGCAAAAGGCAGGGTTTGCCATACAGGCCCACCTTTGTGGGCTGGCAGGATAGGGGTTGCAGTGGAATGGGCTAGCCTGCTGCAGCAAGGAGGACTGCATATTTCGGTATCTGCTGAAGACCTCTCCCTCATTAAACCACACAGTTTCCATTCCGGAAATTGTGAAAATCCAAATAGCAGCCAGGAGCCTAGGTGGCAGCAGGAACCTCTTTCATGGGAAAGCAAGCAGTGAGCCTAGACAGACAGTCTACAGCTGTGCTCTGTTTAGGCCTCTTCTACCCTACATCTTGTCAGCGTGTACTGAGTCCCACCTCCCATCCCAACACACACATCTGGAAGAGTCCCTAAGGAATTAGTGAGGTTATCCTGGTAGCTGGGTTCACCTTGGACCTTGGCTATGTACTGTGCCCTCAAAACTCTATGAGGAACCTTGGGGAAGCAGAATCTCAGGGTTGAGGCCTGGGTACACTGCCCTTCCTCTCCACATGGGACTTGGAGAGGGTTTGCCCCTTTCAGGATGGAGATGCCTTCCAGGCCGCGTGCCAGGCGCTACTGCATGCTGCTGAGGCTTGTCCAGGGTAACATGTACCAGAAATTCTACTGTTCCAGCCATCACTCCACACAGCCATAGTAGTTTTAGATCATTTATTTCCAAGTAGAGGTTCAAGTAGAAAAATAAATGGAACACATACAAAATCAGAGGAGACAGATCATGTCTGTCCCCCATCTTCCATGCTGGGGAGCAGGCCACATCTTCCTGTCCTGGTGCAGGCACTGTGTTATATATGTCATCACCTCTTGGTGCCCACCAGGACCCAGCCCCAGGCTTGAAGGGAATCCCCCAGCCCTAGCATCTGGTGCCTCTATTATGGCCAAGGAAGGGCTGTGGGAACCCTGGGAAGTAGAAGGGAAGGGTTACAGGCAGAGAGCCATAACAGTGAGAAGGCCGAAGCTCGATGTCAGGCCCAGGATGCCACTGCTGAGCAGGGCACGTGCAGGTGCAGCGCTGGACAGCCTGTCGTTGCACAGGTCACCCTGGCAGCATCGTGTGACCTCGGAACCACTGCTGACATGGCCCTGCTGGCTGTTGTTGGAAGTGCATACGCTTGCACACTCTTTCCTCACCAGGTTCCCACTCAGAGGCTCCACTGCACACAGGAGGGGAGAGAGAATCAGGCCTGGCTTACTGTGCACCCTGAATCCCACAGAGCATTATTCATTCTTGACCACCGCTATCGCCATGACTAACCCATCCCCAGGATCAAGCCTAGGGTTGCTGATGATCTCTTGACCCTGAGGGACTTAGGCTGCCACTCACCTGTGATGACAGTTTTGCAGTAGTAGAAGTTGGCTGGACAGACCTGAGGATTTTTACAGTTGGTACTGCTGGTGCATACATGACACTGAAGTGCCCAGGCTGAAAGATAAGGGTTACTGAGTCAGTCAAGTAAAGGTCTGTGCCACGACAGAGCCTTTGGAATTTGTCACCCAAACTTCTGCCCTAGATGCCACAAAGCCCATATCTGTGTTCAGCTCAGAGGGTGTCTAGATATCCCTTGGAGCCCTAGAGGGGATGTTCTATCCAATGTCACCCCTCTGCAGAGCAGAGAAAGGACTTTTCAAGGACCTCAAGATATTCCTGGTCTTTGCTAAGCTTCCCCAACCCCAAAGGTCTGAGTTCTGAAGAGCCTGGAGAAAGAAGGGCTTAACCACCCTAGTATTGCCCAGGACAGATAAGAGGCGGCAAAGGCTGTAAGGGAAACCTCTCAAGATGTCTCCAGCTCTCTTCTCTCTCTCTCAAAATGTCCATTTTCTGAGAGTTAGTGCTAAAATTTCCTGATTCTGAAATAGTATGTTTTTATGATCTGGTGAGTTAAGATGTTAAACTCATTTTGTTTTAAATTTCAAGAGACAAGCACCCCTCAACATAAGTTATTCTCTGAGCCTAAATTTAAGCTTCCCTCATTTGAGGACATCCTGTCAAGCCCAGCCTGCCTAGGGCTGAGTGTCTAGTATCAAGACAAAGCTACCCACCCCTTCCCAGTCCCCGGGTGCAGCCACTCACTCACCTGGGCTAGTGGCCACAGCCAACACGAGGAGGAGGAGCAGAGCTTTCTTCATCCTAAACATCCTGGAAGCAGTGGGGAGCCCTTTCCCTCTCCCGATCTTATAGATGGGGCAGGAGCTGTGGGAGGAGTGAGGGCAGGCCAGACAGCAACACGCAAATCAGGGCCCACCCCACCCTTTCATGCCCAACAGGCCAGAACAGGTCTGGCTCCTGCCACCTGAAGGGACTGAAGTTCCTGGTCCCCTCGGCCCTGCTGCATCCCTGAGCAGAGTTGGCTATGGACAGAAGCCTGGCAGACGGTTCTGATTCTTGCTCCAGACATTGGATGCTCCTGCTATTGTCTCTGCCCCCTCTGTCTCTGTCTCTGTCTCTGTCTCTGTCTCTGTCTCTGTCTGTCTGTCTGTCTGTCTCTGTCTGTCTGTCTGTCTGTCTGTCTGTCTCTCTCTCTCTCTCTCTCTCTCTCTCTCTCTCTCTCTCTCTCTCTGTTTTCCTGTGGATTGCATGCCCGTGTCACCTTGCCTTTCCATTTCTGTCGGTTACTCTCGGCATCCAATCACCACTGACCCAGTGGGGCCTAGATTAAGGAACCACCCCCCACCCCAGGAAGCAAGTGCTGAAGATGTGGAGGTGACTATGGGGTTTGGAGAGAGAAGTGAGAGTCTCTGTGTGAGCTGGGTATGGCTAGGTTAGGACTATGAAGATCCCAGACCGTGGGAGCCTGGCCATCCCAGGAGACAGAGTAGGGAGGGTGTAGGACAGGATCGTCTGAGGAGCAACAAGCTCTGGAGGCTTCGCATTGCTGTGCAGATGTGAGTTTTCCTCCACTCACTCCCTCACTTCCTCCCTATGCTTGGGCCTCAGGCCCCATTTTTCATTGAGCCCTCACCCCCATCTCTTACATGATGGTAATGAGAACACTGCCATTCTCCCATCTTGTAACTATTACCTGTGTGTCTCTGCCTTGTTCCTCTGTGTCTGAGAGCTCCTCCGGCTGACCTCAGAACCCAAGACACCAGGAAGGTGCTGATGAAGGTCTCTGTTATGGCCTCTGAGCCCCACCTATGTTTTCTTTGCATGCATAGGAGACATTCTTTGCCCTATGACTCTAGTTCTTAGTGGAAAGGAACTAACTCCTAGCCATTGATTGTGTCTACTCATCTGTGGGGTCGGGGGAGGTAGACTAGGTGGGCCTTATAGGATCCTCCTTCTGCTCCTGTCCTGGAGATCCAGGCTATCAGCAATGGGCTAGGCACAGTCAAAGATTAGTCTTGGACTTGTCCTACTAGTATTCCTGAAAAGTGGATGGACAACCAGCAAGGATAAGCAGGTCCGAACTTGCTTCAGGGACGGTTGGCCTTGGCCAGGCTGAGATTCTTGTAGCCCTATAGACTTTTGGGCCAACCAGATATGGACTCAAGACCCTGGTTCCCTCCTCTCTGCTTTCCCCTGGGTTAGCTGGCTCCTAGCTGAATCAAGTGAAGTAAAACTATGGCTACTTGCTGGGGTCAGTGGACAGGTGTCCTCAGAACTTCCATGTGGTTCTTCTTGAAGTAGATTTTAGACTTGGCAGGACCTGGAATCTGGAAACAGCTTTGATAAGAGCCCCTGGAGAAGGCCCATCTCTGTCCCATGCCATCCCTTGTTTTGCTAAGTTATATCTGGCTCCCTGGGATTTGCTTATGGCAGCTGGAATGCCATAGGAAAGGCCTGAAATTCAGGTCCTTGTTTCCTGGGAAACGCCCACCCTGTTCCTGGTCCCCCCTCCCAAATTAATCAGACATAGGGAGAATGGGTGGGTAGAGGGATAGGAGAGTGGCTCTAAGTCTTGAGAACAGAACTTGGGTCTCCAGGACAGGGTGGTGACAGAGGAGCTGGCAAACAGGGGAAGATGACTCATTGGGAAACTGCCAGAAAAACAGGTTTGGAGCTTCTCCTGGGATCCGTGGAGTTCTGGGGTCTGGGAATGAGGGGAAGACAAGAAGTGGGGGTCTGGGCCTGAGATTGAGAGCAATGTACAACAGGCTTTACGCTCACACCCTGGGTTGGAGGAGGTATCTGCATGCTTGTTTGCTCCCAGAGACCTAAGGCTTCATGCTGGCCGTGGGTCTTGGATCTGGGGGTTCTAGGTGAGGTCCGCATCCATGGTGGGAAGGGTCTTTGCCCTTGGAAGGTTTACTAGGAGGCTATGTCAGCTGCCTATCCCCAACTGGGTTCTATAGAAGTATAAAAAGTATAAAACAGCCACATATTAAATTTGCCCTTAGAAAACTATGTGATTCTGGTGGTAGGAGTTTTCCTGGGTATTGAGGCAGTCAAAAAGGATCCTGTTGGAGGGCCAGGCTAGAACTTGGAGGCGGTTCTAGATGGAATGGGCACAGGAGCCATCAATTCCCTCACGTCTGCTTTCTGTACCCGCTTTATGTGGAGCCACTGCCTTGAGAACATGGGCCCTCTTGGTCCTGGTTAACTCCTGGGTCTGGGGCTAAGACCTAATTTCCACCTTTGAGATGCTGGCAGAAGAATATTGCCCAGGAAGTGGGATGAGTGGGACACAGGGCAGAAAACACTATCATCTGTCCCCCAGACTTGCCTGTTTCCTAACCTCAGCAGGCTGGCCAGGAAGTTGAGAGACAAGCCTGGACTTCTGTCCGGAACAGAGGTCATGTCCCCCCCTCCCAGTTGCATTCATGGCTGTGGCACAGAAATAACAAGAGCCTCATGAGTGGCTCAGAGGGAAGGCATATGGGTGTAACAGAACACTACAGCCCTTCTGAAAGTACAGTCTAGGGCCCTTTCCTGGCCTGAAGAGGGCACTCAGTAGACAGGTCAGATCCCTAAACTGGAGGTATTCAAACATCTTGGGGTATAAAGTGTAGGTATACTCTAGGATCTCCCAAGCCACCCTGTACTTCAAAGCACTTCATTCATTCATTCAATCAATCATTCATTCATTCATTTATAATACTTTATAAGGACCTACTGTATTCTAGTCACTACTTGTATAAGGGACACAGGGAAGAAAGAGGCAGGGCACAGTCCTGTGCCACAGACTAGTAGGAGAAAGGAACACAGATGTCATTGCTCTGTGCAGTGCATTACAGGGATGACAACTAGAGAGGTAGGGGGTTGGAGCACTCTAGGAGGACTGATCTACGTAGGTCTATCTAAGCTGGGACCTGAAGGTAAGACCCCATCAGCTGGTGGAGAGGACACTAGACAAGAGCACCAGAGTCTTGGATTCCCACGCCACACCCTAGTGCTAGCTCTTTTTCTGCAAGGCCATGTAAATGTTCTGTGAGTCAGACAACAGAATGAGGAGTGTTTCCCTGGGGCCCCTTCTGTCCTTAATCACAAAGGTAGAGCCTCACATGACACAGAGACAGACAGAAAGAACCCAGGTCAGTATCACTCAAGAATAGGAGTCATTGCTTGGCCTCTGGACCTGGGGCTTTCCCTCCATAGCTCCTTCTCCTGGCACAGGAGTAACCTTTATGCATGGAGCCACAAACCTAGACATGGGTACTGCTCACTTGTCTGGCACCTGGCACAGCCTTCACTCACTTAAATTATTCTCAGGGGCCCTGGCTGCCACCAGCAATTCCCTAGAGGCACCTTCTCCTACCATTCGTCTTTCAACCATTTATCTGTGTATATATTTCATTCACCCATCCACTTTCCATCGCCTGTTTATTATCTATTCATTCACCATCTATCAATCATCTATCTATCCCTGCCCATCCATCTATTTATTTATCCATCAACCTAACTATCATTCATGCATCTTCCATTTCCTACCCATTCACTCACTTATCCATCCCTTGATCAGTTTATCTATCCATTTATCAATCTATCATTCAACCATCTCCTATTATCCATTTTTTGATAATCTACCTACCAATCTATCCATCCATTCTATATACATCCACTTATCCTCCCATCCCACTATCTATCCATCTATCAATCCACTTACACATCTGTCCACCTATCCACTCATCCACCTATCTTTCACCCACCTATCAAAGTACCCATTTGCCCGCCCACCCATCCTCTACCCATTCACTTATCCTCCTATGGATCTGTGTATCCATCTGTCCAGTTATCTACTCACCCTTCCACCCATTCATCTACCCACCCATCTTCTATATACCCATCTGTCCATCTATTCATTCATCTGTCTATCTGTCTGCCTGTCCACCCATCCCCTAAGTATAATTTGCAGAGTGTCATCCATGCTTATGTCTCCATGCTGGACACAGAAGAATACAGATGCACACAAGGCATACGCAGAGCTCAAATTTTTCAGGACATTCGGTAAAGACTGCAAAGTGAATTTCGAGACATCGAGTATGAACAAGACAATCAGGTTAGACAGCAGCTGGAGTGATGGAGGTTGTGCTAGGTTGAGTGGTCCAGGAAGAGCCAGTGGGTCCATATTGTGTTAGCAATGAGGGCAGATTTGGGATGAGTTCAGTTGTAAGATAAGTAATGTGATGCCTCCCTTAGTCATAACTCCAGGATGGGTGATTACATCAAGTGCTCACCAGTTTCTCACCTGTGCTCCAACCCCAGGATGAGGTCTTGACAATTCCTATGATACTTTCAGAACCTGTGAGTGAGCTCCTACCATACCCATCTGCCCCTCCCCTATGACTCAGTACAGACTTGCTCTCAGAGGCATCTCAGCGAGATCTCAGCCTGTCCCAGGAAAGAGCTACTTGGTCTGCAGCATCTTTGCCCTCTAGACCTTTGTCCTTAGCCTATGACTTCCACTGATGTAATCTGTTGTTGGGAGACTAGAAGTTACCCTGTAAGAGAAAGCTGAGATTGTCAAGGTTGGGAGTCAAAGTTGGCAAGACTGAGGGTGGCAGCTCAGGAGCCTGTGGCACATGGGTAATAAGGGATAGGAGAGGACATAGGGAAAACTCTAGAGGGAAAGAGATGTCTTACCACACTGCTGCCCTATTGACCTGTCTGTCATTAGTGCTACCCTTGGAGCAAGTGGCTGTCCTCACATGACTGGGGTGGGAGGCTGGGCTCTGCTCCTTCATTCTCAGGTGGCTGAGGCTGACTCAGGAGACTTAGCCAGGTGTCCTCAAAGATCCCACTTTGGCACTAGATCCAGGGCAAGGGTGTGTTGCTTGTGAAGAGTTTGCGTGGTGTTCTGGGTGTGGGGACAGCCTCAGGACAAGAAGGAGGGTCCTAAGCTGCCCTGCCAGGGAGCTCTCAAGAAGCATGCTGTGTACACCCAGAATTACATAAGAGGGAGGAATGGGCAGGTCCTTGGAGTGCAGAGATACCAGTGCCCATAGTAGAGGATACTGGTATCATATAAGAGACCAGGTCAGATGGCCAGCTGGGCAGATGGAAAGGATTAGACAGAACTCCCCACTGGCTATCACACTGGGCTTAATCCCAGGGCTAGCCTTCCATTTCTGGCTGCAGTAGGACCAGCCTTAGCCCTGGAGGGTTCAAGTCGCTTTTTCCCCATCCTGGTCTCAGTTGAGCACCTGGGGATGCAGTGCCTCAATGGTCCCTTGTGTGCACAAACCTCTTCCATCTATACCCTGGGGCTCCTACCTGGCTGTCTCTATCTCTCAGCCAACCCCATGACTCTTAAGCTTGAAGGCTATGGTTATGTCCCCAGCCCTATCATCTTCAAATAACTTCTTTCCTAGAGCTAAGGCCTTGACCCTAGACATTGCTGGATAGCTTCCCTCTTCTGCTGACCTAGTTGCTTTTAGGATCAAGCCAGTCTCCCTACATTATCCTCCCAGCCTACCATTCATCGCTCATCCACCTATCCTTTACCCCATCCATCCTCCATCCAACCACATATACTCCCATGGATCTATGTATCCACTTTCCCAGTTATCTACTCACTCTTCCATTCATTCATTCATCTACTCATCATCTGTATGCCCATTTGTCCATCTACATCTGGCCCACTGACTCTTCCTGGACCATCCAATCCAGCATAGCCCCCATCACTACACCTGCTGTCCTAACCTATTTGTCTTCATGGGCCTTGTTCATATTTGATGTCTCAAAATTCACTTTGCTGTTGTTATTGAATGGTATCCTGGAAATCTGACCCTATCTAGGCCGACCACTCCCACTTTCCAGGGGCTCTACACTCTTAGCTCCTGTAGGCCCCTCAAGCCACCTCCAAACTTTGCATGTGCTAGGCCTCTGTAGGTCAGGAGCCCTGGTACTTTCCAACGGCAGTTGGTATTACTCTCTCCATGCAGGCCTCTTCCTCCCGCTGCTTTGGCAACCCGATCGCTGTTTTGCAGCTTTGCTGACAGTTAGCATCTCTTGCCACATGCCAGGGTGTGTCTGTTGTCATTAAGGGATCCAAACATAGCAGAAGACCTGTTTTCAGGAGGCTCCCTGAGTGTGCTGACTGCAGACCTGTGGGCACCCTGAGGAGCGGAGAGAGCTCAGGCTGTCTACCTACATCCTCTACCTCCCCAGGAGCTGTAGAGATTGTTGGAGGGTATTCTAGAAAGTTCTGTGTACAACCACTTCCTCTTCTGAGACCAAGAAGGGTTCTTAGCTTGATGACAACCTGTCCCCCTCCCTGCCCAGCTTTTGAAGGCAGAATCCTGGGAGGAGACGGTTGCAACCACACAATAGGGACTGGCTGCCCTGAAGGGTGAGGCCCATCTGGTTAGACTGTGGGAAAGTTGGTCAGACAGGAGAGGGCCTGATGTTCCTCACAACTCTAGGCCCCAGACTCCAGAGAAGTAGGCTGGCCACTCAGGGAAGAGATGCAGGGGCTGAGGTATGTCCAGGTTTCAGAGGGCCTTGCTCAGTACCCTCAGTTCATTCAGTGCTCTCAAACCTCCCTCCCCCACCCACCACCCTTCTTGCCCTCTGAAGCTGCAGGTATGTGATAAGGTGAGAGCTCTCTCCACCACCCTAGCTCACTGCTCCCGAGACTTAGGAACCAGCGCTCCAAAACATTTCCCACTGCATGATTCTGACTTAGGGAGTCTTTGTGGGCATTGTGAGGCAGGGCACTTGAGTCTAGATACTAAGGGACTGTGGCCCCGTGAGGTTAGGAGGCATCTCCTGGAACTCGTGAAAACCCACACAGGGAGGTAGCAAGAAGGAAATGAGAGGGTATGTCCTGGCTCCATTGCCTGGGTTTGCAGCAAGTGAGAGAAGGGATGCTGGGTGGAGGTCCAGGTACCATTCTCCCAGTAGAGGAAAACATTCTCTGGGAAGTCTCTGTGCCAAGCCCAGACAGTGGAAGTCATCCCTGCTAGGCAGATAGGACACCCACTATCATTTGCCTGTCCTGGATGTTTGTCTTTGTCGTATGGGAATATGAGGAACAAATTTTTGCACTAGGCAAACACCGTACCTCTGAGCTCTGAATCCAGCTTCAGATGTAAAGGGTAAAGAATTAGGGAAGAGTAAAGAGACATATCCTTTAGCCCCTGGGCAAGAAGCAGAAGAGCAGGGTGGAGACCTGGGGCTGGATAGGTAAGCTAGCAGGGCAGGCAGCTCTCACAGGCCTGGAGACAGTGAAAACTCAGGGGGTACAAGCTCCAAACCAGAGCAAGCTCCTAGGCTGTCCCGTATAAAGCAGAGCAGGCTCTCCAGGTACTGGAGCACTGGACAGGTATGATCGTGCTGAATGTCAACTTGAAAGAATCTAAGCTCACTTGGGAGATGGGGCTCTGGCTGTATTTGTAAAGGATTATCCTGGCTGTATTATTTGGGGTGAGAAGACTCACTGTGACTGGGATCCTGAATTGTATAAGTGGAGAAAAGAGACTGACCAGGCAGGAGCTGAGAGAGAATTCAGGAGTTATGAACATTGGCTGCTCTTTCAGAGAAGCCTGGTTTGTATTCCAGCACCCACATGGCAGCTCACAACTATCTGTAACTCCAGTTCCAAGGGATCTGACACTTTTCTGACCTTCCTGGGTACCAGGCACATATGCCATATGTAGACACGCATTCAGGAAAAAATACTAATATGCATAAAAGAAACTATTTTAAAGAGGAACAGGGCAGGAAGCATGCGTCTCTCTGTGTTTCTGGACTGTGGACGCAGTGTGATCAGATGCTTCAGGTTCTGGCTGCCTTGACTTCTTTACCATGATGAACTGGACCTTGAAGGGTGAGCCAAATAAACTTTTTCTCCAGATGCTTTTGTCAGAGTGTTTTATTACAGTGACAGGGAAAGACAGCAGGGGTAGGGAATAAAGCTCTCCAGACTTGAGGGGCTCTGACTTTGCCCCTCAAGAAGAGCCCACAAGGAGAAATGGCTTTGGGTGGCCTCAGAGTACTTGTGACTGTTCAAAAAGCTGAGGGTTTGCTGTGCCACCAACCAAAAAGTATGGACTTTTGGGGACCCAGGGGCACTGTGACAGATGCAAGCATCTCACCAGTAGGAGCACTAGGGATATCGCAGCTCAGAAGAGCTCTCAGGGAACCCTTGTAAGTTGGGGTGTGGTAGAAGTCTGTTTCCTCTACTTTGGCCAATAAGACTCAGGACAGACACAGGAGGACTGAGTCCAAGGCAGAGGCACCACTCTTGCACCTGAGCTTATTTGTGCATTAAGAATTCCACCTGGCCCTGTCTCGAGTCCACCTGCCTGTCTCTGAGGATGAGGTTGACAAAGAATCAGTAATCCCCAAGACCCAACACCTTGGACCAAGCAGACTTGCACATTTATTCTTCTCCTAGGATAGCATCCAGGATGGGCTGGCAAGATGGTGCTTCCAGGGAGACAAAGCAGGTTTCCCCATGCCCAAGGAGGATGGATACTCATTCCAACACCTGACATCAAGCCCAAGGTGATCTGCCTTATCCCTACACACACACACACAGTAAGAAGTCAGGGGATGTTTTAAAAGCTGACGTTCAGTTAGACAGTGCCCAAACCTTACAATCATGTCATATGCCAGGGTCACTTTACACATAGAAGTGGCTCAGGGATCCAGACGGCCATATATATAACATCCCTTCAGGCAAGAAGGTAGTACAAATGCCAAGCCTAAGGTTGAGGAGTTGGACAAAACATCAGCTCTTCCTATTGGAGGTAGCTAGGCACTCTCAGGACTCACTAAAAGGCAGAGATCTCATAGAGGTGAGGGTCTTGGGAAGGTGTGTCCCTGTGCCCTGTTGGAGGATTTCCTGAGGCAAGAGAGCTGGGCTCTGAGGCAGGAGCCTTTGGGACAGGTGTTCTTACTTCCTGTGTGAGAAGGGAAGACTGAATGTGTCTTGGGGTTAATGGTGAGAGAGAGTAACAGCCCGGGCTGGGTAGGGGTAGGATGCTGCCAAGGCTGCAGACAGATCTCCGATGATATGGAAAGGTCACCCAGGCCCTCATCAGGCAGCTTGAAGCAGCGCCCACAGTAGGCTGATAGAGGCGCTGACCCATATAGCCCCAAGGCTGCCAGTCAGACCTGAGGCAGCACTGAGGTTGCACTGGCTGCCCTGACAGCAGGAGACAGCGAGGGCATGGCCATCTGAAGACACGGTGCTGTTGGGGCAGGTTGGGGCACAGGACTTCATGACCAGGATGCCACCAGGGTAGGCTGTGGAAACAGGAGAAATGGCTATGGGTGTTGTTCCCGTACTACCCGCAGCTGTCACCACCCTGCCAGATCTCAGGAAACCTGCAGCCTGGCGGTCACATGTTTTGAGGTCCTTCCTCAATGACTGTGGGGACGTGTCTTCTTTATGATGGACTGGCCTTTGTGACATCTGAGGCCAAGGACTGAATTGAAGACTCCTCTCTTAGTCTCTGGGTCCCTCAGTTTTCTCTATTTTTCCTTTCCTGAGAGCTGATTCTCCTCTCCTCTCTTTTCTCTACCCCTTCCTTCTCCTCTCCTCTGGGATTCAGATACCAGAAAAGAGGCTTGGGCCCAGTTAGCTCTCACACCTCTTAGGTCTGGGATGCACTAGACAGGCTGAGTGTCTGTAAAGCTCCATGGTCCTCTAGGTCTTACCATCTTGAGGAAAATCAAGGCTGGACTTACAAGGGTCCCTGGAAAAGGAGAGGTTGGCCCTGTTTGGGGGTATCTTAGGAAGGATCACTGCACAAGACTTGCTCTGTTTCTGCATGCACATGATGGGGATGGGAATGATTTGCTTTGTATTTACACATACACTGGGGACAGCAGGACTCCTGAGAACACATGGCCCTAGGAATAATAAGAACCTCCCCTTAACCTGCACTGTTCAGAGGTTCTGGGAGCTGTGACCTAACTAGCCCTGTGTGCAGGGACCTCTAGCCTGGAGTTGGGCCAGACACTGTGTGGTGGAGGTGAGATAACTGTTTCAGGATGCCTCTAAGCCTTCCATGCCTCAGTTTCCCCATCTAGAAAATAAAGAACAAGGGTGGAACCAGTCTTTGCCTCTGCCCTTCTTTAGGAAAATAAGAAAATTGTGGCTAGTTTGAGAGTTGTGCTGGTGTAAGGAGAGTATGGGTAACATGTTAATCATTAGTGGGTGATAGTTAGTGATTGAGCTCAGTACCACTTCTGAATAGTCTTCTGGCCTTGGCCACACAGGGAGTCAAGAGAAACCCAGCAGCCAGAGGGGTCCCTTAACCCATAGGACTAGGACACAGCATCTGCAGCAGACCACTAATACCATTGCACCCCCTTTCCTCCTTACCCTGGGGCCGGGAAGACCCTTGGCTGGCCTGCGTCACGTCACTGGACAGGGGCAGGAACAGATGCCTCTTTCTACCCACAATGGACTCTCCTACCAAAAGCTCTTGTCCCTAGCCCCCGTTGCATCTCCAGAGTTCTCTGCTGCCTTCTGAATTATATCTTTCAACTCTGCTTGACTGTGATCTCTGAGGACTTGGAGTAAGCAATGGCTCCACGTCTCTCGGTGTTCCCACATTTAGCAGACACTCTGGAAGGTGGATGGACAGACTACAGGCCAGATAGATGCATGCTCAGTAAGGGGCAAATGCCAGAAGGGCAAGGACAGGACAGGAGCCCTGGGATACCAAATGGAAGCTGCTGCTCAGGGATGAAACTGTTGGGAACTCTGATTCCCTTGTACTCTCGGGTCCTCACTGTTTTCCATTTTTACTTCAGCAGTGCCCCTCTGATTAGGTCTTCGTTAGGTTTTGGCTATTGGTGTGGCATTCTCCCGCTGCTGGCTAAAGATCTCATCTTCTATGCTCTTGCCTTGTGCCCTGGGCAATCGCTGGACCTGCAGCCCACTAGGTCTTTACCTCTTGCAGAGCAACTGTAGATAACTAAGGGCGGCTGCCTCTGGGCAGGATGCTCCTCTGTAGGGTAAGGAGGGTCCTGGAGGCAGTGGAGTATATGATGTTTCCTCCTAGAGGCCGAGCAGCACAAGAACGAGCCAGAGTGTAGACAGAAGTATCACAGATGGTCTGCACTGTGTATCTGTATGGCTCTACCAGGATTAGATTGTCTCCGTCTTTGTAAAATAGGAATGACTCCAAGTCTGAGCTAGAAGGGACATGTCATCACTGGGATTTGTAGGAAACTGTTCATGTGGACAGCCCCAGGCCATACTGGGAAGCCACCTGGCTTCCTTCCCCTCTTCCCAGAATTCAATCTTGGACAAAGCTACCTAATGTCCACAGCAACTTTCATTCACTGGGGCCAAAGGTCTCATGACCCAATATCAATGGCATCAGCAAAGAAAGAACCCCCAAACTCTTTGAGACCTAGAGGTGACATTGTCCACTTGGATCCTCAGAGTCTGAAAAGTCTGTCAGCCTCTCTGCTAACTAACACCCGTGCTTTCTTCTGAGACCACTTCAGGTAAGTGACCCTTGCCTCCCAGCTATTCCATCATCAAGCCTGAAACCCATCATAGCCCAAAATGCAAGCTCGAGGCTCCAGCTAGGCCCTACTGCTCAGAAGAAAAGCAGATGGCCCATGGGATGTAGGAAGGAGAGAGTCTGGCCTGGGCAGTGCAAGGGACAGTACTACTGGTCAGGGATTCTCGACAGTGGCAGGATTGAATCTAGAGCCATGGCAGGGTAGCAGGGAGCAAAGGCTATGGCTAGCTGATTCTAGACAGGAATTCAAATGAGCAGTAGAGGTCCAAAGGAGCCTGGAATACCAGGTTGTGATGCCAATATCTTCAATATTTCAACTTATATCCAAGCCCCATCCCACCTAATCGTCAGCCTAGTTCAAACTGTAAACTAAAGAGTGATGGCGTCCCTAGGGTCTGAAGTGGGGATACTGAGGGCTTCTGATGTGGAGGATGGAAAGAAGCCAAAGGGGGCTGGAAAGCACTTGTGTAGTGCTGGTAGGGTGAGATGGGGCCTGCATGGCCCAGGGTACTCACTGGCCCGAGTGATCACACAGTACTTGTCCGTCAAGGCGCACTCCACGAGAGACTCGCAGTTCTCGTGCCCACAGCACACATGACAGTGCAGGGCCCGGGCTGGGGGGAAGCACAGGCCATCAGTCTGGGCTGGGGCTGGGGCTAAGTGCCCAGCCACCTGCCTAGTGGCCCACTCAAGGTCGTACTCTCTGATCCTCTTCTCCTCTCCAAGAGTTCCCCCAGTCCTCTGGGAGAGTCTGAGAAGCTAGGACCTTCATGGTAGTGATTCTGACATGCTTCTCCCTGTACCCCCTCTGACTCTGTGTATGTCAGTATCAAAGTGTCAGCTTAAGTTACAGGGAGGTATGTGATGTGATGGCATGCTACCCTCAGGCTAGACTCAGAGGTTTTCTGCCTAAAGCTTCTCAGGCACCTATGAACTCCCACATGTAATCTACCTCTCTGCTCTGTGTTTATCTCTCTGTCAAGGAGTCTGAGAACATTAATGAGTATAGGAGAGCTTTATCAGCTAAATGAAGGGGGCAGGATCATATGGGTTGGTATATATATGTATGTATATACACATGAGTGGGTGGGTGGATGGGTGAGTGGATGGATGAATGGATAGTGGGTGGGAGATGAGTGAATGAATAGATAGATGGGAATATGTATGTATGGTTGGATGAGTGGACAGATGAATAGGTAGAAAGGTAGATTAAAACATGGATGCCTAGATGGGCAAATGGATGGATGGATGGATGGATGGATGGATGGATGGATGGATGAATGGATGGATGGCTTGATGAGTAGGTGGGTGGGTGGGTGGGTGGATGGATGGGTGGATGGGTGGGTGGCTGGCTGACTGGATGGGTGGGTGGATGGATGAATGGATGGTTGGATCAATGGGTGGGTGGGTGGATGGATGGATGGATGGATGGATGGGTGGATGGATGGATGGATGGATGGATGGATGGATGGATGGATGGATCAATGGGTGGGTGAGTGGGAAGATGGATGGATGGATGGATGGATGGATGGATGGATGGATGGATCGATTGATTGATGGGTGGGTGGTGAATGGATGGATGGATGGATGGATGGATGGGTAAGTGTGTGGCTATAATGACTAGATGGATAGATGAGTGAATGGCTGCATTGTGAGTGGATGAGCAGAAGAATGGGCACATAGATGAATAGATGGGTAGTGAATGTATGTATGTATGGATGGGTATGTAGGTGAGTGGATAGATGGGTAGATAGATGGTAAGATGAATACATGGGTGGATGAATGGGTATGTAGGTGAGTGGATGGATGGGTAGATGGATTCGTGGGTAGATGGATGTTAAGATAGGTGGATGGATGGGTAGGTACATGAATGGAGGGATAGATGGTAGATGGCAGAAGAGATGAAGTATCAGGAAGAAATACGAAGAGGGTGATTTAGAACCTCTAATTCCTATGACCCCTAATGCAATCCATGGTGCCCTCACAATTAGTACAAGAACAATTAGTGTTCTTGTACATGGCTCTTGTCCCTTCCTTCCTTGGAAGAGGAGTGAAGGGAGCTTCCAGGGCTGAGACAGTTTGCCTTCCTAGAGACAGATGGCTTCCTAACCAGGGCAAGCTAGCAGCCACAACTTTTTGAGTCTCTAAACATCATTAGGTACTTAGAGCTGTTCATCTGGAGGAAAGGAAACAGTCTGACCCTGCCTCATTCTGCCCAAGGCCTGTTGGTGATCCTCACCTCCAGGCTGAAGGCAGAGGCTTCAGTGAAAGTCTGCTGGTGCTCGGGAGCTGGACAGGCTCCTGAGGTGGGTAGTTCCAGATGCTGTGACATTGACCACAGCTTCCAACCACAAAAAAAAAAATGACAAGAGGCCCCCTCAAGAGAACACAGGTTACCCAGGCATGACTGACTCGTTGGACAATGAGATTCCCAGAAGGATGGCCTAGGCAGAGGTCACATGGTGACTTCTGCTGAGAGGCAATATCGGTTTATGAGAAGGTAGGAGAACCTGGGAAGCCCCACACCTGAGCCCACATGGGTGGATTTCTTTGTATGGTCGAGAACAGCTGCAATGGCCAATGGTGCTAAACTGCAGAGCCAAGACCAGCTTGAAGGTTTGCAAGGACTGAGCTTCTGGGAAAGATGTCTTTGTGCCAGGCCTTGGGAAGGGTATCCTGTGGGAGTTTCGCTTAAGAGTATTGAATAGCAGGTGTGCCCTGTAGAAATGTCTTACAGGGACTTGTCCTGTAGGGGTTTCTTTGTAAGAGTGTCAGGTAACAGGTGTCCTAACAACAGGTGTCCTGACAATGAACACCTGCTTGGACCTTGTCAACTTTACCCGTGGAGTTAGATAACTATACCTCCCACATAAAAGTCATCAGTATTGAAGCTGTGGAGGCCCTGTGTTGAGAGTTGGGAGGTGCCTGTGGCACTCTTTTTCTATATAAGGGATATACTATGAGAATGGCTTCCTCACTGGGAATGTCTCGAAACTATGATCTCTCACCCCATACAGTACCTCTGCATTCTAATACCCAGTCCTGTTTGGCTGAGGAGACACTCCTAAGTTATTCTAGGCAAGGACCTCATAGTACCCCAGTTACTCATAGTACTCATTGTGGTCCCCAGAGACCCTCTACCCTAGGAGCTGGTGAAAGTTCCTGGGCTGCCCTCCTTAAGCTGTCAGAGCTCTCCAATGAGTTCCCAGTAAGCATTGCCCTGCAGAATTGCTATAAGGTCAACCAATCTTCCAGGAAAGCTGAGCCTTGAGGACAAAAGTGTCCCAGCCAGCCAGTGTCCCCACCTTCTGACTCAGACCTCTCACCCTCCTTGCCTGTAGTTGCTTCCTGCCTCCAGGGCTGATGATCCCTGCTTAGTGGCAGTCCCTGGTCTGATGCTCTCAAGTATCTTCCTCTCCACATTTCCTAAATGATGCTCCCAACCTGAGCCTGACCTCCTCTCTATTCCCTAGGCCAGCCTCCAGCCCTTGGCCAATGTCTCCCCACCTGCCTTTTTACTCTCATTCATGTGCACCTGATGGCTAGACTGCTTTCCAGGGCCCTCTTCTTTTCCTTCCTCCCCCTCCTCACACTCAGGGGAAGCCGATGGGGCTAATTATCCTGGAGATGATAATTATTCCACTGATAATCACAGGCTGAGGCACATTCCTCCCACCTCCGGCCTCATTTCTGTCCCTAAACCAGGTCATCAGAGTCAGGGCAGAGTGGGCTGGAGGGGTTGACCTATGTCTTGTTGATGTCCTTCCTTCCTTCCTTGCTTCTTCCTTCCTACCCTCCTTCCTTCCTTCCTCCTTCCTTTCTTGCTTCCTTCCTTCCTTTTTAACACAAAGAGTCCTACATTCCAGGAGTGCCTATGCTAAGAAGAGGGGGGAGAGTTGTCCATTCTTGCTAAATCCCAGAACCCAGTGCTCACAAGTGGCACCCAGGATACTTCCTCTTCCTGCACCTCTGTCCTCTCACTTTAATTTTTACACTTCCCCCAACATACACAAAGAGCCAGAAAGGTACCACATACTATCTAAAAGGAAGAGGTTTCCCAATCTAGTTGGGCAGGGAGTCACCATAGAAGCCTTCTCTCATCCTCTGCAACCTGCTTACCAGGCCAGTGCCCTAAATGGTACCCTCTCTCTCAGCTCCAAAGCCCCACCAGTCCCAGACTTCTGCATCCTTCCCAGAAGCTGCCTGACTCCCCTCAAACCAGGTATAGCCAGCGCCTTACCCAGAGAAGCACACACAATAGCCAGCAGCAACAGCACCAGGAGGGGCCTCATCATGGACTTCCACCAGCAACTGGGAGTTACCAGGGAGAGGGTGCCTTTATAAGGCCACAGGGTACCTGGGAAACCTGGTAATTTGTCTGGAGGATGAGCTTGGGGCAGCAGGGTTGGCCTGACTCATGTCATCCAGGCTCCCTCAGCCCACCTCCAGGGTGCCCTTTGGCCTGCCCTTTGGTCCTGAGCCAGCAGCCTCCCCTTCTGGTTACCAAGAACCCAGAGACACTCGGGAGAAGGAAGGGGGTCTGCAGTGACAGCCCTGTCTTATAGTCTGAGAAGTATGTGACTCTCCCTTGGGGATCTGAAAACTGGCTTTCCTGAGTATCACAGTCCCTCCCCTCTGTGTTCTCCATCAGATCAGAGAGATAGCAAACCCAATTTAATGGGAGAAGCTGGCTCCTTCAATCTCAATGTGCACACAGTTGCTGAGGACCAGGTGGAAAGGCCAATTCTAACTTGGAGGTCAGGACTGAGGCTCTGCCTACTTAGAGTCTGATCTGGAGCAGGGAAGCTCATCAGGGCAAGAGCTAGGTACACTGGCAGCCTGGTACATATCCCATTCTTGTATCAGGCCTCCACCTTGGGAGCTGTGCACTGACAGGGGTCCTAGGAGAAATAGGAAATGACTTGTGCTTATATGGGTGATGGGGTCTTGCTGGTGTCTGAGGCTAAGAGATGGGAGATCACATTCTTATTATCTCCTGTCTCATCCTATGGCTGTCCCTGCCTCCATCTTCCCCTGCCTAGATCTCCTGCCTAGGCCTTCCTGGACTCCCTGGCTTTACGTGTCTGTCCAAGTAGATTCCGGTTTCTTTAATCCTTAATACAGGCCATTCCCTTTACCTTCAGACCCTCATCCAGGGTAGCCTTGTGCCAAGAACACACCCCTCTCAGGCAAATCACCTTTATCAAAACACTCTTCTTAGCCCCTACCCTGACCTGTGCCTAGGAAGTACCCACACAGAGCCCGAATCACTTTCTAGATGTCTTCTAGAGGCCCAGAACCCTAAGGGCCTTTTCTCTGTCTCCCGTATGCTGGATCCAGATGCTGGGGGCCTAACTGGGCTGTGAGTGGCAAGGGGTAGTGGTCAAGGAGAGGAGGGAGGTGAGGTCGCACACCCAGAGGAAGCAGGGAAATGACTTTCTCTCTTCAGCACCAGGGTTGTAGAGTCCGAATCTGACCTCACACCATGTGCTCCAGGCAGCTCTGACATCTTACTTGAATGGTTTCTCATAGTCTTCATGGTTTGGGGCGTATTTGTTTCCACTGAAGAGGAACTGACCTTTGTCAGGAGCATACAGAATGCCCTGTGAGAGCTAAGAGAATCCCTGACCACTTCCGTGTCCCAAGGGCCTTTATATGCTGCTCACCAATGAGGTGGTGTTGGTGGTGACCCCTGGTGTTCCCCTTCCTCTTTTCTGCTTACCCAGGCAACAGACTCATGTTGCCTCTGAGCTTGGAACTTTCTACATGTGGATGGTGATGGGAAGTGAGCCCCACGGCCCAGCTGCACACACAGCAGCCTCCATACTCCCTGGTCTGGAGCTGAGACTCAACCCCCTGGGATACCATGAGGCTCTCTGTCAGTCCAGGGAGTCTGCTTGCTTACCTTCCAGCTGACTAGCAGTGATGTAGTAACAGAAATTAGGTGATGGAGCCGACAGACCTCATGTTAGTCAGCAGTACATGGACCCTGATCATAGGCCTAGAGGAAAGGTAGGCCCAGGGCTATGACCACAGGCTTAATATTTGTTTCCTATGGGTGGACCCCAGATGGGTACCTCAGAGCAGGAGGCATATCACCTCCTGGAATGTGTCTCCATCCCTGTACCCACACAGCCACAGGGCTCTTCGAGAGAGGAAAAAGGGAGAGTTTGAGAAGCAGAGGCATCAGGAGTACACAAATCTGGTATCAGGCTGGGAGCCACTGATGCAGAATTTGGTCACAGGAGCTTGGGATGGTGCCTGTGTGCACATGTGTGGTGGGACCCACATTAACAGAAGTGATCGTGGTCAGATGACAGCTGGGCCAGGGTCTGGAGAAGCTGCAAGGCAGCTGCACTTCCAAGTGTGAGTGGAATCTAATGTTGAAAATAGAAAATTAGCCAGTGTGACACAGAGAACAGGCCAAGACCTGATGGCTTCTGAGGAGTCTGGCTGGCAATGTAGGCTGGATCACACAGGATGCCTCTTAAGGCAAGGTCGCTAATTTGGAGATCTTCAAGGGTGGTGTGTCCTTTCTGAGGAAACTGATGAATGCTGACCCTAACCAATCTCAAAGGGTTTTTAAGGAGCTAAGGTTCTGTAGCCTCCATGGGGTAAGGTATGACACTGTCGACCAATGGGAAGAAGAGAGCCATAGGGTGGGACCTACTGGGGTGGGGCTGGGGTATGTCAAGACTGCAGCTGTTTGTGATAGCCTCTTGTTAAGCTAATGAGCTACCTGAGTCCCACTCTGTAGCTGGCTGGGTGCTAGTTATAGCCTAAACTCTCCTAGCTGGCCCATAATTAACATGTATCTTTCTAGCCTGGCATTAGCCTCTACTCCCAGATGCCAACAGGGGACAAGGCTCCCATTCCTGGGAAGCTGAGGGCACATGAGGGAACCTGGCATGGACCAACCATCTGTACCAGATCCAAGGAGCTGAGTCCCTATCAAGAGCCCAAGACCTTCCTGTAAAACCAAGCGCCTAAGTCTGTCCCTGTATACTTTGTCTGGAGACTCTGGTTTCCTCCTACCCTTCCACTTTGCCTTTTCCCACCTGTGCTGGGAACTTTGCAGAACAGCCACTTCATAGTGTCTCAATTCATTCTATGGGAAGTAGCACAACCATCCAACCAGAAGTTCACTGCACATCCTGTCTTCAAACGTCTAAACCCCGTATGTAAGAGAGCACAGGTTTGTGTATGACCGGGCCTGCTCTGTGATTCACAACAAACCAATTCTTGGTTGCCTAGCATGGCCCATCCAGTGTGGATGCTGTAAAAGTTGTTATCCCTTGTTAAGGGAACAGTGACAGAGAAGAAGGTCTGGATGTACCCCTCCACCACATCCTGATGCACACTCAAGAGTTTTGGTCCAGGTGAGTTGGACACATGGAGATAGAGCCTGTGGAAACAGATACTGGGGCCCAACTGCATTTTATAAACCGCAGCTCAGGCTCTTGTGAGCCCACAGGTCTTCTGCCTGTCACTTGCTGATGAACCCCCAAAACACTCCCAGACCTCTCTGCACCCCTTGGAGCTGCCAGAGTCCCTCTCAGGCATAGCTGGTAAGACAGTAAGGAGAAAGTGGGCACCTGAGCAGAGTGACTTTGTCTAGTTAGTGAAGGACCTGTAGCTCAGTCCTCTCTCTTTCCAGGGAATAAACTGAGTCTGAGTGAGCATGAAATCAGAACTTTTAAGTCAGGCGCCTCAGGCAGCAGGCAGGTGCTGGGACTGGGGGTTTAAGAAGGTGGGTTTGGAGGCTCCTGTATCAAGGTGCCCCACAGGGGACTCCTCTTTTCAGGGAAAGCAGGATAGCTTGGGAGCACAAGGCTGATGCTGGAATCAGGCAGCCGAAGGACAGGAGACCTAGATTCTTTCTCAGGGGAGAGATAGGGTATTGAGATGGGCTTACAATCAGAGACCTGGGTTAACATGCACCCACACTGCTGTGGGTTCTTAGGTCTGTCTCACTCTTTCCAACCCTTCTTTGTCATCTGAAAGATCAAGATCAATAATACTCTTGATGGCAAATAGAGGGTCCCACCAGTTGCAGACTAGACAGAGAGACTGATACCTTGTCAGACATGCAGCACACCTTTCCAGTGCTCTTGACCCCGAAATTGTTCTGTGCTGAGAGAAATGGCTGACCTAACAGTGAGACAGAGCAGACTGATGAGCCCAAAGCCAACGCACTATTCAGACTTCTGTTAATTCACATGCTTGCAATTTACCCCTTCAGTCACTTGGGCATCCACAGCTTTTGCCAACATCTGTGTCTGACCCAGAGACCAATCCTGTCCCATCGACAGTCCTGATCCCAATCCCTGGAA
Organism: Rhabdomys pumilio; assembly: GCA_030674055.1. NCBI lineage: Eukaryota > Metazoa > Chordata > Mammalia > Rodentia > Muridae > Rhabdomys > Rhabdomys pumilio. The sequence continues at coordinate 27,340,811 of JANHMN010000012.1, read as the reverse complement.
AGCCCATGGCCTACGTTGCATCTCTAAGGATTTGCCTCTTCTGGATGTTATATGCTGTTGGAATCAGACAACGCATGGACCCTTGGTTCTCTCATGTTGCAACATGTGTCAGCCCACCAATCCTTTTTATGACAGAGTAGTCTTTCTTCAGCGGACTAGGCCATGCTGTGCACACTATGAGCCAGCTGGTAAACAAGTTATGCAGCACCGTGAGGGACCAGCAGTTAAGAATATGGTAAAATGCTGGGTATGGTGGCCTGTTCCTATGATCTCAGCACCTGGAGAAGCTCTGGGATTCATTTCAAGACTTTGTTTCTAAACCAAGGGTATATAGTTCATTGACAGAGCCTAGCATGCACAAGGCCCAAGAGACAATTCCCAGTATTGCACAAAATGATACATAACAAATAATCAGAAGGGGAGATTCATCTACACAAGAGAATCCCACACATTACTTTGTTATTTGGCATCCTGCCCTGGGAAGAGCAGAGCTCAGGTAGTATGGCTGAGTTTAGTGACTATGCTCCAAAGACCATGCCATGGGGACAATGGAAGGAAGACAGCTGGGAGGCAGTTGGTATTCTGGGGACCCTAAGTCAAATCCACAGTGACAAGGCTTGCAAGTAAGGAGCCACTGGAAAGGGTATATTCCTTCTGTCTCCTCCTGTAGTCTCAGAACCTCCACCTGGATCAACCACATTACCACACTGAGGGACATTCCAATGTTAGCCAGTGCTGGCAACTGATAAGATCCTAGAAAACCAAGCAGGTGTCTCCAATCACCTCTTTCCAGGAGAGGCTTAAGGGGTCATGATGGGTGTGTTAAGTGGGACCCTCAGTAGGATTCTGGAGCAGAAAACGGATACTGGGTAAAACAAATAAAATCACATAAAAATGTAGGCCAGTACTGAGTCATTAACTTTAATGAACAGACCACAGGAATCTGAGGAGTAGGGGCTGGGAAAGCTGAAACTGAGGAATGAGGGAACAAGGTAGCTATACTGTCTTTTCAAATTCTTTGTGAATCTACAAATATTACAAAAGGGAAAGTTGATATAAAAATTTGTCGGTGCCTATGGAAGGCCAGGAACTCAAGGTGTGTTTTGTGTTCTTAAAGGAGCTATGAGGCAAGCACCACCCTTCCCATACCCAAACTGGTCTCAGGGGGAGCGGCTGCTGCCCTGGCAGCCAGAAGCTCCCTTTGGAGTGGTTTTGTTCTGCAGGTAGTGACAGGCTCTCTCCAGAAGCCAGAAGAAGGCGAAGAAATTGTTTGTTTTACCAGATAAGACGCTGAGATAGTGAGGCAAAGGCCAGGATCCAGGCCATCTCTCATTAATCTATAATGAGTAGCATGACTTCCAGGTACGCTTGAACCTAGGGCCTGGTCTCCCTGGCCCTGGCCTTGGTCACACCCTAAGCCTCTATCCTGGTCACAGCCGAGCCCTGATCTTGATCAGAGTTGTTGTCACACTCTGAGCCTCAATCCAGGTCAGAGCCGAGCACTGAGACTCATTATTTCCTGAGTGTTGATTCTGTTTACACACACTGAGCTCTGATCTTGGTCTGACTCTGAGTTCTTATCCTGGTCACATATGGGCCCTGATCCTTGTCACACAGAGCCCTGGCCTAGGTCACAGAGATTGGCTCAGGTCTCAGAACAGAGCCTGGAAGAAACCAAGGCATATAGAATACCTCACAAAGGGCTAAAAGGCAGCTGGACTTAGATTATGAGGTTCTGAACAAGTGCAGTGACTCGCTGAAAGTTAGGTAGTCCAGGGCACCTGGGTGCTTACTCGTGGCCAACCTTGTTTTACCCTGTCTTTTTCTTACCATGCATAGCATCTTGGCTGCCTCTGTCTTCCTGTAGAGGTGGACATGTTGGAATGTTAGATTCTCAGATCCAAACCAGGGGACACGCTCCCCCAGAATCACATTCGGACAGAGGATTTGCTGCAACAACATGAAGTTTAATGATACTGGTGCACCAGGACTCTCTCGCATCCCAGCAAGAGAGCCCCGAGAAAAGGCTGGGAGCAGTTCTTATACAGAATACACGAGGGCAGTCACAAAGGCTGACCTTCTCAGGTCCGGTTCCTGGGTGACTCAGATTCCAGATTCATCCACTTGCCCAGGTTTATTACATTAAGGGTCTGGCTTCCTGACCACCGCCCATCCTGGAACATGTCTCTGTGCTCTGTGCCTTCCCCACCCACAGGTGGGTTCTCTTCCCTGTGGTCTGAGGAATGTTAATCAGCCTCTCCCTTCTTCTTCTGAATGTTAATCCAGCAAGTGTCCTCTGACTAAGGGATGTGCCCCTCCCACGGTGTGTCCTGGGACAGTGGGATTCTTTTAATCTTAAATTTAAACCTGAAAAGACCAATAGAGACAGTTGGGTAAACAAGGACATTCTACCTGCCCTCTAAGTTCCCAGCATTCTTTGGGGTGACCTGACAGTTGGCTGATACACAGGGTGTTTCTGTAAGAGTCTTTACCTAGGTACCATGAAGGTAGGCCAGGAAAGGTAAACAGCCAAGCCGACAACTGAGTATATAAGGCTGTGATTACTTAGAAGACATTCGCCTGGGTTCCTTTTTCAGGTTATGGTACCCATCAGGTTTCTTTACCCATTGCCAGATAAAATGTTGGCACATCCTGGTCAGGCCATTGGGTTATACGCTGTTTATGCAGGGCTGGGGGCCAGGTGGTACCACCAAATTCCACACTCTTCCTCTAGCACCCCCTGGTGGCCAAACGAAGCATGGCTTGCAGAGATGCTTGCTGGAGCTGAAGCTGGGTACAAAGCTGAATCTAGAGCTCGGCTACCAGCAGGCTGACTGGGCAACCATGGCTCTTTCAAGCTTCAAGAGTGAAGCGAATAGATGTCCCAGCCACTGTCCCCTTTGGACTCAGCCTATTAGTCACCAAGTGATGAGTTAATTGATTTTCTATGACTGTAACAAAATAACCGAAACAAACCGGTTACTCAGGAGAGCAAAGATTTATTTTGGCTCAGAATTTCAGAGTGTTTGGTCACTGTTCAGATGGTTGCACGGGTGTTAGCTCTGTTGCAAGATAAAATCATGGTGGAAAGGCACAGTGGATGAAAACCACTCATCTCACAGAGACAAGGAAAGTAGGGAGCCATATACAAAGAGAGTCTGGGGATCCCTCAAAGTCATACCCTTAGCGACATGCTCCCTCTAGGACCTCCTAGCACCTCTCTCAACTGTGAACATACCAGCAGATTTATTATGGATGAAGCTAGCACCCTCATGATCTAATTCACTTACCACTAGCTGGAAACCAAGCCTTTAACACATGAGCCTATGTGGGGAGTACCTGTTTCCAAACAATAGCACCCCTAACTTTCAGCAGATGACTGCCATGCTACTATCTGTGGACAACTGGCCAGAGTCTGAGGGGTCCAACATTTCAGATGGCCCCCTCACTCCAGGGACCTCTCTCTTGTACCCACCAGCCTGCATCATGGCCCTACCAACCTCCTTCTCACATCCTCCCATCTTTCACAAGAATTTTCCCAAAATTACAGCTGAATCCTGGCACTTGGTGTGAGCTAACAGAAAGGACATTCCACGTCCTTCTACAGGGATGTGGAAAGTGAAGATTTGTCCACTACTGGCCAGCTGTCAGCTACTCACACCACTTCAGATTTCCGTGCTCTGACTTCACGAGTGTGGTGTGCCATGCTTCTTATTTAGATGCTCAGTGCACCAGGGAAGCTGGCTACCAGGTCATGCCTGCATTTTCTCCTGCACACCTTATATCTTAAGATTAATTTACTTTAATCTTATGTATATAGATTTTGTCTGAATGTATGGATGTGCTTGCCTGGTACCTTCAGGGGTCAGAAGACAGTCCTGGAAGTGAAGTTAGAGACAACTGTGATCTGCCATGTCATGTGGGTGCTGGGAGCCCAACGCTAGTCATAAGTTCTCTTCAAGAGTAGTAAGTGATCTTTTTTTTTTTTCTTCGAGTCAGGGTTTCTCTGTGTAGCCCTGGCTGTCCTGGAACTCACTCTGTAGACCAGGATTGTCTCGAACTCAGAAATCCACCTGCCTCTGCCTCCCAAGTGCTGGGATTAAAGGCGTGCGCCACCACCACCCGCCACAGTAAGTGATCTTAACCACTGAGCCAATCTCTCTACCTTACTATTTAAAACAGAGTCTCTAACAAACCCGGAGCTCCCTGATTTAGCTATGCTGGCTAGCCAATGAGCCACAAGGACTTCCAGATCTCCATCCCACAGACGTGGGAGTTACAGGTGTGTACTCAACACAGCTTGTACAATGGTGCTGAACATCTAACTTAGGTCCTCAGGCTTGTGTTCCTGGCACTGTATAGACTGAGACATCTCTCCAACTCCTTGTCATCTTCTTATGTCAAGACAATAAAACAACAACAAAAAACAAACAAGCAAACCCAGTGAAGACCCGATTTTAGCATCTGCCCATTTTCACGATCTCTTTGTTTCTTTTGCTCTGATAAAGACGATGACTAAAAGCAATTTGTGTGGGAAAGGGTTGACTTCATCCTAAGGCTTGCGGCTCTTCATGAAAGAAAATCTGGATAAGGCAGGGACCTAGGGGCAGGAATTGAAGCAGAGACCATGGAGAAATGCTGCTTATTTGTCTGTTCTTCATGGCTTTCTCAGTGTGCTTTCTTATACTTACCAGCACCACCTGCCCAGGGGTGACACTGCCCATAGTGGACTGGGCCCTTCCACATGAATCATTAAAAACAAACAAACAAACAAGCAACAAAAACCCTAGACATGCCTGATGGAGGCATTTTCTTAATTAAAGTTCTTTTTCCTCAGATAACCCTAGCTTGTATTAGGTTGACAAAAATCTAATAAGCACAAGTAGTATAAATATTTCCACCATGCCCAGTGTCTGAACATGAGGTTGAAGAGGCCCCATAGCTTACTGATTTAGACACAAACAGCATTAAGTGCACAGTTAACAGTGAGAGGGAGACAAGGAATCAGAAATGCTAAGGTCTTAGTGATGCTATTGTGTGCATTTTACTTTTAATAGTGAGTTGCTTAACCAAAGCTCCTAAAAAGTTTTACAAACAAACAAACAAACAAACAAACAAAAAAAGCTCCAAAGTCCTCAAAAGTTTTACAACAGGCTCTTACGATCTAGGGCCAGCTAACGGTGGGTTTCTAGACTCAGCTCATGGTACTCTTGAGACCCGGGCCCCCAACTCTGCAGAATCAAGACCTACTGTCAGGATTTCAGCTTAGAAAGGCAAATAGAGTAGACAGAAGCAGGGAATGCCATGAGAAGAACGGAGGGGAGGGAGCAAAGGGGAAAGGGTAGATGAAAGAGCAGACAGCCCGGAAGTCAAACCCTGCAGTGCTACACATGGGATTGTAACCATCTTTTGCAGTTTAAACCTTAAGTACTTAGCTTTTCTAACAGTTCTCAGAACTAGTACAGCTGCAAAGGTGGAGAGACCAGGAGGCCTCACACCTCTGAGAGTGGTCTTTCTGTCCTGCTAGCAGGGCCATCATGATCATGACCATACCAGGCATCCAAGGATTATCTGCAGTCTGCTGACTAATTATCCACGGTGTAAGAGGGCTATAGTTAGTTTGGTCCCTCATTTGTCCATCAAAAGGATACCTGGCTCATTTCTAGTCTGAGGTAATTACTGATGCTGTGCTGTGAGCATCCGTGTACAGGTTTTAAATGAATAGCCGAACTTTTCTCTCTCTAAGATAAACACTCAAGAGCTAATTACTGCTGTTCATATGGTAAAAGTTTTGTACTTATTTTTGTTTTGAGACAGTTCTTTTGGTTAATTTGTTTATTCGTTTGATGCTCAAACACTACATATCATCTTTGTTAATTTTGTTTCATTCCATCATAGGACTGTATGTTGAAATCTACCATCTGACCGTCTATCTCTGCTAATGTTTCCCTTATACATTTTGAGGTGACGTTAACTGATGCAGGCACGTGTAGAGTTCTATCTCCCTGTTGGATTCGCTCTTTGGCAACTGTGCAAAGCTTCCCATTGCAGTCACATGACTGATAGCAGAAACTCTACCTCATTTCTTTTGTTTAATGTCTGCACAGAGTGCACAGAGGCTGACTCACCTCTACCTCCTCATTCCACCCTCAAATATCCACATGACGGTCCCAAGCTAAGCAAACAGCATGTCTATGAGGCCCTCAGTGCAAGCAGAGACGGCTAAGGCCTGGGAGAATGTCCCTTGCCTTTTATTCACTCTCTGCTCTTCAACATGTTCTCTTTTTCTCTCTCACTGACACTGGGTTGTGAGTACCCAGACTTGGCCTCACAGGTTCCCTGAGAGCCTAAACATGCCTCCTTAGAATCCAGATCTACCATGCCCCTACCCCCAGCCTATGTCCCTTGTCAGGGTCTAGATCTCCCCTCTTATTTTATAGCTTAGAAGCTGAACCCTTTCCTGCACAGACTCCATCCACCATGGATTCCTGAAGCTTAGACTCCATTCCTGCGACTCAGGTCACCTGACCCCAACTGTAGCCAGCGCTCCTCCACAGAAGTCTAGCTACCTGCAAAACAAGTTTGATGAATTTGAATCAACTTTGTAACACCAAAGAGAATGGGTCAGGTATACACATTCTTGCTACTTCCCTGGATGGACATGAATAGGGAAACTGTAGCCTGCAGACAGATGTTGTTTCTCAATGGCATTTTATGTATTTAATTGTATTGGAATAGAGTATAAATCTTCCTTAAAATGTGTCAAATTCAAGTTTTATGTCCATACGTAAGCTTTATCAGAACAAATCATGTCTATTTCCTTTTGTTATTGTGGCCTCTTGGAACAATACTTGGCCATGAGAGTATACAACCAAGTCCTTCATCTGCTACCTGTGTGCCATTACAGGCCCATGTAGTTCTTCACTATATTAACTGTGCTGCACAATTCCTTAATTCTATACACTAGGTTATGTCCCAAAGACTGTTTTACTCCTTATACAGTTGGGTTTATTTTATTATTATTATTATTATTATTATTATTATTATTATTATCACAGTCTTTCATTGCTTCTCATTTTCCTGCCACAGTCAAAAGGTGAGAGGGTTGGAAGGGAAGAGGAGGAGAGGGATGCAAGAGGGTTAAAGTGTCTTTAAGTATTTATTTTATGTTTAATTATGTGAGTGCCAGTGTCTGAGTGCCTGAATGCCTTGAAGCAAGAAAAACTGACAGACACGGATGCGTGGGGTCTTTGGAAGAGCGGTAAGTACTCTTAAGCTCAGCCATGTCTGCAGTCGTTCTTATAACAAGCCCATTCCCTTGATAACAGAATTTGTCTATTCACGAAGGAGAGCTCCAGAACTAACAGATCTTTCTGCAACCCCATCCCAACACACAGCACTAACATGCCGGGGAGTGAGTTTCCAACATCTGCAATTTGGGGACACATCTAGACAGAAGCTGTACTGTGGATCCTGTCATTTCTAGGCAAGAGCATCTAGGGAACTCTAAAGGATAGCCTCTACTTTCTCAAGTCTGAAGACTGAGAACAGCTCACCACCTCCTTACATTTATTTTTTTTAATTGACATTTGTAGTGGTGCTGTGTGTGTCCTCCTGTGTCTATGGGCATGCAGAGACCAAAGTAGGGTGTTGGGTGTCCTAACATATCACTCACTTGCCTCATTCCTTCAGGTCAGGGTCTTTTGCTGAGTCTGGAGTGAGGCTGGTGGCTAGCAAGCCCCAGGGATCCTCCGGTCTTCACCTAACACAGACTGCACATATAGATGCCTGCAGCACATCTGGAGATTTTTCTTTTAAATTAGGTGCTGGGAATTTGAACTAAAGTCCCCCTGTTTGCCTAGCAAGTACTCTCACGTGCTGTTCCGGTTGTTGTTGTTGTTGTTGTTTGGTTTTTGGTTTTTGGTTTTTGGTTTTTGGGTTTTGGTTTTTTTTTTTTTTTTGACAACCCAAGCTGGAGTCATCTGGGAAGGGAAACCTTAATTAAGAAAATGCCTCCAGCTGGGCAGTGGTGGTGCACACCTTTAATCCCAGCACTTGGGAGGCAGAGGCAGGTGGATTTCTGAGTTCGAGGCCAGCCTGGTCTGATTGATGATTAATAGGGGGGTGTTAATATAGAGGTAGCACTTTGGGCAATGCTACTTCTGGGCAGGTGGTTCTAGTTTGCATAAGAACGTAGGCTGAGCAAAGCCTTGGGAGCAAGGCAATAAGCAGAATTCCTCCGCCATCTCGGCTCCACTTCTTGCCTCTAGGTTCCTGCCATGACTTCCTGCTCTGATATCCTTTTGTCCTTTCATACCTGACCATAAGCTGTAACGTGAAAGAATCCCTTCCTCCTCAAGTTGATTTTGGTCATTTTCACCATAGGAAGAGGATGGAGAGCCCACTCCGCCATCTCTCCAGTCTCTACATGTATACCGTACCTAAGTTTGACCAGACTGAACCAGTATAGGAGATGTAAATCCCACAGTCCCACATCATCCTAGATTCGCAATAGAAACCTCTTTGAATTGTTTTCTCATGGAGAGCCTGCCCTGGGTCTCTCTGTAGGTACAGTGCATCCCCTACCTTTACTACTTAACTTGGGATGTTTCCTCTTCAACTTTTCATTTATTCTTTTATTTTAATTTTCTGCCTTTTAGAGATCTAGCGCTATAAACTAACTTTTATTTTCCTGAATTGTCATCTCAGAGGCTTATTGCCTCTGTCTGCCTACCTGAGCCTAGTCCTGGAAGCTTCTAGCCTCCAAACCATCTCATCTGGGCCTAGAACGTTTTCAGCCTCTGAGGCTTACTGCTGAATAAGCTCATCCCTTCCTGGTTCTTTCTGAACTCTGGCTGGCTGGTTCAACTCAGCTGTTCTGCCTCAAACTCCTCTCCCAGCTGTTATTCATTCTGGCTTCTCCTGAATTGCTCTGCTTGGCATCAAACTAACTCTAGCAGTTAGGTTATAATCTTCTGGCTCCTTTTCATTCTCTGGCTTGTTCTGTCTTCACCTATGTCTAGTTCTCTCTGCAACCTGTCTCTGTAAAAACTCTCCTGATAAAACTGCCTCTTTTGGGCCAGGCAGTGGTGGTGTACCCCTTTAATCCCAGCACTTGGGAGACAGAGGCAGGCGGATTTCTGAGTTTGAGGCTAGTCTGGTCTACAGAGTGAGTTCCAGGACAGCCAGAGATACACAGAGAAACCCTGTCTTGAAAAACCAAACCAAACAAACAAACAAAAAAACAAAAACAAAAACAAACTTCCTCTTTCCCTCCCCCCAACCCCTGCACTGCTTTCTTAAGTAGCTTCCCTTTCCTCTTTCTTCTCAAGAGAGTTGGGCATATCCTATTCTGTCAAATCTTTCTCTGATTTGTCACTTTATTTGTTGTTGTTTTTTGTTTTGTTTTTGTTTTTTAGTAAATAACACAATCTTAGGATTCATAGTGTGACCAAATATCTTTCAATACAGCACCACTGTAATGTCCCCCTCCGTATGACACTACAGAGCCAGAGAAAGCAGAAACTCTGGAGGCAGCTGCTAGCCTCAGGAGGTGGGTGACTAGGGCCAGACACCAGAATTCATATTGCACCATTTTTAAATGTTGTTTTTACTTTATGCTTCTGATATGCACAGGATAGATTGGCATGTAATTGAAAAGAATTTTACATGTTTTTTTTTTAATTGGACATCTTTAACAGATACCAACAGGTGGTTTCTCAGCTTTTACTAGAATCTGCATGTCTAGATTTCTAAAGAATTCATGCAGAAGCCTAATGCCATGATCATGGAGCTAAACAGAGGAAATCAGCAGGAGGTACGTTGGCCACAAAGGCTCTCCTCTTATGAATTAGATACTATTATAAAAGATACAAAGGGAGTAGCCTGGGCCCTTTGACCCCTCTACTATGTGCAGACACATAGAAGGTGACATCCATGAAGAAGGCTTCTCAACAAGGCATCTCATCTGTCGCCCCCATCTTAGACTTCACAGACCTAGATCTAAGAGCAATGAGCAATACATTTCTATTATCTATAAAGTATACATCTCAGCTGGGTGGAGGTGGTATGTACCTTTAATCCCAGCACTGGGGAGGCAGAGGCAGGAAGGATCTCTGGTCTGTAAATTCAAAACCAGCCAGGAATGCATAGAGAAACCCTGTCTCCAAACAACAGCGACAAAACAAGCAAACAAATTATACATCCCAAAGTATTTTGCTATAATAATATACACATATGGATTCAAGAGCAGTCTAGTGAGACATCTTGCTGGAAACATAAATATCAACAACCATGCTCCACCATATCCGTGCTTCTTACTCTGTTTTTCTTATTGGCTTTACCTTGATGCTTTGCAGTCCTGGTGATAACTCATGTGTTTATTGTGGTTTCTGGTTTCAGTGAGTCTTTTTTTTATTTTTTGTCATTTGTATTTTGTTTAATTTTATATTCATAAACATACTTAAATCAATTAGTGCATGGTAACACACGACTCACATGTTGCTTAAGCTGCTGGTAACGGGTAACAGCCGTATAGTAACTTGCAAGTTCACGTACAGATTTGAATTTTATGCAAAAATTTTGCTTTTATATTTTACATTACTGGGACCTAATGTCAGTTACAGATAGACAAAAGCTTTTGTTTTCTATCTCCCAGCCAGAACAAAAATCTGTGATATAACATCTTCATTATATAAGACTTCCTTTTTACATTTCAGTAAGAATGTCATATAGCCTTTTCTGAAAAAAAATGTCTGGGGTGCTAATGAAGGAAAAAGTTAATAAGCTTATTTATTTAAATCAAATCCTCCAGTAAGAAATGGAGAATCCGCTGTCTTTACTTAGAAGGCTGAGTAAATAGTTATCTGTCAAAACTACATACTCATATCAACAAACGTGCAGTTTGACAACATTCTCTACTGGAAACACGAGCACTCCACATCACAGTTCCCATAAGGACTTTATTTATTTATTTATTTATTTATTTATTTTTGACTTTTGTTTTTCAAGACAGGGTTTCTTTTGTAGCCTTGGCTGTCCTGGAACTCACTCTGTAGACCAGGCTGGCCTCGAATTCAGAAATCCATCTGCCTCTGCCTCCCAAGTCCATAAGGACTTTTAAAAGTCTCAAAATTTTGTCCTTTCTGGCTTGCTTCTCTCTGGATTCCACCTACACTTTATTAATGGTCCGCTTTATGTCATCATCTCCGTCTTCATAAATTTTCCTTAAAACATTTATTAATCCCTCACTAGGATCTGCCTCGGTGTCGTAGGAAGGCTTTTCTTTCTTTTCGAATTTTTTTTCTACCTGAGTTAAATACTCCCATCTTGTGTTTTCTGCTTTCTTTCTACATAGGGTAATAACTGTATCAGTCTTGATGGGTTTTTTTGTTTGTTTTGTTTTGTTTTTTTTGAACTGCTTTCCACAAAGATAGGTTTCAAAAGATTGTTCACAATCATGGAGTAATTCTTCCCATTGAGGTTTTTTACCAAAAGATCGAATGACCTCTCTGTGAAGTGTACCTGCACATTCTCAGTGGGAACCTGATGAACTCCAGTTAAGGTAAGGTAGGTTTTCACAGACTTCTCTGATCACATCCCCAGTTACTGATTGTCACGATGCAACCACAGCAGCTGGCTCCTTGTGATCAAGTTCTCGTTTCTTCTGCGACTTCTGTTGCATCTTGTTCTTTAGTTCTGTCTCAATCTTAGACTTTTCACTTTTAAGAGTATCACGCAGTCTTTTCCTAATGGACTTTTCCAGCAATACTTTGACCTCTTCTAGGTCTTTCTGCAACTCCTCCAAAGCAGAAGCCATGCTGTGGCACGTCAGACCTGAAGCTGGAGCTGCAGCTGTGCACCGAAGCAGACAGGAAAAGCTGAACACACCACCCATGAGTGTCGCAGGAGAGCTCTGGAACCTTCCTGAGGCTCTGCCACCTGTCCGCAAGGCCCCGCCCAGGTCTGCCCCTCTGAGTCTTTCAGTAGGTCGTTTTTTGTTTGTTTGTTTTTATTGGATATTTTATTTATTTACATTCCAAATGATATCCCCTTTCCCATTCCCCCCCCCCACCTCCCGCAGATATCCCCTATCCCATCTCTCCTCCATCCTGTTTCTATGAGGGTGTGATGCCACCCACCTCTCCACCCTCAAATTCCCCCACACTGGGGCATCCAGTCTTCACGGGACCAAGGCTTGCAGCATTAGTTTCAGTGTTTGAACTAGGCTTCATGTAGGTAACTTTTATCACATGATTGATATTTCCCTCAATTCTTGTTTCTATGTTAAAGTCACATGTCAGGGCTCATGACAACCTGCTCTGTGCCTCTGTGTGTGCTTCTGTGTGTGTGTGTGTGTGTGTGTGTGTGTGTGTGTGTGTGTGTGTGTGTGTGT
>JANHMN010000012.1:27289816-27326275 GCA_030674055.1 Rhabdomys pumilio | reverse complement strand
ACACACACACACCCAATCAACAAACCCAAACAACAACCAATATGAGGAAGCAAGGGCTTCTCTAGGCTAACAGTGGATACTCCTGAATGCAGACTATCCCTGGTAGCAATGCTTGCACTCTAGTGGGAAAACAAGTAGTGAAGACCCCCCTTGAGGAGAGACCCTCACTCAAGTCTCAAGATGTCACGGCCACCCAGAAACTCTCAAGACACCGATTCTGGATGCAAACAGCAGAGGCTTTATTAAGGATAGTCAGCTAGCTGACAGCCAATTTGTTTGCCCTCGCAGGAGCTGAACTGACAAAATCAACCAATCTGAGGGGAGCTTTTAAAGAAGAAAACTGCAAACTGGGGGGGGGGGTGAGGAAGGGGTGAGGGGGTTACCAAGGGAACGTAATCATAAGAATAGTGGAAAGTCTCAAAAAAACCCCAACCATTGTGAATCAGGATCATGTGGCATACACTCTGTACTTTTATTCTTCTCAAGAATGTGGTCCTTCCTGGTGGTCCTGCCCTATCAATTTTCAGCTAACAATTTCTGGGTAGCCTCGACCTTATCATTGTGGTCATCAGTTCCCTAGTTCCACCTAGATGACTTGTATCCTCTTGTGGTTTAGCAGGTTCCTAAATCTGGCTGGCTCACACTCTCGATTTGTTTCAGAAAAATTTTCCATGCCCTTTAAAGAAAAATCTAAAGAAAAGTCCATATAGATTTTATTACCTATTTTTATAATTTTTCATTCTTCACCCCAAAGTCAGGAGACCCTTACTCAAGTCTCGGGAAGTCACGGCCACCCACAAACTCACAAGACACTGTACCTGGATGCAATCAGCAGAGGTTTATTAGGGAGGAGAGTTGGCTAGCCAAGGTCAATTCGGTTCACTCGTGCAGGAGTTGAATTGACAAAGCCAGTCAGTCTGAGAAGGGTTTTTAAAGGGGGAAACCACAAACCAGGGGAGTGGTAAGGGGGGCGGGGGGTTGTCAAAGATACATAACATAAAAATAGTGGAACATTCCAGAGGAGCTCGAACCTAAATGATTCAGGATCATGTGGAAAGCACTCTACACACCCATTCCTCACAAAAATGTGGTCTTGCCATGTCACTTGTTCAACTATTTCTCAGTTGTTGCCCTGTCATCATGGCTACTAGCTTCTCAGCCCCACCTAGATGACTTGCATCTTTCTTTGTGGTCAGGAATGTGTCTTCCTGCTTTGGTCCTTCCCCACCCACAGGTGGGTTTTCTTCCCTGAGGTTTGAAGAATGTTAATATTCTTCCCAGAATGTATCCTGGGGCAGTGAAGACCTGAAATCTTACATTCAGTTCCGCTTTCTGGAACCTGCATTCTTTTTGCTCAGGTCTAGGGTAAAGAAAAAGCCTGTATATATTTCATAAAATGGTCTTTATAATTTTTCACTTTACAGTAGCTGCTGTGGACAGTCTACCATGGTGGGAAAGGTGTGCTGTGGCGAGGGAATGGGAGGCAGATGTCAGACTGTCATACCGCATCAGCAGTCCGGAGCAGAGGGAAATGAATTCTGGTGCTCAGCTCATTTCTCCTTACTGTGTAGTCCTGGACCCCAGCCTTTGGAGTGGTGCTGCCTACATTTAAGCTAGTTCTTCTCATCTCCATTCACATCTCAATTGACCAAACTGAGAAAACCTCTTGCAAAAAAATTTGTCTTCTAGATGATTCTAGATTCTGTTGAGGTGAAAGGATGACTTGTCACAGTCATATACTCAGCCCATGTGACTACTTTTGAAACCAAGGCAGAAAACACAATTACTCCATGGCCTTTTTTAGTGGCTCACAGTTAGATACACAACAGTCACCTGCTTTCCCACTAGTGTACATGGACTTGTTATCAGGGAAAGCCTGCATGCACTGACATCCACAGTTCTGAGTTCCCCTATAGCTGCTTCCTGCCTTTACCCCATTCTCTTCTCTCTCTTGCCCTTAAGGACGTAGGCTATCCACTTTGCTATCATGTTACTCAAAGACCAAGTCATCTGAAGCTTGTTCTGAGACAGCCAGAGGGATGTGACAGACAGAACACAAATGTATTTTCCAAGTATAGCTGCTCACACTTGTAATTCTAGCTTTTTTTTTTTGACAGCTAAGGAAAGAGTCACAAGTTTAAGGCTATCTTGAGCTACATAACAAATTCCAAGGCAACCTGAAGTACAGAATGAGATCTTGGCGGAGAGAAAGGGGGATTCTTTCTCCTTTCCAGCCATGTATTTAACAATGTCATTTACTAAACATTACACACACACACACACACACACACACACACACACACACACACGTTGGGGGCACACTTGAGGGGGAGCTTCTGTGCTCTCCTGTTGCTCTGCCAGGTTGATGGAAGAATTCCCTGGCCTTTGTGTGGTATCTGGCTTGTTCCCATTCCACCCTCTTTACCTAACTGCCTGCCCTTGGACCAGTGGGGCTGTGTCTACCATGTAAGCCCCTGCTCTTAATGAGTGCTCACATAAGGTCCTACCCATCGTAGCCCCTGATTTCCCTAAGCACTAACCTCCACATCACCTTCCTTCTGCAGAGAGCCTTCTAGAAAGAGTATCTAACACTTGCAGACAATATATCCTCATTCTCTTCTACGTCTTCATCCCTATGAATGAGGATATGTTGGCCAATCTGATGGAGGCATTTTCTCAATCCAAGTTCCTCTTCCAAGACAAAAATCCAACCAGATAAACAAAAACCCTTCCCAGGACACTGTATTCATTCTCTGATGTGTTCACCAACTCCTGAATCCCCCCCCCCCAAACCTATTTCTTTGACTTACTCAACTGTTATGTGAATGGCCTGGCTATTGTTACTCGTCAGGTCTGGGTCAGGGTGTAAACTCATAGCCTGTGATAGATATTAGAGAGGTCAACTCCAGTCCTGAAGATACTGTCTGTCCCTTAAGAGTTCTTTCTAATCCCTGTCCCCTATGTAGACCTTGACCCCTATGACAGAGATGCCTCAGGAACAGTATATATTTTCTAGAAGATTCTCCAAGCCTACCTCTCTGCCCAGCTACCTAAGATCAGAGAGGAGATAAAGTGTATAGGTACACCCTGCCCTGACGCTAGGCAAAATCCATGGCAGGAAGTCCTTGTTTGGTAGAAGTCAGCTTCCATGGATGGTTGCAGCTTGCTGGAAATGTGGATAACATAAACCTGCTGCATCTATCTGGCCCAAGTTTCTGACGGGGAAAAAAAATAATCTATGGGTGGAAACTTATAGATGTGTGCTCATGTGTCAGAAAGTGGGCTAGATAACAGAGTTGTTTTCCCTTCAGAATATTTACCTCCAATTACTTCATCTTTCCTTTGGATCCTGAGTCCCTCTGCATATTGTGTTTGTGGATGAGATGTGAGCTCTCCTTCCCCATCAACTCAGAGGCAGTGGAACAGAAAGGGGATAGACTAGGCTTAATTCCAGGGACAATGGCCAGCAGAACTGTGGCAAGACCTGGGAATGGTTCATCCAGTAGCTGAGGAGTTGCTGGTGCTGACAGCTAGGGAGCTTTGCGTCCCACCTGCCCCTCCAGAGACTTAAGAACTTAAACCAAGAGGTAACAAAGAAAAAACAAATTTAATTAGAAGAGTCCGGCAGGGTACAGAGAATTCATGCCCCACAAGGCATGTTCCAGGTCCTTCTGTGGCTTACAGCAGGTTGAGGGCTGAGAGGCCATTAGCAATAAGGACCATGAAGCCAGGCAATAGTGGCTCACTGTATCTATGTCTTCTCTCACTGGCATTTCCAGTCTGTTCCTTATGGGGAGCGGATGGTCCCTTCTCATTACATAAGTCCCATTTACAGCACTTTATATATAAGAAGGGCATGGGTTTTTCTACCAAAAACCCTTTAGGCTCAGCTGGTTTAGACTCGGCAGGGTTTGTAACTACAGGGGCTGAACACACTCGGACGCACTGCTTTGACACATAGAAGAAACGTTCGAAATGTCCTAATGGAAAAGAAAAAGAAAGATATTATGAGTTCAAAGCCTCAATATCAGAGTCTGTCTGGATTAACTGTACCCATTTGTGGGCTTTGCCAAACGAAAGCATCAGTCAGAAAGCAGGGCCAAGCTGCTTTCTGTGTAGGACTGTGCAGTCCTACACATACTATAAAGATTTGGAGCTCTATTTACAAACATGGGATCCTTGATGTTCTTAAACACAGAGCTGGCTCAGGTGACTGAAATAGACAGAATCATACAGTGAGGGCTTCTGGCCATGCTGACTTAGATGCAGGTGGGAGGTTAGTCTTTGAACTTCACCTTGCATTGCCCGAGATAGTTTATTTCCCGCCCCAACCCCTGTCTACTGCTTTACCACCCTACAAACTTCTCAGAACACAGAGAGACAGGGCTGACAACACAGCTGTAGATAGAATGTTATAGGTTCCCTGGATCCACTTTAAGAAACTCTTGTAGCCAGTAGTGAATCCTAAAGGGCTGAGTCAGTCTGCAACCATCAAAGCAATAGCCTCTTCTCCAAGAATATACATTAAGCTGTAACCCTATCTGTATTAAGTCCTTCATAAAACCTACCTGGATGCTATTCCAAGTAAGGCATTTGACATCATTAGAGCCTCATTAAAAAAAAAATAAAAATAGATTAAAAAAAAAAAGATAAAGCTATATTACTCTCCCAGCGTTTTTAATACATTTGACCAACTGCTGATATTGCGTCCCTGCCTGGGTCATGTTACCCAGTGCTGAGGCCTGTGCTTGCTTCTCAGAGTTCTTCTCCTGTGTTTTATGTTTCTCTGTTTGTTTTTAAAAGGTCACCTTTGATTGACAGCTCCTATTCCTGAAAGCGTTTCTCCCCAGAACAGGACCCAAGGGAGAACCCAGAATGAACCAACACTTACGTGTGGAAACCAACATACAGATCTGTTTATCGTTAGGACACTGGATCGGATTCGAGCAGATGAAGCTGTTCTCAGCCTCACACGAGTGACAGTTGATGTCTGTGAGCCCAAGAGTGGGGGATTGGAGAGAAGAGAGGAAATAAGACCATTGCTCTTCCTGCAGTGCCAAACCTGCCATCTTTTCCAGTCCACTGAGCCCCAGCTCTCCCATGCCCACAGTCTGTGCATGCCACCTGGCTTTGGAGCCTCCGATCTGTTCTGTTCTCAACCTCTGACTGGAGGTTCCCTCTCCCTTCCACTGTGTGTTTCATTTGGACATTCCCATCTGAAAACACTGCATGAACCTACCTTTTACTTTCAATCAACAGCCACCTTCTTCTCCACCCTGTTTGTTTCCGGGTCCCATCTTAGATGGGCAAGTATTTCTCCTGGGTCAGGCTTATGGCAGCTTCCAGGTTTGGGGAAGACAATGGGGGCACCCTCTCCCACTGATTCCCCATCCTCGGACAGGCTAAAGCTCCAAGGCCAGGGTGGTCTTGGTTTTCTAGGACTTCCTCATAAGAGGGAAGAGTGATGGGGAGACAGACCAGGAGTCCCCGGGAATGAGCAATTCATGCTTGCCCCTAGGGGAAACTCCAAATCAGAAGCACATCCATCCCACTCACCCCCACCTCCAGCCGTAGCTTCATGACCTTGGGTCTCACATTCCTGGACTTTAGTCCACAATGGACTCTCTCTGGAGTCCCTAACCTTCGCCATCTTGTATCTTCTTGGGGCTTAGAGATACAGTACTTACTCGCCGTCTGCACCAACGGTAAGCCCACGACTATGAGTAAGGCCAGTAGGATCACCATCTTCAGAGGATGCCTGGTCCTGTTGAGGAGAGGACTGTGAAACTAGCTATTTTTACTCAAGTCCCCAGTCTCGCGTGGCACAGAACGTTACCTCGCCTCGTCCTAATCCCACTCCCATCCCACCCCTCCCCCACCCCAACCTCGCCGCTGCCCCTGGCCTCCCTATCTCCGTATTCAGTTGACCTCCAAGCCCTCCCACCATGGAGAACCTTTCTCACACTTTCTACCCCAGATAGTAGATGTTCTGAACCACTTGCTGGTCCTTAAAATGAGCGGTTAATTTGCCGGCACCACCACCACCACCACACTCATTTCCTCAGCTGCCCGTACCTCAGCGTGACCATGGGTCCCTGCATCTGACTGGCGAAGTCGGAGACTCGACTAGTTTGGGGTCGCTCTCCCCACACTGTCCCCTACAGGATGCCGCTAGTGCTCTTTCTGGAACATTCCAACTTCCGCCAGCCTTGGCATCTTATTGAAGTCTGACCAGAGAGGGCGACTCAGGGTCTGCGTGACACCCAGCAAACAGCGCCCTCTGCCTGAACCCACGACAATTACTCATCTCTTAGTAAAAACCTTCTTTCCGGGCAGCCAGATACCAGACAGCCCCACTCTGACCTTCCTTATGCCACTGAGGCAGATGTGGTGCCAGAGTCCGACAGTGTTCAGATTAGTTCCATGAATGAATACACATGCACAAGCTGCTAGACAGACGCGTTTTCAGAACACAGCCCCTGCCATCTGGCACAGAAAGCACATCTGCGGATTTGTCATTGATCTGACCCATAAAGAACTCCAGACAAACCCATTCCAGTTCCTCTTGCCTTCTTTTTACCTTGCTTTCTCCCCATGGTCCTGTGATAATGTTTTTATGTATTTTTTCACTGTTTCATGTATTCCTTAGCCAGAATTTAGCACAGCATGTTTAAACAGTCTCCTTTAAAATAAAAAATAACTTTTTGGGTAGAATTTTTATGTTGTAGCCAGTACTGTATTGTCTAGAATGTCACTCTCGGTGTATGAAAGTATACACAAGGGCAGCTTTCCACCAATGAGGTGGTAAAGTCAAAGGGTTAGGTGTATTTGCAAATTAGATCACTATTCCCAGTAGATAACTTGGTCCTTATCTTATGATAAACATAGATAATAATCTGTGCACTCTTTTGTTTTTAAGTAAAGAGCATTCTTATCTATCCTTTGGAGTCTCACTATCTTATCAATACAAATAGGACCCTGATGTAATTTTTAGTCTCCATTTTTAATGAACTGAGCTGAACAAGTATCTTTATTTCTAGTGGATATCAGAATCTATCTATCTATCTATCTATCTATCTATCTATCTATCTATCTATCTATCGTGACCCCTCCTTGTGTGTCTGTGGTCCATTTTCCTATTGCTCTCTTTATGGCAAGATTGTTGTTGTTTTTGTTGATGATGACGATAATGAAAATTCACCTTCTCCCATTTCCCATTTGCTGCCAGTACTTTTAACAAGTAGAGTGTTTATTTTGTACTTTGTGTCCCAGGCTCCTTGGGCAACTCTAGCTAAATGCTAGAGAAGGAGTGTACAAACAAGAGATTTATGTCTTACAGCTGTGGAGGCTGGAAAGCCCCAAGATCAGGGTGCTAAGAGTCTCTTTGTCTGCTGAGGGCTCTTTTAGATGTTACTATCTAAGTTTGATTACACGGTAGAAAGAAGGAAGGGTTGACACTCAGCAAAACCATGACCAAGAGGACCCTTCATGACTAATGAGTCCCCAAAGATTTCACCTCTCAATACCACCACAAAGAATCTGTGTGTGTGTGCGTGTGCATGTGCGTGTGCGTGTGCGTGTGCGTGTGCGTGTGCGTGTGCGTGTGTGTGTGTGTGTGTGTGTGTTTGGAGGAACACCTACACTGAAGTCACAGGAAGTGCAGGACATGTATGCCACCGTGCTGACCATCTTGAAGGATGGGTCCTGATGAACAATCCCACCTTGAATTTGGGATCCAGGACTGACTGTGAAATTCTCCGGGATCCCCCAAATTAATGTAACCACAAACATTTCTCAAACAACGAGCAATAATCCTCTGTTATAGATTCCTTCAGTCAACAAGGAACAGAATAACGTAGACTAGCAGGTTCTCAAGCTGCAGGTTGTGATTCCTTTGGGTCAATTTGTAACAATGGAAATACGTCCTACATATTGTATATTTACATCATGATTTATAGCACTACTAAAATTACAGTTATGAAGTAGTAACGAAAATAATTTTATGGTTGGGGGATGGAATCACCACAAGAGAAGCTGTACTAGACAGTCACAGCATTAAGAAAGCTGAGAACCACTGATGTAGACCAACTAAAGATTCCGTGACCCCCAAATTCCCTACCTGTGACCACGTGTTTCCTTGTTACTATGGCAGAATACTTGATAAATGTAAATAAAGCTACGGATGGTGACCCCCATCCATAAAATTATTTTTGTTGCTACTTCATAACTGTAGTTTTGCTACTGTTATGAATTGTAATGTAAATATCTGATATTTCTGATAGTCTCAAGTGACCCTGGTGAAAGAGTTGTTTGAACCACAGGCAGAAAACTGCTGAACTAAAGGAAGAAAGGGTTTAGTTGGGTTCCCAGCTGGCAGGAGCAGTGAAAGCAAATAGATGGTGGTGGTGATGAGAATGTATCTATGGAACTCACAACCCCAAGGAACAGGAAGTGGAGTTCAGAGAAAGAATCAGACTGTCTATAAATTTCAAGCCTTTTAAAATCCTCCTCACAAAGATTTTGCAACCTCCCCAAAGAGCACCACTAGCTGGAAACTAGTGATCTTGTGGGGGACCCTGTGGGTTTACCTCTAAATCATAGTACTGGCCCTGCCACATAGGATGAGACCCTAGCACACATAAAAAAGCATTAGCCAGGTGATTTCCTCAGACTTCTAACCCCATCATCTGTAGTGGGTTGGCCTGATGCTGCTTGTATTTTAATGTTAATATAGTTTCTTCAAAACTGGTTGCCCTAGAGACAAGAGAGTCCACATGTAGAAGCTATGTGATCCTACCCCCAATTTATTTCTGATTGGTAAATAAAGATGCTAAGAACTAATAGTTGGGCTTCAGGTCAGAGGAGAAGCATGAAGAGAAAAAGGTGAAGAAGGAAGGAAGAGCCACCATGGGTTAAGCGAGTCAAAGAAACATGACTCTGAGGGCTGGCCAATTGGAGTTAAGAGCAGCCCAGATGCATCACAGTAAGAATAATTCAGGGTTTCGATAGGAAAGTAGATTCTAACAGCATAGTGTGTAGGTATCTGCCCAGCTCTTGTGCTGTTTAAGGCTTACTGTAATTGTAAGGTTGTTTGTGTCCTTTATCTAGGAACTCAATAGTCAAAGGTTATGTAGAAAGCCTGAGTAAGGATTAAAAATTTCTACAACAATCATCTGCATGCAGTCACCAGTGTGTGTTGTTGGAAGGTCTGTTGAATTCAAGTTTTTTCTCTTTTTTTTCCTTTTTTCTTTTCTTTCTTTCTTTCTTTTTTTTTTTTTTTCGTTACCTCCCTGAATAGACAGGTCAAAAAATGAAGCAGTAATTGGTTCTGCTCATAGGTCATCTAGGCCACTTGCTTTAATTTTTGTGGGCCAGTAACAGTCATGTGCTTTCAAGCACTTTAAATGCTTTCAAGGACCATCATCAGGCAGGTCATAGACATCAGGCTGTGTAGCTTCGCCTTGCTCTTCCTTTCATTTAGCCTTGGGTTATTCTCACTTCCCAGATCACAAAGAGCACAGCCCTGGCAGGGAGATTCCAAGCTGCTTCAAGATAACTCAACTGAGGTGGCCCCACCTCAAAAGAATGATCTATATTGTCTGTCTGCTCAGGACCTAGGAGATGGCTTATCAAGTACTCTAGCAAAGGGCCTACTGAACTTCTTCTTGCCCTAGTAATCTATCTGACAGGAACAAAAATAATTTGAAGAAACACTTGTGTCTCTCCTTTTGATTAAGAGACCCTTGGGATCAGGTGACCCCTGAGAAACTGGAATGCCCATCAGCAATCTCACGCTGGGAAAAAGAGAAATACTAAGGTCTGATGAAAATTAAAGAAGGAACTTGCCTATAAGAAAAGAGATTTCCCACAGTGCTGACAACTTGTCAGACTACCTTAATGGAGGTATTGGGGCCCAGATAATGAAGGACCGAGTCATACCTGGACTGGAACTGCTTAGAGAAGCATAACTCTGGCCTCCACATGAACCTTAACTTCAGGACCCTGAAGACTGATTGGAGTAGGTTAATGGATCTCATTGTCCCTCTGCCCAATGTGGCCATATTAACAACTCCATTCTATCTATCTATCTATCTATCTATCTATCTATCTATCTATCTATTATCTATCTATCATCCTCTCTCTACTCTTTACTATTAATTTAGCTTATCATGGATAGATGGAAGAAACCTGGCTTATATGGGTATAGATTATGACCCCTTAAGCATGGCAAAACTCTTACTGACAGCTGGACACCATGAGAGAAGAAAGGCAGCCAGAGGATTAGGTTCAGAGTACCTGTACCAGACTTGGCTTGGACTTACCTTAGTCCCCAGGGCCCTGAAGAACAATTCCTTTCCTAGAGTAAAGTTGGGCTGAACCCAGCCCACAAAGCCACCAAGAGCAGACAGCAGGAGAAAACAGGTACTTTGCTCCTGAGACAACCCTCTTCTAAGCCCTCTCTGTAGCCTGGCACTGAGACATTGTCCTGGAGGAACCATACGCTTTGTAATCACTGAAGCAAATGTGGAGGCTTCTTGCCCTATCTTATCCCATCCAACAGGTCCATTCTAGAGGAGTCAGAAAAGGAAAGTGCTGCAGCTCAGTGAGTGGTGGAACTCCTCCTGATGGGGCTTCTTCTAATGAACTCCAAAGTTGCTATAGCTACAGGCTTTTCACTCTAGGAAGAAAGAAAGAACAAGTGACACTGTGTCTTAGACCACCAAGCTAAGTTGGGCAAGCTGAAACATTCGTGGGTGTGGTGGTTTGAATAAGACGTCTCCCAATAGTCTCTTGCATTTGAATACTTGGTTTCCAGTTAGGGGTACCATTTGGGAAGGATTAGGTGATATAGTCTTGTTGGTGGAGGAGTGTCACTCAGGCTGGGCTTGAGATTTCAAAAGCCTCATGCCACTCTCAGTGTGATTCCTGATTTCTGTTTTTGGTTCAGGATGTGAGCTCACAGCTCCTGCTCCAGACATCTGCCACCTGCTGTCTCTACTCCACGTGGTATCATGAACTCTCTAGAACTGTAAGGCCAAAATAAACTCTTCTATAAGTTGCCTTCAACATGGTGTTTTATAACTGTAAAAGAAATAACAAATATAGTGGCCTCCTGGTTTATCCAATTTGTAGGTCTTACCACATGGACCCAAATATACTTCATGCCCAGTCTCAATACCAGCATCCATCTATGTGGTTCATTTGCTTTCCCTGGACTCACTCATTCACTCCCACACCTGCTTCTAAGGCCAACCTCAGGAAGACAGCACATATCCAGTGGCCAGCTTCTCCATAAGACCACCAGACACTAAATACTCATTCACTGTGAACAGCTGAAGATGGTTTCCACTTGGCTCTTTCACTGGGAAAAGCATAGAGAGATGGATGAATTGCAGCACATTGTTAAATGATCTAGTAGGAGTGGGTCAAGAAGGAATCATTTTTTGTAAGGTGACTCAGTATTGGCTTAACAACTGGAGGGTTTACTTAAGAAGAAAGCATAATTAGTGTTAGAGAAATCTAAACATGTGTACACACACACATGTACACGTACACATGCCACCCCCACAAATGCACATGCATGCACATGCACATGTGCACACACACACACACACACACACACGTGTACACACACACATGCATGCACATGCACACATACCACAGCATTTTACACAGCAGCACACAGAGCTTCTCTAAAACAAACCACATCTTGGGAAACAAAACAAATTTTAACTAATCCAGAAAGACTGAAATAACACCAAGTATGCTATCAGACAACAAGGCCATAAAATTTAAAAACTAGCAGGAAACAAACAAACAAACAAACAAATCTCCAGGACGTAAACTCATGGAGATAAAAGAAGCCATTAGTAAAGGAGAAAAGAGTAAAGGAAAACAATCAAGAGTGAAAAGCTTTTACTGGAAGTGAATGAAAGCGAGAAAAAACCAGAACGTCTTGGAAGGGTGAAAGGGGTCTTATGAGGACACAGCTTTGGTTTTATGTGAAACCAATCCTTCCACCACATTTTTATATAAACAAAAGGCTGGAAACACAAAAATGTGATTTTAGAGTCCAGCAGCTGCTGAGGCCACAAGTGCAGACCCAGAAGAGCCTTCCCCCACTCACAGGCATGTCAGGCACCTTACAGAGGCACTGTCTGTGGTCCCTAGCTAATAGACTTACATGTGCCAGGATTTATCATCTGGGAAAGTGAGCTTACATGCAAGTAGATATTGGTGGCTGCTAAGAGCCACCAAGGAGAAGCTAAAAATTAGCAGGTAATTTTCCTGAGATGATTCTGCCATAGACCTTCAAAGTTAATTTAATTAATTATTTAATTAGAATTGCTTCTCTAGGCAAAGTTGAGAAGAATTTCATTTTAGGAAAGATTCCTATTAATATGCTTTTATATATTTATATGTTTTATATATAAATATATATCACTAGGTATTAGCCCACCCTTTTGAGCAGATCTTTGCAGAACAACAAAAATGTACTCTTATAGTGATGCCATATAGACAAATGGATGATTTCTTAATTCTTAATAATTATCCTATAAGAATTCCTAAAATTATATTAGTAATTATTAAGCTCTTTTGTAATAGGACTGCTATTAAATCTTTTCTGATATCAAAACTGCAGTGAGAACTCTGTCAGTCTTCAAGTGTCATGAGTTAATTGTTGCTGAGATAGCAAGCAGGCATCTACAACTTAGAGCACACAGCAAGAATTTGTAAAATAATTAACCAAAGATCATAAACAGGTAATAAACTATTTACTATAGGTGCAAGAACAGAAGATTGCCTGGTGTTATCTATACAAAACTTCAGTGATAACTTAGTTATGGTCTTTAACTCTCCATGAATCTGTAGAACTAGTGACAGATGATGAATGTTTAGTCAAATAATTACTCTTAATGGATATGCATGCAAACATTCTCTGTTGTAAACTTATTATTCAACTTATAATTTGAATTTATGTTTGAACTTCTAGTGAACTTTTGTTAAAAAAAAATCAAAGGCGGGTAGGGATACTTGGAAAAACCATGTGATCTATTCTCCTAGAAAAGATACAGAAGACTAGAAAACATTACATTGGAGGGTATAACACTGAAGAGATTTGGCACTTGGAAGGGTAGTATTGTAGTATTGTGAGTAAGGTACTGGGACAAGGACATTATTACATCAGAGCAGGAGGAAAGAGCAAAATTAGAAGGAGAATGCAGAGTGGAATGACTTAGAAATTATAAGGCAACCTAAAAAATTAAGAGAGCAATATGCAGAATACAGAGGAAAAGAAGAAAAAGAAGAAGCTGCAGAGAGAGCAGAAGGAACAGGCAGGCTTCTCCTTACCATGGGGCAGAAGAGGCCTTTTTTTTGTTTTGTTTTGTTTTTTTGAGACAGGGTTTCTCTGTGTAGCCCTGGCTGTCCTGCAACTCACTCTGTAGACCAGGCTGGCCTCAAACTCAGAAATTCGCCTGCCTCTGCCTCCCAAGTGCTGGGATTAAAGGCATGCGCCACCACCGCCCGTCTTTTCTTCATAGCAAGGCAGGCTTAATCTTACTAAAGAGAACAAAGTTTTCTTCTTACAGACATGGGTTTAATTCATTTAGCAATAAAAGAGTATAAAATTTTTCTCTGTGCAATAAAGATTGGAGTTCGTTTTTTCATACAGAATGAGTGAGTGAGTTCTTTCTGCACTGGAGGTTGGTCTTTTGCTCCAATACATGTGTAAATGTAAAAGTGTGTTAAGTATGTGATTATGAGATAGTATGAAGCTGGGCACAACTGGTTTCCGTTAAAATGTGTGAATGTATATGCATGAATATGTATATGTAAATTCATGAATTATGTGCGTTTGATCCATATTTGCATGTGCAAAACTTTTTCCTTCTGCGAGCTTGGAGACTCTTCTTCTGGTTAAATAGAAGTTTATTGCTCTAAACTTCTGCCTAACCTGACAAGCAAGAGGCATCTGGAAAAGATGGAAAAGTCTCTAGCAATTAATCCTTTACTTTATCCTCTGTTTTGTGATGAGATGATAAAAGCCAGAGACTGCAGTTTCTGGCCTCAAGGGAACTCAGGCAGATCAGCTACAGTGACTTAGACTTAAGATAGATAAACATTTTATTATTGTACAGCAACCCTAAATATCTCATAACACCAATTTTCACCCAATCACACTGCCTAAGGGGAGTCAAGAAGAAAGAACAGCCAGGACTGACCCTACCAACTGGCTACACCTCCAACAGGCTAAACTTGAAACGTTATGCCAGTTCAAATAAATTATAAGTGTGTGTGTGTGTGTGTGTGTGTGTGTGTGTGTGTACTTCTCAGATACCAGAGCAGAGAACAAACTTCATGAAAGTTTAATCTTTGGTAAAGAAAATAAAAATGTATAGAGACAGAAAGTGCAAACATACAGGAGGCTGGTTACTGGGTAAGAACAGCCTGGCTGAGTCAGGAGAGGAGTCACGAATGGCCCTGAGTTCAGTTAGAGGAAAAAGCATTTGAAAATAACTATGATGGTAATGGGCATGTCCACACACAGTATACAAAACACATGAATGTTAAATATTACATGGATGAGTTGTGCATTATGTAATTTGTATGTAACAAAGCCATCATACCATGACTACAGTAGCACAAAACAGGTATGGAGATCTCATATGTTATGGCGTGGAAGGTACTACTCAAAAAAAAAAAAAAACTAGCCAGACTTAGAGGCCACCAAGGTGCTCAGTGTGAAAATTAATAGCTCTTGCACATGTCCACTTTGGTCTGTTCCCTAAGGCTGTGAGACACCCTCAGTCTAACTGCTCTTGTAATGGTAACTTGGAAGTGTGTCTGACCTGTACATTGGTAGATTTCCTGAATGTGGGTAGCTTCAGTGCAGTCTGCTAAGGGCCTGGTGAGCAAAGACCCAGGGACCTTCAAATGAGATTGTCATCTGGACACTGCAACCTAGACACTCTGCCTAACCAATTATTCTTCAAGGCAAATCTCTTCATCTGTCTCACTGATCCTGTGTCTCTCCCTGCCACACTCTATAGCTGTGTTTGTGTGTGAGCATGTGCACACTTCCTGAGCATTTTAGACATGAAGAGACTCCATATACATAGGGCCATATGTATGCACACATCCACATAAAATGTAAGTATAATAAAACTGTGAAAATTAGTAAAGACTGCCAGGGGTTAGCAATGGAGGAACATCCTGTCACTTCAGCAAAAGCAGGTGGTGTGGCAGAGAAAAACCACTTGCGAAGAAATTTGTCCCATGCAATAGGAAAATCACAGATGTGACGTGACTATCAGGTCCAGGGACCCGGGTGCCAATCATTGCCAGGCAGCACCCCCCCCCCCTCTTCTCCCATGGCCCGAGGAATGAATAGACCTGTCAAGAAATAAGGTCATCTGAGCTCAACTGGGACCTGTCTTATCAGCCCACATACTAACTACCCTCAGAACACTTCTTGAACACTTTGTTCAAACACTCATTCACCCAGGTTCTCAGATGCTTTGGACCCACCCACATGACGCATATTTAGCCTGCAGGGTTTAAAGGCTGCCCAAGCAACACAAACCATGATACCATAAAAGAACTCTGAAGGTTATGGAGCAGGGATGAGCTAGTCTGAGCCTAGAGTGATGGCTCAAGAACAGCAGGAAAACAATGGCCAGGGGCATTTCCAACAAACAATGTCTTTATTTCTTTCCTACAAGAAGTGATGAACGGACCCAAAACATGCCCTGGACACTGTATCTGCTTCATGAGGAAGCAAGAAAGCACAAAGTTTCTTTCAACTGTGGGAAGATGAGTACACCTCAGGAGGGGTTCTCAGATTATTATGCTGCTGGAGAGTACTAAGGCAGGGCACAGGAGAAGGTTGAACCGCCCCAGAGACACAGCTCTCGAAATTTGCCCTTCCTCAATCGATGTTTCAGATATCAAGTCTCTCTCAATATTATTGGGTCCTCCATCATTGCAACGTACGCCCCCACAGCACAAGACAAAGTAGAAGCCATGGGAATCTTTAACCACTCTAGGTAATCCTGGAGGCTCGTGTGCCTTATATATAAACGTGCAATCCTTTGTGCAGCCCTTCATGACAGAAAGCAGTCGAAGGTTCACACCTACAAAGGAAGCCATCAGAGAATTATCACCTTCAGAGTTTCATTCTAAACCCACCACCACAGTCAACCACACACACTAGCTCCATTGTCAAGAAAGCCTGAAAAAAAAGAAATATGCTAGGAAGCAAGATGGCCTGTTTACTCGGTCTCAATGTCTACACTTACCTTTCTTTCTATGTATTCTACCAACTTCACATCTGTCACTGTCCCTCCCCAGTTGAATTCTTAAGTCTCAGGACACACAGATATGCAAATGAAATATCCCATTCAGTTTGGGCTTTGCTGTTACCCTAACTGTTCCCCAAGTATAGAATGAAACAGTGACCAGAAGCTATGCCCTCTGAGACTCCAGAGAGGTTTCACAATAGTGTCCATATTCACAACTCCAGAATGAACTCCTTCCCAACCCTCTACCTAGCTTCCCAAGCTTTGGCACCTATGTACAAAGCAGGGGCCTCCTAATGATTGACACTTTTCCACCAAAAATTATATGGCCCGTTCCAAACAAGCCTCCATGGAGAACAAGACCACCATCTCCAGTGGCTTGAGCCCACTAGAGGTGTCTGACATGAGCCCACTGACTACACCTTGCTGGTGCCCATGGACTAAAGGCTTGAGGCCTTGCTGCTGCTGCTGCTTGTCCCCCTCTGTAGTCTGCAGCCATGATTTAATTCCTCTGCTGTGGAACTCACCCCAACTACTTTACCATTCACAGCCCTGAGTCTTGGCTGCCTGACATCAGAAGGGCCTTGTGATCATAAACCAAATAGCCACCTCCTCCACATAAACTCTGTGCTTATCAACAGTTGGACTTGAGCTCTCTGTCAGGGCTCTCTCTTTGCTTTGATAAGTCCTCTCTTGGCAAATCACCCAACTCCCAATGTGTCCTCATCCCAGGGTGGCTTCCTTGTCTACTGGGCTGCCTAGAAAGGTTCTTTCCTGTTGGGGAGCTGGCAGGTCCTTCCTGCACAACAATTTATAGCGCAATTGTACTGCCATGGAGAAATGACTCCACATAGCTGCATTTATGAGGGCCATCATTTCCATGAATCCAAGGGAAGTGTGTGTATTTGCCCATTTCTGTCTTGGTGGACTCATAGGGTAATTTCCATTTGTTAATGGTGCTATCAGATTATCTGATGCAGATGTGGGCAAAGTAAAGCCAGGGGAGGGGGCAATCCAGTCCCTCACCTACCCCTAGAAACAAAACACCCTTGGAAAAATAACCAATGTGTTATCTAGGGCTCCTTCCTCCCAGACACAGGCACAAGCACTAAGACCGTTGCTATCTGTTCCTCTCTAGACAAAGATCTTCCATCCTCCTCGATCTAGAGCCATAATGAGTTTAGACTCTGTGGTGTAGTGTCTGGGAAGTTCAGAACTGCCGGATGAACTGCATTTTAGAAATACTGCCCCTTTCCCTGGACATTCCCCAGCCCAGTGGCTGTTTTCATCACGTTACTTGATGATGTACATGTACCGACAGTAGTTACATCTTCATTGCAACCTCTGCTGACACCTCCACGATAGATCACTGCTCATTCACGTGATATTTATTTTAGCTGCCTGTGTGTACTCTGATCCAGCCCTACCTTTGCCATCTCAGAAAGCAGGAGTCACCCTGATGAACCGAGGCACCTCAGTGCTTGAACCTGACTAGCTGTGGTGTTTGCAGGTTTGAATGAGAATGGCCCCTATAGGCTCATATGTTTGAATATTTGGTTCCCCCCAACTCCCTGCCTTTGGTAGAACTGTTTGGGAAGGATTAGAAGGTGTGGCCTTATTGACATAGGTTTGTCACTTGGAGACAGGATTTGAGATTCCAAAAGCCTAGTACCTTTCAAAGTTAGCTCTGTCTCCTGTTTGCTGATATAGGTGTGAGCTCTCAGCTGTTCCTGCCACCATGCCTTCCCTCCATCATAACAGACTCTAGCCCTCTGAAAACATAAGCCCAACGAAATGCCTTATTTTCAAAGTTGTCCTGGGCATGTTGTTTTATCACAGCAATGAGAAATTAACTAATACAGGATATGCCTGCACAAGACCAGAAATCAACACTTGCACAAAGATTCACAAAAGCTGAAACAGAATGTCTACCCACGTGCATAGAGAAACCCTCAGGGGTAAAGGCCTGGAAAGGGCCACAGTAGTCTCATTCCCTGGATACACAAGGCATGTTGACTGTCAGCCTGCCACCAAACACAGGCTTCTGGTACCATGAGCTACACTACCCAATCAGTGGACTGAACCCAGTGCCTGTGAACAGGCTCGCAGTTTGAGGAGCTACCAGAAGAGTGGTGGATCTGGCTCTAGAGAGAACAGACTGATCCTGCCCCCTAAGACTGTACATAGATTGTATAGATTTTATACTCTAAATGACCAAATTACAGATACTTACGTATGGCAAGTGTCTGACAGCGCCTGAGATATATAGGACATTCAATATGTTTATCACAATGGAAGGTGTTTTCGAGTTCGCATGAATTGCATTTAATTTTCGGAATCCCTAAAATAGGAGAAAACAGTGTTGGACTTTTACCCCCAAGAAGCCTTTTCACCATCACAGTCCCACTCATTCATTCCTCACTCCCTCACAGTTGCTCTCCAGTGTAGTTCTCTACAAAAGCCACACCCCAAGGCCTGCAGAGTTCAGATCTTGGCATGGTTGGTTTAAAACAGGGCTAGGGCAGATCCCAGAAAAGCAAGTGGCCCACCACAGACCTTTTCTTGTTCTGAAAGGCTAGTCATAGATAAAACAGCTGAGCTCTCTAAAAAATCCATCCCTCTGTGGAATGGTGGCCACCCAGGATATCACCATCCTCCAGGGCTTCTCTGGACTCTGCACCTGCTGTCCCTGCCTGGGCAGTGCTATGGCCAGATGCTCCCTCAAGTCTCCAGGTCAGCATCTCTCTGTGGGAGCCTTTGGTTCACTCAACCCTGTTGAATCTCAGGAGTATCCTGGATTCCCAAGTTAACACAAGACTTGTGCCACTTGGTTCTAATGATCCCTATTGCAAACAAGGGTTCTTGTGACCCTAGTCCACTCTAAGTGAATTCTCCTTCCATCTGACACACTGGGACTCTTCAGATCATACTTACATTTATACCTAGCCTCCATGTCATTATCCAAGCCACTAGTACTGTTGTCCATCCCTCTGGAATTGTTGACAGTGGTATCCACCCATGGGAGTCCCAGGAGAATTAGCAAGAAGGAGGAGAGCATCATTTCCAACAGATGGGTGAACCTGAAAGTGGAGAGAACTATGTCCCCATCAGTGAGAGTCAGGCTCCTTGCTCCAGGTCCATGTCCCCAGAATCAGTAAACTGAGGAGTGACCTCTGGCCGTGGCCTCCACCTGCCCTCATGCTCCTACCACAGGAGCTTCATGTCCTTGCCTATTCCTTCCTGCTCTGCTTCATGTGCGGATCTCACTTCCCATTTCTGAAACTGTCCTCATGGCTCTGCCAGCTTCCCCCTTCTAGACCTTCTTGCTCCCACGGACACAGCCCACATCCTCCCTCCTCCCGACCTGTCCTCCCTACCCTAACATTGAATTTGCTTACCATGCCTTTGTTAGAAACCTATCCCCATCTTCCTACTCTCCTGGTCTAGACTCATCCTGCTGACTCCCCTGAGTTTTCCTCATGGAGCTGTCCCACTGGGCTGGAGCTTTTCATCTCATATCTGGAACTTGGCTGCTTAACTGGAATCTAATGCACTCTTCTGGAATGTTCCAGGCCAGTTACTCAAACTCTGATAGCACCTCTCAGCTGCTGGCCCCACTGGACTTGTCTGTACTCATGGGAATGTTCTAGAAGACCCTGCCTGAGGAAGATGGGGATAGGTTTCTAACAAAGGCATGGTAAGCAAATTCAATGTTAGGGTAGGGAGGACAGGTCGGGAGGAGGGAGGATGTGGGCTGTGTCCGTGGGAGCAAGAAGGTCTAGAAGGGGGAAGCTGGCAGAGCCATGAGGACAGTTTCAGAAATGGGAAGTGAGATCCGCACATGAAGCAGAGCAGGAAGGAATAGGCAAGGACATGAAGCTCCTGTGGTAGGAGCATGAGGGCAGGTGGAGGCCACGGCCAGAGGTCACTCCTCAGTTCACTGATTCTGGGGACATGGACCTGGAGCAAGGAGCCTGACTCTCACTGATGGGGACATAGTTCTCTCCACTTTCAGGTTCACCCATCTGTTGGAAATGATGCTCTCCTCCTTCTTGCTAATTCTCCTGGGACTCCCATGGGTGGATACCACTGTCAACAATTCCAGAGGGATGGACAACAGTACTAGTGGCTTGGATAATGACATGGAGGCTAGGTATAAATGTAAGTATGATCTGAAGAGTCCCAGTGTGTCAGATGGAAGGAGAATTCACTTAGAGTGGACTAGGGTCACAAGAACCCTTGTTTGCAATAGGGATCATTAGAACCAAGTGGCACAAGTCTTGTGTTAACTTGGGAATCCAGGATACTCCTGAGATTCAACAGGGTTGAGTGAACCAAAGGCTCCCACAGAGAGATGCTGACCTGGAGACTTGAGGGAGCATCTGGCCATAGCACTGCCCAGGCAGGGACAGCAGGTGCAGAGTCCAGAGAAGCCCTGGAGGATGGTGATATCCTGGGTGGCCACCATTCCACAGAGGGATGGATTTTTTAGAGAGCTCAGCTGTTTTATCTATGACTAGCCTTTCAGAACAAGAAAAGGTCTGTGGTGGGCCACTTGCTTTTCTGGGATCTGCCCTAGCCCTGTTTTAAACCAACCATGCCAAGATCTGAACTCTGCAGGCCTTGGGGTGTGGCTTTTGTAGAGAACTACACTGGAGAGCAACTGTGAGGGAGTGAGGAATGAATGAGTGGGACTGTGATGGTGAAAAGGCTTCTTGGGGGTAAAAGTCCAACACTGTTTTCTCCTATTTTAGGGATTCCGAAAATTAAATGCAATTCATGCGAACTCGAAAACACCTTCCATTGTGATAAACATATTGAATGTCCTATATATCTCAGGCGCTGTCAGACACTTGCCATACGTAAGTATCTGTAATTTGGTCATTTAGAGTATAAAATCTATACAATCTATGTACAGTCTTAGGGGGCAGGATCAGTCTGTTCTCTCTAGAGCCAGATCCACCACTCTTCTGGTAGCTCCTCAAACTGCGAGCCTGTTCACAGGCACTGGGTTCAGTCCACTGATTGGGTAGTGTAGCTCATGGTACCAGAAGCCTGTGTTTGGTGGCAGGCTGACAGTCAACATGCCTTGTGTATCCAGGGAATGAGACTACTGTGGCCCTTTCCAGGCCTTTACCCCTGAGGGTTTCTCTATGCACGTGGGTAGACATTCTGTTTCAGCTTTTGTGAATCTTTGTGCAAGTGTTGATTTCTGGTCTTGTGCAGGCATATCCTGTATTAGTTAATTTCTCATTGCTGTGATAAAACAACATGCCCAGGACAACTTTGAAAATAAGGCATTTCGTTGGGCTTATGTTTTCAGAGGGCTAGAGTCTGTTATGATGGAGGGAAGGCATGGTGGCAGGAACAGCTGAGAGCTCACACCTATATCAGCAAACAGGAGACAGAGCTAACTTTGAAAGGTACTAGGCTTTTGGAATCTCAAATCCTGTCTCCAAGTGACAAACCTATGTCAATAAGGCCACACCTTCTAATCCTTCCCAAACAGTTCTACCAAAGGCAGGGAGTTGGGGGGAACCAAATATTCAAACATATGAGCCTATAGGGGCCATTCTCATTCAAACCTGCAAACACCACAGCTAGTCAGGTTCAAGCACTGAGGTGCCTCGGTTCATCAGGGTGACTCCTGCTTTCTGAGATGGCAAAGGTAGGGCTGGATCAGAGTACACACAGGCAGCTAAAATAAATATCACGTGAATGAGCAGTGATCTATCGTGGAGGTGTCAGCAGAGGTTGCAATGAAGATGTAACTACTGTCGGTACATGTACATCATCAAGTAACGTGATGAAAACAGCCACTGGGCTGGGGAATGTCCAGGGAAAGGGGCAGTATTTCTAAAATGCAGTTCATCCGGCAGTTCTGAACTTCCCAGACACAGGCACAAGCACTAAGACCGTTGCTATCTGTTCCTCTCTAGACAAAGATCTTCCATCCTCCTCGATCTAGAGCCATAATGAGTTTAGACTCTGTGGTGTAGTGTCTGGGAGGAAGGAGCCCTAGATAACACATTGGTTATTTTTCCAAGGGTGTTTTGTTTCTAGGGGTAGGTGAGGGACTGGATTGCCCCCTCCCCTGGCTTTACTTTGCCCACATCTGCATCAGATAATCTGATAGCACCATTAACAAATGGAAATTACCCTATGAGTCCACCAAGACAGAAATGGGCAAATACACACACTTCCCTTGGATTCATGGAAATGATGGCCCTCATAAATGCAGCTATGTGGAGTCATTTCTCCATGGCAGTACAATTGCGCTATAAATTGTTGTGCAGGAAGGACCTGCCAGCTCCCCAACAGGAAAGAACCTTTCTAGGCAGCCCAGTAGACAAGGAAGCCACCCTGGGATGAGGACACATTGGGAGTTGGGTGATTTGCCAAGAGAGGACTTATCAAAGCAAAGAGAGAGCCCTGACAGAGAGCTCAAGTCCAACTGTTGATAAGCACAGAGTTTATGTGGAGGAGGTGGCTATTTGGTTTATGATCACAAGGCCCTTCTGATGTCAGGCAGCCAAGACTCAGGGCTGTGAATGGTAAAGTAGTTGGGGTGAGTTCCACAGCAGAGGAATTAAATCATGGCTGCAGACTACAGAGGGGGACAAGCAGCAGCAGCAGCAAGGCCTCAAGCCTTTAGTCCATGGGCACCAGCAAGGTGTAGTCAGTGGGCTCATGTCAGACACCTCTAGTGGGCTCAAGCCACTGGAGATGGTGGTCTTGTTCTCCATGGAGGCTTGTTTGGAACGGGCCATATAATTTTTGGTGGAAAAGTGTCAATCATTAGGAGGCCCCTGCTTTGTACATAGGTGCCAAAGCTTGGGAAGCTAGGTAGAGGGTTGGGAAGGAGTTCATTCTGGAGTTGTGAATATGGACACTATTGTGAAACCTCTCTGGAGTCTCAGAGGGCATAGCTTCTGGTCACTGTTTCATTCTATACTTGGGGAACAGTTAGGGTAACAGCAAAGCCCAAACTGAATGGGATATTTCATTTGCATATCTGTGTGTCCTGAGACTTAAGAATTCAACTGGGGAGGGACAGTGACAGATGTGAAGTTGGTAGAATACATAGAAAGAAAGGTAAGTGTAGACATTGAGACCGAGTAAACAGGCCATCTTGCTTCCTAGCATATTTCTTTTTTTTCAGGCTTTCTTGACAATGGAGCTAGTGTGTGTGGTTGACTGTGGTGGTGGGTTTAGAATGAAACTCTGAAGGTGATAATTCTCTGATGGCTTCCTTTGTAGGTGTGAACCTTCGACTGCTTTCTGTCATGAAGGGCTGCACAAAGGATTGCACGTTTATATATAAGGCACACGAGCCTCCAGGATTACCTAGAGTGGTTAAAGATTCCCATGGCTTCTACTTTGTCTTGTGCTGTGGGGGCGTACGTTGCAATGATGGAGGACCCAATAATATTGAGAGAGACTTGATATCTGAAACATCGATTGAGGAAGGGCAAATTTCGAGAGCTGTGTCTCTGGGGCGGTTCAACCTTCTCCTGTGCCCTGCCTTAGTACTCTCCAGCAGCATAATAATCTGAGAACCCCTCCTGAGGTGTACTCATCTTCCCACAGTTGAAAGAAACTTTGTGCTTTCTTGCTTCCTCATGAAGCAGATACAGTGTCCAGGGCATGTTTTGGGTCCGTTCATCACTTCTTGTAGGAAAGAAATAAAGACATTGTTTGTTGGAAATGCCCCTGGCCATTGTTTTCCTGCTGTTCTTGAGCCATCACTCTAGGCTCAGACTAGCTCATCCCTGCTCCATAACCTTCAGAGTTCTTTTATGGTATCATGGTTTGTGTTGCTTGGGCAGCCTTTAAACCCTGCAGGCTAAATATGCGTCATGTGGGTGGGTCCAAAGCATCTGAGAACCTGGGTGAATGAGTGTTTGAACAAAGTGTTCAAGAAGTGTTCTGAGGGTAGTTAGTATGTGGGCTGATAAGACAGGTCCCAGTTGAGCTCAGATGACCTTATTTCTTGACAGGTCTATTCATTCCTCGGGCCATGGGAGAAGAGGGGGGGGGGTGCTGCCTGGCAATGATTGGCACCCGGGTCCCTGGACCTGATAGTCACGTCACATCTGTGATTTTCCTATTGCATGGGACAAATTTCTTCGCAAGTGGTTTTTCTCTGCCACACCACCTGCTTTTGCTGAAGTGACAGGATGTTCCTCCATTGCTAACCCCTGGCAGTCTTTACTAATTTTCACAGTTTTATTATACTTACATTTTATGTGGATGTGTGCATACATATGGCCCTATGTATATGGAGTCTCTTCATGTCTAAAATGCTCAGGAAGTGTGCACATGCTCACACACAAACACAGCTATAGAGTGTGGCAGGGAGAGACACAGGATCAGTGAGACAGATGAAGAGATTTGCCTTGAAGAATAATTGGCTAGGCAGAGTGTCTAGGTTGCAGTGTCCAGATGACAATCTCATTTGAAGGTCCCTGGGTCTTTGCTCACCAGGCCCTTAGCAGACTGCACTGAAGCTACCCACATTCAGGAAATCTACCAATGTACAGGTCAGACACACTTCCAAGTTACCATTACAAGAGCAGTTAGACTGAGGGTGTCTCACAGCCTTAGGGAACAGACCAAAGTGGACATGTGCAAGAGCTATTAATTTTCACACTGAGCACCTTGGTGGCCTCTAAGTCTGGCTAGTTTTTTTTTTTTTTTTGAGTAGTACCTTCCACACCATAACATATGAGATCTCCATACCTGTTTTGTGCTACTGTAGTCATGGTATGATGGCTTTGTTACATACAAATTACATAATGCACAACTCATCCATGTAATATTTAACATTCATGTGTTTTGTATACTGTGTGTGGACATGCCCATTACCATCATAGTTATTTTCAAATGCTTTTTCCTCTAACTGAACTCAGGGCCATTCGTGACTCCTCTCCTGACTCAGCCAGGCCATTCTTACCCAGTAACCAGCCTCCTGTATGTTTGCACTTTCTGTCTCTATACATTTTTATTTTCTTTACTTTACCAAAGATTGAACTTTCATGAAGCTTGTTCTTTGGTAACATCATGATGATGATGATGATGATGATGATGATGACGATGATGATGATGATGATATGTGGTGTGCGTGTGCATGTGTGTATGTGTGTGTGTGCGTGTAAAATTTTTTTAAACTGGCATGTTTTCAAGTTTCACCTGTTGGAAGTGTAGCTGCCAATATCTGATTGCATGTAAACTCACTTTTTTGGGGTGATAAATCTCAGCACCTGTTTGCCTGTTTTCTAGGAATCACAGACAGTATCTCATCATACCTGTGAAAGGGGGAGATCTTGTCTTGTGGTCTCAGCAGCTGCTAGTCTCCAGCATCATGTTCCTATCCTTTATTTATTTATATAGAAATGATGGAAGGGTGGTTTTACCAGAAAAAGAAGACAGACAGACTGACTGACTGATGGGTGGAAAGAAAGAGGCAGAGAGAGAGAGAGAGAAAGGGAGGAAGCTGTGTTTACATGAAAAGAATCCTACTATGTATGACCTAGGTCCAGAAAATACATGGTAAGGTCTCTTAACCATGACATTTTGTTCAGAGTATTGGTCTTTTGGTTCCAAAACTAAAAACCAAATCAAAGTAGCACAAGCAATCAGGAAAAACTCTGTAGCTCTCATCTTAAAGAAAATAAGAGTTTATTTTGAAGCCATTTTAATAACCATGTCCTCGGAAGGCAGATTTAGGTCATCTCAAATTTCTTGTTTCAACATGGAAGCAGTTTCATGAAAGTTTTATAGTTTTACATAACAGAAAGTCATAAATAAAGGCAAGTTTAAAATATATAGATGGGTATAGCAAAGAAGTGCATATAGCCAAATGGGGGAGGAAGCATTTCTGCAGACCCCAGATGCTCTCTGGTAACATTTTGGGCTTTTGGGTTGGTTTGCTTAGTTAATGGATTCCAAGATTTCTGTCTATTCATCACAGGATAGTAGTTCAGACACGAAGGTGGTCAAAGTTTTGTTCTTTTGGGGGCTAAAGGTAGCTGAAGATGAAGTAATTTGCCTCTGGAGCTGCAACAGTCAAACTCTCTACATAACTGCAGGGTCGTTTATTTTGGGGGCGGTTTGGGGGTGGTATGTGTGCGTGCGTGCGTGCGTGCGTGCGTGCGTGCGTGTATGTGTGTGTGTTTGTATTTTTGTTGGTTGTTTAGTTTTGTTTTTATGTGTATAAGTATTTCTCCTGCCTGTATGTCTATACACCATGTATGGACAGTGCCAGTGGAGGGTGTCAGATAGGGTGTCAGATCCTTTGGAACTGAACTCACAGGCCATTGTGAGCTACCATGTGAGTGCTGATATTTGAACCTTGATCCTCTGGAAGAGCAGCCAGTGAACTTAACCATTGGGCCCTCTCTTTAGTCCGAAGGGCAGTTTTAACCAATCTTTGCTGACATAGCTTCTCTTCTGGAATTTTGTCCATACTAACAAGTAAGTAACTTTTGTCAACTGTCTTCTGAATGCTCGACAGCATACAGCACATGATACGTGATTTATTGTTTTATGTCTAATATTTATATTTCATGTTTTAAAAAGTTAAATGGATAAGACTTATGATCAGTCCTAAGCTCATAAAACATTTGCCCGGTGGACAGTGGTGGAGCATGCCTTTAATCACAGCACTAGAAAAACAGAAGCTGGTGGATCTCTGAGTTTCAGGCCAGGCTGGACTACAACGTGAGTTCCAGGACAACCAGGGATACACAGAAAAACCCTGTCTGGTTGAAGTCCGAGCTGCTGTTCTGGTCAAGGGGTCAGGGTCTCGAAGAATGGAGACAAGGCAGAGGTTCTGGAGTCAAGTCTCATTATTCCTTTATTGTCTCTTTACTGCACACATTGACTCCTCTTAACTGTATTGACTCTTATATATCTCTTAACTCCTATTGATTCTCATTCACTCTTAACTCCTCTTAACTCTCATATACCTCTTAACTCTATTGACTGTATCTATTCTTACAAGGAAATCCTGGGTATTTATAAGCACACGCAGGAGAACACAGGTGAAAACATTTTACCACATGCACTATGTAGCTGGGGTCACTAACAGCAAAACAAGCTATGTGGAATAAACAAGATATTTGTTAGAGTGTGCTCAGCTGTTGTAGGCTGCTGAAAAACCAAGTCTCTATCAGAGTAAATGGTTCCAGATGGCTGCAAAGATGATAGCTGCTTTCTAGCTGCTTTCTGCTTAAAGTCGGCTCCCTACACTGTCTTGGAAAACAAAACAAAAACAAACAACAAACTAAACAAACAAATTAAAAATTGCCTATTTTAAAATAAGTACATTGGGTGTCTTAGAACTTGAGTTTTGTTTTGTTTTTTTTTAATATAATGATTTTATTCACACAACTTACTTTTAAAATTTTTTAATTGATCAACAAGTGCAGGGTTATCACATTCAGCTTTTGTACCTTTCTTGGTAACATGATAGTTTGTGATCCAACATTATCTAATGTCTCTCATATGGCCCTATCCTGAAGACTGTAGCTAGGATGCACTGTGACTTTCTTTTAATTGGTACATATGTTCATTTGTTAA
Organism: Rhabdomys pumilio; assembly: GCA_030674055.1. NCBI lineage: Eukaryota > Metazoa > Chordata > Mammalia > Rodentia > Muridae > Rhabdomys > Rhabdomys pumilio. The sequence continues at coordinate 27,298,391 of JANHMN010000012.1, read as the reverse complement.
TGTCACTAGGTCTCATATTAAAATTAATTTAAAAGGGTCACATGTTAAAAATGACAGGATTGTCTGGCTCATGCCACCAGTAGATAAGAGTTGACACATGCTAACTTAGTACAAGTAAATTTAACTTTCTGGTAGTAATATCAATGAACTCTGACTTAAAAGATTTTGAGATGGTGAGAGATGGTGTGGACAAGTTGAAATTTACATATTTAAAACTATGTCAGGTTTTGTCTTGGCTGTGTCTGAGTGTCACACAGAGGTCTTTATACTTGGTAAGTGTTATAAACAGTAAGATGTGTCCTAAGACCCGGACACTGTTCCAATTATGAAGAGCTCTGAGCTTGGAGTTAAGTTCTGTGCATATGTATGTGGGAGTATGTTTGTACATACACATTTTATTTTTAAACTTCTCTTATTTTGTGTAGATGGTTTGTCTGCATGTATGTCTGTGATCCACATGTATTCAATAGCTAGAGTTTTCAGAATGGGGTGTTGATCCCTTGGAACTAGAGCTATAGAGAGAGATTTTTGAGCTGCTCTGTGGGTACTGGGAACCGAACCCATGTCCTGTGGTAGAGCAGCCAGTAATCTTAATTGCTGAGCCATCTCTCATTTCCCTCAGGTTTCTTATTAGGAATGGAAAGGTGAGTCAATACTGAGAGAAAAGCAAGAACAACTGGAAGCTTCGGTCTCTGTACTCAATCTCATCTTGCTTCCTGCAAGGGGAAGCTAGACAGTCTAGACACTTGAGGACAAATCATAGTTTATTTAACTACTCTCCTTTTTATAAACATGCAGCTTGTACTATTAATTTGTGGCAAGGAAAATAGCCCATGTGTGTGTTTTTTCTTAATCACCTAGAAGTCATTTTAGAATTACCCAAGAGCTATAGACAAGTACAAAGATTTTTACCCTATCATTTTTTGCTAATTTTCTCTGGAGCTGACATCTCATGTAACCACAAGGTGTTTAATAATACAGAAAGATGAATTTGGATGTGCTGAGGAGATGGCACAGTTTGTAAAATGCCAGCCATGCTATTTTCAGTTCCTGAGTTTGAATCCCCTACACGTGCATGAATGTTAGGGGTGAGTGGGTCCCTGCTGCTCACTGGTTGGGAGTGTATTCTGGGCTCAGTGAGAGACCTTGTCACAATAAATAAAGTGGAGAATGATAGAGGCAGACACCCAGTACCCAACTGTGTCTTCACATGTGTGCACTCTCATGCACCTTTTATATAGTGATAATATTTCAATCATAGAACAGAATTATCTTCAGCAGTTTTTCCAGTGATATATGTTAGTTTTGCTTCTAGGATCCAACTCAAGATAATCTTGGGGTGTATGTCAGTGTATGTCTTGGGTTCTTCTTTCCTGTGTGCTCTGACTGACACCTTAGCTTTCTGTTCTGGTGTTCTGAATCACATTAATGGATGTGGACTTGTCTGGTATTTTCTCCTGAGTAGCCTGTTTTCACATCTGGGAGAGAACACTACAAAAGCAAAGAGCCAGGGATTATTTTTGTTCTCTCTCTCTCTCTCTCTCTCTCTCTCTCTCTCTCTCTCCCTCTCTCTCTCTCTCTGTTATCTGTTCATGGATTTCTTTTTATTGTTTTACCAAGGGTGTTGATATTCTCTCTCCTTCTTATAGTGACCTTTTTTCTTTACTAATTATTTAGATGTTTGTCATGGGTGTCCAAGAAGTCCAGAAGGGGCTGTCATATGCTTAAGGGCAAGAGGTACAGAGGGTTGTAAGCTACTTTGCCTGGTTGCTGGCAACCCAGGGCCAAGTCCTCTGCAAGAGCAGCAAGTGCTCTTAACCACTAAGCCAACTTTCCAGCCATTAAACTGATTTTATATTGAGGGCTTTAAAAACCCTATGCTGAATGTTATAAGGTGGTTTTGGTAAAAGCGCTGGCTGGAAGTAGCCTGGAGACCCAACAGGTATGCATGCCTGTGAGGGACGGGCATCTATTCCACCTCACTCCCAGAATCCAGGCTCCTAACAAGTGGTGTGGACCTCCATTTCATCTGTGCCTTTCAGTCACGTAGGGCAATGCAGCCCCTCCCAAGGAGCACAGGTAGAGGGCGTGACTACAAGCCTCAGGCCCTAGAGAGATTTACATACTAATGAGATACCTGAAGGCCAGAGGGCATAGCCAATTAAGCATTCTTCCCCAGACCCTCCCCCCTTCTCCCTCCCTATTTAACTCAGGTCTGTCCTGAGTTTCAGGGGTTGCATCCAGATTCAATTACCATTCGCCATGTCAATAAAGCCGTTTTGGAATCACAGACTTCCTTGTTTTATTGGGGTCTTTGTGGAGGATCCACAGAGAAGGCCTTTAATGCTGCCGCCTCTGTAACTGCAGCTGCTTGATCTCTCACCAGGAGAACTTCTCTGCTTTCCAACCACAGGGACCCACAATTCATCAGTTGGATTTTGATAGATCAATGGGTGGATTGATTATTTCAATGCAAATACAGATATGTTTCTATTGTATGTAAGAGACATAGTTTATAATTTATCAAGGCAGCTAAGAAACAATGAGGCAAAGAGAGAGTGCCTAGGTATGATTGTAACCTAAGGGACATCCCCTCCCTGCATGGTGCACTGTGCTTTGGCCAGTGGTACATATAGTCCAAAACATGAGAACTGAAAGGCATTAAACACTAATGTTCCAAATCCCCCCAAGTGAGTCTGACTTGTGATATGTGTTCATCTGTTGACCAGAGAAGATGTGGACAGAAACCATTATGAAACTCACTAACCAATTTCTGACCCATATGTTACCACCACAAGTCTACAGCTTGTTCTGCCACATCTGAGGCCCTTGGCTCTTCACAGCATCCCCTGGATCAACACATTTTCTGGACTGGAGAATGATCACTGTGCATTCACTGTGCCTGTGAGGTCTGAACCATACCACATGGCATCTGGGGTTTGCAACATACACATTAGCTGCATGGCCAGTTTTGTCTTCCCTCACACATGATAATGTGTCATGAGTGGTCATGGGCTTTCACTGCTGATGTGTGATGTCCTTTGTGATGTTGGGTTCCTCTTGTACAGCATTCAAACGATGCAAACACATTTTAGGAGAGGTGGCAGGAAGAGAGTGACAAGGATGATTGGAACCAGACAGGAAGCCAGCATATGGGTTCACTTGAATGACCACAGGAAGAGGCTGGGAGGTAACAGTTAAGGGACAGCAATCCTTCAGAGTCATTCCCTGGCCTTGAATCACAACCTCTCAGATACTAGACAAGAGGCTAAGCATGACCACAAGCATAGCACTCTAAGAAAAAAAAGAGGGGTAGGTAGCATGTCATCAGAACAGAAGGAGACTACTGACATCTTGAGACACCAAAAGAAAAAAGCTGTGCTAGCTGACAGGCCTGAAAGTGATGAGGGGACTGGAGCTGGGCATCAAAACAAAGCGGTAGGCCATCTGTACATCCTCTTTCTCTTGTGTCTCCACATGGAAGAATTTCAGCACCTGGAACACAAGGGGTGGGGGGTAGGGCTGCATCTGGCCTCCTTGGCAGAGCAGAGCACTGGCCCATCTTCTGCTGAGCTGCCCAGTACTGCTACCATGCTGTAAAGAAAACCACCTTTGGAGCCCTCCCCTAGAAACAATATGCACCTACCAAGCTACCACTAAGGACCATTCTAGGCTCGGCTTGCCCACACTGCTTTGCAACTTCCATTCTATTTTACCTTATTCTTAAGCCCTGCCACTGGGTGCTTGTGCTGGTAAGTCAGACACCCTAGGCTCATAAACTCTGAAGATCTCTCTTAGTCACCATCCAGCCCCCACTTCATCCCAAAATCCCTGCTCAGAGCTGCTCACATGGTGAAGAAGGAACAGCATCTCCACTTCTGCCAGACGCCTCCCCAGGCACTGGCGTATCCCAAAGCCAAAGGCCAGATGCCTGAAACTCCTTTTCCTCTCCAGCCAGCGCTGAGGCATATAGCGTTCAGGCCTTGGGAACACTGCAGGGTTTCGGCCCATGGAGTACAGACTCACAGAGAGGACTGTCTGTGGGCAGATGTCAAGGGCAAGGTCAGCTGCCTCTTTGAGGTTAATGCAAAGCAGGGCAATTGGTGGGTGTATGAAGATCACTCACCCCAGCAGGGATATGATAGTTATGAAGCACTAAGTCTGAGCTTAGAATTCTCTCCAAAAAAGCACCAACAGGATAGAGCCTGGAGATGAGGAAGCAACAACAGAGGCCTCAGATATGAACGGCTTCTCCTCTCCACATTGGCACCTTTCTCCCTCAGATCCTCCAGGGGTGTCGTTCCTGGATCTGCTGAGCTCAGCCAACAACCTCCAGAGGAACAATAGCACCCAGCCATAGGAAGAAGAGCAGAGAACATGGACCCAGAAAAGAAAAGAGAGAGTACTGAACAGCAGGGAAGGAAGGGCTGTCACCACCTACCTCAAGGTCTCTTTAAGGGTAGCCCTCAGCAAGGGCAGTTCTGACATGGCCTTCTGGGGATTTGCAGTGATGCTGGCCTCAGCTGCCAGGCTCTCCTGCCGCAGGGCCTGCTGAACATCTGGGTTCCGAGCCAGCTCAAAAAGGGTCATTACCAAGGGGATTGCTGTCTATAGAAGCCAGAGAGCAGTCTCAGACACCCTCCCCAAGGGCATCACTACTACGAAGATGCCATTCCCTAGGGGAAGCACATGAACATACCAAGGTGGGACCCTTGGGGATCTGATTTCTCTAATGTTCACTTGAACTTCTTGCACTACATCTGATGGAAATAAAAAAATCCCTGACATGGTATTCCTAGCCAACACCTCAGCAATTTCAGAGTTTTGTGCTGTAGACCTGACCTGGTACCTACTGAGATGGACTCCATATCATTCATTTCTATCTTCCCCAATGCCTGATTTGCACTGGCCTTCCACATGCCCCCTTGGAACTGACCTTATTGTCCAAACCTCTAATTGGTCACAACTCCTCACATTGACCCCTCCTGACCTGTGTAAGCCATGAGCCTCTGGATCCAAAATACCTCTTTCAACAACATGGTCCAAAGAAGCAGTCTCTTAGTGCTCTCTCTCTCTCTCTCTCTCTCTCTCTCTCTCTCTCTCTCTCTCTCTGTCTCTCTCTCTCTCTCTCTCTATCTATCTATCTCTCTATCTCTCTATCTATCTATCTATCTATCTATCTATCTATCTATCTATCTATCTATCTATCTCTTTCTCCCTCTCTCCTCTCTCTTTCTCAAGTCACCAATCTGTTTCCATGCTGTACATTGAACATATCAACCTGGCTTTATGCTGCCCGATTGGCATAAGACATGGTACACAGCCCTTCCTAACAGGGCCCAGATTCTTGTTGGCCTCATCTGGTCCTGTATCACTGCTTCAGGTAACTTGCTGCCTTACCGAGCCCTGGAGTGTATGCATACAATTCTGGCTTGTCAGACTCCCTTCCATGGGCTCTCTGATCTCTATATGCACTGCTCCCATGCCTCTGGCTTCTCACTCCCACAGGTACTATCTCAAGTACTACTCCATGGTAGGAACATCGCGGCTTCTGTTCTTACTCTTTCTTCTCTATAACTTAAGGCTTCTGTTTCTAATCAAGAAGGCTATCCCAGGATAGACCCAGGGTGAAGAATCCTTTGGCAGGAAGGAAACCTATATTCCTTACTGAGCTACACTGCCATCTTCTCCCTTCTGTGCCAGTGGGTAGCCTAGGTACTTACCACTCCCTTGGCCTTGTCTTTCCTTGCATCTGCCTCAAGTTCACACTGACCAGGAGGACTGATCTACAGTTCAGTAGAGAGGACTCTGGGCCACCCACTGTCTTTCTAGGCCCACAGCATGCTCATGCATTGGAGGAAATGAGGAGTGGGCTACTGCCTGTCAGGTTTTAGCTAACTTGACTTGTGCTTGGAACTTGGATGTTCAGGACTTGCCTACATACTGTCTAGTCAGGTTACCCCTTTCCCTTTGCTCAGACATTTCACTAGCTTCACAGCAAATGAGCACAATGGAGAGGCAGTAATGGATGGCCCCAGTGAGGGAGGAGTTGTGAGTGACTGTGCTTTGGGGGAATAATCTGGGGTATCAGTATGGGATTCACGTTCCATGAAACCCTGACCGTGTCAGTACTTCCAGCAATAAGTTCCATTGAGTTGGCCTGGATGGCATCCATTGACAGAGTACCCTCTGCTATCAGCTCTGCTATGACACTCCAAGACTGTGGGCGACCCTCTGCCAGCTCGCGATATAAATTCTTGATAGATTTTGTGACTGTAGAAGAAGAGAAAGTGTGGAGTTATAATCCTGGGGTAGGCCTCAGCTTCATACCCCAGCTGTTGTGTCCCTAGCACCTCTGTCTTCTTGCTGCTGTACCACCATTGCTGGGTTATACAAACCTAAAGTCACAGGAAGGGCCTTAAGCAGCCACAGCTCTTTGAAGAAAATGAAGGTAATTGGGAATCATGTGACCATCGTCCCCTGCCCATGGCACTTGCTGCTCAAGGCAGTGGTCCTTACCGTATTCAATGATGAAATCCCAGGACTCAAAGTTTTCTTTCCACACCTGTGTATTCGTCCATCGAGTCAGGCTCCTGGGCAAGAACATGAGCTGTGAAGTGGACTTGAACATAGAATGCAGGGCATGGATGAACTGCAGACTGCCAGGGCTCAGATCATGGCCAATGAGGCCCAGCCGCTCTCCAAAAAGAACAAGGTGGCTGCCTGCAGAGAGAATATTATCACTGAACCAAGGCAGCCACCGCTCTCAATGTTGTCTCTTCCTTTCTGGTCTCTGCCATCGCTGTCTCCCTCAAGCTCGACCCTTCCCCAGGTCACACACCTTCTATGGTATAGTTGAACACACTAGACTGGAGGTCCATATTGAAGCTTCCATGGACATTCTCCAGCATTTTCTTCTTCAGGTTATCCACAAACTCCCTTGCTATCACATCCACCAAAGGGACAAAATTTTGAACGGCTTTTGGTGACAGCACATTTGGGTTCAGCTGCAATCGGTTGAAGCGCCATTCTGGCCCATTTCTGCAGGACACAGAGCAAAGCTACAGACATCACCAAAGGAAGACCTGGTCACAGGCCTACGTCCATCTTCCTGACTCAAAGAAATTAAAGACAAGAAATGACAAGCTCAGACGTAAGCTCTGCAGGTCTCGGCCCCACTCCTTTCTTCCAAAGCAGCCTCCATATGTTGGGCAGAGGTCACTAAGTCTAAAGTTAATTTAGCACATCCGTACCCAGAGAGAAAGGAGGCTCTGCTGACGAGCTCTGCCTGCCTGGCCTAGACCACCACCCCACAGAAAAGAAGCCCTAACTGAGCTCACTCGCCCTGTCATCCTGTAGAGTGTGTGGTCTCTGAGACATCAGCATCTGCCTGTCTCAGCTAAGGGATCCCATCTTCCCTAAGGCAGGAGCCTCAGCAGAGGACCACTCACAACATCCACAAACTGAAGACCAGGATGCAGGGCTCCCATGGAAATTCTCCAGTAAATGACAAGCAGGAGTTTGCATATTGAGTCACACAAGCAGGAAGCATGTCCTTTTATGTGCTAAAGCCTGTGATCAGCAGTGATTACATGTACATTTACACATGTAGCCACACAGGACCTTAAAAATATGTGTGAACAGTCTAGTCACTCTGGGCACAAATCCAAGAGAACAGCCACACACAATGAGGCAAATACATGTTCCTTCAGAGAGTCAAGTCCTACATCTTGACACATCACACTGTCATGCTTTCAAATAAATACAAGTCAAGTACCACAAATATATAGATGCAAGACAAGTGCATCCAGCTCTGCCCCATTGCCTGTCGAACATTTCCTTGCTTCCAGGGAATTTCAAACAAGGTTCCAAGGTACTCATTTCTCTAACCACTACTGAGAAAATACTGTTCTTTATTTGGGCTCAGGTAGCTGCCCACAACCTTCCTTTTTTCATTCCCAGCAATAATAACCCCTTTGCAGCTCATATATCCTAAGCCACTAGAAGCCCTTCTCTCACCATCTTATTCAACGTTGAATTGTGAGTCTACAAGAGCCACTAATTTCTACTCTTCACCCCTTTGACCCCAGTATGGTCTATCCCAAATCTCTGTGAGTGAAGCATCCCCTAGGGAAACAAATTGCTATTGCTGGATATCAGGCTGTGGAAGAAGCTGACTATGGCCTTGGTCCAGAGGTCTCCCATACCCACCTTCCTGGGGCAGCACTATAATCTATTGGAAGGAGACTGGGAAAGGAATGTTCAGAGCAAGTGCTGTTTGGCCATTTCCCGCTTCACTAGACCCCCAAAACCTCCATGACATGGTACCAACTTATGCTTGGCAGGAACTGGTCTTTAATCCACCCCAGAGAGTTCTGCATTCTGGGTTCAGGACTCCAATCTCACCTCCCTCCTCATTCCTAATGTCCACTCACAGCAAAAACACACCACATTCCAGGCCACGTAGTTCTCTGTGGGCTATCCAAGGTTCCAAGGGCAGGCGGCAAGGGTATGTTCTCTCCATCTGGTACAGCTTCTCAGCATCCTCTGGCAGCATCACAGACACTATCTGTCT
>JANHMN010000012.1:27272316-27284816 GCA_030674055.1 Rhabdomys pumilio | reverse complement strand
CTGGAGGAAAGGCCTTAAAGGCCTTATCTGGCCCATCTGTGTTTTATGCATGCTTTCTGTTTCCTGTTCCACCAAGATGTAAGAAGGTGAGAAGTCCAAGCCCCAGGCTCCTGCCACCATAGAGTCACCTGCTCCTGTGCCTTCCCTACCACAATCAACTGTATCCCTTGTGAAAGTTAGTTTTGTCAACTTTACACAAATCTAGGGTCACCTGTAAAAGGAATCTTGATGAGGGATTGTCTACATTCAGTTGGTTTGTGGACATGTCTATGGGTAAATGTCTTTATTAAGTTTATTGATGTGGAAAGACCCCTTCCACTGTGGGCAGAACCATTAACTAGGCAGGAGTCCTGTACTGTATAAAAGTGAAGAAGTCAGGATGGGCACGAGCAAAGCAAGCAAGTGAATATGCGAAGCATCAGTTTCTCTCTTACCGTGTGATGTACCAGCTGCTTGATGTTTCTGCCTTGACTTCCCCACCATGATGGACTGCAACCTGAAACTCTAGGCTAAAATAAACTCGATATCCCCTAAGTTTGTTTGTTTGTTTGTTTGTTTGTCAAAATGTTTTTATCACAGCAACAGAAATAAAACTAGAACAGTCTTCAAGCCATGAACTGAAATAATTGTCGCCCTTTTATCAGATCTTCCGAAAAGGTAACAAGAGAAGTGGCTAACACACATACTTAGTTCACATGCAACTGTTTTTGTGGTGGGAAGTTAATCTGCTCTTTTGGCAAGTTGTCAATACACAGCATAACACACGTTGATATTTTGTCAGTCTGTAGAATCTATCCTCTCTGCTGACTAACGTTGTGTGCCTTTGGCCAACAGTTGCCTTGTTCCAAGAACCCAACCAATGGCTACTACTGTTTTTCTACCTTTGGCTTTTTAAAAAATATTTTTAAAGAACTATTTATTTATATTTTGGGAAGCAGAGGGGAGGGACTTGGGTAGGAGAGGGAAGGGGGAGGAGAAAGGGGGAACATGATCAGATATTGGGGGTAGGGTGGGAACAAGAGAGAAGCCCTGAGGGCCAGCAGAAAGAATGGAACCTCTGGGGTGGGAGGTGGGGGAGACCCTCCAGAATGTACTGAAGATATGGGAGATGAGAGACTCTTAGGACTCAAAGGGAGGGACCTTAAATGAAATGCCCTAAAGTGAGGAATGGGAGTAGAGTCCACCTCCAGTAGAAAGACAGGACACCAAGTGGAGGGATGGGGTTGCCATCCCACAGTCAAAAATTCTGACCCAGAAGTGTTTCTGTCTAAAAGAACTGCAGGGACAAAAATGGAGAAGAGACTGAGGGAAAGGAGGTCCAGTGACCCGCTCAACTGGGGATCCATCTCAAGGGATGGCTCCAGGGCCTGACACTATTATTGATGCTATGATGTGGTTCCAGACAGGAGCTATTATCTCTCTCTCTATAGAGAGAGAGAGATATAGCTGTCCTCTGAGAGGCCCAAAAAGCAGCTGACTGAGACAGATGCAGATACTTACACCCAACCAATGGACTGAAGACAGGAATCCCTGAGGTTGAATTAGAGAAAGGCTGGAAGAAGCTCAGTAGGAGGGCGACCTCATAGGTAGACCAGCAGTCTCAACTAATCCAGACCTCTGAGATCACTCAGACAACCAAGCAGCATACACTAGCTGGTCCAAGGTCCCTGACACATATACAACAGAGGACTGCCTGGTCTAGTCTCAGTGAGAGCTACCTTTGAGAGACTTGAGGCCCCGGGGAATGGGGAGGCCTGGCAGCAGGGGCGGGAGGCATCCTCTTGGAGACACTGGGGAAGAGAAATAGGATGTGGAACTGTGAGAGGATGGACCGGGAGGGGGTAACGATTGGACTGTAAAAAAATAAATAAATAAAAGTAATTTTAAAAATTATGTATTTATTTTATGTACATGGGTACACTGTAGCTGTCTTCGGATACACCAGAAGGGGGCATCAGATCTCATTACAGATGGTTGTGAGCCACCATGTGGCTGGTGGGTATTGAACTCAGGACCTCTGGAAGAGCAATCAGTGCTCTTTAAACGTTGCGCCATCTCTCCAGCCCTCTACCTTTGGCTTTTTAAAGTGTAGCTTTCTTCATCTCACCTGCTCCTCCTACGCCCACGCTTAGTTCCCTGTGTTTCACTTGCTTTACCTAACATAATACCCTCTAGGTCCTTCCAGTTGATACAAATGCTATGCTTCCTTCCCCCCTTTGCTCAGGGTAAGTTGTATTCCCTTATGTATGGGCTACTTTTATTATTTACTTACTGACTTACTTACTTGTTGGTTGGTTGGTTAGTTTGGTTGGTTGGTTGGTTTCTTGAGACAGGCTTTCTCTGTGTAACAGCTCTGGCTGTTCTGGAACTCACTTTGTAGATCAGGCTGGCCTCAAACTCACAGAGATCCTCCTGCTTCTGCCTCCTGAGAGCTGGGGCTAAAGGCTTGTGTCACCTACTGTCTGACTTGGACTGTTTTCTCTGCTGACTAGTTCTTGGCTCTGTGAACGATGCTACAATTAAGAAAGAGCTCCCTTTGAAATAAAGATCTTGTTTTTCTTTTGGGTGTGAACTGTGAGATCGGTGCGTGACTGAGGGTGCTGGCCTTGCTCTCTGAGGTCCTCCTGCTCCTCCTCATGGATATACCAATTTGTTTTCCCACCAACTGTACAGAGCTTCCCCTTACCTCCTCCCTCCCTCCTCAGTGCTTCTGACCTTTTGCTACTCTTGCAGCATCAGGGGTTTCTTGAAGCGGGTTGAGTTTGGATGATGAGTAGGGTTGAATGTCTTTTAAGTCCCCTCTCTCATTTGTGTGTCTTCTCTAAGGCTATCCGCTCAGACCCTTTGCCCATAGGCTAGCACTGTCATTTGTTTTCTTGCTAGTTGAGTCGATTGAACACTGGGTCCCCAGTTGGTGGTGCTGTCTTTGGAGGCTATGATACTTTGGAAGGTACATGTCTTGTGTAAGGATATAGGGCTTATAAAACACGTGGCTCGCTTTTCTTTTTTTCTTCCAGTCTCTAGATTGTCTCCACAGCCATTGGTTGGTTCCTTGTGATCCTATGGGTGTTTTTAGTTTACTATACTTCTGTTTGTGGATTCAAAGCTGTGTTGTGGTCTGATCGCTATGTGGAAGCATAAGTTTGAAGTGACTTTTATTTAGAAACTGGCTCTGGTGTAAGGAACCATGTGCCCAGATGCCAAGGGTTGAAGAGAAGTGACTAATTTTGGTGTCTGTTCTCCTACTGCATGACATGCATGTCAGTCAATGTAGTCGCCTGTATATGCTGCTTCAGGAAATTCATAGGCCAGGAGACTTAAACCAGACATTTGCAAATGACAGCTCCAGCTGACGAATAGTCCGAGATCAAGAACATTAATATCTCGTGAAGCCTCTTCTATAGACACATAGAATGAAGCTAGCAGCAAATGCTGCAAGTAAGAATAAAAAAAAATTCTCAAATTCAAATAACGTATTAAATGCATACTGGACACCAATAATTAAAGGTAGGAGCTGGGGAATCAGAGAATGTCTAACCCGGAAGGAAATTAAAACATAACACAGTAAAAACCCAGTAAGTAACAAAGTCAGCACCCAGAGAGAAATTCTACATGCAGGTTGTTAACTTTGGTTTCTATTCAACTTTTTAAGTAATCAGCTTTCACTTCCTGGCTAATGTATTGCTAAGGGGTATTTTGAGTGACTGTGAGTGAAAAGCTTTTGTCTGAGGAAGTTCAGTTTGGACGCGCAATATTCTTGTCACACTCCTAAATGCCACGGATCAGCTCAGAGCTTTGTGAAGTCTTTGGGGTTTTCCCAAAGTATCCCTAAGTGGAAGCTGAGCTGAGCCACATCTGTAATGTCACAATGGAACCAATATTTTGTGTACTGACTTAAAAGATATTCATATTAAAAAAAAAAAACCTAATCATTACAACACAGAAGCCAGTTGCTTTGAGATAGCATGTCACAAGTGAAGGACAGGCAGAGGAGGTGGCTCGCCTTGTGACTCTCAGGAAATGGAAGAGAGGAGTCCGGGATTCTAATAGCCCCATCAAGAACACACCCACGAAGCCCAGATTTCCTTCCACTGAGCTATATACCCCATAAAAATCTCAGTATTACACCTCACAGTAGTGCAATGCCTTGGAACCCTTTTCCTTGGTGTTAGGGGACTATGAGCCACAAGTGCCTCCCGCTTAGCAGATCATAGTGGCTCTGACTGTCATGGCAAAAGACTTCAAACTGGGACTCTAACAACAGAAGTTTATTTTTCACAGCTAAGGATGTGGCTGATTGGTGGAGCCAAGAGGGCAGGAGTTCCAACCGCTTTCCATGGCTTGCAGAACACCGACATCTTGTCTTCCACATGGAGGCTCTCTCTGTGGGCCTGTGACCTCACTCTCAGACCTCTCTGAGGACTGGATTAGGCACAACCCAGTAACCTCATTTCACAAAAATTACCTCATTAAAGGCCCTGTCTCCACACTGCCTCATTCTCAAAGGCCCTAGAGTTAGGAATTTGGCATACACAGCTCAAGTAGACGTACTTCAGAGCACAGGAGACCCTGTGAGACAGTTGTTCTTGGCCAAAACATTTTGCCTTACATTCTTGCAACTGAAAGGAAACCTGAAAAATGCTCATGTTCTGGGCCACTTTCACAATTCAAGAGAATAAAACCTTTGTCCAAGCGGCATGAACTGGCAGAAGTCAGTCAACACCTTGACCTCCTGGAAGAAGTCATCCATCCCTGTAGGAATTTCACAACTATCAGGGTTCCAGCAAGTTCTCCTGCCTGCATCTTTGATACCACCATCACCTAGTCCTTAGCAAGTGCAAGTGTGCCTGCTCTTATAAATGCTGTAATCACCAGCTCATACATACCAGCTCCACTGTGAAGCTGCGTCATCAAACAAAACACAGAGATATCTGGCTATCATCTATCTATCTATCTATCTATCTATCTATCTATCTATCATCTATCTATAATCTATCAGCTACCTATCATCTATCTATTATCTATCTATCTATCTATCTATCTATCTATCAATCATCTATCTATAATCTATCAGCTATCTATCATCTATCTATTAACTAACTATCATCTATTATATATCATCTATCTATCATCTATTTATCTATCATCTATTTATCTATCATCTATCTATAATCTATCAGCTATCTATTAACTATCTATCATCTATTATATATCTATTATATATCATCTATCTATCATCTATGCATCTTTCTGCCCCCACAAACCCATATGTGTGTGTAAAAATGTTTTTGTGGCTCATGTCATAATAATGGGTAACACAAGGAAGGGATTGACTTCTGGTTTTACTCTGAGGCCCTTGGAAGGCCATGGATACCTGGAGTGACCTTTGGAAAACATGGGGAAGGCCACCCAGCAGAGACTGCTTGTTGCCACCAAGATACTTCCAATCTCTTCCCTGGCCTTGCCTGTCCCTGATGCTGGAGGTATTCAGCTGGGAACCTTGTACAGATGTTAAAGGATGACAGTGGACATTCCCTATCCCCACCCCCCAAAAATTCTGCTGGCAGAGAAATGTGGCCTTGGGTGTCAAGACAGAGGTAGGCTGGTGGCCTAACTAGGATGCAAAAGTGACTAGCTGACAGGCCGGAAAGTGAGGACGGGGCTGGAGCTGGGCATCAGGACAAAGCGGTAGACCATCTGCACATCCTCTTGCCTCAGTGTCTCCACCTGGAAGGTTTTCAGTATCTGGAACACAAGGTTGGGGTGGGGAGAGTCCATATGGCCTCCTCAGCAGGGCATAGCACCGACCCATCTACTGCTAAACTGTTTAGTGCAGCCACTATGCTGAAAATAGGACTTCCTGTGGAGGCCCGAGGGCCCAGCCCTGCTCTAGAGACCTCATCAAACACAAAAAGCCCTGATAGACCCTGAAGGCCTATGCTTTTGTTCCAAATACTGCCTATCAGCATCTCCCCAACCCCCGAATCTCACAAGCCCCACCCAGAGCTGCTCACATGGTGAAGAAGGAACAGCATCTCCACTTCTGCCAGACGCCTCCCCAGGCACTGGCGCATCCCAAAGCCAAAGGCCAGATGCCTGAAACTCCTTTTCCTCTCCAGCCAGCGCTGAGGCATATAGCGTTCAGGCCTTGGGAACACTGCAGGGTTTCGGCCCATGGAGTAGAGATAAAGTAGGACCAATGTCTGTGGGCAGATGTCAAGGGCAAGGTCAGCTGCCTCTTTGAGGTTAATGCAGAGCAGGGCAATTGGTGGGTGTATGAAGATCACTCACCCCAGCAGGGATATGATAGTTCTGAAGCACTAAGTCTGAGCTTAGAATTCTCTCCAAAAAGCCACCAACAGGATAGAGCCTGGAGATGAGGAAGCAACAACAGGGGCCTCAGATATGAACAGCTTCTCTCTACATTGGCACCTTTCTCCCTCAGATCCTCCAGGGGTGTCGTTCCTGGATCTGCTGAGCTCAGCCAACAACCTCCAGAGGAACAATAGCACCCAGCCATAGGAAGAAGAGCAGAGAACATGGACCCAGAAAAGAAAAGAGAGAGTACTGAACAGCAGGGAAGGAAGGGCAGTCACCACCTACCTCAAGGTCTCTTTAAGGGCAGCCCTCAGCAAGGGCAGTTCTGACATGGCCTTCTGGGGATTTGCAGTGATGCTGGCCTCAGCTGCCAGGCTCTCCTGCCGCAGGGCCTGCTGAACATCTGGGTTCCGAGCCAGCTCAAAAAGGGTCATTACCAAGGGGATTGCTGTCTATAGAAGCCAGAGAGCAGTCTCAGACACCCTCCCCAAGGGCATCACTACTACGAAGATGCCATTCCCTAGGGGAAGTGTGTGGATATAGCAGAATACGAACTCAGGGAGCTGTGACTTTTGCCCTAATGTTTACTTAGATTCCTTGTTCTATTCCTGAGAGACAGGCCACAGACATCCCAGTCCTGGCCACTGTCTAAGTACCTTCACGGTCTGGTGCTCACAGCCTGCTCTGATACACAGTGGTACCTGGGTGTCTTGTTGGGACATGGCCACTCTACATTTTCCAGTAACTGAATGACAATGGCTGTCCTCAAGCTCCTCAGCACTTACCTCACTTCCCAGGCCTGAACTAGGTCCACGTTCCCCACCCTACCTCCTCTTGCTTGAGTGAGAGGCTCCTGAGTGACCCGAGCCTCTGTATCCAGATTGCCTCTTTTCATGGCACAACCCACAGAAACAGCCTTTAAAGTCTCTCACTGATGTCACCAGCCTGCCTCCGTGCTCGACCTGGGCATGCTGACTCTGTGTTCATCTAATGTGTTATAAATCCTGTCTTCTTGTCTCTTGCCTTAGGCAGCCAACCACCTGCCCCCCTGCCTCCTCTCCATGAGCCTAATGTTGCCTGAGCAAATGCTGATGCCCTGTAGGCTCCTCTATCCTGAGCTCACTGATCTCTGCCTGTTTACCTAAAGACCTCTCTCTTCCTGGCATACCTCTAGGTACAGCCTTCAGTCAAGGGCAAGAGGCTCCTGGGAGAAAAAGCCTGAGAATGCAGGCCATAGGAAATGCTTTGGGGAACACAGACAAGGGCTCCCAGGGGATCCCCACAGCATGGCCTGACCGTGTCTACGCTCCCAGCGGTGAGCTCCATAGAGTTCGCTTTGATGGCGTCGAGAGGCAAAGCTCCCTGAGATATCAGTTCTGCCACAATGCCACTGTAGGTCTGAGGATTACCGAGTCTGAGCTCCTGGTGCACCTTCCAGATACATCTGTTGGCTAGGGATGTGAGGTGGGAGCTTCAATACAAGCAGCCGCCGCTGGCCTGTTGTGCATCCCACCCTCATGACTGATAACAGTCCCTACTCCCTCACCCCACTTCCTCGTTATCACTGGGTCAATTCAGTCATAGGCTTGGTAGGAACATGTTAGAAGAGCAGGAAGCAGAAGTTGCTGTCATTTGAAACAAGCCCAGTGTAACCATGAGTAAAGATAAATGGTAACTAGGCTGACTGGGTGTCTCCTGCCCCATGGCACGGCCCAGGTCAGCAGCCCTCACCATACTCAGAGATGACATCCCAGGACTCAAAATGTTCTTTCCACACCCGGGTGCTTGTCCAGCGAGTCAGGCTCTTGGGTAAGAACAGGAGCTGTGTGGTGGACTTGAACATAGAATGCAAGGCATGGATGAACTTCAGACTGCCAGGACTCAGGTCATGGCCAAGGAGACCCAGCCGCTCTCCAAACAGAGCAAAGTTGCTGGCTGCAGAAGGAATGGTACCCTTGAGATAAGGTAATCCCTGTCATCAAGACTGCCTTGGCTCTCCCTCCCAGACATGCCTCTCTCTCTGACTCCCTTAAGTTGAGACTCTCTCCTGGCTACACACCTTCTATAGTGTAGTTAAAGAGACTTGGCTGGATGTCCATGGTAAGGCTCCCACGAGCATTCTGAAGCACCTTCTTTTTCAGGGTCTCCAAGAAGTCCCTTGCTACCATGTCCACCATGGGGACAAATTTTTGAACAGCTTTTGGTGACAGCACATTTGGGTTCAGCCGCAGTCTGTTGAAACGCCATTCTGCCCCATTTCTGTAGGACACAGGGCAAAGCTACAGACATCTCCAAGGGAAGATCCCAGGCCTACGTCCATCTTCCCGACTCAAAGAAATTAAAGACAAGAAATGACGAGCTCAGACGTAAGCTCTGCAGGTCTCGGCCCCACTCCTTTCTTCCAAAGCAGCCTCCATATGTTGGGCAGAGGTCACTAAGTCTAAAGTTAATTTAGCACATTCGTACCCAGAGAGAAAGGAGGCTCTGCTGACGAGCTCTGCCTGCCTGGCCTAGACCACCACCCCACAGAAAAGAAGCCCTAACTGAGCTCACTCGCCCTGTCATCCTGTAGATGTGTGGTCTCTGAGACATCAGCATCTGCCTGTCTCAGCTAAGGGATCCCATCTTCCCTAAGGCAGGAGCCTCAGCAGAGGACCACTCACAACATCCACAAACTGAAGACCAGGATGCAGGGCTCCCATGGAAATTCTCCAGTAAATGACAAGCAGGAGTTTGCATATTGAGTCACACAAGCAGGAAGCATGTCCTTTTATGTGCTAAAGCCTGTGATCAGCAGTGATTACACGTACATTTACACATGTAGCCACACAGGACCTCAAAAGCCGATGTAAATAAGTTCCTGTCTGCACAAAACAAACACAACAGCCATGCACAAAGATGTAAACACACACAGAGTCACAGATACAGACAACACACACTTTCATAGCTATACAAGAAGACATGGACACATTTACACACATGCAAGAATACATACAGGTACATACTTGCACACATATGGGCTCCCTGCTTTCTCAAAGGTACACGCATGCTTTGCCTACAGCTGCAATTTGCATCTGGCCTCCCTGCCAGACTCCATCTGGTAAGTGCCTAACCTGTGTGCCTATTTCCCAAAAATATTTTATTATCAAAAGAGTTCCCTCTGACATGGACTGGTGTGCATGTGTGAATTCCCTTGGTAGGCCTCCCAGGATCCACTAGTGACCTCTTTCCAGCCCATCCACTCCAAGTACCAGGAACCCCTGCTTAGCTCTCTAAATGTGCATCCAGCTGCAAGAGGAGACTCCCGCCTCTCTTACCACCTGACTCAGTCTTGATCGAGAGTCCACAGGAGCTCCAACGCCTTGTTCTGCACCCCTTCCAACCCAGAACAGTCTATCTCAAATCTCTGGAAGCAAAATGACCCCATACAAAAGAAGGACTTCATTGCTGGATATCAGGCTGTAGCAGAAGCCATCTGTGCCCCTAAGCCAGTGCCCCCACCCCCTTTTCTGGGCCAACTTTGAAACTGGAAGTAAGGAGAGTCACACTCTAGAAAAGCCTATTCAAAGCAGAAGCTTGGGGCAAGAGGCATTCCTCTGCCACCTTCCTCGTCCTTAGGCCCAGGATCTGCATGGCATGGTAACAAATCAAGCCATGCTTGGCACTGACTGGTCTCCACACTGCCACCCAAGCAGGATCTGCATCTTGTATCTGGGCCACCAATCTCACCTCCCTCCTCATTCCCAATGTCCACTCACAGCAAGAACACACCACGTCTCAGGCCACGGAGTTCTCTGTGGGCCACCCAGGGCTCCAGGTGCATCCGACGGGGGAGCATGCTCTCCACCTGGTGCAGCTTCTCAGCATCCTCTGGCAGCATCACAGACACTATCTGTGTCCTTCCTACACTGTACCTGTGGGGTGAAGCACAGAGCCCTGCTGTAAGTGGAATGTCCTCTACCTGAGCTCCCTGCAAAGCCAGCCCTGTCAGAGTACTCTCTCATCTCATCCTCTTCTAGCCCTTGCTTCCCCCACAGCAGAGCTCTCCCAGTGTCTGCCTGACTCCTCTCCACTTCAGCACCCCAGAACTCTGTCCTCTCAGCAGGGAGCAGTACCTTTCTCTGTCCATGGGAGAACCCATGAGTCAGGCCCATAACCTCCTGTGCTCCCTCCCTGTTTTCCTACAGATGGAATGCCTGGTGCCTACTGGAGAATGCAGCACCTCATACCCTGCAGAGCCTAGGCAACCAGAGAACAGGAAGCTCTGGTAGAGTTTGGCTATGGGTAAGGAAGCCCCTCACCTGAAAATGGGCCCCAGCTCCTGGAAGACCTGATGCATCTCCAGGTGTAGGTTCTCTTGGCCCTGCTCCCTCAGGATCTGTATCATCTTCAGCCACTTGTTCCTGGAGTATTGTGGGATGGCTTCAAAGGGCTGCAGTGTCCTGGGGGCCAGTCTTGCCATGGTGCCCAGTGCCCTTGTCCTGTGCAGGCACTGCCAGGATCTTGCCAGCCACACATCTGCTGTCACCCTGAGAGCCATTGCCATCCTCCCTCTTCAGAGCACAGCCTTTTATCCTGCCTAAGTATTATACTGTTCAACTAATCACGTCATGGAAGAAACTGTCCCTGGACCTGTCTGAGACATTTGGGCTCTGGTCATGGCTGGGGCTCAACTGTCAGTGGAAGCATATGACCAGCTCCTTAACACCTGCAAAGCCCGCTGGTGGGTAGAAACTGAGAGGGGGTATAGCGTCCACATGGCGGACTGTGTTGCCTGAGGCTTCTAGAAGGTGGGCATTCTTCTTTCTATAGATGAAAAAAGGAAGATGGATGGATCCTTTCTCTTTTGAAGATATCATAGAAGACCTTGATTTCTTTTAATAGACTTGGGTTTTGGGAGGAGGGGGGGAGGCTTTAGTGAAAATAAATCTAAGGACTATAAAGTGTATAAAAGCATTGTGGTTTTCCTCCAACAACTCTGAATTCAGTTTCTTTAAATTGAAGAAAGCTTTTCGTTGTTGCTACACGTGAAACCAGAATAGCACTTGTGGCATCCTGGTAGTGACATCACAGTGGCACATGAGATCCTGAGAGCAAGCCTGTTCATGGGCCGGGACTGTCCTCTCCATCATCTGTGGTCTGACAAAATAAGACGAGTTTAAACATTAAGATTTTCACTCCCCTTATAGGTCCTTTGATGAAGAATGTTAGTGTTCAGATGCTGTGGCAAAACACCAGAGATAAGAACTTACAAAAAGAAGAGTTTTATTTGGATTGGTGGGGCCAATCCGTGGTCAGTTGGCTTTGTTGCTTTTGGGTCAGTGGTGAGTATGCTGTGGTTAGAATGCGCATGAGAGGAAACTGCTCACCTCACAGCAGCATCAGGGAAGTGAAAGAGAGAGAGACAAGAAGGGTCTGGATCCTTTCAAGCTCACACTCCCAACACGACAGCTCCTTCCTCCTGCAAGGCCCCAACCTGTAAAAGTCCCACTATTTTCCATTAGTGCCCCAGGAGGATGACCACATCTTCTATGGGCCTTTGTTTAAAAAACAAAATGCATCTTCTAATTAGTGTAAATATGGATAAAATTTGGGGGTAAAGCTGATCCATACAAGCTTTGTCTTAAACTCTTTTCTTAGGGGTGATAGAAATGGCTCAGCAATTTAAAATGTGCTGTTCTTGCAAAGAATTTAAGTTCCCAGCACCCATATCAGGCAGCTTGAAACTGTCTGTGACTTCAACTTGAGGGATCCAACTTCTACTTCAGGCACCTGTACCACATATCCAACCCACACACAGACACATACATGCGGACACAGACAAAGACTCACACAGAGAGAGAGGGACACACAAAGACTCTAACACAGACATAGACTCACACACAGATATACACAGACACAGACACACAGAGACACACTCACACAAATACAGACACATACCCAAAAACACAAAGACTCAGACACACACACATACATACACACACAGAGAGAGACATACACACACAGAGATACAGAAACACACACAGAAAGAGACAGAGGCACATATATATACACACAGACACATACAGAGATACACAGACACTTGTAGTGGTTTGAATATGCTTGACCAGTAGAGAGTGGCATTATTAGGAGGTGTGGCCTTATTGAAGGAGGTGTGGCCTTATTGAAGGAGGTGTGGCCTT
>JANHMN010000012.1:27207341-27259024 GCA_030674055.1 Rhabdomys pumilio | reverse complement strand
GAGAGAGAGAGAGAGAGAGAGAGAGAGAGAGAGAGAGAGAGAGAGAGGAGGCTGGAGGGTCAGAAGACAGGGCATGCAAGCTGAGGACAGAAGCAAGAAGAAGGATACACCAGAGAAGCTTCTAGAAGCTGGAAGCAGGGCAGCAATGTTGCCCTCCAGAAACAGGGTTATGTGGCTCTGCTGAGGAGGTGATTTTAACCCAGAGGATCAACATTTCAGCTCAGAAGTGTAAGCAGTGAGTGTACAGCATGATTTCAGGCTGTTGGATTTGTGGTCTTAGCTGTCACGAGTGGCTAAACCATTGGGCGTCCACTTGGTCAAGTGGACCAGTGAGAAGTGGGCCCAGTTCTCAGATTCTCCCTTGTTGGGGATTCAAGCCGATGGCCAAAGTGCATGGGTTCCCCACAGACAGTTAAGCTCTGCCATAGAATGGATGACAGAGGCCTTCCAGCTTCCATCCCCACTTCTGGAGCCCCCATGGCAACCTTGGACTTCCCCGAGTTCACATGTAGCAAGTAGGGTGTGAGTAGACCATAATAGTCAACAGTTGTACACCAAAGTCAGATCCAGGTCATCCCTGCTGCACCCATAGTCTCCGGGACTCCCAGTCACTGTGACCTGATGCAGTCTTCCAGAGGATGCAGCTCTAGGACAAGGTGTGTCTTTTTCTGGGACTGTTTTTGTTTTGGTCTCTTGTAGCCCAGGCTGAACTTGGAACTATTGATCTTCCTCCTTCCAACTCTAAAAGGTTGATAGCACAGGCGTGTACTGCCACACCAGTGTAGCGAGTTTGTTTTTAAATAAAACTTTATTGTGGTAGTAAAACACACATGCATTGACCTTACTTTTGTAGCTACCTTAAACTGTTGGGTGGCGGTAGGCACATTAATGAGAAGCCACCATCTCCATCCATTCATCCACAGAACGTTTTTCCAGCTCTCCAGACTGAAATTGTCACCATTAAACACTGAAACCCCATCATCTTTTCCAGACCCTGGGACCCACCATCCCACTTTCCTTCTCTATGGACCTGACTCCTCCAGGGACCTCTCAAGGATTTCAGGTAGCCCATGCCAACCTTGAACTCACTATCTGTAGCCAAGGGTGGTCTTGAATGTCTGATCTTCCTACCTCTGCCTCCCCAGTGTTGGGATCACTGGAAGATACCATAGAGGCCATTTTATACAGATGGCCCTGTGCATGGCCCTGTGCATGGTCTTGTGCATGGCCCTGTGCATGGTCATGTGCATGGCCCTGTGCATGGCCCTGTGCATGGTCTTGTGCATGGCCCTGTGCATGGTCTTGTGCATGGTCTTCTGCATGGCCTTGTGCATGCTAGGCATGGACTCTACTCACTGAGTCACATCCCCAGCACGGCTTTTATCTTTTTGCAGCCTGGCTTGTTTTATTCGACAGGACTCCCTTTTGCTCCCCCATGCAGCAGCTCATGAGTTCACATCTGTTCTGATGGTATGTCACTAGGCACTCAAATGTTGGCATCGATATATCATCTTGCTGTATAGTTCCTTTAATGTATACCTTCTATGCCTGGAGTTAATTCTTCTCACTTGCTTCTGTCTGTCAAGGTAGCCATCTGGCTCCCTTCTGCCTACAATTTTCTGCATTCTTTCTTTTTCTGACCATTCACTTTTAACCCGTTTGTGACTCTGTGTCTGAAGAGAATTTTGGGGCAGAGAGTGTGGCTTAGTAGTAAAGACTTGTCTAATGTGCACAAGGCCCAAGATTTGACATCAGCACAGATGATAGGTAGGTAGGTAGGTAGATAGATAGATAGATAGATAGATAGATAGATAGATAGATAGATAGATAATAGTTAGAGGCTAGACCAGTTATTCCCCTTTCATACAGTTCCTCATGTGGTGACTCCCAACCATAAAATTATTTTTGTTGCTACTTCATAAATGAAATTTTGCTACTGTTGTGAATCGTAATGTAAATATTTTTGGAGATAAAGGTTCACCAAAAAGGTCACTACTCACAAGTCGGAAACTGCTGTGATAGACAACAGACAGACAGATAAGGTGAGTCTCTCACAAACAAGTGTATAGTTGAGTCATTTTTAAAAGCAAACTGCCAATTTCCATCTCCTTTTTTTGCAAAATGCATGGTATGCATGTGTGTATGTGTATATGCACATGCATGTGAGCTGCTGTGCATACATAGGCAGGGCTGACGTCATCAAGAGTCTTCCTCAATCTGTCTCCACCTGATTCACTGAGGCGGGGCCTCTCAACTGAACCCAGAGCTCACTGATATGGCTTGTCTGGCCAGCTTGCTCCAGGAATCCCATCTCTGCCTTCCAAATGCTGGGATTTCAGATGGACTGCCACGCCCACCCAGCTGCTCAGGAGATCTGATCTCAGCTCCTCATTTGTGTGTGACAGGCACATTGACCTCTGAGCCATCCTCCCAGCCCAGTCTTCATGGTCTGGGGAGTTTGACAGTGGAACCTACTGATGATAATGAGTTTTTGTGTTTTCATTTGCTATTTGTTTTCTAAGAACCTTCTCATTTTTCTCCCACATCTCCTGATGACTGTTGTCTTTCTGTGTAGCTCTTTTTCACAGGGACGCTCATATAAGCACCTGCTGTAGCAATTCCTTGTGGTTACATCAGACACTCTGAGCATCAAATGCACTCAATTTCATCAGCATGTAAAACCCTTCTTTCCTTCCAAGGGGGTCTATCCTCAGCTCACTCCAGTTATCAGTATCACACTACATTATATCCACCTGTCCATTCTAAACCATAAATTAACCATTGTTTTAATTCACTAATTTCTGTGATATGTAAAAAAAAAAAAAAAAAAAAAAAGAGTTACCAAATCAAATTATAGTAATGGTAACTTTAGAATAATTTCTTTTGGGTGCCTCAGTCTCACAAATGGCACAGAAAAGCTGGAGTCGTGTGCCTCATTGTTAATGTTATTTCCTAACTGCCCACATGAGGATTCACTCAGGGCCATACAGAATTTAGCATTACAATACAAAGCAAGCAGTGCTTTCTTGCTTGCTGCTTTAAAATTCCCTTTGTCTTTAGCTTCAGACCTTGGACTAGGCCTCTGTGAGGCCTTCTTAGAATCCTTTGAGCTTCTTGCAAGTTGGTATTTATTCTTTTATCAGACTGGGGACACTTGAGGCAGGGTTCTCCTAATGATGCCTCTAGTCCTTTCTCTTAGTCTTCTCCTTCCAGAGTCCTACAGTGTGTCCTTTGGTCTGTCTGGTGGCAGTCTTGGGTCCCTCTGGCTCTGTTCTGTTACCTTTAATCCATTGTTCCACACCCTTGGTCCAGTCACCGGAGTCTTGATTTCTTCTGGGAGCTGCCTTTGAATCTCACATCAGCTGTCAATCTCCAAAGTTTTACTTCCCAGCCTCAGGTTGTCTCTTTTTGTCTTTTCTCATGGTCTTCCCACATCTTTTCTCGGCTCTCTGGGCACTTTTAAGAGAGTGGCTGTGTGGCAAGAGAAGGAAGGAACTCCAAGTAAAGAAGCCACCTCAGCTTAGAGGAGATCACAAACATTGTTAGCATAGATGTCTTACATAAATTAACTTGCTTTCTTGGTCCACAACTCTGTGGGGTTTGCTCTTTATTCAGAAGTTATAACACTATTCATGATTAGTGATGACTGAGTGGTGGTGGTGGTGGTGGTGGTGGTGGTGGTGGTGGTGGTGGTGATATTGGGGGTTGTAGGGATGCTATTACTGGTGGGGTGGTAAAGAGGGAGACAGTAGTGTTGTCTTTTCTGACTAATGGTAGTGAAGAAAACAGAGGAGTATACTACAAACTTTTCCTGGCATGAGTCAATATCAGGTGTTAAAGTTAAGTGTTAACCTTTAGGATCTTAAATACTTGGACTTGGGCCCCAGAACATATTCACAGCATGATGACAGCCATGTTAGTCATGTTGTGTGCCTCACTTACGGCCTTAAAGTCAGTGTGATGGGAATCACTGGCTGAGAATTAGCAAGTCACCGTGAGCCTCGTCCAGGAACGGTGGGAGAGTCTTACCTCATGCCATGTCTTCAGTGACTCTGTTCTGTGTATCAGGATTTCTCTAGGTGTGGTACTAGCACCTGCAATCCCATTCCTTAACAGATTAATAATACAGGAGGACTGCTGTGAGTTTAAAGGCTAGCCTTGGCTATGAAATAAGACCTTATCACAAAAAAAAAAAAAGGAACTATTCCTGGCTCTGATCCACTCTGGTGATGTTGCTATGATCCACCTTTGTATACTTTTTTCTTCCTCAATAAAGAGGAGAGGCATTCCAAGCAATCTGATCCCCCACCCTTTCTGTGGCTTCTACTGACAATGCCACTATAGTGTCATTGGTCTGCGGAGTTCCACCCACTTAACATTGCACCTGTGGAATGGTGATGTTCCCGGTGGTGGTAGTGACATTGGGGGATGGGGGATAGGGATGGTTTTACCATGGGGTGATGAAGATGCAGACAGCAGTGGTTGCTGCTCTGAATCATGGTGGTGAGGGAAGTGGCGTGGTATGTTGCAAGCCATCCATCTGTTTCCACCACACTGTCTCAGAACAGAGCATGCCCACTTGCTCTGTCTCTGCCACAACCCATTTCTCCTCCTCAGACACTGACTAAGTCACAGCTGCTCAAGCTTTCCCTAGTGCCCATCCCCCGTCAGATGAAGTCTACTGCAGCCACTGTGGGCTATGAGGTCAATTTCCTTTGCTCGGTGTTAAGGAGATGGAAACCCAAACTCGTACTGTTTGACTATACTCTAGTTCTGCCACTCCTTGCTGTGTGCCTGTGGGCAGGTTATTTAACACGAAGCTTTGTTTCTCCTGTCTATGGCTTTAATAGCATTTCCCTCTAAGGTGTAGGGGAGAAGCTCTGACCTCCTACGGTGACTGTTACACCTTCAGATAGTGTTCCCACCTTAATCACCACAGCGCTCACACTACCCGAGCTCTCAGTTGGCTACAAAGACTCAGACCTCACAGACCTTCTTGGCAGAAGTTAGAAGGGGGTCCTAGGTCTCCTGTTGCCCTGGTCTAGCCGAGCAGCTACTTTGTCACAGCCTGAGCAATAGGGTCAGAGCGAGGTATGACGGATTGTCACATGAGAACTGACTCCTGCCCGGGACAGCATGTTCTAGGTTGGACTAGCTGAGGATCCTAGATACAGAACAATCCCCAGCCCAGAGTGTGTTCCTTCAACGTGACGCACTGTAGACCAGAAAGGAAGCTGAAGGCTGCTGTGAAAGAGGCCAGTCAGTTTCCACAGTGATGGTAACGTGGAGCCTTGACTCCTCGATCCATGAGTGAGTCACAGCACCTTCAGAGCTCTACATAGGATCCTGGAAGTTAGTCAGTCACCTGTGGCCCTGTCTAGATCCCTCCCCGTCTCTGGCTCCTAGCCCAGACTCTCTATTCAAGCCCACACCTAGAGGACTCTGACCCTTGGAAATGCTGTAATAGGTTTGGTTTGCCTGCATCTGCAAGGCAGTGGGGTTTTCTGTAGATCTGACATTAACCCCACACCCTGAGGGAGATGGCATCATGAGGGACAGCCTCCCAATAACTCCCTATGGAATCTGGAAGTTGTGCCTGCATTTCTGACACATCCAGCCAAAAGGTCAGCCCTCCCTGCCTTGTTCTCAGAAGCCACTGCCCTCAAGGTTCCTCTACCTTCAGCTCCCATCCCGACACTTTTTCTTACCCTCCATAGTCCATCAGCTCCTACAATCTAGACGACCACTCAGAGGCTGGTGACAGTTAGTGTTCCAGCCTGGGTGAGACATGCGCTGATTCCAATGCCTCTTCCTCCCACCTGTCAGACACAGAGAGAAGAGGTCTCTTGGGCCAGGTGAAAGAAAGTGCTTTATTAAGAGTGTCAGTCACACTGCAGACAGGCTTGATGGTGTCAGCATTCTTGTTTGGATGCCCAAAACTGCTTCCGGAACCCCTTACCCCGCTGAGGCTTCCACCTCCTCTCTGTTCCTTGCTGCCTCTCTCGCTTGCTCAGTTCCTGCTCTCCCTACTGGATTTGGCAGGGCAACCCCACTATACACTATCCACACTGCAGCTCTTTCCTCTCCAGTTCCTTCCCTCCCTCCCATCATCTTATCCCCCTTCAAACGTCCCTCCTACACTGTTCCAGGACCAGCCATCCCTTCCTGGGTGCTGCTTAGTCATCCTCCACCAGACCACGTATATCATTCCTCTGCTTCAAGCTGGCTCCTCCCAGGTCCCCTGTCACTCAGTCATAGGCCTGGATCAGCAGAGTCCCTCTGGTTCCCCAGCCATGAGCTAGCTGGTCTTAGTGGCCCACAGTATACAGCCCCCCTTCTCGCCATCCATGCTAGCTCTACTGATTCAGTTCCTGCCTCATGACCTTCCTGCATCTACAACCTTCCGATCCCAGGCTGCAGACCAGCACAACTGGGAATGTTCTCAGACCCCGTGGTCTCATTTAAATCTCCCAGGTCCTGGCTGCACTCTGCATTTGAAGTGTTCCTGACTATCTTTGCTACTGTTATATTTTCTTGCCATCTAACCTACGATGTGTGACATCATCCAGGAGGCACAGAAAATGCATCTACACAAGATGTATGTCCATGGTTATACCTGGATCACGTCTACAGCCAGCCCAGGGTCTTTGGATGTCCCCTGTTCTTGAATGAAGCTCTCTCCTCCACCGAGTGCTACCTGTGCAGTATGTCCTCCATGTGTCACTGCTTATGACTATGCCACAAAGTCTTCATCTTTTCTTCTGTTGATGAACAATCGGGTTAATTCCAATTATTAATGAATATGCTTAGTAAAGGGTTTTGAGAGCACTTCTTTTTAATGTTTCTTGTGTGCAGAAGTCTAGCATCAAATTGCCAGGACACGGGGAGGCTGGTGTTGACAGTATATAGTTGACAGTTGATAGTATACAGTCACATAGCCTTCTGTTACTGTAACAAACTGCCTGTCACAATCAAGTTGTGAAGAAAAAAAGGTTTGTTTGGGTTCAGTTTCAGTCCTTGGTCACTTGGCCAGTTTGTCTGACTATCTTAAATATGGCACAAGAGACACAGAGACTTTAAAAAGAAAACTGTCCATCACTTCTCTGAAGTCCAGAAGTGACTGGAACCGTGATAAGGCAGAGTTGAGAGGCAATGAGGAGCAAGTGAGGAGGGAGTTGTGAAGGAGACAAGAGGCCTGATGTGGGAGGAATGTGAAACCTCACATGAATGAAGGTATGAGGCAGAATACGAGAGAGGGAGGGCAGGAGGGAGGGCTGCCTCCCGAGTGACCCCTGAGTCCCAGCAGAAAGGACAGTGTTACATCTTTCGACTAAGGTTGTAATCTAACCTGTTCAGACAGCTTTCCTGAGCAAAATGGAGGACTCCCTTCTCTTAATGGGGCTTCCTCTTCTCCACCTGATCTCTGGAATGCCTTTCCACACAAAGGAGGTATCACCAGAACCTTAAATCTCAGCCAATGGAATTTTGCCCTAAGAAGAATCCCTTCCCACTCTCTAAGGTGTGTTTGTGTGTGTGTGTGTGTGTGTGTGTGTGTGTGTGTGTGTGTCTGTCTGTCTGTCTGTCCGTCTGTCTGTCTGTCTCCCTTGACTCACCCCACTGAAGTGGATGAGCACAAGGTGTTTAAGAGAGCTGTTTTCTAAAACAGCTGGAGCACAGAAGAGCTCTGGGATCCTCGGAGACCTCCTCCCCCCAGCACTCACTGCCTGGACAAGAATCCTGCTGACCCATCCCCATATGTTCTGGGCTTCCCTTCATTCTTTCCTGCATCAGAGCCTGAACACACCAAAGGAAGATGTGGACTTCAGAACTCAGCCCTGCTCCGTCCTTCCTCACTTGGTGTGCAGCAGTGCCTGGACATCCCAAGGGAAGAAGCAAATAAATAAATAAATAAACAAACAAACAAACAAACAGAACCAGCAGAGGCATCTGGACTGCAGCACACGGCCCTGGCTCGCCGTCCCCACAGGCTGCCTGGTAGGCAAGGCTTTCACAGATCCATTCACCAAGGTGAACCTAGCAAGATGGAGGAGTGAGGGGAGTTGCCCTTCTGTGGCAACTCTGTGGACTTCTCCTTGCAACCATGTCACCCTCCCCCGTGCCAAGGCCATAGGTGCATAGCTGAAGAGCCAGAGTCTGTTGGACTGTTGGTGTGTTTTACTATCTCTGAGGTGATGGGATTGCTGCTGGGCCCTGTGCCCAGCCATGCTGCAAGACTTGAATGATGGAGCCAATAAGTAAAATTCCTCGCAGAGGTTGAGGAGATCGGAGGAGTGTCTCAGTGGTTAACAGTGTGCACACTGCTCTCGTAGATGATCTGAGTCTAGTTCACCAATTGAGTGACCTGAGGGAGGCTTGAAGCCCTCAGTTTATCCTAGCACACACACACACACACACACACACACACACACACACACACTCCACCCCCAACACACATACCACACACACACATACATACCCCACACACACACTACACACACCATACACACACACTACACACACCACATACACACACACATTATATGCACACATACACACCACACACTCATACCACACACACTCTACCCCCCAACACACACACCACACACACACATGCATACTACATACAAATACACACACCCACACCACACATACACACACCACACACACCATATTCACACATACACAACACACACATAAACACACCATTACACCATGTTCAGAAGTGACACTCATGAACATACGGACACACAATGTACTTTGCAAAGCATGCATAACACATGTACACACCTCTGTACATCTCACACACGCAATATTCATACATAGATATTACATATATACGCAGCTCACACACTGCAAAACATCATCTGTAGAGCACAGGATACGCAGTAACCTTCTATACAGAACCACTCCATATACAACACATGGATCAGACAGGACATAGCACTGCACACATACTACCTACATACTGCAAAAGACCCCCACGCACATCACATACACACACCATTACACTACACTACATTACACTACAAACACACCCATGCACACAGTTCTTTGAATTCTGTTCAAATCATTTCCTGGTTTAATCACATGACCAATATTTGTTAAGTATTTGACAAAAATAAAGGTTCTCCAGCTGTGGGATGTAAAGACTAAAAAAATACCATGGCTGTGAGAGCTTTTGCCACCAGGGGGCGCATGGAGCCTAGCTTCGGACCCTGAGACGTCATGGGAACTTCAGCTCAACCCGAGATCCCACAGAGCCCAGAGCCAAACCTGACTCCAGCTGCCCCCGCCGATAAAAAGGAGGGGCTGGGGATGAAGTGAGCGTGGTGCTTTCAGCTCAAGAGCTGACCAGCTTAAAGGGGTCTTGCCACAAGACAGCAGGAGACTACAGAGTCTCACACATGCAACTCCTCTGCCTGCCCAGCAGTAGGCAGAGGATCTTGACACAACGATCCAGAGATATTAATTACAGGGCCTCAGCAGATGCCTCCAGGTCCCAGGATGGGCTCAGAGGCTGTTCTATAAGTTTCTGTTGCTGTGATAAAGCATTAACAGATTCTAACTTGGAGAAAGATTTATTTCCTCTTCTTACTGGTTACAGTCAATCATCAGGTGAAACCAAGGCGGGAGCAAAAAGCATCAGCTTGAAACAAGGACCACAGAGGACTGCTATGTAATGCCTTGCTCTCCTTGGCTTGCTCAGCCCAGGTTCACCTGCACAGAGATGGCACTGCCCATAGTGGTCTGGGTTTTCCTACATCAATCACCAGGTAAGACAGTGCTTCACATGTTCACAGCCCAACCTCATGGCGTCTGTTTCTCAGTTGAGAGTCCCTTTCCCAAATATGTCAAGTTGACGACCAAAATTAGCTAACAGAGGCCTTTCCTGTATTAAGGCTGTCCTTCCTAGTGGAACCAAGTCCCAGTCAGCCACCTAAGGCCTAGAAGCAGTCTGAGCTGTGCTGGGTTCTCCAGTCCCCATGAAGACTGGTGGGGGGGGTGGGGCTAGGGGCTGGGGGGTGGGAGTTGGGGTGGAGGGTTGGTAGAGAAGAAGAAGAAAAGAGGATAGGTCCAAGCCCCCAATGGGAAGTCCAAAGGGGCCCAGGGGGCCCCTAGAAACTGAGGTCCTGAGCCCTAGCTGTTCATGGCCTCCCAGTGTGCAGAGGACTTAGCATCTCAATGAGTGGCCTAGGCCAACAGACTAAGCACCCTCTGAGGTCACAGCAGGGGTGGAAGGTGCAGAGGAAGATCCTCTAGGGAGCATCCTCAGCTGGCAGGATCAGGAGACAGAGGTGCAGAAAGGACTTAACACCTTCAAAGCCCTAAGAAAGACACCTGCGGGTGCTGGAACACACTGGATTTGTGTGCCTGGGCAGTGGAACAAATGTCTAGGACATTTTACCTCCTAACTCCTAACAGGTGGCTCCACACCCTGCACCTCACCCCAGGCCTGAGAACCCTCCTTTGTTCTCTCCACCCCCTCACCTTCCTCCTCACTTCAGGAAATGAAACTGTGTCCCAGGCTCCTCCCCTCCCTCCCAAGCCCCACCCTCAGCCTGGGCTCCCTCTTCTGCTCTCTTGGCTATCACCTCCCCTGGGAGGATTCCAGCAGAACCTATATGGGCTTGGTCAGCCCCTCTGGCTTGAGGAAAGCCAGGATGGACGGGGATACATGAAAGCGTGGACAGGGCCAAAATTTTACAGAGCCAGCCTTTAGCCTTCTGTAACCCCAAGAGGTAGATAGCTACCAAGAAAGTAGGAGGGTAAGGTAGGTAGAGTCTCCAGGCAGAGAGCTAAAGTACAGTAGGACAGGAGCTACCAGTGGATTGGGCAAGTAGGTCAGAAGTGCCCAAGCAGCTTCACTGACTCTGGGCATAAATCACCTGCCTGGTACCTCCAGATGTCCAAACGGGTTTGGCTTGCTGTAACCCAAGAGTGCACGAGGTCAGTAGCCTGCCCCTTCAAGCTCATCTGGATGCCCCAGATCCCCAATGGCAGGCAAAGTCTACCCCAACTTCCCAGGACCCTGCCCTACTTCCTGGGGGCTCCACTGTTCCTTGCATGTCCTCCAGAAAGACTACAGGGGCTTCTGTGAGGACCTGGTGCTCCCAGTAGCTGTTCAGACTTGTCTCTGTGCTGGAGTTCATCACAGAGTCCTGGAGAATGGTTCTCTGAGGCTCCCACACCCTTCTCATTCACCACTGAAGGTTGCAACCTACTAGGCCCCTTGCAAAGTCCAGAGCCCATCTCTAATTATCACCTTCAAACTGAGTCCTGCAGTTTCGTCTCTGAGCCCATCTCAGGGTGGGTGGAACAGGAGGTGCTGGCTACTGGATCAAGTGGGGCAAGGTCCCAGGGACCAGGTGACCCTGATCTTTTAGACAGGGTTCCTATTATTGTGATCAAACACTGTGGCCTAGACAACTTGGGGAGGAGTTTATCTGGCTTACACTTCCACACCACAGCTCATCATTGAAGGAAGCCAGGACGGGAATCAAAACAGGGCCAGAACCTGGAGGCAGGAGCTGATGCAGAGACCATGGAGGAGTGCCGCTTATTGGATTGCCCATCATGGCCTCCTCAGCCTGCTTTCTTACAGAACCCAGGACCACCAGCCCAGGGATGGCACCACCCACACAATAAGCTGGGTCCTAACTCACCAATCACTAACTGAGAAAATGCCCTACAGCTGGATCTTACTGGGGCATTTTCTCAATTGAGGTTCCTTCCTTTCAGATAATTCTAGCTTGTGTCAAGTTGCCCTACAACTAGCCAGCAAGCCTGGCTAGTATTCACACTCAGGGCTTTTAAAAAAACGTTTAATACAGTTTTGAGTTACAAAACATGTATGAACCTCAGGGATCCTGGTACAGAACAAGAGAAGGAGCAGGCGACCCCAGGAACAGCAGAGGCTGCTCGGGCTCTCACACTGGGAGATCGAGAATGTATGAAGCAACATGAGGCCTCTGTGGCTGAAGGCAGCCACCTTGGGCAGGGGCAAGGGATGGTTAGGGACACCTCTGACCATCCACAAAGACACCAAGCCTTTGCATCTGTAGGACAGTGTGTCTTGTTTATCACTGGTCATAAAACTCTCTGCCTGCTGGGTTTAAAAGGCCTCTTGCCTCAGTCAAATTCTTAGACTACTTGTTCAGATCCCCTTCTTCAGCTGCAGCCCTTATATCTGTCTGTCACTGTGGACTGGAGAAGGCCTTGTCCCTGACTGCAGTGGTCACATTCAAAATCTGTCCCGGCTTCCTCTCTTCTGAAGGCTCAAGAGCACCATTGTGTCCAGAGTTCCCAGTGGATAGCTGGCCTGTAGTCGCTCAGAATGGGACCCACTCACTCTCAGAGTATACACTGGGGTCTTTTGCTGAGTCAGTGGAGCAGGCCAAGAAGCCAGGAGTAGGCTCAGGGTGAGCCTGTGACCAGATAGAGGGAAAGTTAGTATCCATGCCAACAACACTGCCCAAGCCTTCCTCAGCATAGGCTGGCCTTTGCTGCTGTGTTCACTGCCTGGTTAGGGTCTCAGTTGGCCTTCACCTTTATCTGACCTCCTCTTGGCCTTGGCCTTGATTTTAGTCTTGAATTGAGCCTTGGCTATGTGCCTTGACCTCCTCTGTACACAGGTATAATAAAAGGTATGCATGGAGATTAACTTTCAGTCCTTATGTGTCTAAGTCTCAGAATAAGTCCCAACGAGTCATTTGGCTCTCTAAAAGAGAGCTGCATGATAGACCATTAGTGACAGTGGGAGCTCTGGAAGATGCTGTGACAGATTCTGGCACTGATGAATAAGTATCCAGGGTTGCTGGGACACCCAGGCAGAGCAGCATCCAAGCATCCAAGACAGAGTCCTGTTTGCAGAATATCCCACTCTGCCATAGAGGAAATGGGCACATCAAGAGCCTAGTGGAACAGGTACAACCAGAGAGAGAGCATGGGCTGTGGTGATCCTGCCATTTATTACTTGGGTACCACTAACTTCCAGCAGCTACTGGCACACTTCAAAACTGAAGATAGACCATCGCTGCCACTTTACAGGCTTGGGACAAATAGTCAATTATATAAGCATGCCACACACCTTACAATACTCAGAACACAACAGTTGCTACACACACACACACACACACACACACACACACACACACACACACCAAAAAGATCTATACACCCAGGCTAAGCAGAGCAAATCAGAAGATTGCCTGCCTGCCACTGCCTCTGATCACCAGGGTCTACACTTCCATGCCTCTTCTGCCAGGAGCTGCCATCCCATGCCCCTCACTTCCCCTTTTACCACCTGTTCCCACTCTCTCTCTAGCAATTTCAGTAACATTAGTTCATTCTGCTGCCTCCAGGAGAACAGCTTCAAGGAGACTCACTTCTATCTCCAGAGATGAACCCTGAGTCATCTTGCAGCCTAGGAAGTACCTAGTCCAGAAAGAAAAGTCAGAGTACCAGCACTGTGGTCCTACTATGCTTAAGGTTGGCACACAGGTCTGCCCAGGCCTGTACTGGAAGATGGAATGCATCTCACTACTGCAGGATTAGTAGAGTGACCAGTAGCTCTGGGAGAGTGAGGTGTCATAGGACATAACTGGGAGGTTCTCTAGGCAGCAAAGAAGTAGCCAGAACAAATCCCCACGTGAGCTAGACAGGGTATCTAGAACACCGAACTAAGCTTTCTAGTAAGGCCAGCCCAAGACAGACATTCCACAAATACCCATCAAACAACTGGATGTGTTTTCTGTAATACACATCCATTCAATGCATGAACACAAACCCCACTTTTTAAAAAGAGTGAGAAACCAATAATATATTTATAATTATATCCTTAGAGAAGCTCAATCAAGAGGGTCACAAGTTTAGCCTCAGTTACATAAAAATTCTTTTTCAGAAAATCAAGTGTTGACAAACTGTGTACAGGCCTTATGTGATAACCCAGGCTTTCCTCTTCTATTCCAGGAAGTTTTAGCACAAATACTTTGTCCCTGTGTGCAGATCTTTTCCTCAGGTTTGCTGTGTTTGTTTGTTTGTTTGTTTGTTTGCTTGAGACAGAGTCTCACATTGCTAAGGCTGGCCTCAAACTCCCTAAGTTGCCGAGGATAACTTTGAACTCCTAATCTTTCTGCCTCTACATCCCAAGTGCTGAGATTATAGGATGCAACATCATACTGTTTCATGGTGTGCTGAAGGTTGGACCTATGGCTTTATGTATGCTGCAAACTGAGCTACGTGCCCAGCTCCTTGTCCACATTTTTAAAAGGTTCTTTTTGGGTTTTTTAAATTTTTATTTTATATGTATGGGTGTTTTTCCCTTCATGTATGTCTGTGTACTCTTGTGTGCGCCTGGTGTCTGAGCAGGCCACAAGAGAGTGTCAGAACCCCTGGAACTGGAGTTACAGGCATTGTGAGCTGCTATGTGGATGGTGGGAATTAAAATCGGGTCCACCAGAAAAGCAGTCAGTGTTCTAACCACCGACCCATCTCTCCAGCCCACTTGTCCACATTCACACAAGCATTCCCCCCTACCCCCATGGCATAACAAACCTCCCAACATCACTGTAACAGCTGCAAACAGTCTTTAGGCCAGACTGTGTTGCTTAGCAATGCCTTCACTCTGTCTATCACCTGATCTGTTTATCTGAAGTAGAATCATGGCCAAGCTCCTTCTCATTGGTTCCACAGAACACTAACCCATGTGCTTGGTCACGTGTTTTCTGGCCATCTATCATCCATCCCCACCCTGCTCTCCACGCAGACCTTGGGTTTGGATATGATTATTCCCACTTGTCCTCACTGGCCCTGCCTATTTTTTGTTTTAAGAAAAGTATTTTCCCTGAGGTTGTAGTTTAATGAGGCAACCCACGCCCAGCACACGTGTCATCCCATGTCTGAGTCCTATCCCCTCAGCCACTCTAGAGAAGGAGGTTTGACATTTTCTGTTTGACCTTCCTGCTTTCTAAACCACACAGGTCCTTTCACTCTCAAGTGTTGTGGTGTTTGCTGACTCTCTCAGTTTACAACAGACCCTCTTTGTAAAGAGGACTTGTAGGCTTCTCTGTATTAGAGTAAGTATGAGACCCTTAAACTCTGACCTCTGTTTCTAAGAAAAGTTTGGTTTCAGCTCATCAGAGCTCTTCACATAGCTACCCCCATCCCCTGCCCAAGCCCTAATTCTGGTCATGGATTTGGATTCAATGGAAAGGTACAGTGTCATAGACACAGTAAAAGATCAAAGAGGAAGAACTGGCAGGGAGGAAAGACACGAAGCATTGGGCACTCAGGGGAAGGGGCAAGGACAGGACAGGACATGGAGAAAAGCCTCTATAGATGGGGAAGCCTTGGCCCAGAACCCTGCAAGCCCACTTCTGTCCTCCTGTTAAAGCATGTGGTATGACTGCATTCCTGTGTGAGCAAGCCCATGTTGTCTCTACCTCCACAAAGATGGCTGTGGGCCTAGCTTACATCTCAAGCCTGTGTCCTTTCATCCCGATCAGCTTTAGGAAAACCCTGAGTGCTGAGCCAGAGCCAGCAACGGAGGCACACATGTTGCCAACAGCTGCTGGGTTTTGGCAAGCTGAGCGTGAAGATTTCAGAACTTTCATAAATGGTTTTAAACATACATTTAAAATTCAATTACTGCTGGGCGGTGGTGGCGCAAGCCTTTAATTCCAGCACTTGGGAGGCAGAGGCAGGCGGATTTCTGAGTTCGAGGCCAGCCTGGTCTACCGAGTGAGTTCCAGGACAGCCAGGGCTACACAGAGAAACCCTGTCTCTAAAAACCGAAAAAAAAAAAAAATTCAATTACTGACCAGGGAGATGGGTCAGCTGGTAAAGGCACCTGCTACCAAGCCTGATCGTCTGAGTTCAATTCCAGGGACTGGAATGGTGGAAAGAAAGGAATGACTCCAGCAGGCGGTTTTCTGACTTCCATATTCAAACCAAGGTGCCAGCGTACACACACACAGCACACACACACACACACACACACACACACACACACAAATAAATGTAATAAATAATTTTTAAAATTTAACTATAAGTTGGATATAGTGGTACACACCTATCATCCCAGTATTTGGGTAGTGGAGGCAGGAGGATCAGAAGTTGAAGTACCCACACTAGATCATATGAGACCTTGTCTCAAAAAACAAACAAACAAACAAAAGGAGAAGGGGCTGTGGGGGGGGGGAGTAGTTCCAGAAAAACGACTCAGTGGTTAGAGCACTAGCTGTTCTTACAGATGACAAGGGGTTTGATTCCCAGAAGCCACACTGCAGCTCACAACCATCTGTAACTCCAGTCCCAGGAGATACACTGTTCTCTTCTGGCCTCCACCTGCACTGCATGCATGTGCAGGCAAAATGCCCATACATAAAATTATATGTTTTGTTTGTTTGTTTTTTCCAGTCAGGGTTTCCCTGTGTAGTCTTGGCTGGCCTGGAGATTTCTCTGACCTTGAACTCAGAGACCACCTGTCTCTGTCTTCTGTGCTACCACCGCCCAGCCAAAATAAGTTTTTTAATGAAAAAAAAAAGTTTTTTAAAAAATTTAACCGCATGAACATAAATAAATAATTGCACTGGGTAAAAATTAAATATCAATGAATCTTAAAGGCTCGGAAAACAGCAGAGCCAAGATCACATGTCCTCGAAGGCTGTTTCTGGCTATTTCATGCTTCTCTCCAGTCCAGAGACCACCTGTGTCAGACACATTTCTGGTGGAAACCTCAAAAGTTCTGCTTGGTCTTGTGATGTCCCATGGGACATCTGAGATCATCATATGAGCTTATTTCAAGGGCTAACTCTGTTGTTTTGGGTGGAGGTGATGCAGCTGCCATTTGGTTACCCATGCTCCTGCAAGTAACTCAGAAGCTCACCAAGCCAGGCTTCAATAGAATGTTTTTTTTTTTTTTAACTCTGTCACCTGTGTCCTCTTTTAGGCAAACAGGCATGTGTTCACATCTCCCCAGGAAAGGTCTTCACACAGCCCTAAAGAATTGGCAAGGGTCTTCTCTAGTGTGCCTGTGACATGTTTTCAAAAAATATGTAGTGGGGAAAGGTATGCTCCAAACTGAGATCCGCCATCTACAGGCTGGGAGTCACGATGGAACAGGAATCTGTAAGATTCGGAAAGAATGACTCTTCCTCCCCACGCAGCCTTATTTTTCGGTCATGGGAATTTCATGCTTCAGCCTTTGAGCATGAACTTGAGCCATCAGACTCCCAGGGGACTCTGGGGCCCTCAAGCATGGGCTGGATCACATTTTCTCTAGTCTTGAGTCTCATTGCTTTTGAGTCTCATTGCTTCCCCACTTAGCATCAATCAAAGAACACACTTTCTTCAGAACTTTTCAGCCCATGACGTGAGCGGATTTGATAGTTTCCCACCGTTTACATACTTTCTATTGGTCTGTTTCCCTAAAGGACCCTGACTAATACATTTTGGTTGCAAAATTTGGAAGACAGAGACAGAAAGATCTGGAGTTCAAGACCAGCTTTGGCCCATATACAAGTTTGAGTTACATAAGACCCTGTCTTAACCAACTAAGAAAAAAAAAAAAAAGATTATGAAACACATGTGTATACACACACTCAGACACATACAAACACACTATAGTCCACTCTAATTCTATCCTAGCCTTAGGCCAGCCCCAACCCTGCTCACCAGACTGTGAAATCTCTGGGTCACTGAGTTGAGAACCCCAGTCTGTAATGCTTTGCAAGACTACTCCAGGTACCTGCCATGAGGGCAAAAACCATTTGAGCTACATTGCCAACCTGTCTGCTGAGTTCATTTGGCCTTGGTCTTAGCTTTGGCTTGGTCTCAATCCCAGAGAGTATGATGTCAGCCTCTGTCTATACTGTGTCCTTGGCCATATCTGCTCTTCATTTTCTCCTTAACATTTAGATTTCCACGGATCTTGATCATTGGTGGCCTTGGACTCTATCTTCTTCCTGTCTTAGTCATGAGTGTGACTCTCCTCATATAGCTCTGCTCTTGGTTTTGGCCTTCATCTCAGAAGCTTGATTAATTCTAAATATATGTCTTCCTATGCTCCCTGGAGCCAGCAGAATGTGCAACTCCCTGTGGTTGGCTGTCCTGTTATCAGACTGCATCTTGAGCTACTCATGTGGATTAAATCTTCAAGACTGACAGCCTGGGGTGGAGGCTGGAGTACTACCACAGGCTGTACTCAGATAGGTGTCTTGATTGCTTTTCTATTGCTAAGATAAGACACCTCGACCAAGACAGCTTATAAAAAAAATAGTTCATTGAGCTTACAGTTCCAAAGAATGAGTCTAAGACCATTATGACAGCGCATGGCAGGCACCAGGCAAGCATGGCACTGGAACAATAGCTGAGACTTTACATCTGATCCACCAACAAGGGGCAGAGAAAGAGAACTGGGAACAGCATGAGCTTTTTAAACCTCAAAGCTTCAATGATTTCACCAACAGGGGATCAAGTATTCAAATATATGAGTCCATGGGGGACCCTGTCATTTAAACCACCACAGAGGGAGATGCCCTGGAAAAGCATCTGTAAGTGACTGGGTGGGGTGAGGTCCCCCTGGCTGACATCTCTCTCCAAGGCTAAGGAATGAGACTATTGTCTGCTGTGCAGATCCCCCCAACACACACACACACCACATTTACACACACATACACACACACACACCACACATACTCACACACACCACACACCACATACCACACACACACACACACACACACACACACACACACACACCACATACACACACACACCACACACACCACACACACACACCACACACCACACACCACACATACTCACACACACCACACACACCACATACCACACACACACCACACACACACACACACACACACACACACACACACCACACCACACCACACCACACATACACACATGTGAACTGTGAGACCTGGGGAGGGCTGGGAACCTGGGTCAGGAGACCAAGCTGTACTACAGCTGCACTGATTCTCAGCTTATCATCAGGAGTTAAAGTCAGTACTCCTTTAGAAAGGTGACCAC
Source organism: Rhabdomys pumilio (assembly GCA_030674055.1). Classification (NCBI taxonomy): domain Eukaryota; kingdom Metazoa; phylum Chordata; class Mammalia; order Rodentia; family Muridae; genus Rhabdomys; species Rhabdomys pumilio. The sequence goes on along the minus strand of JANHMN010000012.1, from coordinate 27,239,977 downwards.
TGCTGCCACCATCTGTCCCATTACATGGTAGAACAAGCTTGTGAGTCTGAGAAAACTCATATGTTAGTATGAGTTTTCTAACATACTATGTTAGAAATAATATGTTACTAACATATGAGTTTTCTAACATAACTGGTCTGGACATTTGGGCCATGACCCCACTGGCTTCTCGAGATGGGCTCTAAGGTTGGAAGCAGCAGGTCCTATGGGACCCTCCCTGCCCGCCAGAGAGGGGAGAATGACATGAAGATAGTGCTCTGGGTGCCGGGAGCCAAGCCCGGGAAATTACCTGCTGTTCTGAGAGAACCTCAGGAAATTGCCTGCTGTTCTGGAAAGTCTAGTCAGACAAGGTTAAGAAAGGACACTCACAGGTCTCAGGTCCCAGGAACTTAAAGAACGTCTGGCATTTCCTGGGAGCCGGATATGACAGTGGGATGGTGTAGGGCAATAAGGATATGACAGTGGGATGGTGTAGGGCAATAAGGATATGACAGTGGGATGGTGTAGGGCAATAAGGATATGACAGTGGGATGGTGTAGGGCAATGAGGATTCAACAGTAGGATAGCCCTGAGCAATAACCATCGGTCAAACTTCCCAGTTTGCTGTGTCTTTATAACCTGCCCCCAAAATTAAAGTTTCAGAGCTTGATCAGAACCCCAGACTTGCTCTCATTATTTATGTCTCTTGTCCTTTCATTCTTTCGCCCCCTTCCCTAAGGTCTCATAGTTGAATCCCCGCAGGCCGGGGCATCTGGGGAGCACAGGAAGGCTTCACACTCTATGCTTTTGTTCTCTGACCCCTGACCTCCACAACCTCCAGGCTGCCTGTGTACAAAATCAGAGCCATTGGCACCACAATGCCAAGAGGCTGAGGAATGAGGGAGAGGTGACACGCTGAGCACACTGTCTTGAATCTGGCCTTCTCACTACCTGTACCCAACCTATACCAAACAATCTGAGCTGAAAACAGGCACCAGGCTACAGCCCCTTCCACTGGCCTCATTTGCTTTCAAGCTGTCTGTACCATTGTTGGGTTCTATTAACTGCTACTCTACCCTGGACCCCAGGAAAGACTCTATCCCAGCCCTGTCTATCTATCTGTCTGTGTATGTGTGTATGTATGTGTGTATGTATGTATGTATGTATGTATGTATGTATGTATGTATCTATCTATCTATCTATCTATCTATCTATCTATCTATCTATCTTTCCATCTCTCCATTGCTTTCTGTTTTCTCTGTATCTCTACTTCACCCATCTCTGATATCTATCTTCCTCCCTCCTTCTGTGTCTCTGCCTCTGTCTTTCCCCCTCCACGTGGGCAAATGCATCCAAGCTGTCTCTGCCTTCACAGTGTATTCATCCTGGGAATACACTGGCCTCTTCCAGCAAACCTGATCCTTCCCACCCTGTACTGACCCTGTAATGTTTCCAACATTTATAACACCCTCTGAGGCAAGGGCAAACAGACCTGACTCAGGCTGTAGAGAGAGCTTCAGAGTTTGAGGCCTGATTACTGCGCAGGCATTGGAGGACCCAGCACAGGCTGGACATCCTGACAGGGCAATACAGTTTAGTGTGTACCCATAGAACTACCACAAAGGGGCCTGACCAGGAGAGCACCTGTCGAAGACCCCACAAGCAAGCACTGTCCTGGAAGGGCCACCCAGCAGGAACAGAGAGAAAACACTGGGACAAAGCAACCTCAAGCATGTGAGACTGTGTGCAGGGCGGGCTCCAGCTGCATCTCCTGTGCAAGTTGGTAGCATCTACATTGCCTAGTGTGGCTTCCTCGGTTTTCCAGGAACCTTCTATTTGGAGTCTCTTGTTCCCACATATTTATGAGAACAACCAGATACTCCATCTCACCTCTCTACCCTCTCAGGAAAAAAAAACAAAAAAAACAAAAAAAACAAAAAAAAAAACAAAAAAAAAAACATTGATAGCAGGGAAGTGCCTGAGAGCCCCTGGGCACGTGGTAGACTGCAGAGAAAGACTGTATGTGAGTATCCATTATAGGTCCCTCTGTTCCATGCAGGTCCCTCGATAATGCTCTCCCCAGCCTGTCCTGCATGGCTGTGGTACAGGGGCAGCTAGCTAATACTCCTGGCCAGCTAGAGAGGTGGATCTAGATGCTGATACTGCCTGGGAAGGCTGGAACTAGTAAGATGAGAGGAGCCCTGGTTTTATGTCAACTTGACTCAAGCTAAAGTCATCTGAGAGGAGGGAACCGCAATTGAGAAAACTCGTCCATAGGATCAAGCTGTAGGCAAGCCTGTAAGGTATTTGCTTTATTAGTAATTGAGGGGTCTTGGGGGGTGGGGAGGAGCTGGCAGTGTGCAGGGAGCAGCCCTCAGTCAGGCTTTTGGGAAAGAATGTGAACCTGGAGCCAGTAGTGACTCTACATAGGAATGCAGGAGTGCCACTGGGGGCCAGGGCCTGCCTCACCCTCCTACTATCCCTGCTTGCAGCATAATGAGTGGATGAGGGCATCTGGCAAGGACAGGCCCTGCAAGGAGCAGGGTACCATTCCAGACCACCCTGAGAGTGGGTCTTCTAGGATTCAGAAGCAGGCAGTGGCCACGGCTCCTGCAGAGGGGCTGGGGCAGTTGCTCATGACTATACGGGAGAGTCAGGGGGACATACCTGTTATTCTGTCTAGGGTCTAGACACACCTGCCTGTGCTCCTGGGCCCTAGTCCTGGGCCTGCAGTGCTGTCTATCAAAGAGAGAAGACTACAGTGTCCAGCAGAACAGAGGCTGTGTGTTGAAGATGACCTGAGAATGAACTGGCCCAAGGCAGTGAAGTGTCCCATCCCACCATCCTTGGTTGGGAGATAGAGTACGTGAAAAAGTCAGGAGGGACAACAGGCTCAGATGCTCTTCTGTGAGGCACCCCAAGCTACGGAAGGAGAGCTTATATGGCAGGGCTGCCTCCGTGTCTCTGCCTGAGAGCCACAAAAGAGACCCTTGAATAGACTCTTCACAGGCAGTGTAGGGTGGCAGTAGGCCTGAGGAGGGGGCAGAGGCGGCCCCAGGAATGTCAAGCCAACGTCTCAGCTTCCACAGCTAATGAGGTCATAGTTTTTTTCTGAGGGCTGCTTCCATTCCTGTGAAACCTTTCTAAGAGCTTCAAAGATGGCCTGCCCTAAATATACCAGGGAGGAGCTGAGCCAGCTGAGACCCTTGAAAGAGGGGTGGAAAGGTGTAACGAGGGCTCTACACTGGAGAGAATGCCCTGCAGTACTTGGGAGCAATGACAGAGGTGAGCGACTCCTGCCTAGCCTGGGGCCCTCCCTTCGGTGGGCCTGGCTGTAAGGATTATCAACTGCACACAGACATAGGTGTTTCTTCAGAAGGGAGGATGGATATGCTGGCTGGCCGCTAGCTCTGCCAGCATAATCAAGTGTCCGACCTCAGGCTTGCTGACACTACGCTTGCCCCATATTTGCATGCACGCTCACACATGCAGTGCCCAGCAGTTACAGGCTAAATGTGTCTTGTCTACTTCACACGCCTGACACAGAGGCCTAGGGAGAAAGCAGGCTAATTGGATTGGCTGCCCCTCTAGCCCACTCAGTCCCAGCCTCCAGGACCGGCATTCCGGTGTCCACTGTACAGCAGAAGCATTCTGACGTCTGCAAGCACCATCAGACATGAAGTTCAGGGTCACTCAAGCAGCACAAGGCAGCCATCCAGAGAAATAGATGCTTCCCAGAAAAGCCCCTGTCCTGCAATGGCCTTCAGTCCCACTAAGGAACAATCAGGAATCTCTGTCACTTGACTTGCAGGAGCCTTGGCTTCAGTCTTTTTCCTAGACTTTATCCAGGGTGGCTCTGTGCTCTGCCTGCTCCCTTGGGGCACGGCTTTGACCACCCAGTATTTTCTCCCCACTCACTGTCCTGCCAAGACCACCATCCTCCCAGAATCCTCTACAGGGAAGGCATTTGTTCTGGTTCCATGACTGGAGTTGAGGTTCAACAATGACTCACAGGGGAAGGTCAGATGTGAGCTGTAGTCTCTACTCTGGTGCTTGGCAAGCTGTCGGGGGACAGGGTGGCTCATACTGTTTTCCTGCAGTCTCCTATCTGCATCTGACCAGGGAGAGAAGGCCTTTCCCTTTCCATTACATCCCCCTTCCTCTGCAATCTCCTAGTGTGGTTATAGGGACCCCAAGGGATTGACAGGAATACGATCATCACAACCTGGGAAATGAGTAGACAGGTGGCCAGGCCTCTCTGCCAGTCTGTGGCAGATAAGAGCCTTCCAGCTGATGCAACCATGACTTGTCTGTCTCCAGAATCATTGGCTGAGAACACACCTGCCACACAGAAACCATGCAAGCAATGAGGACCAGATGGTCTCTCTCAGAAACCTTCAAATGTTCTGGCTAAGAGAAGTGGTCTCCCAAACCCAGCTTCCACCCTCAACTCCTTAGCCAGCGAGAGCTTGAGAGAAGGCTCTGGCACACGTCAGGAATAGGAGAAGGCCTTTGATCCGCCCCCTGAAGCTAGTCACTACATTCCCAGGACCACAAGCCCATGGGATCATGGGAGGGCAAGGGCTCTTTGTTCTCCATCCTTTCTGGGATCCCCAGAGGTCCTTCTGAAGTGAGATCCAGAGCTTGGGGCGGCCTTCACTTGCCATCATATCTCTTGGTACTTTAAAGGCAGAGCCTTCCAACTCCCAACCCCACACACGTGTACACAAACATAGGCTCAAGGCCAAGTCTTGATTCTCCAACCCTCAAGCTTCACTTTGTGTAGAAACAGTTCTGGAGACCCAAGGACACAGACACTCCCACCAGTGGGAGTCAGCCCACAGTTCTTTGTCACAGGCTCCCAGCACAGATGCCTGTGACTCAGCGTACCTCTGTCAGCTCATCAGATCCAAAAATCAATGCCCTTATGCTGAGATTCCTCTCAAAGACAGCTGCTATACCACAGTTAGCAAAGTGTTATGCACTGAGTGGAAGCTTTGGTAGGATTCTAGAGAACGGAAATAAAGTTCAGTGCCAAGTTTGGGGGTGAAGATGGTCGTGTTTCCTTTCGTGTGGAGGCCCTTCTGTACTTACCATCGAGAGGAGTTTAAAAATACTTTCAGGCAGCCTAGAATTTATTACAAGATAGATACTGTTGTGTGAATTTAGGACTGAAGGTTTGTCCCAGGGACTGTTTAGTATTAAATGTTTTGCTCACAAGCGACTATGAACATATTCTCAAAGCAGCTTGGCTACTCCAGCCTCTGTTTGCTTGACCTCAGTTTCCGAAGTCATTCCTAGCGCCATTCCCTACAGCAGGTACAGCCTGAGCAGAGTCAGCCGTGTGGGAATAGGAAATACTCAAGGAAACATGCGCTTGACTTGAACACACCCAGCCTAGTGGATGTTTGGACAGCATATGCATTGTGGCATTAGCTGTCATCTGCAGGGTATGAGAAGCATAGGATGGGGACTGTGTATAATGCCCATGTGAGGGACTTGATCAGACATGGATTGAGTTATCCATGATGTCCTGAGGACACTGAAGACTGACCACGCCATTAAGTAAGCCAATGAGAGGAACAGATGCAGCCTTCCTGAGACCCTGTCACTCATTTCCACCACCCAGTGCAGGCCTGGTCTTGCTCACAGTCTCTCTCCTGTTTGATTTTCTTGACTCACGATTCTGAAGCAATGGCTGATTTTGATCATGAAGGTATAGCAAACACACTCGCCCAGCACCAGGAATCTTCTTTCCCTTAAGCAAGCCAGAGATGTCCTCTGTATAGAGGCTAGGTGGTTGGACAAAATCTCACCCCCTAGGTACGGTAGCAGCTTCCACCCACTACCCAAGTGGCCCAGTGTACAGGGAAGAGGTGGCTTCTAGCTGGTCTCCAGGAGGTAGGCTTCTTGGGAAGGGGGTCACATAAGCTCACCTGGTTCATGTTTTCTACAGTCCAGCTCATTCTGTACCCTTCTGTCTGCTGAAGCTGTGGTCCAGTGGCAGTCAGGGTCTGTGTTGATGTCCCAGGCCCATGTTACCACCATAGGCCATGCAGATGTCTCTAGTCCGGACTGTTGCCTGAGGCACTATGCTAAGCTGGTCTTGCCCCTCACTGGAGAGCTGGCCCCAAGGTCATGAGAGTGAGAGAGCTGTACCTGCCCGTCACTGGCTGCAGCACTTGGGAGAGCAGACCCTGCACCTCACCTGGACAGTAGAGCTGGCCCTGGTGGCAAAGGTGTGTGTAAGCCCACCCCAAGGACATAAGAGCTGACCCTGCCCCTTTCCAGCTGCAGAATTAGGTGAGCTAGCCAGGGCAGTGTTGGAGAGCTCGCCCTGGTGATATAGGTACAGATGAGCTGGCAAGCTGACCAACTCAGCTACAACCCAAGCCCAGATCCAGGGTTTTGAGTTGACCCACCCCAACATCTACCCCATCTGTGATCTGCTGGAGCATGTGAAAGGGCTGGTCCCGCAGATGCAAAGCTGCAGGATCTCCATGACACAGGACAACGACAGGACATCTGAAAGGAGTCCCTATGAAGATCCAGTATTGTTTGATAGTGTAGCAGAGATCAGAGGCCTGGAACCAGACCAGTGATTCATTGCAATGAACATTTGCAAGTGAAGATACGTGGACTGAGGGACACACTGTGACACACTCCACCTTCCACGACAATGTTTCGTCTTGTTTTTAAATTCTAACTTATTTTATTTTGTTGAGGTTTGGGGGAGGGAGGTTGCAAGGGGGAATGGTGGATACGAAGGGATGGAGAGATGAGTGAGATTGGGGTGCATGATGTGAAATTCACAAAGACTCAATAAAATGTTTTATTTTTTAAAAAATGTTTACATTAGTGTGTGTGTGTGTGTGTGTGTGTGTGTGTGCACACAAGTTCTCAGGAAGTAGAGGTAACACCAAGCCTGCTGTGACTGTTCTTTCTCATTCACAAAGCCTTCATTCCTCACCTCACCACTTCCACAGTCCCCTCCCCCACTAAGTAGAGGGTTCCTTTCAGTTCTGCCAGTTTTAAGCCCATCTCTCCTTTCTCCCATGCACCGCTTCTGAAGCTGCCCAGGGCAAAGGGTGGGTCCTGAAGTGTTTATAAAAAGATAAAGAGATAAAGAGAGTATGTTGGGAAGGGATGTCTCAGCGGGCCCATGTAGAGGCATCTCTTCCCGTGAGGGACCAGTCACACACCCGTATAGTATAGAATAGAGTTTATTGAGGGCATGGGGAGGGGAGCCAGGAGGGTAGTGGAGGCAGACAGACAGACAGAGAGAGAGAGAGAGAGAGAGAGAGAGAGAGAGATAAAGAAGCAGAGGAGTAGAGGAGTAGAGAAGTAGAGGCCGGCCATGACCAAGTGGAGAGAGGGGAAGAGGGGGAGAGGGGACAGAGAGGCAAGAGTGTGCATCTGTGTGTGCCTGTGTATGTGCATATGTGTATGTGTGTGCCCAGGTGCGTGCATGCTCTAAAATTATAGCTGTGCGCCCCCATGCCCAGTTTATACAGTGCTAGTGTCAACATTTTCTCTAGGCTCTGCCCCACAGTTACCTGGCAACAGCTAAGTGTGCCTGACTCACTATAAAAAGGGCTGCTTGCCCCCTCTGCTCTCGCTTGCCTTCTTGCGCTTGCTCTATTCTCTCACTCTTTCCCCCTCTCTCCCATTCCCCTCCACCCTCTCTCTCCACGTGCTCATGACTGGCTTCTACTCTCCTCTTCCTCTTCCTCCTCTTCTTCTTCCTCCTCCTCCTTTTCCTCCTCCTCCCCCTCTTCCTCTTCTTTCTCCTCCTTTTCTCTCTCTCTCCATTTTCTCTCTCCCTCTCTCTCCCCTCTCTACTCTCCTCTCAACTCCCCTCCCCATGCCCTGAATAAACTCTTCTATACTATAGCATCGAGTGGCTGGTCTCTCAGGGGGTAAGGGATGCCTCAGCATGGGCCCTCAGAGGCACTCCCTTCCCCCACACCAACTGCACATCCACCAAACATGTGTGTGCATGCATGCACCCTGAAAATATAGCTGTGCGCCCCTATGTCCAGTTTATACAGTGCTAGGGACTGGACCCGGACCCCTGTGTGTGATAAACAAGCATTCTATCTACTAACCTTCATCGCCAAATCCTGAAGGTAGCACACTTCTCAGGGCCAAGCACAAGTCACCTGCCACAGGCACATTGTCAGGATGCTGGGTCATGCATTCTTGGCAGGAGGCCTGACCAGCATGAATGGTGCATAGTTCATCCTAAACTCAGTCGGGGTGGCTGTCCTTATGTGAGCCAAAGGCCTCATAACACAATCAGTTGTCCTTTGAGTTTGCCCTGTGCATGTTTCTGAGTCTATACTAGTTCTCAACACAAGTCCAAGTCTGCAACAAGTGGCCTTTGGTGCTTATCCAAACCATGGTGAAGGTTGACTAGCCCCTCCATGCAGAGTCAACAACAGTGCAGAGGGCACAACACTCAGTGTTGGCCAGTGTTCTGGGCCATAAACTACTGAAGCATAGCAGCATATGTCCCAAGGCCCAAGGACTCCCTGGTCTGACATCTGGTTCTAAGCAGAAAGTGATTCTTGATTAAAGATCAAGAAAAGAGAAAAGTCCATTTTTGTGCAACTGTCTGTCTTTCTGTCCTCTCTGAGGCATCAGCAGTATGCAGCTCAGACTGCTTTTCTAGAGAACTTTCTGTGGGAGTGTTTAGCCTTTACTAAGCCCTCTTCATATCCCAGCCAAGGATGGAGTAGGATAGGCACCAGATATGGCCACTAGACAGAACCCCAAGAACATCCTGTGTCTTCTACTATGTGGGGCAAGTAAAGCAGCCCTTGGCAGACCTTAGATCTGCAGAGGCCTCAATCTGGTGCCAATCCTGAGCTTGGCACCATCAGCTCCTATTGGTTATCTGCTGCCCAGTCTTAAAGACTGAAGGACTGGGCAAACTGGTGTTAGGAATGGTGTGGGGCTGTAACAGATGCCTCATATGTGGGAACAGGATGATGGACAGACTAGAAGAATTATGAGCTACAGACAAAATCTTGTTAATGAAAAAATTAGTAGGGACAAGGAATGGGGTGTACACTCAGCTGTAATCCCATCCTTCTGGAGGAAGGAGCATGCACAGTTTGAAGTCAGCCTGGGCAATAGAATGAATTCAGAGAGACAGAGTCAAAGACAGAGACAGTTTTAATCTATGACACTTATTAAAGTAGCAAGGCAGACTCTATTGAAGACCATCCTAACAAGTGCAGGGCCCACCCAAGTGGGATTGTGGGTGGGGTATTGGTCTCAATTCTCTCAATTCTCAATTCAACATGAACTAATTGGGGTTTAGAGCCAAGGGATAGGGGAGTCGGTGGATGGAAAACCTAAAGAAGAAACATCAGAATACAGAGGACACTGTCAAGCCAGAGTCCCTAGATGCCATCTAGAGGATGCGGGTGAGGAACCTGCTTAGGTATGGAGTGGAGTCTCTTGATAAACTTACATAGCAGAGCCCAGAGGAAGTACCCAGAAAAAGCAAGGTTTTAGCGCCAAACTAATATATGGTTAAACCAGGAGTCTTTGTCCCCTTAAGGAACTAGCAGGGACTCAGGAAGAAAGGAGACAGAGAGCATAACACGGCCATGATCACAAAGCTGGGAAAGAATGTCAGCAAATCCTCTAAGAAGCTGCAGAGTGAAGGATACGCTTCTGGAAACTGGAGGAGAAGCTACTCTTGTAATGTGCAGAAGAACTTGATCTAATTCCGTTCCTATCCCAGTATTTTTAGAACTTGCAAGTGAAGAATTTATTAGATATTAGATATTCAGCCGAAGGTATGACGGAGCACTGTGTTGCAGGCGTGGACTGATTCTTTTGAAAGCTTATAGTGGAATGGGGGAAAGAGAAAGAGGATTCCAAAGTAGAATTTTCAATCAAAAGAAAAGGAGAAGTTTAAAATGTACAAAATTCTCCACCTACTCATTGAAGGAACGGGAAAGCCTGTCCAGGGAGATCAAGAGTATGGGGATAGAGCTCAGACACAGAAGACAGCAACTGTCACAGGGAAAGTACCTACAAAGCAGACCGGAGATTCCAAAACTGAAACCCAGCCCCTTGGGAGGTCTTAGGTTTTTTAAGTGGGTTTGGTGGTACAGAGTGGAGGCATATTCTCAACACTCTGGACGGAGCTGGACAGAGTGATGGGATACAACACTCAATACTCACTTGCTATCAGCACCTTGACCCCTTAGGAGTGTGCTGCTCTGGGGATGGAGGTTTTGATCAACAACCCCTGGGCTGAGGGGAAGCCCTTTCCCCAGGTCTTCAGTTTCCCACCTGTTGCCAGAGCTTAACTGAGATCCCTTGTATGCCAGACTTCTGCAACACCACCCAAAACTCCTTACAAAAGGTATCCCCCTTGTTATTGTGAGTTCTGTGTGCTTTTAAGGTCCTTATGGGGCTAAAAAGAATGGATTGGCAGTTAAAAAGCACTGGATACTCTTCCAGAGGACCTGACTTTGATTCCCAGCACCCACGTGACGGCTCACAACCCTCTGTAACTCCAGTTCCAGGAGATCCAACATCCTCTTCTGACCTGTGTTGTGTAATGCATGCATGTAGGTAGATCACAAGCATACATACGGGCAAAACATCCATACTCGTAAAGATAAAAATGATACATTCTTAGCTGTAGCTCAGTGACTGAGCACTTGCCTAGCATGTGCCAGTATCTGGCTACAGACACAACACCTCAGAAAAGAGAAGACTGGAGCGGGGAGAAGAGAGCTTCTTCTCTTGACAGCCTTTAGCCCAAAACAACATTCTCAAGATTCCCTCTTCTTTTCTATTTCAAATGACATTTTAAAAATACTACAGGCAAGATAATACCCGTAGCTCCCTTGGTTTCTCTGCCCTCTGCTGGTGAGGTCTCACCCTGGAACACTTTGAAAGCCTTGCTCCCTTTACACCAGTGTTTGAGAAAGAGTGTGTACATAGAACTCTCCCTTGGGAGCCGAAGTGTGAATTCTACTCTCCATCCCCAGCAGGAGGGGATCTTGCTGGTCTGCATGGGATAGAGTGGTGACTTCACAGACAAGCCCCTGTGTGGTAAGGCCAAGAAAGAGAGAAAGCCAGTAAAGCACTCCTCCAGCTGCTTGAGGTGCCCTTGCTGGCTGAGCACAGCCTGTAGGGGCCCAAGGGTTCCAATCACACCCAGTTGAGCTCATGATGCAAGTCATGAGGCCTATACCTGCTGTCTTAGTTAGGGTTACTTTTGCTGTGAGGAAACACCATGACCAAAAGAAACTTGGGGAAGAGAAACTGAAGGGAATGAGACAGCAGAATAAACTCCATTTTGTTCTTAAGGCTGCATTCTAAGCTAACTTGCCCTTAGAGAGACACGCACCCCACGCTTGAGGTCTGAGAAAAACCATGAAATGTCCCTGGCAGTAGCAAAATAGACACAGTAGCTGCAGATAGCTGATAACAATAGAGTGGGCTAAGAAAACATAAGTCTTTCCTAGATCATGACGCTCCTTTTTGATGTATGCTCCCACCTTGTGGTTTAACCAGGTGCTGTAAACCAATTAGCTTAAAGACCAAGGGTCCTTTACCCTCTCATGTAACGCCAAGGCTTGGAAACCCCTACTGTGGTTTTTTCCTTTATGACCCCCCTTCACCTAGACCTGGGGGCTCACTCTCCTATCCTGTTCCATCAGGAAGGTTTGTGGCCCAAGCTCGAGCTTGAGTAAAGACTCTCGTGTGCCTGCATCGGAGCTGTGGTTCCTGGTGGTCTCTGGGGTTTTGCAGTCTGGGTACCACAAAAGATGTGTTTCACCTCGGCTTCCCCATCAGAATCCGACGTTAACGGAAGTCTGGGCAGATACTGAGACAGTAATCTGTTCCTCTTTCTGTTGTGGTCATGCTAAATAGGTCTTTCACTTCTCATTATTACTTGTCTTTTTAGTGGTGTGGGAGCCAAGGCCTAGGCTCTGTCCCTAAGGGCTCCTATAATAGAGGGAGCATAGGAAGAAATCAGTGAGAAGATAAATACAGGAGGAAGCCAGCAAGATAGAGGGCTCAGGGACACACCCCAGGGGCTCATTGCCTTCATTCAGTCTTCTGCCTCCTACCATCTCCCACTGACGCCACCATACTACGAATCCATCAAGGGACAAAATTTATTGATTAAGTCAGAACCCTTAGAATCTAACCATTTGCAAACATCACCGTGCAAACGCCTCACAGTGAGCTTTATTAACCTGCTAGGTATTTCCTAATCTAATCCAGCTGACAACCATCACACACCCTAAAATTTGTCTGGGAGAGGAGTTTCAATGTAGGTATTCATTTATGGATCTGGAAAACATTTACTAGATAATTGTGCTGTCCAGATTGTTGGAGCTGGGCCTCTGAGACGATTCAGCAGATAAAAGCACTTGCCTAGAAAGCCTGAGGACCTCAATTCCATTCCAGTAACCCACCTAAAGATGAAAGAACAGGCTAATCCCACAAAGGTGTCCTCCTAGCCAATGGTGGGATGGACAATGAGGTTCATACATGGCTACCTGTGACCACGGTGGAGGTGTGGGGGAGGGCAAGATAATGAACAGCACAATAACTTGGCTGGGCTATAGTTTTCCTGTTTCCTTCCCCACCCCACCCCCACCCCCATGATCACTGAATACCCCATCAGCTGTGCCTTCTGCCCCACTGGGAGCTCCTTCAAAAAGCTCTGACTACAATAATCTGAATTCCACCCTTCTTTCTCCTGTGGTCCTGGGCTGAGAGAAGGCAAGGCAGCCCTGCAGTGTGACTCACAACTCTGATGTCTACTAATCATGGTCTTAGGTAACATTTTATCCTCGGTCTCTGCTATGTGGGGGGTTTGTTTCTCTTCATTCCTTATATTTATCTTATACCCAGTTGCCAGACATGTCATACTGGTCCCAAGAGGCTGGTAAACAGCTCTGGGGCCTTTCATGGGTTTCATTTATTTTTGTTGTTGTTGTTTATCTACTCACTACTTACTGCTCTGTCTAGCCTGGCACTGTAAGAATGTAATTTCAGGTCTCAGCTTGAACTTAAAATTAAAAGATCCTTAAGTTTGAGTTTCCGTTTATTAGCTGCCCCCGAGGCATATCCTGGGAGGAGCACATTCCGAAGACTCAAACAAACATTACAGGAAGATGGGTCCAAAATAAGAGCTTATGGGGAGATGAGCTCTTAACACAGTATACCTGGGTAAACATAAGCCACTTAAGCTAACCCTTTTTGTTGCAAAGATAAGGTGCAACTTTGAGTTACTTAGAAACCTGGCCTGGGAACAGCTATTTGAAATCCTGTTGAAATCCTTTGTGGTTATTGTTTCAGAAGTAATTAACTGTCCTGTGAATTCTGTAAGAATGGTATATATACTGCCCCTAGCTTTAGTTCGGGGTTTTTCTTGCCTGCATGCAAGAGAACCCCAGTGCACTGGTTATTGTCAGTTATCAATAAACCTCATGTTATTGCAGCGAATCCCGTCTGTGGGTGATTCTGTGGGAGTGCGTCCCCCAGTTTTGGATCTTTAGGTCCAACAGCACTTGCTGTATAGCAAGACCAGACTGGCCTCAGACTCAGAGAGTCCCTTGCCTCTGCCTCCCAAGAACTTAGATGTTTTATAAGTATATGCGTTTTTAAAGGTAGATTGTTTTCATTCGAGTAGAAGATACCATGACTAGTGGCCAATGCTGGCAAAATAGTAAGTTATCGCCTCAGATGAACAAAAGAGATAGCCTATTGTAGAGCCAAATGTGAGTGATGATGGCCCAGAACACAGATTTAGGTCTTCCCGATGTCAGGCTCTAATGAGATATTACAGGGGCAGTCATAAAGTAACACATTCTTCAAATACACGTGTGCACATGTGGGTATATCAAGCAGGTATCACAGAAACAGAGAAAACTCTGCTCCAGGCCCCAGGTACTGTCTAGCATCAGTCTCGGACTATTTGTGGGTGGGAACTGGAGTCTGTTCCTACATCCCAAAGGATTTTTCTTGTGGTTACAAAAGATGCTAGGTCATTTCAGCAATGGGTGGTTATTAAAGGAGCTAAGATGCCCCAAGGTAGTCTAGCTCTGAACCTGCAACATTCCAACCTTCTCACGTCACTGCAGTTCTAAGCAGTTCATCTCTCCAGACAGCTCCTTTCCAGGAGTTCCCATCCATGTCTGTGAATCTTACCAAGAATGTTTTCACCAATTATCACATAATTATATTGTTTATTTTATAGACAGCAAACTGTATACTGTTGTACTAACTCATACTAAATTGTTACATGTACACAATCAAATAGTCTTTACTGTGGGCTAGAGAGATGCCTCAGCGGTTAAGAGCACTGACTGCTCTTCCAGAGGGTGTAGGTTCAATTCCCACCAGCCAGGTACAAGATGCCTCCCAAGCATCTGTAACTCTAGTCCCAGGGGAATCCAATGTCCTCTTCTATCCTCCAGGGGCACTGCACACGTATACATATATGGTGGATATACATATATATGCAGGCAGAACACCCATACACATAAAATAAAAATGAAGGTTAAAAATGTGTTCTTTATTGTGGTACATGGTTCACCAAGCTGGACATGAATTCATGCCATTTTTCTTGACTTCTACACACCCATTAGGCAAGAAGTCACATGCTTTACACAATAAAATTTGAGAGGGAGTTCTCATTAAACAGAAAGAACTCTCATTAGAAGAATCAGTCCAGATCCCACAGAAGTCATATGGCAGAGTGACCTCCTGAGGCTTCAAAGCCAAGGCTATAAAGAATGCTGTGACTTCAGCTATTCTCCCTGTGGGGTCTCATGAACTAAGGAAAGCCAGCCTGAGGACATAGGGCCATAGTGCAGAGGACAGAATGCAGGCCTCCAGCTAACGACCATCACAGCCTGGCCAGCAACTGGTCTGTGGTGGCTCTCTCTGAACATGAGCTTAGGTAGTATCCAGAAAGTCGTAACAGCCCCTTTCACTGTGTCTATGAAGGCACCAAGCAAAAAGCTATTGCCAGCAGCTTAACTGGGCTTTGAGACTCACAGCCTCAGACAGCTATAGCTGGGCTTCCAAGACCCAATCCCTTGGTCTCCAAACACCCCTGAGAACTGCTCTGTGGCTTCCTACTTTCTGGAAGAAGTAGAGACCAAGCCTTGGTCCAAAGCAACTAATGCACTAAACTCTGGCCTATTAAAAGCCTTACAACAAATGGAGAAATAACAACCAGGTTAAAAAGATCCAACACTTACCCAAACTCAGCTACCAACACTGGGGCTGACAGCAGCCCCATGTGTTTCTAAACCTCAAGGCCAGGCTAGCCCAGGACATTCTCCTACTGGGAAACTATTCACTCCCCCAGAAGGCTCCTGAGGGCATGTAAGTATCCTCAGCCAACCTGGTTAATGCTAGTGGTTCAATGGGATGGACAATTCACCTTTTGGTCTCCCAGCAGCCAATGGCTAGTTTTTATACTGGTGGGTTGCTCAATCAGTCCCTGGCATCCTGTCCTGCTGAAGGAGCTAGTCCTAGCTGGGTACCACACAGCAGGCAGAGCACAAGGTCATCTCTCCAGGATCCCAGCACCAGCACCAGTCCCCAAGGGACTCTTCTTCCATCTCAGTATGAAGACATCTTACAGACTTTGAAGATTTGCCTGGAGGAAGGAACCCCACAACACCAGTTGAGACCATCTGCTGAGCCAGCCAGGCGTCTTATGCAGGGACAGCTGCGAGCCCTCTGAGATAAAATAACTAGCTTGGAGGGGACAAAACCAGGCAGCTCCCTCAGCAGTGTGAGTGGCCTAATGTAGCTCTCCAGTCTCTGGAAGCTGGGATTTCCTTATGGCCAGGGAGGTCAGGCAGTAATGCACACTGCTGCCACTAGAGGGCACATAGGATCCTGGAATGGGGAAGCAGGGATAAGGGTTCAGAAGAAGGCAAGTAGGGATACTCCAGGGAGCTGGGAGAAGGAGGTCTTGGAAGGGCCTCTAGAAGTGGGGTGGGAGAAAGCAGCCAGAAGGAAGAAGACAGGAGGAGGTATATGAGATATAGATGCCTGAGAGTTGGGTCAAGAAGCCAGGAGGCTCACAGAGGTCACCTAAGGGGAGAGGACAGATAGACACCAGATACCATCTAATGGGATGGGGGAAGGTATTCTCACCATAACTGGAGAATCCAGAGACCCTATCTCCCATGAGTTCTGATATCATGAAGACTTTATGGAGGAGACTGGGCTCCACTAGGAGGCCGGAGGCCACACATTTTGCACAAAGGGTGTGGAGACCTTTTGCAGAGATCAGTTCTGGCCCCCTTCTTCTCTGGATCCCCAGGAAACCAGAAAAGGAGCCAAACTGTTGTTAAATCCCAATAGCCTACAAGAATAAGTTTCTATTTTAGTTAAGAATAAGTTTCTGTTTTCCTAAACCTAACGTACCCCACAAAACACGTTTGTCAACCTGTACTCAACTCATAATTCCATGATGTACGATTGCCCTTTGTCTTGCAAACTGTGTTTTCAGGATACTTTGACCTACAGCCGTGACCACCCCATAATGTATGACTCCCTTCCCACATGGTATATGTTCCTGCATGTCACAGTACTTTTTTTCTAATGGCCAATTATCTTGCCCCTGTAAAGACACTTACAGCTTTTTTTTTCTTTTCTTTTTAAAAAAACTAACTTTATGGCTCTTCCCCATAAAAGAGACATCAAAAAGCCAGTGTGGAGCTGTTCTTAAAAGCCCAACTTAGGGTACGACAGCTGAAGTCAGTCCTGAGGGCGCCTCTAAAGTAAGCTTGCTTCACTGGGACAACTGTAGATTTGTTCTTTCTCTTCACATAGCTTAACATTACATGAATAAAAAGGCTTGCTTTAATTAATTTGGCCAGTTTAATTCTGGGGACTCTGGAGAGGGTATAAATGAAAGCACCCTAAGAAGTCCTGAGGTGGCTACTGCTCCCCTTCTGCTGCTCCTGGCTGCTGTTGCTGTTATTTGTCCAGTGTTCATAAACAAAGAGAGGAAACCAAGTTGGAGCTCTCCTGATGTTGATTATTGGACTTGCCCCAAGGAACTCCATGTCCCTAAATCAGCAGGAAGTAGTCTAAAGAGGTCGACGCCCCCTTTCCACTCTAACCTTTCTCTCCTACTTAGTGTTAGGGGTTGGAAGGGAGGTAGAGGTATAAGAACCCAACAAAATAGCTAAAAAACAAAAAGCAACCCCCCTAAAACAAAACAAAACAAAACACCTAGCAAGTGATACACGATGCTCTGCTAGGCAAAAATGGGAAACTTGATTTCTAATGCCAGGTAGAGGAGATGCCAGGGTACAAAGGAAGAAATAGACTGTTTCAGGATATCAGCAAAAAGTTTATTGTGGCTACTGCTGCTGGGGTTCTCTCCTGCTTTGCCCCCAGAGGGGATTTTCTGGTTTTGCTGGTGCTTCTTCCTATATTCTGTGTCGCTGGGCAGTGGTGGCACGCGACTTTAATCCTGGTACTTGGGAGGCAGAGGCAGGTGGATTTCTGAGTTTGAGGCCAGCCTGGTCTACAGAGGGAGTTCCAGGACAGTCAGGGCTACACAGAGAAACCCTGTCTCAAAAAACAAAACAAAAAACCAAAAAACAACAACAACAAAAAACCCTATATTCTGTGTCAAAAAAAAAATGTTAGGAGGATGGCTAAGCAATTGGAAAACATTCGAGTGGAAATGGAGGGGTCTGAGAGGCAACTGGGGAGCTTACAGGTAGAGATGGGAGCACTTGGAAAGTGAATAGCACAAAAAAAGATAGAAATAAAAGGGTCAGACTAAGTGAGCAGAAGTTTCCCGCAGGATGAAAGAGCCAAGCCAACTGGGTTAGAGCCTGGTCCTGCACCCAGCCCTTTCAGTTTCAAGTCCCCACAGCCCCTGGGTGTGGGACCCAAAGCTGGTGAGGAAGGCAGTGCAGGGTGACAGGGTTAAAAAGAAACAACTGGTTTTAAGAGAAAGTGTAAATCTTGAGCAAACTGGGTCACAGGAGGGGCAGCCTGGGGCTACAAGATGCCCACCATTCGCCTTCTCAGTAGCACAAGGTCTTCAAGATCAAAATGCCGGGTGCTTTAATTTCTGTAAATGTGCTCCTTTGAAATTGTGACCTGTAGAGTGAAAAATTATAAAATTCATTTTATAAAATGTATATAGGCTTTTCTTTAGGCCTCACTTTAAAGGGCATGGAAAATTTTCTCTGAAAAAAGCTAAAAATGTAGACTGGCCGGTTTCAGGAACTGGCTAACTACAAAGGGAAGAGAGGAATGCAAGTCATCTAGGTGCTGCTGAGAAACTAGTGACCACGATGACAGGGCAAGGCCACAGTGACATAGCAAGACCACATTTTTGAGAAGAATGAGTTTACAGAGTGTTTTCCACATGATCCTGACTCACTTAGGTTGGGTCCCTCTGAAATTTTCCACTATTTTTATGTTATGTTTCCTTGGTAACTCCCTCACCCCCTTGGTTTGTGATTTGGTCCTATATAAGCCCTCCACTCCCAGCCCACGAGGTCGACACTCCACTGCCCCTGTGTGCCCCTTGGCCTCAGTCGACTGACCCCGAAATATACCTCTTGCTGTTGCATCAAGAATGGTGTCTTGTGAGTTATTGAGGTGGCCGCAAATTCCTGAGGCTTGAGGGAGGTCCTCCCTTCCTGGGGGAGTCTTACAGATCAAGCCACTAAAAACCGCAGAGCTCAACATGCCAAGGTGCATTACCTCTGAGAAATACAGTACTTTCTACAAGAGAAGCGAACAGGCTTCTGTTGGCAATGAGTTCTTGGTAAGAACCTAGGCTTCCCAGGGTTTGCAGAAGCTATGTTTAGTAAAGGGAGTCATCAGATAAGTGAGGGTAGGTCCAAGAGGGGCATCTGAGGTAATTTTTGGTCATAGGAAGTGGCTTTGGGGCACTGGCTAGAGGGTCCACAGGAAGAAGTTCGAACAGTTTCAGACAGAAACAGCCAAGACTCACCAGGTTATTAAATGGAAACTAGGGTAAAAGGTGGATTATCTGTTCGCATTTCTTCTATGCTCCTCCAACAGTTACCTGGCACAGGTAGGCCTGCCTGGCTTGCTAGCTGCCTCTCTCTCTCTCTCTCTCTCTCTCTCTCTCTCTCTCTCTCTCTCCTCTGTCTCCCCTCCCCCCCCCCCTTTCTCCTCCTCCTCCTCCTCCTTCTCTCCCTCTCTCTCCCTCTCCCCCTCTCCCCTTCCCACCTTCTTCAAGTGTTCCTGACCGGCCTCCCCCACCCCACCTCTACTTCCTTTTCAACTCCCCTTCCCATGCCCTAAATAAACTCTATCCTACACTATCCACGTTGTATGGCTGGTACCTCATGGGGGAGAGGGATGCCTCAGCATGGGCCCCGCCAAGGCACCCCTCCCTCTTCAGCATACTGCGTGCCACAAAACATGTATTTTTTGTCCTCTCTTACAAATTTTTCTTTGATTCCTAGGATGGGACAGGCACAAAGCACCTCACTGGACTTGGTCCTGAACCATTTTAAGGACATTTGCAGAGATGCAGAAGACTCCAGACTGGTTGTTCATCCCCACAGACTAACAGGAATGAATGGCCCATCTATAAAGCAGGAATGCCCGAGGAGAGGACTTTCCATCTCCCCATCATTTACAGGCTTAGCTTATGAGAACTGGGGCTACTTGCACCAAGTGTTATGGGCCTTGCCACTCCCCTCCCTTCTTCCTCTAAAAGAGGGTCAGCCTCGGCCTCCTGCCTTGCTTCCCCTTTCTGCTCCTGAGGAGGATCTCTGTCCCCCTCTGTATGTTCCTGCTCCTGCTGCAGCTACCCCTGCCCAGACAGAACAGGCCTAGGGAGGAGCGGTCTGCGCTGACTCTCCTGACTTCACTTGGAGTCCATCTCACACTCTGGCCTACACTGCCCAGACGGCTAACTCTACTACAACCTTACTCCTCCGGGCCACAGGACCCCCAGATGTTCATGACATTTGTGTGTGTCATTTGCCAGTAATGATCTTTACAATCATTCAATACATCAAAAAGACCACCAGCTCTCACAGGTCTCCTAGATCACCTGTCCACTGGGGATGACTGTCAGCAACTGTTCCAGGTCCTCTTCACAACAGAGGGGAGAGAGGAGATCCTGAGGAGCCGCCCAGAAATTGGTTCCAGGAGCAAATGGGCTGCCTATTCGGTTCAGACTGATATGAAGGAAGTCAAAGGAAAGGTCCTTTGACTGGGATTTTAAGGAAGGTAAGGAAAGATGAGAGGCTCCGAGTCTACCACCAGATTCTGATGGGCGGTCCACAGATTTATTCAAGGTGAGCCAGGTGATGCAGGGAAAGAATGAGAGCTCCAGAGAATACCTAGAAAGACTTTTTGAACCCTAGAGGACACACACTGCTTTTGACCCACCCTGACAGCTTCAACCCACTGAATGGCTTTGGGGCCTGCCTCTGGCACCCAAAGCCAGCCTCTATTTGCATTTGTATGGCAAGATTTGGAGAGAGGTTTCAAGGGACAACTGACTTGGACACACCTGCCTCAAGGATTCAAAAACTCACCCACCAGCTCTGAGGCGGCACTGCATAAGGACTGTGCTCCGGTCTGTATTGCAAGCCCCGCTCTCCCCACCCCCACTTGGAGACATGCCAGGAGACCTGCTACAGGAGACCTGCTACAGGAGCTGAGTCAACTTGACTAAGAAGGCCCAGCTTTGTCAACTTGAGGTCACCTACCTGGAGTATATACTCAAGGGGGGCTGGCCAACGCATGCTATTGGATGCCTCGGAAGTAAACCATCCTTAGCATCCCAGTTCCATCAACCTGAATCAAGTACGGGAATTTCTGGTAGCTGCCGGGTTTTGTAGACTTTGGTTGCCAGGGATCACTGAGATAGCCAAACCATTATATGAGGCCAACAAGGGCCAAGATGACAAAATAGAATAGACCTTGGAGATGGGCATGGCCTTTAAGACTCTTAAGAAGAGCCTGATTGGAGGCACCGGCCTTGGCCTTCCCAAATAGTCACAAACCTTCCACTTGTATGTGAATGAGAGAAGAGGGATAGCAAAGGGGGTGCTCACCTAAACTTTGGGACCATGGAAAAGACCATGTAGCTCATTTATCTAAGAAATTGAACCCAATGGCCCAAGGACAGCCAACCTGCCTCTGGATGATACCTGCCATTGCCCTGCTAGTCAAGAATGCTCATAAAATAACCGTGGGCAGGAACTCGTTATCATTACCCTCTAATAGTTAGGGAGATCTCAGGAATTCACCCATCTGATGGCTGTCCAACACCAGACTGGTGCACTTTCAGGGTCTACTTTTGAACCCTCCTCAAATAAGATATCTTCCCTAAACCCAAGCCACCCTGCCTTCTGACTCTGACCTGTTCTCAGATGTATAGCATGATTGTTCTACATACCCCGGCCAAACGCTGGACCTGTTTACTTCCTAGATGGGAGCAGCTTCATGCAGAATGGGATCAGATATTGGGGGGGGGGGGCGGGGTGGTTAACGGACTTGGACCCTGTTATTCAGGCAGCTGCTTGGCCACCGGGAACTTTAGCTCAGAAAGCTGGACTCTAACCCAGACTTTAAAACTGGCATAAGGAGCCATAGCTAACATTCACATTGACCACAGATGGGATTATTGACTGCTGATGGGAAAACCATCAAAAATAGGGAATACTTGCTTCATTGAAGGCATTATGGCTTCATCAAAGTGGCCATAATTCATTGCCCCAGGCATCAGAAAGGGACATCAGAAAATAGCCCGAGAGAACAGGCTAGCTGATAAAGCCAAAGGGAGGCTTCCCAAGCTTCCACTGCCAACATATTGGTAGCTCTGCTGCCCACCCTGCCAGCCATCCCTGAATATACTCGTGAAGACAAATGACATCGGGCGAAATGCCAAGGAGTTTACAGAAGAGACAGATGATTGCTGACCTCTGAAGGCTGCACCGTCCTACCTAAGGAGGTTGCTAAGCAACTCCTCCATCAGATTCAGCAAGCCTCACACCTGGTCACTGAAAACTGAAGGAAGTGCTGTGAGGGTCAAAGTACAAAATATTTGACTTAGGACACTTGGTTGATCGGGTAATCTAAGACTGAGCCGCCTGCCAAGCTATGAACCCCTCAGGCCCCAATCCAAGAGCTGCATCAGAAACCAGAATTGGGAGGGGTCAATGGCCAGGGGCTAATTGAGAAATACATTATACAGAAATAAAACCAGGAGCATATGGATATAAGTATTTGCTAGTTTTTATAGATACCTTTTCAGGATGGGTACAGTCCTACCCTACAAAGAAGGAGACTGCCAGTGTAGTGGCAGAGAAGCTTCTGGAAGACATCATACCCAGGTATGGTTTGCCTACTCTGCTTGGGTCTGACAATGGACCCCGCATTCATCTCTCAGATAACTCAATCTCTACCACAGGTTCTGGGGACCAATTGGAAATTACATTACCAATTCTACAGTCCCCAGAATTCAGAGCAAGTAAGGAAGATGACTTGAACTCTGAAGGAGGCCTTGGACAAATTAACCTCTGAAACTGGTGGTGACTGGGCGTCTCTCCTTATGCCTTATATAGGGTTAGGAACACCTCCTATACTTTAGGTGCCCCCTTTTTTTGAGATCCGATATGGAAGGCCCCCTCCCTTGCTGCCTAACCTCCAGTCTGATATCTTAGCTGAATATGACTAACATAAGTTTTTTTAAAATCCTTAGACACCCTCCATAGGGTCCAGAAGCAACTCTGGCCTGCCATCTGCCAGGCGTATGAGCCTGCTCCTCCTCCTACCCACCTCTGCTTTGAACCAGGTGATGAAGTCTGGGTTAAGAGACATAACCACAAGACTCTGGAACCTCGCTGGAAAGGCCTCACACTGTGATCCTGACCATACCTATGGCTATTAAGGTGGACAGGATCAGGATGTGGTTACACCACTCCCACGTTAAGCCTGACAGGAGAGAGACAATTCAACAGTTGAGGTCCCAGTAGAGGAGACTTCCTGGTGAACTGCCACACACATGATAGAAGGTCACCCCATACCTTGTTGATCCGGTCTGTGAAACTGCGACTCCAGCATTCCCGATCCTGCTTGCTGCTTACACTTTGCTGCACTGGCCGGTAGCCCCCCCTTACTATCTTGGTACCCCCAGGGATGATGCAGCAACCTTGTCACCAAGTTCACAGTGGCTGGCAGGAAGGCCAACTGGAGTGCCGGTTCTTAACTCCTCTTACCCTGGACTTAACACAGAACTGTCGGTTACTGGACAGGGAATAAGGCACCCCCAGCCTATTCCCACCTCTGCAACCACACTGTAACCCCTACTGTTGCAGGATACATGCTGCCCCCAGAGAGTGCTTGGTGGGTTTGTACTTCGGGGCTTACTCCATGCATTTATGGCCTGGTTGTAAATATGACTGAGGATTTTTATGTCCTAGTATAGCTTGTACCCACTTATTACTCTGGGGAGAATGCCTTCAACCAGCTAGCACCTCTAAACAATTGGGTTAAAAGAATGGCCATTTCCATTTCCGCTGTGTTACTAGGTTCTCTCCTTAGCATGGTGCTGGCCAAAGCTGTAGTGTAGTGACCACCCTCGTCTCCACCCTGACTGGTCCTCTTACCCTACCGATGTTAACCTTGACCCTGCATAATCAATGCTTTAATTAAGTTTGTTGAAGAACAGACTTCCACTGTTCAATCAGTGATTCTCAAATAACAATACCAGCCCATAGAAACATTAGAAACATCTTGAGGATTCGAGATGGTTCATTACTGAAGGTGGGGGGTGGGGAGTGGAGGGATGAGAGGGATGGGATAGGCTGACTCCATGACAGGCTTCAAATTGACAGTTAAGGAGACTAGGCCTAAATCTCTGTTTCCAAGAACTGGGCAAGTCAGTTACTGGAAAAAAAAAAGCAAAAGCAAAAGCAAAACAAAACAAAACAAAACAAAACAAAACAAAACAAAACCCCAGGCTTCAGGCAGCTAGTCAAAAGCTGCCCAGCTGCCCGCCACCTAGCCTGAGGAAAGGACAATGGGTTAGCAGCAGCTTCTAGACTTCCTCAGCTACTTCCTCAGTAAGTTTCCAGTCCCCACGCCCTGCTAATGGAATGTCCCTAGAGATGAAATAAGCTAAAGTTCACCTACCCCCAGAATTCTTTAATGTGCTTTAAATCAGACCTGCAAGCTGACTAGGGTGTTTCTTTCTGTCTTGGTAATGGGAGACCCCAGCATGCTGGACCTCTGCAGAATAAAACACTCTTTGCATTTACATACTATTTGAGTCGGGGGTGTCATTCCTCGGGGAATCATATGTTACTGCAAATTGTCTAGAACAGTTAGAAATGCAAGTTAGTAGTTAGTCACCTATAAATAATCTTACTTGTAGTCTTGTTAGGTATTCATTTAGTTAATTACAGAAATAATATCCTGATGGCAAAGACTAGACTTGCTCGGAAAGATAAAATTTTAAGTTGATCCCCCTGAACTCTGTCCATAAAAGCAAAAGACATGAAAACCTGTAAGTCAAACACTGTGGCGCCTCAGTCCCAGGAAATTAGCTGACCATTCAAACAAATGGCCCTAACTAAACAAGCCCTGAGACAATTGGTGCCAGGATGCTAAAAGTTTGAGATGAGCCTGACCCCTTTGAACTGAAGCTCATGATATATCATGTGAAGCTAGTTCGAAATAGCCAATTATAAAGTGACTCACCATCCATCTTAAGAATTTGAGATCAAATGTATTGATGACCTAGTGACCTGTTCCCCCTCCTTCCCTCTTCCCTAACTCCACCCCCACCTGGTTTGTAGATTCTCCCCTTAAAAGCTGTAAAAATCCGTTGCTTGGTGCTGAATTCCTCTACTCCTGCGTGGGCTAGAAGTGAAGGAGGCCCCAGCATGCTAGTTTTGAGTAAACCTCTTGCTATTGCATCAAGCCGTGTTTCTCGTGAGTGATTTGGGGTGCGTCTGCAGTTCTCCACAGATCATGAGGTCCTTTTCATTTGGGCTTTACAGTTCCAAGAAACCCAACGACCCTAATCAGCAGGAAGTAGCCTAAAGAGGAAGAGGTCTCCATCCCCTTTTCTCTCCTACCTAGTGTTGGGGGGCTTGGAGGAGATTAGGGTGAAATAAGAGTTGGAAGGGAGGTGGAGGTATAAGAATCCAGTAAAATAGCTAAAAATAAAAAAGTATGCTAGCACATGCTCCCCTGTGGAAGAGGTGACATGGACTCAGCCACAGAACATGAAAAGATCCTATGTCCAGCTATTAAAAGCACTCTCTGCTCTTCCAGAGGACCTGGGTTTGGTTCTCAGCACTCACGTGGCAGTTCCCAACCATGTATAACTCCAGTTCCAGAGGATCCAACTCCCACTTTTGGCCTCCATGGGTACCAGGCACACATGTGGTATATACAGACATATGCAAGTATAAACCCATACATAGACAATAAAAAAATTACATCATGAAATAACATGCTTTAGTCATACTTGTGGGGTTCCAGGTAAGTGGGACATGTTGGGGTGCTAAACCCTTCTCTGAGGCTCTCAGAGAGTTGTTGTTGGTTTTTTTGTTGTTGTTGGTGGTGGTGGTTTTTTTTTATATATATAGTGTTCTAGCTTTAGGGTTGTGGGAGCTGAAGTCTGTTAAACTTAATGATACATTCCGAGAGTTTTACTCAATAGTGAGGAGAACCTAATGTCATACAAAGAGCAGAAGCAAATGGCTCCCGAAGAGCCTAGACAGCCCCAGATAATTGGCAGCTCTGACCTGCCTCCTGCATTCCTCTGCAGTATGCTTTCTGCCAAGGTTTGCCCATCTCCCCAGATGCTGGTCTCCAGGGAGGCTTTTCTCAGGCTAGAACCACACAGCCTGAAGAAGCCAGTATGATTTGTTCCCCATGAAATGGGAAGGCTTATTCCTAAAATTTGATGAGGCTAATCTGAGTAGGTGAGAAGCCATCCTTAGGAGGGGAGACAACTGCAAAGGCACTGAGAAAGATCTCACACACAGTTAACCATGGAGGATACAGCATGATCCGAAGGAGGAAGCAGCAGCAGACGTGGCTCCTATCTCAGCTATGTGTCACATGGCAGGATGACCCAATGTTTATTATGCAGTTTAGGACATACCGAATTAGCTTCCAATTATAAGTTTTCTTCTGGCTGATTCCACTCCCTGGTTATAACCTCACGTACAATGAATGGCTTTTTCCAGTGCTAAGATTGGCCTTCAGTGTCCAAATCTTTGTAACTCTTGTGTATTGCTAATAATTTGACTGGTTCTACTATTTTGATATTGAACCAGATTACACGCAGAGGACTTAAAGGAGAGTTATATAATAATGCAGTAACATTTTTAAATCCCACCCCCCACCACCACAAAAAAAGCTGTTCCAAACCAGGCTAGGTGACTTGACACACCTGAGTGATCCAGTCACTCGGGAAGCAGAAGTTAGCAAGTTGTAGATCAACTAGAGTTCATAGAAAGAGCCTGTCTCAGAACAACAAAACAGCCCGACATGGTGGTGCATACCTTTAACCCCCAAACTCAGGAGACAGAGGCAAGTAGATAGATCTGAGTTTGAAGACAGCCTGACCTACATAGCCAGTTTCAGGACACCCAGAGATACATTACATAGAGAGACCATGTCTCAAAAAACCAAACCAATGAAACAAGAACAACAAAACAAAACTACCCTCCCTGCTGTTTTCAATATTGTTAGTTATGAGAACTGAGCCAGGCTTGTGAGAAATCAGGATTTGGCAGATTTTGTGGCCTTGACTAAATTGTCATTCATGATCAGAGTCTGGTGTCTTTTATCAATGCTGCCATTCACTTCCCTGGTGACATGGAAGTGTCTCAGTATTCTCCAAGTCAAGATTAATTGCTCTGCTTTGGCTAAAGACTTATTTAGTCAGGAACGGGCTTCTTGTGGCCCTAACAAGGTGACAAGTCTAGTCTACTATGTTCTATGATTGAGGCTTTGCCATAAAACTCCCTTAAGTCATTGAGCCTGAGAGTACTGGCCACCATCCCCTTCTCCTCTGACCCCAACCATGCCACTGTTAGAGTCCTGTCCAGACCCACTGCTCTCCTGCTCTCTCTGCCTGGAAGTCTGAGCACAGTCCTTAGTTTAACCTTATTTCTGTTTGTTTTGTTGTTAGGGTTTGGTTTGGGTTTGGCTGTTGTGATGGTTTGTATATGCTTGGCCCAGGGAGTGGCACTATTAGGAGGTGTGGCCTTGTTGGGTTAGGTGTGTCACTGTGGGTGTGGGCTTTAAGATCCTCCCCGTAACTGCCTGTAAGAGAGTATTCTGCTAGTAGACTTCAGGAGAAGATGTAGAATTCTCAGCTCCTCCTGCACCATGCCTGCCTGGATGCTGCCATGCTCCTGTCTTGACGATAGTGGACTGAACCTCTGAACCTGTAAGTCAGCCCCAATCAAATGTTGTCCTTCTAAGAGTTGCTTTGGTCATGGTGTCTGTTCACAGCAGTAAAACCCTAACTAAAACAGCTGTCTTTGTCTTTTTCAAACAGGATCCCTTTACATAGGATCTAGGCTGAGCTGGAACTCACAGGAATTCTCCTGCCTCAACTTCCTCAGCTCTGGAATTGCAAATGCCTGCCATCATAACCAGCACATTCAGCATACCCAGCACCCCTGTGGAGAGTCGCGGTAAACGGTGACAACATCCGCCATTGGAACATGGCGCTCGCACCTGACACTCGTGGGTAAACAAGTAAAATTGCGCATGTGCAGTGGCAAAAGACCGCCAAATCACCGCCCAACCCGGGGTACCATACGGGGGTTTTGAGCAAGCAGCCAATCAGATATGTCCACCCCATCCTAGGGTGTATATAAAGCAGCGCCATCTTAGGTCCTCTCTTCCTCCACACATGGTAATAAACACGTGCTGCAGAAGGATCCTGGTGCCCGCGTGCGTTCTTGCAGGTAAGACGATTGCGTGGGTCACAGCTGGTGCCGAAACCCGGGAACCCACCATTGCAGGCACTGAGGAGAGCCTCCGCTCTCGGAGAGGATTCAGAACTGCAGCACAAAGATAAGCTCTGAGAGGCATCTTTGGTCTTGATTTATTCCATTTTTCTCCCCAATCGGTAGGAGCTCCAAAAACTTTCGCTAATGTGCTAGCGGAGCTTGTTCTCTTCCTTTTGATTTTACAGGATGAGAAAAGCTGCTCAACTATCGTGGCAGGTCAGGGAGTGTTAGAACAGCTACAAACCGACACGTCAGAAACAGGGCGGGATAAGAGGCTAGCCACTCATAAAGAGAAAAGGAAAAGTGCGCACAAGAAAACAGGCCCTTCCAAAGACGTTCAGTCCGCAGAAGCGATAGAGGAGGGGAAGAACACCCTGGGAGAGAGACTTAAGAAGGAAGGGAGGGCCCCGAGAAAGAAAACTCTTTATCCGGTAAAGGAACTGGAGGCCTCAGGGCTTGGTAGCTCCGATTCCGAGGAACTGGGTCCCTATGAGGAGGAAAGGTACCATGCAGATGGGAACCACATGGCGTCTCGGCCGCCGCTACAAGATGGAGGGCAGGAGAAGGTGGGAGATGGGAACCATATGGCGTCTTGGCCGCAGCTACAAGATGGAGGGTGGGAAAAGGCAGGAGATAGGAATCGCATGGCCTCTCGGCCTGTCATGCACTCCCAACTTATTGCCCCCAGCACTCCTCCGCCTTATGCGGACAAGCGCTGCTCAGACTCCTTCCTTTCAAAGGAAGACAAAAGAAGGATGTTACAAGCTTTTCCGGTGTTTGAGGCCGCGGAGGGAGGTCACGTCCACGCACTGATAGAATATACCCCTATTAAGGAGCTTGCTGAATCAGTTAACAAATATAGAGTTGATGCTAATTTTACAGTCATGCAGCTTGAGAGACTTGCCGCTATGGCGATGACTCCGAATGATTGGCAAAATACAGTAAAAGCTGCTCTCCCTAATATGGGACAGTACATGGAATGGAAAGCCTTGTGGCACGATGCTTCTCAAATACAGGCAAAGGCCAACACTAATGCGGAAGGCAATCAAAGACAGTGGACATTTGAATTGTTAACAGGGCAGGGACAGTTTGTTAACGACCAAATAAACTATGATTGGGAAGCATATGGTCAAATCTCCACTGCCGCTATTAAGGTGTGGAAAGCCCTTTCAAAGAAAGATGAGGCTTGGGGATATCTAACCAAAATCTTGCAAGGCCCCCAAGAGCCATTCTCAGACTTTATTGCTAGGATGACAGAAACAGCAGGTAGGATTTTTAATGTATCCCCTGCAAAGATTATTGAATGGTATCCAGATGCAGTCGCTCAGCTTGCCCTTCGTGGGCTAAAAGCAGCCATTACCCATTTTGGAAGGGATCCTAAGGTTTTAATAGTGCCATATACTGCACATCAGGTTCAAACATTAACTGCTACCTCTGATGTTTGGGCAGTGTTGGTCACTTCCTTTAATGGTCAAATAGATAATCACTATCCTAAACATCCTATTTTACAATTTGCCTTAACTCAAGCTATTGTGTTTCCGCACATTATATCTCAGAAGCCGCTCCCAGATGGAGTGGTTGTTTACACAGTTGGGTCAAAAACAGGTGGGGGTGCCTATGTAATTAATATAGTGACTCAATGTCAAAATTGTTGTCAATTCTTACCAGTGCCTCATGTAGGAATTAATCCACGAGGAATTCGGCCACTACAGATTTGGCAAATGGATGTTACTCACATCCCATCATTTGGCAAATTGCAATATTTACATGTTTCCATTGATACTTGTTCTGGAATTATATTTGCTTCCCCATTGACTGGAGAAAAGGCGGCTCATGTTATTCAGCATTGCCTCGAGGCATTGAGTGCCTGGGGAAAGCCTAAAATTCTTAAAACTGACAATGGACCAGCTTACACTTCTCAGAAGTTTAGACAATTCTGCCACCAAATGGAGGTGACCCATCTAACAAGTCTACTATACAATCCTCAAGGACAAGGCATTATAGAACAGGCTCAATGCACTCTTAAGTCCTATTTAATAAAGCAAAAGGGGGGAGTCGAGGAAGCTCTACCCTCAGTGCCATGAGTCACCGTTTCTATAGTACTTTTCACCCTTAATTTTTAAAATCTGGACAGTCAAGGCCACACGGCAGCTGACCGTCATTGTTTAGAGCCTGATAGGCCAAAAGAGATGGTCAAATGGAAGGATGTTTTGACCGGACAATGGAAAGGCCTGGATCCTATTTTAATAAGATCCAGGGGAGCTGTTTGTGTTTTTCCACAGGAAGAAGATAATCCATTCTGGCTACCGGAACGCCTAACACAAAGAATCTTGGAATCTCAGCTTGATCCTGCCCAGAGACATGAAGACCCTCCTGCTCGCAGTGATATTCTGGCTGACACTGCTGATGGTGGGACATGCGGAGCTGAGATGGAGGATCATCCCTTTCTAGGTTTTTGCTGCAGATTTGGACCCTAGAGTTCGAGGAAACGTAGAGAGATCTTTGCCCTTTTCCTTCTTTTAAGAATGGGTGGGAGTAGGCCTGTTTGGTATAGCCCTATGCTGTGGATTAGTGTTCATGTTATGGTTGGTCTGCAAACTCAAAAACCCAACAGAAGTGTGACAAGGCAGTGATTGCCCAAGCATTTGCTGCTTTAGAACAAGGTTCCTCCTCTAGAGTCTGGCTGTCTGTGCTACAAAAGTAGCTAGCGCTTGAGCCCTCAGCCAATGCACCCCACGGGTTCTATCCCATTGCACTGGGTCGGTGAGGCAAAAGCCCCGCTCTCTGCACGTCTCTGGGTAGAGTGTATATTGTGATATACAGGGGATGTTCCTCAGGGATAGATTCCTCGAAGGCATGTCTGGTTGCATAGAGGTCAAGTTGCCAAATCCTCTCCCTGTCAAAGGCAACGGGATGGGTAGATAAAAGTACACTCGTGGACTCAACGACCAGGGTGGAAATTCTTTACAATATCCCAACATTCTGCACAAGGGACTAGACCTCTACCTTCCTCTACAAGAGAGATGACTTAGATCCTTGCCAGATGACCTTACGGTCTCATTTAATAAAGCTAAAAGGGAGAGATGTGGAGAGCCGCGGTAAACGGTGACAACATCCGCCATTGGAACATGGCGCTCGCACCTGACACTCGTGGGTAAACAAGTAAAATTGCGCATGTGCAGTGGCAAAAGACCGCCAAATCACCGCCCAACCCGGGGTACCATACGGGGGTTTTGAGCAAGCAGCCAATCAGATATGTCCACCCCACCCTAGGGTGTATATAAAGCAGCACCATCTTAGGTCCTCTCTCTCTTCCTCCACACATGGTAATAAACATGTGCTGCAGAAGGATCCTGGTGCCCACGTACGTTCTTGCCAGCGAGACGATTGTACGGGTCACACACACCCCTTTCTTGTTTTGTTTTTTTGATCCATTTTTGTTATATTTTTATGGGGAGTTTTACATGGTTTTTCCTCTTGCTAAGATGACATTGTCTCAATGTCTTATTTAAAAGCAAATTATTTTTATGTATTTTAAATCAAAATATAATTAACATCACTTTCCTTCCTCTAGTCCTTCCCAAATCCTACCCCTCCAGCTCTTCCTCCACGTCCGGACACCCTCAAATTGAAAGCCTCTTTTTCTTTTATTATAATTGGTGTGTGTATATGCACGCATGTGCACACTTGTGCACAAGTATATACATACAATCTGCTGTTTGTTTTTGTTTGTATGACTATGATTTCAGAGCTGGCCACTTTATATTAGGTAACAATTGGGGGGCTCATTTCTGGGAGAGGCTACCTCTCTCTCTCTCTCTCAGCTGTGATTATTTGCCTGTGGTTCTTTGTCTAGGGGCGGGCCCCATGACATCATCCTCCTCCCACATAAGCATGTCCATTGGTATTGCCCTTGCTCTGGTGATGTGTATGCAGTCATTTTTAGGAGAGACTGTTTCACAGCAGACTTCCTGATATTTTGGCTCTAATAATATTCTAATAATATTCTGCTTCCTCTTCTGCAATATTCCATGAGCCACAGATGCAGGAGTTGCCAAGGGAGAGAAGCAATTACTAATCCTACCCAGCTGCACACCCGTGAACCACAACAGTGATCAGCATGGCAAGATATCGTAAATGTAGAGTAAGTGGCACTCACATGATGGTGGCAGCCAGCAGATGTCTGATTGGACTCAGGAGCCACACTGCAGGGGTGGATTCATGCCTGATACTGGAACCTGAGACAACTTCCTCCGGGGGCAGTGAAGTCATGGATCTTACTACTGCCACACCAGTAGACTAGCATGATTCCTAACTATAGTCTAAGTCTTACATTTGTCCCACAAATAAGTGTAGCTACCACCCCCATCAAAGAAGCTTCTCTTTGCAACACATGGAGGCCAGCACAGAAAACCTCAACTAGACATGATGCAGAGACTAATTGATCAGATTGTGGGGACCCCAGCCTGAGTGTGTGTGTAACATACACACATATGTACATACATACATATACACACATACCCATATATCTATATATGTTTGTATATGCTTTGTATATATGTGTATGTATATGATATATATATATATATATATATATATATATATATATATATATATCTGTCTGTCTCT
>JANHMN010000012.1:27163113-27206941 GCA_030674055.1 Rhabdomys pumilio | reverse complement strand
TTAAGGCTGTTGTTTGTTACAGAGTAAGATTCTCTCTCTGTCTTTGTGTCTCTATAGATAGAGATAGAGACACAAAGACAGAGTAAGAGACAGACAGAGAGAGAGAGAGAGAGAGAGAGAGAATCTTACTCTGTAACAAACAACAGCCTTAAGCTTCCAGTGGTCCTCTCCTCTTGCCTTATCCTCCCAAATGCTGAAATTACAGGTATGAGCCATCACAACTCAAGAGCCAATTATTATCTAAGGAATCTTTATCTCCATATCTTTCTATTAATGTATTTCTAAGCTTACGTGTATGTGTGGGTCTGAGTGGTTTATGTGTACCACATGCCTGCAGGAACACTTAGAGGCCAATGGGGGGGGGCTTAGACTCCTGAAACTGTAGTTACAGGCAGCCCTGAGCTATACCATTGCTGGGAATCAAACCTACATCCTCTACAAGAGTAGTAAACACTCTGGACCTCTGAGCCATCTCTCTAGCCCTGGGTATCTTTCCATGCAGAAACCTCTGGTGACTTCACTTTCAGTGCTAGTATTTGGCTCATCTAATAAACCCACCATGAATGTTTTTGGCAGTGCAGAATAATTGGTTTTGGGCAATTTGGGTAAAAAGTCAGGCTAGAATCCTTGGGTCTCCTCTGCAAGAGGGGACAGAACAGAAGTGACTCTGAGGGAGGACACTGCCACAGCAACTCAGAACCCAGCCATGTGGACCCTGTTACTGACTTTCCTCCAGGTTCCCTTGCTTCTGGGATTTGGATCTGGAATTTTCTTTTGACTGATTAAAATGCAACTTTACCAGCCCCCAAGCCTGGAGTTTTCCTTTTAGTAGCTGTATTAAACAATGAGTCATTTCCTGAAGGCCATGTCAAGTTTGCGTCTTCTCAAGTGTAAAGACTCAGTGTGTGCTGGGGACACATAGCTCAGGGACAGGGTCTAGAATGGACATGATCCTGGCTTCTATTCCCAGAGCTACAGACAGCCACAAGACTTGTCCCACAGCAGGTAGGGTGGGTAGGAGTCAGGAAAGTGAGAGTTCCCCCCACCCACCCCCAATCCCTGGGAATCCTGAATCAGCGTGGGGGTGTGACATCAGCAATGTTCATAGTTTACTAAAGTAAACCTGGCAGAGGGTTTGTCTAACATGCACACAGCCCTGGATTCAAGTCTCAGAATTAAAAAAACAAAACAAAAAACACAGATAAAAGGAGTGACTGAGAAGTCTCTGAACCAGGGCAATATTTCAAACAATTTCTGGAAATTTTTTCATAAAGGCCTTTAACACTGTGTAAAGCCTGGCACAGTAGCCAATGTGTGTAATACCGGAAGGTGGGAGTCAGAGGCAAGAGGATCACCACAAGTTCAGTCTGGACTACACAGCAAGTCCATAATTTAAATTTAAAAAACAAAACAAAACAAAACAAAAAAAACAAACCAAACAAAAAAAACCAACAACAACAAAAAACAAAAACAACAGAAAAAACAGAACACCTCTAAGAAAAATTAGGTCAACTGAAGAGCTTTAGTGGCCTTGGGAATCTCAACCCTGATGGCCGGAGCATCACTTGGGTATCATGTGCCATTCCTCAGATCATCTGGTCACCCCTCAGGAAGAACCTTGGGGTTTGCACAGATGTGTGGCACAGGGGGTGCTTGACAGTACCTGAGGGAGCTTTAAGGCAGGCCTCTTCCCACAGGAATGACTCAGGGGTCATTTTGAGGCAGGTGCTACAGGAAGGGGTGCTTTGGTTCTTACCTTCTTGAAGGAAGGAATTCAGACAAGAGACAGTTTATGTTTATTTAGCAGTTTATTTAGAAAAGCTAAACACAGCATTCCTAAGAGATTAGAGTGGACTGTTGGCGGTGGGGACCAAGACGAGTGAGGTCTCTGCTGCAGATTTTAAAGAAGTTTCATGAATATTTGCGAGGTGGGTGTTAGCACATCCACACTCTTAAGCCCTAGCAGAGACTACTGTAGGTAAGCACACCTTCTCTGTTAGGACCATAGGAGCAAGCTCAGACAGACATTAGCCCTGCCTTTTGTCTTATCTAGTCCGACTGGCTGTCCTACCTGCCTTGTATTTAACTTCCTTGGTGTTTCTTGCCTCACTGTTTAACTATAATATCTGGTGTGTGTGTTTACCATTTTCCTCTGTTCCCTGGAGCCCCCTGATGTGTTTATAAAAAGAGGAAGAGAGTATGTTCTATGGGTGTGTGTGGTGAGGTATGGGGGAAGGGGATGTCTCAACAGGACCATGCCAAGGCATCCCTTCCCCCTGAGGGACCAGCCACATGATGGTATGGTATAGTATAGAGTTTATAGTTTATTCAAGGCATGGGGAGGGGAGTTAAGAGGGTAGTAGAGGCAGAGAGAGAGAGAGAGAGAGAGGGAGGGAGAGAGGTGTAGAGGAGAAGAATAGAGGCCAGCCATGAGCACATGGAGAGAAGGGGAAGGGAATGAGGAAGGGGCGATGGGAAGGGAGAAGCAAGAGGCAAGGGAGCAAAGAGTCTGAGAGAGAGGAGGAGGCAAGCAGCCCCTTTTATAGTGGGCCAGGCCAACCTGGCTGTTGTCACATAACTGTGGGGGTGGAGTTTAGACAGAATGCTAACACCCCCTGTTGTAAGAATCTGCAGATGAATGTTAAATTCAGTTCCACAAGCTTTACAGACAGACAAGTGGCATTACCTCAAGGCCCAGGACCAGTGCTCCGGTGCGTATGTGGTAATACAAAACAAAACCAACAGGAGCAAAACACCCCAACCTCATAGCTTTGAACAATAAACTGTAATTTTTCTACAGTGATCCTCATTTTTTTTTTTGGAAGTTTCATTTTACCAGAACTGACTTAAAGGAAAAACAACAACAACAACAAAAAACAACAACAAAAAAAAAACCAACAACAACAAAAATAACTAGATGGTAAAAGACTCAGAACAGCCACAGGTAAATCTCCTGAGACCATTCCATCAGATGCACAAATATTTTAACATTAGAATTATAACCAAGACATATTCAATTTCTAGGACTCTCTTACATCTCTGAAACATGTATTAATAATGCCTTTAGACAGGCATGTCAGTATTTGAGAGGCAAAGGCAGGCAGATCTCTGTAAGCTTGAGGCCAGCCTGGTCAATATAATGAGTTCCAGACCAGCTAGGGCTACATACCTTGTCCAAAAATAATAATAACGCATCAATATAGTAGAGATTTTTTTTTAAAAAGTGTATCTTTTGGACTTCAAGAGTGTGCTGGTTAGTTGTTTTGTCAAGTTGACATGCTAGGAAGAGGGAACTTCAATTGAGAAACCGCCTCCATCAGATTGGCCTCCATCAATCACTAACTTTCTTGGTTAGTGATTGATGGGGAAGAGCCCAGCCAATTTTGGTGAAAACCCCTGCCCTGGCCCCCATGAGCAGCTCTTCACACACACCAAATGATGCTATGTAAACCTTGCTCCCCAATTTAACTGGTCAATAAAGGGCTAGAGCCTGTGATTGGGCAGTAATTGGTTAGATTGTTATCATCTTGACACAAGCTAAAGTCTCATGACTTGTGACTCTCCTGGGCTGATGTAAAAGAGATATGTGTATTCACCAATATTGGGGAAAGGCTGGCAAATGAGAAAAAGATGCTTCAGGTCCAGCTTGGTGAATGTTTGAGTTTCTTGGGACCCAGCTGGTTTCCTATTTCCTACACACTTAAGTATGTCTAGAATTTCATGAAGCTTTGGCATGAGGAAGTAGTGATTAGAACCTCAAGGGAGGGCCCTAGGAAGGTCCAGTGACTCTCCCTCCTCCTCTCCAAGAAGGAAGATTAACAGTCTAATTACTGTGACCTAGTTAGCTATCTGCTATACAGTTCTGTTTTGTTGCCATGACAGCAGCTACAGCCTCCTGAAGTCACCACATGAAGATGGCCATTCATCTTCATGATGCTCATGGTTAAGTCAGGCCCAGAGAAAACACTCATCAGAGGCCTCTGTAAATTTTGGCTAAGTCTCAACTGAAAAAAAAAATTTATTTTAGAACTTAAATTGTCCACATCAGTAGCTGGTAGGGTGGTGGCTCAAGTCTGTAATGCCAGTACTGGGAAGCAAGGCTGGAATATAGAGTGTGAGTCCTTGCATGCTAGTTTGAAAGGGAAATATCCCTCATAGGCGAATGTGTTTGGATACTTGAGTTGATGGTGAGGAAGTCACGGAAGAGGAAGAACCTTGCTTGAGGAAGTACGTCACTAGGGGTAGGCTTTGAGAGTTCATAGTTCCGCTCTCCACCCCCTCCCTGCGTTTGTTTGCTTTAGAACATGTGGTCTCTCAGATGCCTGTTGCCCCTGCCAAGTGCCTTCTTCACCATGAAGGACTCTTATCCCATCAGGAACTCTGACCCCCAAATAAACTCTTCCATCCTGGTGTTTTATCTCTGCAACAGAAAAGTAATGGGATACATCCTGTCTTAGACAAAAGAAAAAAAAATAAAGCAAAACAATAACAAAAGTCACTCAACTAAGATGTTGTGGAAGGAAACAAGGTAAAAAAACTAAAACTAGAACAAAGAGTTCTGACTACTTCCTACTAAGAGCAGACCAGCTCTTTCAAAACAGGGCATAGGGGACAGTGTCAGATTTGGCACGCTGTGTCTTCTCACAAGCTGTTCAGTCTCTGAACAGCCCTCTCCTTTTTAATATACAAAGTCTCTTTCATGCTAGCTTGACCTTGACACTGAAGATGACCTTGAACTCCTGATCCCCGATTCACCTCCCAGCTGCTTAAGATTACGGGCATGCATCACCACTCCTGGCTTACACAGAGCTGGGGCTTCTTGTTTGCTAGGCAAGTTTCCCAGGGAAGGAGCTGCATTCTCCAGACCCTCAATAGGCCCTCAATAGGCTTTCTCAACCTTTCTGATCTTGTTCACTCAAGGACAGTTCGTTTTTGCAGAGGAAGATAGTTTATTCTGGAACCAAATAAAAATGGCCCAGGATCACAGATTTAGGTTACCCCAAATTCCATTTTCTGATGTGGCAACAGTTTGATGAACTTTTTATAGTACCCAACAAAGTCAGAAAGCACTTTCACAAATATACTAGTGGAGACATCAGGTTGGTGGGTCATAGCAAGGCAGGAAAACTCGGCTGTAGGCCTTAGATGTCTGATAACAGCCTTTCGGTTGGAAGATGCTGGGTTCTGCATAGTGATCTGATGACTTTATGAAGCCTGGTTACATGGCTATTCATTAATAACCTTTTAGGAAACTCAGGCAATAAGACTGGCTTAGGAGATCAGTTGTCTTCCTACAACTGGGGAAATGATTCAGGTCTTTGACTTTTCAGGCTGCTGACCATGAGGGAGAGATGAATCCCACTGTCCTCCAGACCTGCTAATGTCTAACCCTCTACCAAAGCTGGGACCCACTAAGCATGCTAAAGACTAGGAATTGCTTATATGTGCTGCCAATTCCAAGTCCCCAGTTCAAGTTTCAGTATCCTCTTAGTTAGACTTGGGGCAGCATGATAGTTTATACCCAATCCCTTAAGGTTACCATGACTGCACACCTGCTATCTCAGCTGGGACCAGGATGGACAAGACACCTGTGCAGAAGATGTACTTCCTCCCTGTGCTGGCATCAAAACATGGAGTATCTTCCTTCCTTCCTTCATCTGTTTGTTTATTCATTCACTTTGAGAACACACTAGGTAGCACAGGAATGGAGAGGGGCTCCAAATCAGATAAAACATGGCTAGAACAGCTCCAGAAGGGGTTAACTACTGCCAAAAGGTACCAAAGAGGAAGGAATTCAGTGTAGGGTGAAAGGGTAAAGCATGGACTGAGAGAAAGAAGGGGCTACTCCAGGGCTGCCCACATCCACTCAGCTGCCCAGCACAACCCCTGGGCTCATGAGAGACTAAAGAACTGCAGGAGAGAGGAGACCAACTGGATGAATCTCTGCTCTGCCTGGAGAGCAGTACTGGCTCTCTCATTTCACCTGGGTCTTCCTCAGGACAGGGGCCTGCTTGGAAGAGCTTTGTGAGTGGAGTGGTTCATCCAGTAAGAGGGAATGACCAAGCCCGCTCAGTCAGTCAACAGGTTTTCCAGTGCAGGAGTGAGGATTAAAAGAGACAATTAGACAAAAATTGCAGCATGACCCCAGCCAGTTCTGAGACTGAAGGCAGGTTTGTTTATTCCCACTTTTAAACCCTTTTAATTACATGCGAGTATTTAGGTCAGTTCTAGGTTGAGGAACCAACAATATAATAGATACAAACAGTCAAGGAACAAACAAGGCAACATACAAAGTCCTCCCCTCCCCCTCCACACTCCCGGGATCACTCTTGCTGTTTCTAAGGGCTCATCGAGATGACAAAAATATCTGAGCCTACTTCCTGGTTTTAGCCCACAGTCATATTCATGCTTGTTTGTACTAGTCTAAGACTTGGATTCCTGACTGAAATTACTTCTCTGTTTTAGCCTAAAATTAGATTCCTGCCTGAACTTACTTCCTTGTCATGGCCCAATGTCAGATTCCTGCCTACAGCCCATTTCCTTGTCCTTGGCCAATGTCAGATTCCTGCCAAGCAGCCCCAAAAGATTTCCACAAAGGAAGAGACAGTGCTGCCCAGGAACACCCAAGGAGCAAACTTAGGAGAGACTGGAGATAAGGGTTGTTCTTCCACTCTAGAGACACGCTCTGACTATGGGGAGGACTTTATGACTCCACCAACCTTGTCCTGGTTTGTGAACTCAGTAAAGCATAGTGGACCAAACTGGAAAAAAGCACAGGAATGACTTAAGGCTGAGCTGAGCAACTCCCCATGGCTAGGATCAGCACCTGCTACGATCCATAGATGGGTGGTTGGCCAGCTTTCAGTCATCCTCATGAGATAACATTCTATCTGGGAAGGCCAAGGGATTTACGAGCAACAAGTGGTACAGGTTGTATCCTGTCTTAGCCAATGTTCCATTGCTGCGAATAGACACCATGACCATGGCCACTCTCACCAAAGAAAGCACTTAACTGGAGCTGGCTTAGAGTTTCAGGGGTTGTGTCTATTAACATCACGGTGGGGAGCATGGCAGCACACAAGCAGACATGATGCTGGAGAAGTAGCTGAGAGTTCTGCATCTGGATCCACAGGGAAGCAGGAGAGAGTAACACTTGGTCTGGCTTGGACTTTTGACACCTCAAAGCTCACCCCTCAATAACACACTTCTTTGAACAAGGCCACATCCACTCTAACAAGACCACACCTCCTAGTCCTTCTCAAGAATCACTACTCTCAGATAACTAAGCATTCAAATATATGAGCCTATGGGAGCGTTCTTATTCAAACTATCACACACCCCAATGGGTAAGGCAGACCATCCTGTCTACTTGACTGGGAAGACTACCCTTGGCCCCTGCAAGTCCCTGGGGAACACCTGAAGCAGGTGTTTCTATACATAAAGAGAGGACAGAAAGTTCTGCATAAGACAACTTCAGCAAACCTCACTATCACAGAACACATGTCTAGAATCCCACCAAGGTGGGACAGGTTCAGTGGCCACAGAACTCCAGCCTATAATAATGCCATTGGCACAAGCCTAAGTCACAATATGGATGGTCACTGTCATTTGGAGATGCGGCTCAGTTGCTTAGGATGCATGCAGTCCTAGGTTTGATCCTCGGTATGCATAAACCTGGTATGGTAGTGCACACCAACAATCCGTACTCAGAAGTAGATGGAGGGGATAGGAGGATTAGAAGTTCATCCTTAGCTACTCAGTAAGTTCGAGACTACCCTGGGCTACATCAGATCCTGGTTAGGTTATCATTGCTCTGGAAGGATAAATGTTTCAAGCCCAAGAAGAAAGATTCGGGTGGACCAACAGCATCTGAAAGGTGATTACGGAAACCTTCTATTCAGAAATAGAAAACAGTGGAGGGGACTCTGCAGGGGGCAGCTGTTCAAGCTGCACTAGGAATCTGAACATCTTAGTCAGGTCACAAGGTCTGTGAGGTCTGGACTGAGACGGAGGTCACTGACCACACGAGTAAGACCTGTGGTCTTTGTGTTACAGAAGCTACTGAGTGATAACAGAAAAAGTCTCCCATGTGACCCCACACTGTCTAGGAGTGAATGAGGGAACAGGAAGAACTAAGCCACTAATGGTATGGCATCACAGATTTGTGAAGAGTCAGGCATCACCTGTCCCTCTCATGTGGTGCCACAAGTGGACTGACTGAAGTGACAGATTCAGGGATAGACAAAGAGTTCAGCACAGGAGATCTACTGGTGTAGAAAGTCCTGGCATCATTCTTGAGGTCACTGACCTACCATTAGGAGGGTCCTCCTTGGGGACATGGACCCCAGTGTCAGTCATAACTCCTGGAAGCTTATCACTCACTCTCAGATTCCTCTTAGCAGCCGGGCGGTGGTGGTGCACGCCTTTAATCCCAGCACTTGGGAGGCAGAGGCAAGCGGATTTCTGAGTTCGAGGCCAGCCTGGTCTACAGAGTGAGTTCCAGGATCGCCAGGGCTACACAGAGAAATCCTGTCTCGAAAAACAAACAAACAAACAAACCCAAAAAACCAACAACAACAACAACAACAAAAACTCACCAGATTCCTCTTAGCTGCACAGCATTAAGGAAGCCAGCCAGACCCCTGCAACCCCATGGACCATAGCATTGGCAAGCCTCGGCTCACTGTACAGCCAGGAACCTACACAAGGCTTCAAAGGAGTCTAGGCTTCATGTCTGAGTAATGATAGAGACTTTAGGACACTTGTGATCCATACATTCATAGTCAACTAAGGCCTCTTCTGATGTAACTTGTTTTCCAGGTCCAAAGGAGGGGCCAGTCCTGATGAATAATGGCTCCTCACAGAGACCCTGCCATGAGCCACATGTGGTGCTAGACACAAGATGAAGTCCTCTACTCTCAGGTCCTCCATAGTGACAGCTTGGCGGGGATTCAGATCATTGGAGCAGCCTAAGGGCAAGTATAAGAAAGATATGCTAAATATGAGAAAAACATATCCTTGGCTTCTCAGTCCTGCCCCCCCCACCCCCCCCACCCCGCCCTCCACCCCATGAGACCAAGGAGGAGACAGAAAACCAAGGACCCAGGCACTGAGCAACAGCCTGGCCTTTGCCTGCTGCATGGCTTTTGTCCTGGAAACACCCCAAACTGTGGAGTCCCATACCACCAAATGTTACCATTGTTGTGTTTATAAAAATAACGAGAGAAAGAGAGAGAGAGAGAGAGAGAGAGAGAGAGAGAGAGAGAAGAGGAGTAGAGGCTGGCCATGAGCATGTAGAGAGAAGGGGGAGGGGAATGGGGAGAGGAGGAAAGTTGAGAGAGAGAGAGAGAGAGAGAGAGAGAAGAATAGAGGCTGGCCATGAGCATGTAGAGAGAGGGGGAAGGGAATGGGGAGAGGGGGAAAGCTGAAAGAGAGAGAGAGAGAGAATGAGTGAGAGAGAGAGAGAGAGAGAGAGAGAGAGAGAGAGGAGTAGAGGCTGGCCATGAGCATGTAGAGAGAGGAGGGAGGGGAATGGGGAGGGGGAGAAGCTGAGAGAGAGAGAATGAGTGAGAGAGACAGAGAGAGAGACACAGAAAGACAGAGAGAGAGAGAGAGAGAGAGAGAGAGAGAGAGAGAGAGAAGAAGAAGAAGAGGAGGGAGTAGAGGCTGGCCATGAGCATGTGGAGAGAGGGGGGAGGGGAATGGGTGGGGGGGACAGAGTGGGAGCAAGAAGGCAAGAGAGAGTAGGGGAGGGGGCAAGCAGTCCCTTTTATAGTGAGTCAGGCACACCTGGCTTCTGCCAGGTGATTGTGGGGCAGAGGCGAGACAAAATGCTAAGAATCTGTGGTAGCCTGAACATCTGAGGACACACACTGAGTCTTGCTGTTAGCTCCTGAGGAAGACACCAAAAAGCATGTGTGTCCCCATCCCCCATCCCATTCGATGTATGGGGTAATCCTGTGAGGAGACCTCTGAAAACACACATCCACACACTGCGTTTGTTCACACCACTAGCAGAAAACACTGAATATGCTCCGTCCCCTCCCCCAACAGCTAGCTTCCACCTACAGGGCAACTTGGCCTCAGCCCCACCCTGGCCAATCTAACCCTGCAGCTTCACAACTTTTTCTGTCTCCTCCCTAGCCCCAATCCTATGAAGTTCCGTTCCAGGACCAGCCTCTGTCACCACTGTCAACTCCTTAGACTGTGAGGAAGATCAGATGCAAAGCCCTATTTCCACATGTGTGACCAAGAATGGAAGTGTGACTCTCAGAAAAGCAGGTGGCAGAGACTCAGCAGCCCACAATCCCCTGGGTAGGGCTTTGCGAGAGGAAGGTGGGGGGTGAGAAAGAGGGAAGGGGAGGGAACAAACAGCACTGCCAGGCAAAGGGGGCCTGCTGCCCTGATTTCCCCAAGAAGAAACATCCAG
The DNA here is from genome assembly GCA_030674055.1 of Rhabdomys pumilio. Taxonomy (NCBI): domain Eukaryota; kingdom Metazoa; phylum Chordata; class Mammalia; order Rodentia; family Muridae; genus Rhabdomys; species Rhabdomys pumilio. Next base: position 27,196,512 of record JANHMN010000012.1, on the reverse strand, counting down.
AGCAGGCCACGGTTCCCAAGGTTCTACTACATGGACAACACTCCTCAGGTGGTCATTAATATTTGTTGGGTGTGGAATCACTTCCTGAGCGGTAGGAACATAATATTGGAAGAAACTTAGGTAAAAGGGTCGGAGATTTCCTTCTAAAGACTGGGGCTTCCGCACTTACGATGAGAACCAAGACAGGATGACTGGGCTGGATCCTCTGTTCATACTCACGTAGGGGAGTGTAGGAGGCAGCCCGGCACCCAGAGGAAGTGGGAGGTGAGAAACAGATCTGTTCAAACCAGTGCTGCAATGGCCTCCTTCCCGGGAATTCCTGTTCTGTCGCCTCATCCTGTCGCCTCATCCCAAAAGAGGGATGACCCAGACGGGCTCAGCCCAGAGGGACCTGACAACGGTCCAGCAATTCCTCAGCCTCGCGGCAGCAGAGACTCCCATGTGCGCCTAAGGCTTCAGGATGCTGTCTATTCTTTCCTTCCGGAAGTAAGCAACGCCTGCGCACAGGACTTAGTATCGGTGATTGCCACAAGCCCTGGTCCTTCCACCCTCCCTGGGTCTGTCCTGAAAGGTAAGGTAGACATGCTACACCACAGGCCACGCCAGCGCTCTGATGCCACATTATGTGCCGTGGGGCACGTAGGACGGTCTCGGCCCAGCTTCTGGGTACCACTGGGGACTGCTGCCGTAGGCGCATATATCGGAACCCCGGTCGGAGTCTCAGAGGACCACTTGTATAGCTAGGCCGAACGCACAGACCAAGTTCCCAGAGGCCAGCAGCCAGGGTCCTCCTCCCCACCAGCCAGAGACCCGCCCACAGCCCGTGGAACGCCCCGCCTGCAGCCCGCCCCCGCCATCTGCGCTCCTCTCCGCCTGCTTGGGAGCCTTCAGCCTTTGGTGATCTCCAGGACCTAAGGTTTATCTTCTGGGCCGCTTTACCCGGAGGTGAGTCTGCTGAACTCGGTCTCAGGTGTCCACGCGTCACGCGAGGGCCGGGCCGCGGCGGGGAAGCACTGGGGGAGAGCGGATGGCCTTGGCCGCAGCGTGTAGGATCTGGGGTCCCGGCGCTCTGCTCCCGGGTGCAGAGTGATTGGAGCCTGCGAGGCCCACTGCAGCGTGCTCCTTTCCTACCATCACCCCACCCCCCACCCCAGTCTTTCTGGCATGTTTTTGGAGAGGCAAAGGCCCCTGCTGAGCCCTCACTGGGTGCCCCTATCTGAACTCCACTAACGCTGACTTGTCTGCTTGAGATCTCCAGAGGGGGAAACACCCTTGTAAACTAGAGCACAAGGGTTTGGGGTTTGGGGGGGAGGGTCTGACCAGGTGGACTGATTGCCCAGAGGCAGGACCTTCCCCCAAAGTGAGGATCGGGAGCTCTTTGTCTTATCCAGGATCTTGCGTATCAATGCTGAGATTCCGTATCAATGCTGAGGTTCCGGTGATTAAGTAGGGTCCTTGGCTAGCGGGGTAGACTTGAACCTCTTTCCTCTGCTGGCAGCTTGCCAACAGATACCTGGCTTTCACTGAGGAGCCCTGTGAGTTTGTGGAGGAGTTCCTGAGTCCCCCAGGGCCCTGCCCCATTGCCTGTTAATGGTTGCTGTGGACAAACATTGCACTGGTTTCCAACCACTCCACCCGGTTCTTCGCTAGTCCTCCGGTGGACGATGGGATACCTCAATGACTTGTTTGTGGTTGTGTATGCCAGAGCTTCCTAGCAGACAGCTCAGGGCTCCTTCGTTCCTAAGCCCCACTGCATAATGAAAACAAAAACAAAAACAAAAAACCAGAAATGAGGACAGGCCCAGCTGGGCTTGATGCTGAGCTTGGCCGCCTGGAGCTTCTGCTACCCACTACAAGATGTCAGCAAGGCTCAGGACAGGAGAGGCCTAAGGCCAGTCCTGGAGGATACCAAAACTTCACCTCCTACTGCACCCCCTTCCTCTAAGAGAACTGTAAGCCACCCCTATTCCTTTGTCTCTGGGATGCCCCTCTCCCACTCAACAGATGGCACCCGTCTCCTTCCTCCCTGAGAGGGCAATGGTATTCAAAATAGGACATTGCAACCAAACAAGCTGGTCCTTTCTCTACACTGTGCCAAAGATTCCAGCCCAAAGGGCCCAGAAAAGCCCCATGGCCCACTGGCTAGTGTGCTAACTGCTGCAGGTGTCAATGTTCCCAGCCAACAGGTAGAGCAGTGGAGGTGTCTTTTTGTAGAAATGAGGCCTGAGGCTCCACCTTGTGCAGAAAGGAATTAGTGAAGCTCAGAGGCCTCCAGCCCTTGTCTCCACCACAAGAGAGAGAGTGGCCTGAATTTGTTTCCCAGGGCTCAAGGAAGGTTTTTGGGTTCATGCACACTCGTTTATCTGACCACTGCCTTGGTCTCAAGACAACCACTTAACCCTCCACTTCCATGGCATTTTGAGAGTTCTTGGTCCTCCTTACTTGGCCTCTGGTGCCCCTGAGTTTGGGAAGGGGTATTAACTGAAAGGTGCCATTAGATTGAGAAAGATTTACCAGGTGCCAAGGGAGATTTCAGGTAAAAACTTTTTCAGTAACTGGCCACAGTTATTATTGTTGTTGTTGTTGTTGTTGTCAGGTAAAAACTCTTTCAATAACTGGCCACAGTTATTATTGTTGTTGTTATTATTATTATTTATTATTATTAAATAATAGCAGCAGGAGGGGGCCAGGTGTTCTGAGGTAGAGATTTGATTTGCAGCCGGCAGCCCAAGGAGCAAAGGAGAATTCTGACTCCTATAGGTTTCAGAGGCGGGAGGGGCTCTCAGATGAATGGAGCATACTGTGAGGTAAGTGTTAGCACGAGACTGGCTTAAGGCTGTACAAATTGTTCTGATTGGTGCAGGAACCAGGTAGATACTAGATAAGAAATTGGGCCTTAACTCAAATTGTCTCAATGGCTAGCCCCAGGGCAGCAGAGAGTTAATACTGCAATCCCACTCTGTCTGGGGCCTGACTGCTGGAACTATCTACAAAAGGAACATAGGGCTCACTGGGGAGGTGTAGTTCGGGTAGGCCCAAGGTCTGGTGCTATCTAAGCCAGGATCCTGGGTGGTGGGTGGGTAGTCTGTCCTTTAACCAACTTCCTCTCTCACAGTAGGCTTCTTTGGCTTGTGAGCCTTCAGCAGATGTCTGCCGCTTTCAGCATGAGAGTCTTCCTGCCTGTGCTGCTGGCAGCCCTTCTGAGTGTGGAGCAAGGTATGGAGCTCTGAGATACCGATGCAGTTTGGCCCTCGTGACCGTGACCTATCATTCTTTCCCCTGAGCAGATGCCCAGGAGGGATCCTCCTGAGCCAGCCCTCCTGTGAACCTCTGGCCTTCCTGCCTCCCACTCCCTAACCAAGTGACCTAGTACCCCTGCTGCTGAGCTGGCCCAGCTACATCGGTGTCACCTTGAAGGAGACACTTTAGCCCCTCTAGTACCGAAGTCTGAAGTCACTTGTCATTGGCTCGCTTTTATCTCTGATCCAGAGCTGAGCATGTGTGGTTGTTTCTCCTTGTCAGCGGGTTGGGTATCAAGGGTCCCACTGGAAAGGCACCCTGTCCTGGAAGGCTTCCCCAGGCAGCAGGCAGGTGTCACCTACAGAATGTCCCTTTTGCAGTCCATTCCCTGATGTGCTTCTCCTGCACCGATCAGAAGAACAATATAAACTGCCTGTGGCCAGTTTCATGCCAGGACACAGACAATTACTGTGTCACGTTATCTGCTGCTGCCGGCTTTGGTGAGTAACTGGATATTTCCCTGGACTGGGCCAGGGATCCACAGGGCTTACCCCATCTCTTGCTACCTATATGTCATTCTCACTTTCTATTCAGGGAATGTGAACCTTGGCTACACCCTGAATAAGGGCTGTGCCCCGACCTGCCCCCGTGAAAATGTCAATATCAACCTCGGTGTAGCATCCGTGAATAGTTACTGCTGCCAGAGCTCCTTCTGCAATTTCAGCACAGCTGGCCTTGGACTTCGTGCCAGTATCCCACTCCTGGGCCTTGGACTCCTGCTTAGTTTGTTGGTTCTGCTGCAGCTGAGCCCCTGATCACCCACATGTGTCCCCCATCCCCCCCAGCTCAGGAAAAGCCCAGCTCCTTTTAGGTCTCGGGGACCATAGGAGCCTTCAGCTCCTCCTGGGTGTGTCTAGTTCCCCTCCACACTCTCTCAGCGTCAGGGCTAAGTACCAAATTCACCCACATCTGCTCTGTTGACATGGTACTAGCTACCCTTGTTTCCAGAGCCAATCCTATAACCTCCCTTAGGGAACCAGGAGAAGGGGTGAAGATCTCCTTGGAGTCTCAGGAGTACCAGAGTCAGCCCTGAATCTTGTGGACACGCTGACATGGATGTCTAACCCAAATGAGTGTACATCCACGTGCTCAGTGTATCCGTGTGTGAACGAAGCCACTTGGATTCTAGGGTGGGCAAAGAAGACCTGAAAGATCCTGGAGCAGAAGGCCTGTGTCTCCACCAAAACCCCTTCCCCTGGTATCACTGTATCTGAGTTGTACTCTATTCCGGAGGCTGCTGATGGAGGGCTGCCACCCCTCCAGATGAATGCTCCCACCCCCAGATGCAGTTGCGTCCCTGCCTACCCTCTCTGCCCACACTGGCTTCCTACTGCTATTCTAGTGCCTCAAATAAACTGTTTCCACCCATTCCCACAATGTCCTGGATGCACGTTCTTCGTTCTTACTCCTTCCACCTTGTAGAGTCTTCCTTCCCTTCCAGTCCCAAGGGACCTGGGGATCCTGCAAGCCCACAGCTCTATACAGATAAGTGATCCTGAAAGACTGATATGGTAATACATGCCAGCTAAGCAGAAGCAGAGGTATCTGTGAAGCCAGTCTAGTGCATAGCAAATCCCAGGAATCTAGGCCCATTTAGTGGGACAGGCCTGAGAGAAAAAAGGAGACAGGGAGAAAAGCAGAGAGAGCCCGAAATTGTGCTGTCTCCGGCTGTAAGTCAGCTGAGAAGTACAGCTACCCATAAAGGCAGGCTTGTCAGGCTGGTCACGCATTCCCAAGCTTAGGCTGCACCAGAGACTTCAGAGGCCTGCTGTTGCCACCTGTCCTTCATAAACCACACTGTAGTTTAAGCCATGGAAGTCTGGCCCAGGCAAGAAATATTTGTCCACCCTGTAACTGACTTTGATTCTCCTTCTTTTTTTCTTTCTTCCTTCTTTTTTTTCCTGGTATTTTAAGATGGTCTTACTGTGCTAAGACTAGCTGCCCCAAACCCTCGGTAATTCTGCCTCTACCTCTTGAGTGCTGAGGAAGGAGGCCCCAGAGTACCCACCATGAATTAGAGACCACCTTTACATCGCCCTGCCTTTTGTACTTTGGTATACTGTGGGCTTTTCCTGCACAAGCTCTGTTTATTAGAGAAAACCCAAGCAGGGTAGTTTTTCTAGTCTTTGGCTTCGATCTTGCCTGAGGTTACTCAGTTTGTTGTAGGACGCTCAGGTGGAAAGGGGTCCACCTGAGGCTGCAGTCCTCAATCTATTCTGTCACTGGAGCCTTTGGGATAAAAGGGAGGGTTAGCAGGATCAGACTGGGGAAGCCCTGGTCATTGATCACTAAGTAGCAGCAAAAATAGGAAGGCTGGCTAGGGTCTGGAAGCAGAATGGGCCCAGAACAAGTCAGAGAGATATGTTGGATCATGTCTGATCTGATCTAGCATGGGTGAGGCTGGTGACTCCACGGCTGGACAGTGTTCTGAGAGGTGAAGTGTGCACCCTTCCCTTCCCACATACATCCCCGCCCTCTTCCCAAACGTCCGCCCTCCCCTTCTGCTTTCAGGAAGTGAAACTTGGCCCCTGGTCCCTCCCTCCCTTCCAGTTCTCCCTCCTCTTTGCAGTGCTTACCCTCATTTTTTCCTGGAACTCTAGCCCCTTCTGCCTATCCTCTTGGGAGCTATCAGAGCAGACCACTCTCTGTCCCAGTTTTTAGCCTGGAAAAGATCATGCCTTCCAGACTAGAGCAGAGGGTGGCTCAAGGGTCCCAGACCAAGTGTGCCTTGTGACACCACCCCTATCACAAAGAGGGAGCTAAATCAAGACAGGGAGAAAAACCAGAGCTTGTTAGGTGTCCTTGTCTCATTCCAATGTCCCAGGAGTCTAACCCAGAGTCTTCCCTCACACTGCTTTTGGTGGTTAGACCTGCTAGGACCACAAGCCAGACTCTAGGAATGTTACCTAGAGCTGTCATGAGCTCCATAACGGATATTGTCTACACTGAGGCAGTCCAAGCTCCTTGCAGAAGACTTAACTCCCACCTTTCTCCATTGTTTTTCAATAGTCCGGGATCAAAGCATCCTCTGTCCTGAGCCTCAGAGCCCCCTAAGTTGCTTTTCTGATGAGATTTCCCCAAAGCTTGTCCTTTTCAGTATGAACCTGGGCAGAGCTACCTGGTGTAAGGCTAGTTTCTTCCTGTATCTTCAGGGTACAAGTCATGGGAATCCTGATCTTGAGAATCATGGCACAGACAAAGCCACTGCCTTCATAGACTTCAGAAGTTCACCCTGAGCCCCTGTGATGTCCTTGTGCCTGACCCCGACTGGGCAGTATTCCTCAGACACTGATAAGACCACAGCCAGGAACTGTGTGGATCTTGTCCCATTATGGTATCACCCAATAGCCCAGAGACTTGGGAAAATCTGAGAAACAGCCTTGTTAGGTGCCCAGACTCAAGAAGAGTGGCTACAAGTTCTCCGTTAGTCTGCGTCCTCAACACTCACAGCATTGAACCCCATTAAGCCAGGTGTAGTAGCATCTGCCTGTAACTCTAGTACCTAAATTTCAAGTGAGATCCTACCTTAGAAACAAACAAACAAACAAACAAACAAACAAAAATGGCTTGGGATCAGGTGTGGTGGTGCATGTCTTTAATTCCAGCACTCAGCTCAGTAACCCACTCTCATTCCTGGGAGTCTGTTCCTCATCTAAACTCTATCTCTAATTCTAACCATGTATCCCTGGTTCCACTCTTTTGTTCTGAGACCTAAGAACCTAGAGTCCACTAATGCAAGAGTCGGTTTTTTGGGTTTTTTTCTTTTTTTCTTTACTACTTTTTAAAATTAAAACTTATTTTTTATTTTTAATAAACTTTATTATTTAAAGAAGCTTGCAAATGAGGGGCTGGAAAGATAGCTCAGCAGTTAAGAGCACTAGCTGTTCTCCCAGAGGACCCAGATTCCATATTAACACCCACATGATGCTTCACGACTGTCTGTAACTCCAGTTAGTAGGGATTATCACCCTCTTCTGTCCTCTGGGGGCACTGCATACATGTGATACACAGACATGCATACAGGCAAACCACTTAGACACATAAAATTAAAATCTTTTTCTTAAAGCTTGCAAATGGAAACACTATACACCAAACATTAGCCAGACCCAAAGCCTATACAACGTAATGGACTTATATACAGTTAGAATTGGCATTTGAAATGGAAACTGCGAAGCGTTGCATTAAACTTACACTTTCAGTATCAAACATTTTCTGCATTGTCTTAGTGAGGGTTACCATGGCTATGATGAAATGCCATCACCAAAAGCAAGATGGGGAAGAGGGCTTATTTGGCTTACACTTCCACATTGTAGTCCATCACTGAAGTCAGGACAGGACCTCAGGCAGGGCAGAAACCTAGAGGCAGGAGCTGATGCAGAGGCTATGGAGGAATGCTGCTGAATGGCTTGCCCCTCGTGGCTTGTTCAGACTGCTTTCTTAAAGAACCCACGACTGCCTGCCCAGGGATGGCCCCACCTGCAATGGACTGGGCCTTCCCCCCATCAATCAGTAAGAAAATGCTTTACTGGCTTGCTTACAGCATGAACGTATGAAGTTTCCTCTTCCTGGATGACTTAGCATGTGTCACGTTGACAGAAGACTATGCAAACGCCCTGACCCACTTTTCTTTATCTCCTCTTCCTTTCCGTCCCCACGATCTCTTATGTTGGATACCTACCAGTGCTCAAACTTGCCTTCCCTGACACTGGGCTGTTTCTCTGACCTCTATGCTTAACTTTAAAGATGTTAAGATTGCAGCGAGTGCCTCAACAAGCCAAGTTTAACCACCCATCCTCAGAAGCCAATTAAAGGAGCCAAATCAACTACACTGAGAAGAGGGACAAAGATCCAGTGGCCAGACCTCATTAAACCCATCCTTGAGGTCTTACCATGGGAGTTAAATTTAAACAGGAGACCAAGAGCAAGGGAGAGTAGTCCAAACAAGGTGTGGCCCTGCCCCCACCGTGGTCTCAGTTCTCAAGTGTGCAATGTCTCACAAGTTATAAATCTTTCTCCAGGGGAAAAGTTCTTCCTCCTGTTACTCCCAGCCTTTGATTCTTCCAGCAGGAAGTGTCTGAGGAAATTACAATTCCTTGGAATCCTTTGTTTCAGTAATCTGCTAGCCCAAGAGACGAGCACAAATAAATTTCTCCCATGCAGACAGGTTCCAAAGGACTGATTTGCCAGTCCAGTCAAGTCTTCCTCTCAAACCTTAATTAAATTAAATTGTCCTTCTCAGTGTGGTCCACCCCCTATACATACCTGTCCCAGCAATGAACTCTAAGGATCCTTAGCCTGTTTCATCAGGACTCTTGGCCATAGCACCTCAGCTTCCAGAGGCCCTGGGACCCTCTCCCTCTCCTTCTACCGTTCTGACAAGCCCCTTTCCAGAACAAGTTTCCCATTAACTGGAGACCCCTCCAACAGAGCACCCCAGGCAGCTTTTAGGCATCAGGTGGCTGACTGGCACACAGTCTTATCTGGGAGGGCTGCTTGATTGGAAGTGGGCCACTGGGCACACTCAGAACTCTGAGGACCACAGCTACAGCTCAGACCACTGGAGAAGTTTAGAAGATGCAATGAATGCTGGTCTATGTACCAGGACACAGCCAGCAGGGAATCCTTAGCCCAGCTGGCAGGAGTGAAAGGTCTCATAGGGATTGGGCAGGGCCAGAATGACCAATGTGTTATAGTTCTCTAAGACGAAGCTGGAGTAGGGCATGGTGCCTCAGAGTTGGTGGCAGGTAACAAGAAGCAGGGCAGCTAAGAGCTGAAGCTGGAGCCACTGAGCAGGAAGTGGCTGTGGTTCAGCACATGCACACCAGGGAACTGGGGACGAAGTTCCAGCAACTAAAGTTTAGGGAGAAAAACTCTTGCCTGGAGGGTTACAGCTCAATAAGACAGGCACCCTCAGACAATCGTTGGTGAAAATCACTCAGGCACTTTATTTCATGTGGACTAGGACCTTATAAATATTTTGGGATGAGGTGGGTAGGTACTTTGTATTGGCTCAGTTAGGGATGCTCTATCTGCATGTGGTGTTCAGGTGTTGTCTCTAAGTGAGGGATTGTCCTGGTCCTCCTAGTGGGCTGTCTCAGTGTCCAGGACAGGAATCTGGACAGGAGCTAGTTCAAACTCCTGTTGTTCTCAATCGTGAGTTTTATGGAGGTTCTGAACTTTGGGGATTGGTGCCATCCTCTGTAAAGCTGGGGTGGGAGTGAGGGATGCACAAGGGGAGCATGTTCTTATTGTCCTTGGAGTTGAGGACGGGGATGTGGGGAAGAGGGTAGGGAGCCCATTTATATTTGAGTTTGTATAAATGCAATTGGTCTGCTTGCTCAGTGGAAGCTATGAATGTTTCTGTTGAGGTTGGTTGTTCAGGGAGTGTATTTCTCTCAGATATCAGGCCTGGCAGGGGACTGTGAGAACTTACATGCTGGATGTAGATAGGAGAGCCCCTTTCCTGTAGGAGGGTGGAACCTGTATGAGTTGAGGAGAAAGTGGGTTGGCACGTAGTTTGACACAGGATCTTGACAACCAGGGGAGCAAATTGACAGCATATACACTGTAGAAAAAGAAGTTAAGGGGCCCCTTGACTCCCTTCATATGCTAGAAAGATAGCATGTGATTCTTTATGTTGGGAGGAGCTGTGGGGCAGCTCTCTGAGTCTGAGAATAGGAGGTTCATCCTCAGGGGAGTAGTATATTACTGATGCAGCTCCCCTCATTTCCTCATTGGTAAATATTGAGGGGCTCCAACTATGGGCGTTGGGGGGCAGCCACTACAACAGAGAGAGGAAAGGGACCCATGTTTCATCGGGGTAATGGTTATCAATTTGTCCTGGGAATCCTATTAAGCTGATTGCAAAGCAGGAGTGATTTTTGATTAGCCCTTGAATAAGGGAGACTGAGATGGGGGTGACAAGGAAGACAGGTCCTTTTCCTACAGTTTGTTGGGCTCTGTCCCTGCCATTTTAAATCATATTAAAGACTGCATCCATCTCATTTAGAAATCTGGATGCACCACCCAGCAGGGTGTGGTGCCATCCCAGCATGCCTTGGGGTTGGTATAGGGCTACCAGACAGAAGAACTGGCAAGGTAGTAAATAGCAAAGATCCCTGATCAAACTCATCATTGAGGACAGCAGCAGTTCAGTCTAGCTTCTGACCAGGTTCCTATCCTAGAGTTCATGACCATGACACCCCACTAAGAGGACCTAGAGGTCTCTTATGCTAATAAGGTTTCTAGAGGCTCTGAGTGCTTGGCTTATAAGCATCCCTCCCTAGGCATCCGTTCCTGGAAAAGTATTTACTCTCTGGATCCTTCTGAGTAAGCCATATGCATCTTCATGTGCCATGAATAAGGCTGTTTGAACAAGCAAGGACTGCCTCCTTCATGGAGGAGCACCATGGGGGAGGCCTTTGTCATACAGAGCTGTACCTACTTCTAAGGCCAAAGGCCCTTCAGTACTCCTGGCACTCACCCTGAGCTAAGCCAGATCACCCTACCACCACCCCACACCACCTTATCACAGGCCAGCTGTCCTCGGGGCCCTTGTTACCAACTCTTTGCAGTGCTCAGTGGCCACTGGGTACAAAGAAGGATGGGAACCAGATTCTCAACTCTCTGATTCTCAGAGGGGTCTGGGAACCCAGGAGTTTGAGAACCACAAGATGGCACTGGGAGAGTGCTTTCAAACCCAGGGCTCCAGGCAGGGCCACTTGCACCCCTAGCGGCAGACGCTGTCATAGCAGTCAGAGCACATTTTAACTTCCAAGTCAATGATATCAGGCTTTCTCCCCCTAGCAAGCACACACTGAGAGCTATCACACACACTAAGAACACTGACCCTCCCTGTGAGTGAGAGGAGGGTGCCAGAGCCTTCCTGTCCAACCCCTGAGAATCTCCAGGCGCCCTTGGGAGTAATGTGGACATGAGTGCTCTAGGAAAGATTTAGTCTGACTTGTGAGTTTGGTGAGACCAAGCTACTCAGAAAGGAGCTTTCACTCAGCAGAACTCCCACCTCACCTTCCTTTTCAGATTCTGGGTCCTACTTAGGACTGACCATGGGCAGGGCACCACAGGCTTCAGACAGACTGCAAGATGACTGGGAGAGAGAAGAGGGAGTAGATTGGTGGAGGTGGAGGAGGCCAGGAGCTAGCTTTAGATTTCCTGGCTTTTGGGAAGAGGAGTAGTGTCCAAATTTGAATGTTGATTTCTTGAAATATAGAGGAGGGAGGGGACTATGGGGACCTCCAGTGGGAGAGGAAGTGAGGGGAGCAGGGGGTGTAATAGTGACACTTAGGACTCTCTGGCCTCTGTCCAGGCCTGGGATGAAGTGTTGTATATGGGACCTCCCAGACCACTCCACTCTGAGGGTGGAGGTAGAGGACAGGGAATGGCACAGCTGGCCAGATGCTGGAAGGTTGGAACATATCCTAGGGAGAAGTCTTATTCCACACAGAGGGGTCAGGTCCCCACCTCACAGTCAGGTGTTGAGTTCTTCCCAGAACTCTTGACCCCCACTGGAGCCTCTGTCCTCCCTACTTAGAGAAGCAGGCAGCCCTGCCTAGGGGTCGGAGCCCCATAGCCATTTACCTACTCCACATCTATCCACACAACAGCGTTCCCTGTCCCTGTCCACTAGGGCCTGGTCAACAGTCTTCAGAGATGTGGGGATAGAGGACAGGGTTCATGAGAGGGACAGTCCTTCAGAAGTGTCATGGAAGGTTAAGGAAGGCCCTTCTTTAACATCCTGTTCTCTGGGCTCGAGGTTGGCTTGGGAGAGCGGACGTTTGTAGAACAAAGCTGTCAGAAACTCACCTTACAGCCCCCCTCCAGTGCCCCCCTACTTCTTGATCAGAACTGATAGGATGGGGGGATAGAGGAAAATGTGGGGTGTCTTTGACTGTGACAGAGCCTTTTTCAGCTCTTAGTGAAAGGACTAGAGAAGGGACTCTGGCCAGCTGGAGCATGGCACACATGGCTCTGACAGGACTTTCCCTTCTCCTCATTCCATCTGCCTTGCTAAAAACTGTTAGACTTCATTCCTAAAGCTAGACACCAAGGTCTATTCCCTTATTTAACCACTTCCTCCTTCTGAGACTGACTACCAAGGTCCAGCTCTCAAAGTATAAGTCCAGCAATCAAAAGTCCCCTTTGCTTACGTAATTAGTAGCCCAATTAAAATTAAACAGCTCATGCTAATATAGGGTTTCCCATGTGCCTATGGGCCATGTCTGTCTCCTCTCTACCCAGACATAGTCCTTCCTTCCCCAAGAGGAATACTGAAGACCACCAGCCTAGGGACGATAGCACCCACAATGGGCCTTACCCCTTCCTCACTAATTGAAAAATTGCTTTACAGCTGGATCCCATGGAGGCGTTTCTACAAGGGAGGCTCCTATTTTTGTGATAATTCCAGCTTGTGTCAAGGTGACACCCAAAAGCAGACAGTATAAGCCTGAAAATAAAAGCCTCAGCCCACCCAAACCAAGTGTTTTTCAGGAGCTAGTTAGTGTGTCAGGCTGAAAGGGCAAAGATGTGAACTGGCAGGCAGGACTCGGTGGACTCAGTGTAGCAAAAGAAAAACAGAGATCTTGGCTTTAGAACAAATGGTTTATTGGACTCAACAGTGACACATTGAGTGGCATACCTGGGAACCCAGCCTGACCCCAGATATTTATGTCTGGACAGTGATGTCACAACACCTTGGAATTCTGCCTCAACTCTGTGCTGTCCAGGTGCCTCCTGGCTCAAGAACAGCAAGCCACAACAAAATGGCATTCCAGGAAGTACAGATCTGAAAGCCCTAGAGAGAAGTGGGGAACCTACCCAGCTATTTAGGGCCTATAATGTTGAAACAAGGTATTCTACACCTTCCCCCCACCTCAGAGATTCTATAACTCATAATTCATCAGTGGAAGCCTCCAGTAAGGAGTGATTACACACAAGAACAAAAGGACAAGGGTGGAGGTGGTGGAAGGACCATCACAGCAAGGTCTGGAGGAGGACTAAGCCCAGGCTGAAGAGAAGTACTCCTGCCCTAGTCCAGGTGCTGCCTTCAGTGGGAACTGCTGCATTGCAGAGGTCTGTCTTGCAACAGGAAGTCTTCAAGTTGACAGGAACACTCAGTTTCTTGGTATCTTCAATATCAGTAGGACAAATGGGAAGGCACTGAAGGTTCTTTACTTTCGTTGTGGTAGAATCTACAAGGCATCAGAGAGTGACTCTCTTATGATGCAGGGACAACAGAGCATCCCAAAGTTTTGGCCACATGGCACCAGGCCTGGATGGCCCAGACTTGTCTCTAAGGCATGTTGAAGCCAGACATGGTAGGTCAGACTTGTAATTCTAGAACTTGCAAGACTGAGGCAGGAGAGTTTTTATGAGTTCAATCCCAAACTGGGCTACATGGGGGCTTCTAGGCTATTCTGGGTCTAGAGACCTTCTTCAAGTAATAAGTGAAAGAAAAATCAATACCGTAGGCTGGTAAGGATGCTTGGTGGGTAAAGTGCTTGTGTGCACAAGCATGAGCCCACAGTTCTGATCACTAGAGCACATCACAAGATGGGCAGGCATGGTGGCCTACTTGTATCTCTGTGCTAAGGATACAAAGATGGCGCTATCTGAGGTAAGTTCACAGGATAGACCAGCTCAACCTGCAAGCTTGCAGTTCAGTGTAATACCCTATCTCAATAAATAAAATAGATATTACAGAAGATACCCATCAACTTCCGGGTCCCATACACTGGAACCTCCCAAGGGCATGTACATCCACACGTGTACACACATGTGCCCTTACACACAATGTGCTGGGGAAGCAGCTCAGTCAGTGAAGTGGAAGCCTAGGATGTAAGATCCATCCCCTGCAATCATGTAAAGAGATGGTCAAGCTAGGGTGTGTGGGTTATGATCTCTGTGGTGGGACAGGGAATCAGGAGGTCCTAGCAACTCTCTGCTACCTCCCTCTTCCCCACCCCCAGGATCCTTGACAAATCCTAGGTCCCAGTGAAGATCTTGTCTCAAAAAACAAGGTGGTTGGGACTGGAGACTTGGCTCATCAGTTAAAGCACTTGTTGCTCTTACAGAAGCCCAGGGTTTGGTCCCCAGACCACACATGGTGGTTTACAAACATTTGTCATTCCAGTTTCAGAAAGCAAACCTCATTTGCATAAAAAGTAAAGAATGCCTAAGGAATGGTACTTAAGGATGTCCTCAGAGCGTTACTTACATTACATTGCATACATTCATACGTGTGCACCCATATTCATAAACACACACACACACACACACACACACACACACACACACACCACACAAAGACACAGCACAGTGTAAGATCACCCACTAGCACAGCACAAAGGGCAACCAGCATCTCAGACTCTTGAGTCCCCCAGGCAGTTATATCTATTAGCCGTACTCCAGGAGACAGGATGGCTGTGGTCAGGAACAGGAAACTGGATAGCAGGGTGGGGTTGTTCCTGCCTTGTCTCTCTGGAGGATATGCCTGAAAGTGGCACTTTGGAGGATCTGAAATGTCCTAAAGTCTTTTCTATCAACTTTCCTAAATCATTTCATTAGCTTAAGGTCCAGATTCCTTCATTAAATGCAGACTCACTCAATGCTTCCAGCTCTCACGGTCCGTCATTGACCCTGTGAGACCTCAGACATAACATACAGGCAGGAGCATCACATGACTACGCAGGCGACAGAGAGGAATGGTGAACACCATGCATGACAATGGGCAGCCCTCATGATCCCCGTCCCAGCACATCCCTGGACCCGGACATCCAGCACTTTGCAGGAGTCCCACTCCAACCCCAGGACAGCTCGACTTGGAGGGAGGGGAACCATGGTCCACAACAAGTGACCAGACCTGACCTTTTCTCCAAAGCCAGCCTCATTTTTATATAGGTCACTTACCCACAGGAACTTCTGCCTCCTGAGTCACACAGACTGAATCAGGGTAGGGGCAGGCCGTTATTGATGGGCAGGAAGCATCAAATAGGATCCCCACGCAATTGTAGCACTTGAGCCCCTGAGCTGAGAAAGAAGCCAATATATGAGGGCTAGGGCATGCCCTTCCTAGCCCAGACCCCTCCTCTACAATGTCTCTACTTTGCTACACCTGCTGGTCACTAGGACAGAGAGAGCAAGGATATTACTGCCCAGTCACCTCCACCAAAAGCAAAAGTGAACAAAGAGCCACAGTTATTCAATATGCTCAGTCCTGCTGTCTCACCTAGCCAGCCCACATGAGAAACCTTCACCCCAAGACAAATTAGAGATACAGTCACCATATTGGGAAGACAGAGATACCAGATGTCTGCTGAAGCACTGAGTGGGTGTGTAAGTATGTACTGGGGTCACCAGATGGAAGCGCTGTTCTGACCTGTCCCACCCTAACCCTGCAGAACTGGGCCTTGGGTCTCTGAGCATGACAGAGCACTGAACTTCCCAGAGTCCAGCGTAAAGCCGAGGCTCACCGTGAGTCCTCCTGCAATACAGATGTAACTAGAATTATAGGCAGATCTGAGAGCTCGGATCCTCTTAGCGTAGGGAAGTTCTAGCATTGGGGCCTCATGTGGCATGGCCTGGGGCATAAGAAAAAGTCAAATGCTAAGCATTAAAGATTTCAAACCCCTTAAGTTGGCATCTGGGCCAGGAAAAGAAGCCTCTGCCAATTTGTGTGCACACAGGCTAGTGTCCTGAGTGGGAGTCCAGGGCAGCTGGTAGTCTAAGGACAGGGTGCTCTGGTGGCCAGGGTTTGTGGCAGCGGTATTGAAGTCCAACAGATCTTCTGGCAGGTTTGCAGATGCAGCAAGCAAGTAGCCCAGCACAGGAAGCTCCACCCACCAGGACTCAGTCTCAATCCCTTGACCTCAGCATACCTCGGGCACTGAGGTGCAGGTGTACCCCCAAACCTGAGGCCCTTTTCCATCTCCAATGTATGCTCCTGCCCCTCTCTCAATTCCCATCTCACCTCTTTCTGCACACAGTAGGGCCACAAGAAGGATGAGCACACCGGACATTGTAGTCTGAGAATGGTTCATCCTCGTAGAATGGGTGCACAGATAAAACCTAAGAAGTTGAAGCCAGTTAATAGATCCCCAGTCACATCCTTGGGCTCTCACACCACTTAGGCATCTAATGTTCATCTCTCTCTTCTCTCTCTCTCTCTCTCTCTCTCTCTCTCTCTCTCTCTCTCTCTTTGAGACAGGCTTTCTTTGAGTATTCCTGGCTGTTCTGGAACAGACTCTGTAGACCAGACTGGCCTCGAACTCAGAAATCTGCTTGCCTCTTCCTCCCAAGAACTGGGATTAAAGGCCTGTGCCACCACTGCCCGGCTCTGCCTACTTCTCTAACTAAACACGCATCCAGTTTTTCCTTCTGAATCCCAAACTCTCACCCACAGTCCTATCCTGAGGACTCTTCCCTTTGCCACCCAGCAGCTCCCTCCTGACACCAGTCCTTACTTCTCTCTGACCAGGTTGCAGGCAGAGCAGAATAATCAGTCAGATGTGGACTGAAATAAGTGCTCTATCTCTCAGCTCCTCCCATCAGCATCCTGAAGGAGGGTTTTTGGTACTCCCGCTAGGCCAACATGTCTATTGTGTAAGAGTTAACCAGATTTGTATAGCAGTGAGGAAGGGAGGACCTTGCAGTTCCAAAGGGACTTTGATGCTGGAAGATTTTGAGTACAGAAGGGTGGGGCCATGTTTAGCTTATGCTTGATGTTCAGAAAGCAAGGGAAGGAGGCACCTTGCAGAGTCTTTTCCTGGGTTTTGTTTTGTTTCATGGTTTTGTTTGTTTTGTTTCTTTTTTTTTTTTTTCTTTTTCTTTTTTTGTTCTTTTGAGACCAGAGTTTTTCTGTATAACTTCGTTTGTTCTGGGACTTGCTCAGTAGACCAGGCTGGCTCAAATACATAACTATCAAAGGGGTGTTCAGCAGCAGCTGCTGCTTCTGCCACAACCACCTGTGTCTTCCCTGTTTCTAAGTAGAGGGTATGGGCTAAAGTGGCTCAGAGCCCACTACCATCTTTCCTGCCAGTAAATAACTGACAAATACCTGGAGACCGGCTATGGTGTTAAGCCGCCAACAGGGTCTTGTATCCACAAAGTGAGAGTCCTGAGCCAAGAATTAACTGACAACTGGCATGTAAGTTACTAAGCAGTGTCTGATGTGTTTGGGTGATATATGGCTTTGCGGGTGCTGTGAGCATGTGGTAGCTAGAGCCAGGGATGGTTTTCATAACACAAGGCAGTCTTCTGTAGAGGATGAATGACCCCAGTGTCCCCACAGCACAGAAGCTTCCATGGACAAGCCACATGCTCATTCTCCCTGCTCCAGTTTGTATGTTGCCTGTCCCTACACCTATTTGGTTCTAGTCCAATGTGTCCCACAAAGGACTGTCTTGCCTTTATGACACCATCATGTGTCAGAGTATTTTAATAACTGAAGCCTTACTAATTCACCAATTATTGATGTTATCTGTGGCCCAGCCCTTGGATGAGCAGCAGGGCCCCCAGAGCAAGCCAGAGTCTGAGTTTACTAACATCATGGAGCAGAGCCCAGTGAGTAGCCCCACTTAAGTGTCTGCAAGGCACTGATAAAAGTTTGAGAAGGAAGGCTGGTCACAGAAAGAGACCTGAGCTGGAAATCATTCTGAGATGACACCACAGCAACAGAACAGGGATGCTCAGAGCACAACTTTGTCCCAAGATAGACCACAGAATAAACAAAGCTGAGCATATCCACTTAAGCATGCAAGGCTGCAAAGGGAAGGAAGTCAGAGGCTCAGAGAACAGCAGGCAGATTCTCCTGGTGGAAGCCACAGGGCTGAAACACAGTCTCGGTTTTCTATCATTTCTGGTTGGTTCCATAAATACATCCAACTCCAGTGTCAGTGTTTTTGGTTAAACAGGATGATTGATCGAAGAACGTGAGACAGTTTAGGCTGAAGTCAGGATTCTCAAGGAGCAGTCGGGAATCATCCTCTCCAGGACTGAATACAAAACACCATGACTGCTTTAAATCCTTGGAGCCATCACTCCGGAATTTTTGCAAGATACAACCATTCTGCTAACATTTGGTTACATTCCAGGTCCTCTATCCTAGCACCATTACAAAATCTCTTCCTTGTTACTCTTTAATCTATGATGGAAGCAAACCATTTTTTGACACCAGCACCACATAATCCAGCACAGTGGTAGGATGAAGAGAGCAAGCAAGACAAGTTTTCTCTGTAATTCCTTCACATGCTGCCCTAGGCATTGGCTCACACATGAACAAGTATATGTGAAGCAAAGAGCTTAGACAGCCAGACTCTGCAAACAAACAGAGGGCAGCAATGATAGATCCAAATGGCTATCGCTCCCCCATTTCATCATCCAATGAGTTTAGGTGTATTTTTTTACAGAGGATGAGTGAGGTCACTTACAGGAACACGCAGAATTTCTGGGCAGCTAAGTCACCACCAAGTCTTATTCCAACATGGAAGCCCTGTGATGGAGTCTCTCTTTCAGTTACTCTTCTGTTTCCTCTAGGTTCTAGCATTTTCTGTGACCACTTGTGGCTGGAGGGGAGCTGGAGGGAGTAATGACTGGAATCCCAGGTGACAGTCCTCCCTTCTGAGAATAGAGTTCTGTCCATTATCACAGACCTGTGGCTGTTTTCTCTTCTGACTCCATTGCCAGGGCTCCTGGGCCAGTTTTATCCCTACTCCAGGATGGCAAAAGGGCCATCACCTTCTCTTTGGAGGAAAAGGTCATATAACCACAGTGCAGTGCACTGTTTCCCTAAAAGTCTTAAGCTAGGAGTTCTCATGAGTCCTTCACTTTCTGGCACCACTGTTGGGGAGCTAGCTTCCCTTAGTGATGGACTCCTGCTCAAATTACTGACAATCCACTTAACTCTTAAGGGAAAGGGCAACTGTGTACTTGTATAATCTTAGAGTTCAAGGTACCAGATATGGCCACACAGAGGAGCCAGGCCCTCTGCAGAGAGAGTTACACAGAAGACAAAACACACCCAGAGCTCTCTCTTGCCTTCCAAGTCAAACAGAGTTCTGACTACTGTCAAACTTAACCAAGCCTATTCCTCTCCTTTGAGAATGAGTGACCTCTGGTAAGTAGGCAAGGTCGCTGTCTCGAGCACTTATATCCCAGACTGTCAGCTGATTCTGACAGGAGGGGCCTCGGGAATTATGACAAACAGGCAAGTGTCGAGATCTGGTCTTTCAAATGCTTTACTTTCAATATTGGGTTCATATAAGACAGTCACAGTGTCATATAATAGAGTCACAGCACACATGCAAAACCAAACTAGGGAGGCACACACTAAAAAAGCTACGGGTGCTACTATCCACATCACTCAGTCATTCATAAATACAACCTGTTCTTGGCTCAGGTTTGGGCTTGGACTTCTCTGTCACCTCTTTTGGTCTTGGCTGTGGCCTCAGCGAGTCTTGCTCCGCTGGCAATACCCAGTGCGGTGGGGTATTGGATGATCGTTTGCGTCTCATCAGAGTCCAGACTGGCGTGGAGTCGGGGGCCTAGTCATGATGGACTCGAGAGTGGAGTTTCTCTGGGGTTTTTAAGCTCACTTCCAACCAGGGAATGCCCTGGGGCTTCTCTATCTATCTATGGCACTCTTCACACACCACATATGTGGTTTCACTCTTTATCTAATAGTTAGGTTCTGTCCCTCTGGCCTTTTGCTAGGTCATCTAGCCTATGCTGGGTCCAGTCAGACCTCACAAGAATGCTCTTTACAGTCACATATGCCTCCCTCACTACCTTGAGGCATACAGCAAAAGTTTCATGTTAACTAAGTGAACTTCATGGAAATGCCACTTGCCCCTCCCCCATGAGCTGTGGTGTCAGGATACAGAGGAGCTGGGGAGCAGGGTGTTGCAGGGTAGTGAGTATGGTGGGTAGAAATGATTGAGAAGACTGTGTTGGAGGACAGCTCCTTTATTGAAATAGAGGATCTAGATTATTTAGCTTGGGTCAAGTGAAGGGGAGGAAAGGGACAGTTTAGGAAGTGCCACAGTGGGGTCAGTGGTTTCTCAGTGTATCAGGTAGATTATGAGACTGTCAATCACATGATTTCTAATAATAGAGTTCTCTGGTGGGGAAACAGAAACCTAACTTTTTATTATGTCTTGGATTTCCTCTCTATGGAGTTGAGGAGGCCCAGCCTGATTTGGATAAAGGAGCAGCCCAACTCCTGCAGTGCTCTAGGAGAGCTGTCCAGTGGTATTGTCTATGTTAGCATTTCTTCTAGGCTCTGCCCTAAAGTGACCTGGCAACAGGCAGTTATGCCTGACTCACTATGAAAGGGCCTGCCTGCCCCTTCCTCACACTCTTCTCTTGCTCTCTTCCCTTCTGTCCCTTCTCTTCATTCTCCCCCCCTCCACTTGCTCATAGCTGGAATCTACTCTTCTACTCTCTCTTTTCTCTCTCTCTCTCTCTCTCTCTCTCTCTCTCTCTCTCTCTCTCTCTCTTTCTCTCTCTGTTCTTCTCTCCCTTTTTCTGTCTCTACTCCCCTCAACTATCTTTCCCATGCCCTAAATAAACTCTATTCTATAGTATACAGTTTGTGGCTGTTCCCACAGGTTAAGGGATGCTAACAGAGGCAGCCCCAGGGCCTCCACCAAACACATCCCTGGCTTTCTCTTTCTTTTCATAAGAAACAACAGTCACGACCCAGGTATCTTATGCACCCAATAATAATCAAGCTTGTTTCAAATTTGACTCCAAATTGTGGTAGTGGTCTTCTTCTCACCAGGTTTCCTAACAGTGTGCAGCCAGTGTGAGGTTCAGCAGTCATGGGGAAGCATCTTTGCAGGAGCCTTTCCTATTAATAGTGGGTCAGCACTTTGTGCTTGTTCTTGTCTAAAAGTAACACTAGATTCTTCCCTTCACAGCTTCATAGAATTTTTCATATCCTCTTTTCTTATTATTTATGTGAGTTACAGCTTTATGAAAATCAGTCCATTTTGATTCTGAAAACCCTCGCTCAGTGTCTCCATCCTTCTGTGTGACGAGGTATGACAGTGCTGATGTTCTTTTATTTTTACTCTAGCTAAAGCCATTTCCAGGTTTAACTAGAATTTGATTTTTTTTTCATGGAGAATCTATTGAAAACTACCTCTCTCGATTCTAGGATGTCCTAGCTAACTTAGCCTTTGTTAAAAACTACCTGTTTGTGTGAAATGCCCCTCCAGCTGGCTAACCACTTATCTTAGCTTTTGTTAAAGTTGCTTGCTTTATTTAACCTGCTTACTTCAGAAGCCCACCCCACCCCTGTGGCTGAGATGTCAGGATGTGATTTCAGCCTTTAAAAACTCTACATTCTAGACCCTTGAGAATACAACTTGGTACTTATCACTTGAGTGTGGTCCCAGATGTTTGGAATAAAAACTTTCAATTCACTTTACCTTTAGTGTGAATGTGTGAGTGGCCATCACTGGGGAGCTTCCAGTAATAGCTGTAACATTGGCCTTGAAGTGTATAGAAGCCTTGGACATGGTGACACAAAAATTCAATGTCACCTCAAAGGGGACAAAAGATAGTTCCTTCTGAAGCCAAATATGAATGAGGGTGGTCTGGGAAAAAGCCTTAGGTTAAATCTGATAAGTTCTTTCTCTGCCAGCGAAAGACTCCATTTCAAGCCATATTTATATGCACATATATACAGGTTTATAGGAAAGGTACTCTTGGACAGATTCACTCTCTCGAAGGACCAAGGCCAGAGAAGTCACTCTGGGGAGGGAGAGAGAAAGAAAACAAGAAAATTCAAAACATGTGCAAAGAAAGAAAGAGAAGGAGAGAAGGAGAGAGAGAGAGAAAGCGGCAGAGGAGAGTTCAAAATATCTGGATTATATAGGGAAGACCCTCTTAGGAAAGGCAGCATAGCCTTGGATTTGGAAAGTACAGGGTTGGGGACAGGGTATTTCTGGTTAAGACTGAGTGATCCTGGGAAAACCTAGAGGACAAGTCTGCTTTGGTAGGTAAATTATGCACCTCAGTCTCTTGTATCCAGGGTTTGAAACTACGCAACTCCAAATTCAGTATATCAATACGATGAAGTTTTTATAATAACAAGAAGGAAAATCAAAATTGAAGTACTTTCCAAAAACACTAGTGAAAGAATCAAGTAAAGGTGTTAGAGGCAACTCAGGTCACCTCTGATACAGGCTCCAAGTGGTATCTGATGACTCATGGATTTCTGGTTGGAGGAAGATAGTGTAAGGGCCCCACGAAGGGAGGACCTCACCCAAGCCTTAGGAATTTGCAGTCACCCAGTAACTCACAAGACACTGAACTTGATGTAATCAGCAAGAGGTATATTTCGATCAACATGTTGAGGTCAAGATCCATGACCCATGCAGGGGCAGTGGATTCTGACCCCGGGCTTTGGAGGCAGAGAAAATTTAAAGGCAAAACCCACAAGGAAAAAACCACAGCCCAGGTAGGAAACCACAACCCAGGGGGAGTAAAGGAGAAGGTTATTGGAGAGTACCTGTGAAAAGTCCCAGCCCATTATTCATTTTTGACAGGGTACAAGTTACAGTCATGGGGAACATTTTGTATAGGCTATGTTCAAAGAGCCTATTTGTAATCAATTTTCTATCGTGTGGTCAGCCAAGTTCCTGAAACACAGAGCTCATGACCAAGCTGACCTGCACTCTTGGTTCTGCTCGGTCTGCTAGGAGTTTCTGAGAATTTTTAACCCTTTCAATAGGGTTTTATTAATGCATTCCTAAAGATTCTGTCAGTCACCAGGTATTAGGTGAGAAGGGAAGTGTCCAAGGAAGGGATATTTAGGGTGGTAAAGAAACCCTAAGACAAATGACAACAACTCTGACCCTGCAACACTGTAACCTCCGCACAGTCACATCATTCTGTTCTCTCACCAGCTTTGGAGATGATTCAGTGCAAGGTGCAGCTCTTTTACTGCAGTTTCCTTCAAAGTCCCCGTCCCCACTTCCTGGTACACACTGGTTTGCACTACTTAAGGCCTAGTAGAAAGAATATAATACCCTGGCCTTGGGAAGACACAGGACACTCTCGGTGCTCCAAAGATTAGAACATTTGATATCAATGTCCTTCCTTCTGCCTTTGAAGAGAGTTCCTTCATGTGGGCCTGTCAATCATCTGGCTCAGAGACTGTCCTCCACCTTGGGAAGGCTGTTTCACTTAAAGTCCTGCTACAATGTGATCTGGTTCTGTTATACAAAGGAACAGAGTACTGAATGGTCAGAACTTGGGATGCAGCCTAGAATTTGTGAAAGAAGTCAGGTGCAGAAGGTGTGTAGTGCTTGGCTCTGTTTACACAAAGGATCCTGAACAGATGAGTTTGTAAAGGTGGAGAAAGAGTGTCAGGGGTTTGAGGAGGGATGAAGAGTGTCTGCATAAATAGTTGAACCATTTTCCTGTGGAGGGAAGGAAAGGTGGGGTTACAGACAGCACAGACATGCTAGGCTTTTTGCCTGGGCACAGGGATTATGATCATGTGTCGTCCTGTTTGTACAGTAAGTGGGGTTCTTCATGAGCCACTTCTCCAGCTCAGGTTGGGCTCAGACTTATGTTCTTCCTGCTTGCATGTCCCCAGTGCTGGGATTGCAGGTCAGCACCACTGCAGCCAGATTCAATGTTTTATTCTTAAATCTGGAATCTCTGTTATTGCTTGTATTGTGGTATAAGACACCATCACCCAATCTAGGTCAATGGAGTTCTGTTTTGTAACAACTGTAGTTTTGTAACTGAACACAGTAGGTTTGACCCAAAGAAACGATTCAAGTAAGTCATGAAAACAGGAAATGAGAGTCCCAAAGCTCATCTCTCTAAACAAAGCAGGAGAGGACGGGAGAGAGTTACACTTTGGAGGTTGAGCTCCTATGTCAGGACAGAGGGAGGTCCAGCCTCAATCCCAAATTCAACTGCAGATTGGAGCACCCCTAGAGGCAGAATGTAGCATGGCAACCAGCAAGGTTAGTGTCTGGATGAGTGAGGACAATTGCTTTTGGTTGGTTCTAAGTGGCTCTGTTTGAAACAAAGAATTGTTTTTGAAACAAAAAATTGTCTGAAACAAAGAAGCACAGAAGCTGACAATTCTGCGGGAGAAGCAGCTCTCCTCCTTAAAAGCCAAAGAATTTGTCATTGAGTCACTAGCTCTTGAGATGAAACTGTGGATCTATTAGTGTCCATTTCATTTATTTTATGTTATCATTATTATTATTATTTTTGGTTGGTGTGTGAGGTAAGGATTCTGCTGTTACCCAGCTGTCCCAGCACCAGCATCTGCAAACACTATTATTCTCAATACAGACAGACATGACAGTACTGTTAAAAACCACCCTAGCATGTACCTGACTGTGTGTGACTGGACTCTGCTCGCTCCTGTGTGTGTCTTTCTATTACACTGGTTTTTGTTTTGTTTTGTTTTGGTTGTTTGAGACAGAATCTCAAGTAACACAGAAACTTATTGATGGCTCTAAGAATTTGAGAGTGCTCTTGAACTTCTCATCCTTGGTTCCCTGCATTCACAGTCCTGGGATTACAGGCTTGCTCCACCAAATTCTGTGACTTCCAGTTTCATGTGAACTCCATTTGGAACTGCTCCTTGCCTTTATCCTTCCCTCCTTTTTCTTCCTCATTCCATTCCTTTTTTTTTTTTGTCTCTTTACCCTGTATCCTCCACCTGACAATCTGAATTTGAGCCCTGGGATCGACACAGTAGAAGGAGAACTCCTGTAAGTTGCCGTGTGACCTCCACACATGCACCTGTCACATGCACATGAGCACATAACCATATATGATTAGTAAATAATACATAAAAATTATTAATAAATAATTAAGTAATTAAAACCCCTTACTAATTATAAGTCTAGAGTACCCTTCCATTTACTTAGGCCTGCCTTTATTTCTTTCAGGGTTTTTAATGTCTCAGGCTTCTGCTATGTCATTTAAACTCCTTCCTCGGTGTCTGCTTCTCCTTTAGGTTATTGTAAAGAACTGTTCCCTTCACTCCATCTTGCTCTTCATTGGTCGTCTATAAAATCATCACTGGCTTTGTGTGCACCTCATATCCTGCATTCTGGCTGATTTCCCCCTCAGCTCTTCCTGCTTATTACAGATCCTTATTGATGGCTCTGCTTCTCCAGGGAAATCCTTTAATACAGCGTGTGGAGAACAGGGAGTGGAGAACACACCTGTGATCCCAGCACCTAAGGACCTCAAGTTCAAGGCCAGAGTGACTTACAGAGGGGAAGGCAAGAGCCTGGGAGCCTTGTGGACAGAGTTAGTTCCTCTCCATGGCCAGCAGGTGGCACCTTCTTTCCAGTCTTCAGATGGTTTTCTTTGTACAGCTGCATGGCCTGATCTCTTCTTATGGGACACTATTCCAAAAGGGTAAGATCTGCTGTAATGGCCCATTTTGTCTTAGTTGAGAGTTGTTAATAGCCATGTGGCAATACAGCCAAGACACTAGGGACACTAGGAACTTGGGGCATCAACACATGAGACTAGAAATTTGAAGGTTAAAACCTTCTTTGAATTTTCTTCAGTTGCCTGTTCTGTCTGGTGCTGGTTTGTATATGCTTGGCTGAGGGAGTGGCACTGTAAGGAGGTGTGGCCTTGTTGCAGTAGGTGGGTCCAGGCCTGAGAGGTACAGAAGAGAGATCATACCAATGATGTAAGAGCCAAGAAAGAGTGGCCTCAGCCCCTCTCCTTCATTGGGTCTAGAACATCAAAGATTGAATATAAATTTTAGTATGTAATATCTCAGGAGTATTAGTGGAGAAGTGTTAGCCATGTAGAGGTTTGGGAGTGGACCAACCAATGAGCTGTTTAATGTATAATAAAATATAAGCCTGTATCTGTGTCTTTCATCTGAGAACCCACACTGGGGAAAGGAACACATGGCACCTACATTGGATCTATTTGTGTAGGATTAACCACCTACTGCAGTACTTATAGTTATCTGCCAAGCCATCTCTCTAGTCAAATCTCTCTAGTCTAGTTGTGTTAGTTACTTTTGTATTGCTGTGGTAAGACCATGACCAAGGCAACTTACAGAAGAGTTTATTTGGAGCCTTGCAGTTTCTGAGGCTTAGAGTCTATGACCATCCTGGCTCAGAATATGGCAGCAGGCAGGTAAGTGTGGAGCTGGATCAGTAGCTGAGAGCTTATATTTGATCTACAAGCATGAGGCAGACAAAGCTATTTGGGAATGGTGTGGGTTTTTGAAACTTCAAAGCCCACCCTCTGTGACAAGCCTCCTCCAACACAGCCACACCTCATAATTCTTCCCAAACATCTACTGGGGACCAGACTTCATACCTGTGAGCTTCTGGGATCAATTTCCATTCAAAGCATCACATTGGAATATGGTGGAAGACCAAAGAGAGGGACTGTAAAGATAAGGAAGGGGCAGGGAAGTGGCCCCTGGTCCCAGTGGGGGATTGTCTTTCAAGGGGACCCTCTTGAAAGACAGAACTAGGAAAGAGGCACACTTGGTACTGAGTTGCACATGCAGATTAAGGCAGCATTTCCTGAGGTAAAATGCATCTAGGTAAGGTCTACAAGGCCTGCAAAGATGGCTGATCCCAATGTAGAGAACAGAAAAGGTGACCTGATATCTCCAGAGGAGAAACTAACACACAGCATACCTCACTATTCTCTCTGTCTCTGTCTCTCTCTGTTTCTCTCTCTGTCTCCCTCTGCCTCTCTCTCTCTCTTTCTCTCTCTCCCTCTTTCTTTCTCTCTCTCTCTCTCACTGTTCCCTGTTTCTTTACCTGAGCAAGGTGCATCCACTGCCCTGTAAATCTTTGAGGAGAGAATGCAGACTCCAGCATGTGCCAAGCACCACAGTCTGGATGCACTGGGTTGTCTCAGGGCAAGATACCTGGCTGTGCAGGATCCAGTCAAGAGTGGCTCTGAGGAATCATGTCGCGACTACTCCTGGTGATCTGGGCATCTCTGGTGTGTGTGTGTAAAGAACCTTTCTGCCCCACGCTTGGCGCCAAAATGTAAAAGCCCCGCTTACTGGAGCCCCACGTTGGGCGCCAAACTGTAAAAGACCTTTCTACCCCACGCTTGGCGCCAAAATGTAAAAGCCCCAGCTGACTGGATCCCCTGTTCAGGCGCCAAACTGTAGCGGACCTTTCTGTTCCGCAGGTCCGGGTTTAGCGAGAGATAGAGTGGGGGGAAGAAGAGGAAGAGCGGCGAAGAATAGAGATAAGCCAGAGGATCTGTAGTAAAGTCTTCTTTACTGTCTCCACCATACACACACCACTACACCTACTACTACTACACCACACACTTCCCACACATACATACATACACATACACACACAACAAGG
The DNA here is from genome assembly GCA_030674055.1 of Rhabdomys pumilio. Taxonomy (NCBI): domain Eukaryota; kingdom Metazoa; phylum Chordata; class Mammalia; order Rodentia; family Muridae; genus Rhabdomys; species Rhabdomys pumilio. Next base: position 27,168,838 of record JANHMN010000012.1, on the reverse strand, counting down.
AAATTCTGGGTATTTATAGGCTTTTGCCACGTGCCTTGTAGGTGCTTGGATACCACGTGCTTTGCAGGTGTGGATATGACGTAAGCCTTACAGGCGTGGACAGCACGTGCGCCTTATAGGCATATATGGCGTAGATAGCACGTGGACAACACGTGCACCGCATGCCTTGTAGGTGTGGATACCACGTGCTCCTTGCAGCTGGGGGCACTAAACAGCAAAACAAGCTATATGGGATATCAGAGTGTGCTTCAGCTGTTGAAAACCAAGTCTCATGTCAGGGTATATGGCTCAAGATGGCTGCAAAGCTGATAGCTGCTTTCTAGCCGCTTTTTGCCTAAAGTCGGCTCCCAACACTCTGGTGTCTGTGGAGCTTGCCCAAGACGAGATTGCCAAGGTGGTGCCAGGTAAGGACTGGACAGGGGTCAACAGGAATGGGGAAGGTGTGTTGTGGTGGGGTTCTGGCCTGTGCTGCCCACCCACTACTTAACGTTTTTGTCTATAGCACAAACCTGTGCTGCTTCCAGTGCTTCACAGTTTCCTGGGCCAGTCAGTGTCAGCCCATAGAGTGTAATTCCAGCAAAAAAGTGTGTGTGTGAGCAACAGGGTTCTCATTTACATAGGTGAGTATTTTCTCAAGCCTGGACATCTCCAGGACTTCTGGCAAGGCTGGGTCCTGGTTCCACACCTGCAGGTCAACAGTTCTCTAGGTTCTGGATATTGCAGGAAGGGAGGTCAGAATTGTGGCCTCTTTTTCTCTCCCAATTGCCATGTCATTCATATGTCACTGCTTCTAGAACTCTCCCCAGGACAAAAACTCTGATGTGACATTGAATTCCCAAATGAGCCAGCCAGGCAGGGATGAGTTTTACAAGGCTACCCATTACATGTGTCATCGAGTGGGCTTTCAGAGGCAGTGGGTCCTTAGGTAAGGTCAGCCTTGGGATAACAAAAATAAATAAATAAATAAATAAATAAATAAATAAATAAATAAATAAAGCCAACACTTTGCTTGAGAAAAAGCTCTTCTGTGAGGTGATACAGCTCCACAAGCCAGTCATCTCAGACAATCTTTAGTGAAGGTCACTCAGACACTTCATTTCATGTGGACTGGGACCTTATATATATTTTGAGATGAGGTGGGTAGGTGCTTTGTCCTGGCTCAGTTAGGGATGCTCTATCTGCATGTGGTGCTCAGGTGTTGTCTCTAAGTGAGTGTTTGTCATGGTCCTCCTAGTGGGCTGTCTCAGTCAGTGTCCATGACAGGAATCTGGTCAGGAGCTAGTTCAAACTCCTGTTGTTCTCAATCATGAGATTTATAAAGGTTCTGAACTTTGCTACAACCTAACCAGTGCTTCTGTCTGGTGACATGATCCACTGCCCCGCAACTCCTCCTTTTCCTTTTCATAAAGGAGAGGTGTCATTGGAGTGACTGTCTCCTCTGTTGGGAAGAGTTTGATATTGAACCAAGACATGATTATCAGTGATCTTTGCAATGGTACTCATCTGCTGTTTTAAAAACTGGATGAAACAGGGTGCCCAAGGAAGCAATGCTCCAAGCTAGTGTGGGTTCAAGGAGGGGCAGAAGCCAAGCTACCAGGGGACTTGAGTATCATGGAGCAGGGTTGTCGGGAACATAAGGCCCCTGGAGTTCCCTGGAACTCTTTGGGCATTTGCACATCTTGTTCTACCAGCCCAGATTCATTGGCATAGAAGCAACATTCCTCCTCCAGCAGAACACAAGTCCCTCCCTGTTCAGCAGACAGTAAGCCCAGGGGCCTCCAGTTCTGGAGAACAACTCCTGCTAAGGTGGTTATCTGGCATGGAAGAGACTCAAGCTTGTCTGCAGTGGAGGGCACTGCCTGGTCAAGTTTGTTGTGGAAATCACTGGCCAGATGCTGTGTTTGGAAGAGGGCTGCTCTACCACTTCCTGTCCTGCCAAGTGAGACAGCAAGACCCAGTCCAACAGCAGAGGGATGAAGATCTCTCTCTGTTTCTTTGGCTTCCTCCCATCTGCAGGGCAACTTCTTCAGGTTCATAGAGATCAACCTTCAGAACAATTATTACAGGAGTGCAAAAGCCTTGAAAAGGAGGGGTTAATGCAGGAACCTGTAGAGCTTTGGCACCAGAGAAGAGCAGGGGGCTTAACTCATGGATTTGGTGATGGTAATGTACAGACATATGTAAGATTGGTTTTTGATGAGGGTCCTACAAGGCAAAAGGGGGAGAAATGCCCCCTTTAGGTTGAAGAGAGCAATGTCCTGTGCTTCCCTTGTGGGTAAGGGTCCATGGGGTTTATGAAGGAATTGTTAATGGGAACAGCTGCTAGTAGCAGTCAGGAGAGAGAAACACAGAAAAGCATTGGGAGGAGCTGGGTGGGTGGTTAAGGGAAGGAGGTCAGTGCGTATTGGGTGTATTATAGCCGGGAGAGGGTAGCTCGGAGTTCTTTCTGAGACTGATTTTCCTATTGAAGAATATTAACATGGGTAAAGAGTAATTTGAAGGTGGGGAAAAGTTCATGAGAGACATGTAGGTCAGCTGTGGGGTATGTCACATAGCCATTAGAGAAGAGTGGACCCATGACTCTGTTTGCCAACATTCATCCCATTAGTTGCTGAAGGAAAGCTGAAAATGAGTTTTAAGGTTGGTGAGCATGATGCCACTATGACTGGTGGATTCCATTCTTCAGCCCCAATATCTGCAGCCTCCACAGATGGAGATCTCCTGGAAACATTCACCTGTGTTCTGATAAGGAAAAGTAGAGGAAAGGACTGGGGCTAGTGCAGATGCAATCTAGGTGTGGGGAGATCTCAATCCTGGTCTGACATCCATCAAGTGGGCAATCCTGGGTAAGTATGAGTTTGTTGTGTTTCTGTAGAGAAGACTCTCTAATGGTAAATGTTGGGAAGGTTGAGAGAGGCTGAGCATTAGCAGAGTTAGAATGAAGAATGACAAAAACAGCCAAGAGAACAGAGGACAGGGAAGCTTGTGTAGGGCACATGGCCTGGACAGCAGTCACCAGGTCATGGATGTCCTTCCAGGAGATCATGTTGTTCCTTTGGGAGTGGCATTTTTCTGTCTCCTCTTCCTCCTCCTTCTACCCTTTTTTTACTCTTCCTTGCCCTCCTCCTTCTCTCCCTCCCTCTCCTTTTCTTCCTCTTCTTCTGTCTTCTCCTACTCTTTCTCCACTTCTTCATCTTCATCCTCCTCCTCCTCTTCCTCCTCCTCCTCCTCCTCCTCCTGCTCAGGCTTTGATTTGCCAGTGAGAGGCAGGTCATCTTCTTGGTTCGTGGTATGGTGTTGGACATTTCTGGCAGGAACCCAGATAGGTGTAATATGGTACTCTGGGAAAACACAAACGAAACACCTCTCAGTTTTAAGGAGAGGATCTGGTCCTTCCCAAATTCCATCCAGAGGACCATGCCATCATACTAGAATCAGGGTGGAGTTGGTCAATTTTGGTGTGTGCCAATGGAGAACGATAGGAGAATGTTTAGAGTTTTTGTAGTTGTTAAATAAGTTTGGCGTAGCCGGGCAGTGGTGGTGCACGCCTTTAATCCCAGCATTTGGGAGGAAAAGGCAGGTGGATTTCTGAGTTTGAGGCCAGCCTGGTCTACAGAGTGAGTTCCAGGAGAGCCATGGCTATACAGAGAACCCTGTCTTGAAAAACCAAAAAAAAAAAAAAAAAAAAAAAAAAAAAAAAAAAAAAAAAAAAAGTTTGGTGTAGTCATACCTATCTCTAATGGTAAGTCTGGGATAGGGGTGGGGTGGTAGGTTGTTTTTTTGTTGTTGTTTGTTTTGTTTTGTTTTAGAAGATAATCTTTTAGGGTTTGATTTGTTCTTTCTACTATTCATCTGCCCTGGGGATTGTGGGAGATCCCTGTGTGATGGGCAATTTCCCTTTGTGTGCAGAAAATATTGAATTGAGAGCCAATGAAGACAGGTCCATTATCGATTTTTATCTTGAGGAATGCCCATGATGGAAAAGATAAAGAACATATGATGAATTAACCTTTTTAAGTTTTTACTTATTTGGTCTGTAGCCCATATAAAGTGTGAGTATATATCTATGGCAACAAAAGCATATTTTTGCCTCCCAAGTTTGGCAATATGGGTGACATCGATTTGCCATCGATTTGGCCTTGGGGATTGGTGTCATCCTCTGTAAAGCTGGGGTGGGAGTGAGGGGTGCACAAGGGGAGCATGTTGTTGTTGTCCTTGGAGTTGAGGACGGGGATGTGGGGAAGAGGGTAGGGAGCCCATTTATATTTGTGTTTGTACAAATGCAATTGGTCTGCTTGCTCAGTGGAGGCTATGAATGTTTCTGTTGAGGTTGGTTGTTCAGGGAGTGTATTTCTCTCAGATATCAGGCCTAGCAGGGGACTGTGAGATCTGACATGCTGGATGTAGATGGGAGAGCCCCTTTCCTGTAGGAGGGGGAAAACTTGTGTGAGTTGAGGGGAGAGTGGGTTGGCACATAGTTTGACAAAGGATCTTGACAACCAGGGGAGCAAACTGACAGCATATACACTGTCTGAAAAGACAGTGACTTCCTTCACGTGCTAGAGAGATAGCATGTGATTCTTTATGCTGGGAGGAGCTGTGGGGCAGCTCTCTGAGTCTGAGAATAGGAGGTTCATCCTCAGGGGAGTAGTATATTACTGATGCAGCTCCCCTCTTTTCCTCATTGGTAAATATTGAGGGGCTCCAACTATGGGCATTGGGGGGCAGAGATCACAACAGAGGGAGGAAAGAGACCCATGTTTCATCGGGGTAATGGTTATCAATTTGTCCTGGGAATCCTATTAAGTTGATAGCAAAGCAGGAGTGATTTTTGATTAGCCCTTGAATATGGAGACTGAGATGGGGGTGACAAGGAAGACAGGTTCTTTTCCTACAGTTTGTTGGGCTCTGTCCCTGCCATTTTAAATCATATTAAAGACTGCATCCATCTCATTTAGAAATCTGGATGCACCACCCAGCGGGGTGTGGTGCCATCCCAGCATGCTCTGGGGTTGGTATAGGGCTACCAGACAGAAGAACTGGCAAGGTAGTAAATAGCAAAGATCCCTGACCAAACTCATCACTGAGGACAGCAGCAGTTCAGTCTAGCTTCTGACCAGGTTCCTATCCTAGAGTTCATGACCATGACACCCCACTAAGAGGACAATGACAACTAGCCTAGGGGTCTCTATGCTAATGAGGTTTCTAGGGGCTCCGGGTGTTTGACCTATATGCATCCCTCCCTAGGCATCCCTTCCTGCAAAAAGTGTTTAATCTTTGGTTCCAACTGAGTAAGCCATATGCATCTTCATGTACCATGAATAAGGCTGTTTGAACAAGCAAGGACTGTCTCCTTCATGGAGGAGCACCATGGGGGAGGCCTTTGTCATACAGAGCTGTACCTACTTCTAAGGCCAAAGGCCCCTCAGTACTCCTGGCACTCACCCTGAGCTAAGCCAGATCACCCTACCGCCACCCCACAACACCTCATCACAGGCCAGCTGTCCTCGGGGCTCTCGTTACCAACTCCTTGCAGTCCTCAGTGGCCACTGGGTACAAAGAAGGATGGGAACCCCATTTTCAAATCTCTGGTTCTTAGACTTGTCTGGGTGCTCAGGAGTTTGAGAACCAAAGGGTGACACTGGGAGGCAGGGCCACGTGCACCCCTAGTGGCAGACGCTGTCATAGCAGTCAGAGCACATTTTAACTTCCAAGTCAATGATAT
>JANHMN010000012.1:27139352-27158113 GCA_030674055.1 Rhabdomys pumilio | reverse complement strand
TGCTAAAAACTGTTAGACTTCATTCCTAAAGCTAGACACCAAGGTCTCTTCCCTTATGGAACCACTTCCTCCCCCTGAGACTGACTACCAAGGTCCAGCTCTCAAAGTATAAGTCCAGCAATCAAAAGTCCCCTTTGCTTACCTAATTAGTAGCACAATTAAAATGAAACAGCTCATGCTAATATAGGGTTTCCCATGTGCCTATGGGCCATGTTTGTCTCCTCTCTACTCCAGACGTAGTCCTTCCTTCCCCAAGAGAAATACTGAAGACCACCAGCCTAGGGACGATAGCACCCACAATGGGCCTTTCCCCTTCTTCACTAATTGAAAAATTGCTTTACAGCTGGATCCCATGGAGGCGTTTCTACAAGGGAGGCTCCTATTTTTGTGATAATTCCAGCTTGTGTCAAGGTGACACCCAAAAGCAGACAGTATAAGCCTGAAAATAAAAGCCTCAGCCCACCCAAACCAAGTGTTTTTCAGGAGCTAGTTAGTGTGTCAGGCTGAAAAGGCAAAGATATGAACTGGCAGGCAGGACTCGGTGGACTCAGTGTAGCAAAAGAAAAACAGAGATCTTGGCTTTAGAACAAATGGTTTATTGGACTCAACAGTGAGACATTGAGTGGCATACCTGGGAACCCAGCCTGACCCCAGATATTTATGTCTGGACAGTGATGTCACAACACCTTGGACTTCTGCCTCAACTCTGTGCTGTCCAGGTGCCTCCAGGCCCAAGAACAGCAAGCCACAACAAAATGGCATTCCAGGAAGTACAGATCTAAAAGCCCTAGAGAGAAGTGGGGAACCTACCCAGCTATTTAGGGCCTATAATGTTGAAACAAGGTATTCTACACCTTCCCCCCACCTCAGAGATTTTATAACTCATAATTCATCAGTGGAAGCCTCCAGTAAGGAGTGATTACACACAAGAACAAAAGGACAAGGGTAGAGGTGGTGGAAGGACCATCACAGCAAGGACTGGAGGAGGACTGAGCCCAGGCTGAAGAGAAGCACTCCTGCCCTAGTCCAGATGCTGCCTTCAGTGGGAACTGCTGCATTGCAGAGGTCTGTCTTGCAACAGGAAGTCTTCAATTTGACAGGAGCTCCCAGCTTCATGGCAGTTTCAATATCAGTAGGACAAATGGGAAGGCACTGATTGCTCTTTATTTTTTTTGTGATAGGTCCTGCAAGACATCAGGGAGTGACTCACTTCTGATGCAGGGACAACAGAACATCCCCAAGTTTTGGCCACATGGCACTAGGCCTGGATGGGCCAGACTTGTCTCTAAGGCATGTTGAAGACAAACATGGTATCTCATGCTTGTAATTCCAGAACTTGCAAGACTGAGGCAGGAGAATTTTTATGAGTTCAATCCCAAACTGGGCTACATGAGAACTTCTAGGCTATCCTGGGTCTAGAGACCTTCTTCAAGTAATAAGTGAAAGAAAAATCAATACCGTAGGCTGGTAAGGAGGCTTGGTGCATAAAGTGCTTGTGTGCACAAGCATGAGCCCACAGTTCTGATCACTAAAGCCCATTTCAAGTTGGGCAGGCATGGTGGCCTACATGTATCTCTGTGCTAAGGACACAAAGATGGAGATCTCTGAGGTAAATTCACAGGATAGACCAGCTCAACCTGCAAGTTTGCAGTTCAGTTTAAGACCCTATCTCAGTAAATAAAATAGATTTCACAAAAAATACTCATCAACTTTTGGGTTCCATAAACTGGTACCTCCCCAGGGCATGTACATCCACACGTGTACACACATGTGCCCTTACACACAGTGTGCTGGGGAAGCAGCTCAGTCAGTGAAGTGGAAGTCCAAGGATGCAAGATCCATCCCCTGCAACCATGTAAAGAGATGGCCAAGCGTGGGAGTGTGGGTTATGATCTCAGTGCTGGGGGCAGGGAATCAGGAGTTCCTAGGAACTCTCTGCTACCTCCCTCCTCCCCACCCTCAGCATCTTTGGCAAATCCTAGGACCCAGAGAAAGATTTTATCTCCAAAAACAAGGTGGTTGGGACTGGAGACTTGGCTCAGCACTAAAAGCACTTGTTGCTCTTACAGGAGCCCAAGGTTTGGTCCCCAGACCCCACATGGTGGTTTACAACCATCTTTCATTCCAGTTCCATAGGAAGCAAACCTCGTTTACATAAAAAGTAAAGAATGCCTAAGGAATGGTACTTAAGGATGTCCTCAGACCATTACTTTCATTACATTACATTACATTACATTACATTACATACATTCATACATGTGCACCCATGTATATACACACACACACACACACACACACACACACACACACACACACACACCACACACAAAGACACAGCACAGTGTAAGATCACCCACTAGCATAGCACAAAGGGCAACCAGCCTCTCAGACTCCTGAGTTCCCCAGGCAGTTATATCTATTAGACGTACTCCAGGAGACAGGCTGGCTGTGGTCAGGAACAGGAAACTGGATAGCAGGGTGGGGCTGCTCCTGCCTTGTCTATCTGGAGGATATGCCTGAAAGTGGCACTTTGGAGGATCTGAAATGTCCTAAGGTGTATTCTACCAGCTTTCCTAAATCATTCATTTAGCTTAATGTCCAGATTCCTTCATGAAATGCAGACTCACTCAATGCTTCCAGGTCTCATGGTCCATCATTGACCCCATGAGACCTCAGGCATAACATACAAGCAGGAGCATCATATGCATACACAGGAGACAGAGGAGATGGTGAACACCATGCATGCCAATGGGCAGTCCTCAGGATCCTCATCCCAGCATATTCTTGAATACCAACAGCCCCCACTTTGCAGGAGTCCCACTCCAACCCCAGGACAGCTTGACTTGGAGGGAAGGGAACCATGGTCCATAACAAGTGACCAGACCTGACTTTTCTCCAAAGCCAACCTCACCCATTTTTATATAGGTCACTTACCCACAGTAACTTCTGCCACCTGAGTCACACAGAATGCATCAGGGTAGGGGCAGGCCATTATTGATGGGCAGGAATCCTCAAATGGGACTGCCGTGCATTTGTAGCACTTTAGACCCTGAGCTGAGAAAGAAGCCAATACATGATGGTTAGGGTATTCCCTTCCTAGCCCAGACTTCTCCTCTACAACTGGCTTTACTGCCACATAGCTGCTGGCCACTAGGACAGAGCAAGGACATTTCTGCCCAGTCACCTCCACCAAAAGCAAAAGTGAACCAAGAGCCACAGTTAATCAATATGCTCAGTCCTGCTGTCTCACCTAGACAGCCCACATGAGAAACCTGCACCCCAAGACAAATTAGAGAGACAGTCACCATATTGAGAAGACAGAGATACCAAATGTCTGCTGAAGCACTGAGTAGGTATGTAAGTATGTACTGGGGTCACCAGATGGGAGCGCTGTTCTGACCTGTCCCACCCTAACCCTGCAGAACTGGGCCTTGGGTCTCTGAGCATGACAGAGCACTGAACTTCCCAGAGTCCAGCGTAAAGCTGAGGCTCACCATGAGTCCTCCTGCAATACAGATGTATCTAGAATTATAGGCAGATCTGAGAACTGGGATCCTCTTAGAGTAGGGAAGTTCTAGCATTGGGGCATCATGTGGCTTGGGCTGGGGTATAAGATAAAGTCAAATGCTATTCGTTAAGCATTTCAAATCCCTTGAATTGGCATCTGGGTCAGAAAAAGAAGTCTCTGCTAGTTTGTGTGCACACAGGCTAGTATCCTGTCTGGGAGGCCAGGGCAACATGGTATTCTAAGGACAGTGTGCTCTGGTGGCCAGGGTTTGTGGCAGAGGGAGTGAAGTCCCACAGATCTTCTAGCAAGTTTGCAGATGCAGCAAGCAAGTACCCCAGCACAGGAAGTTCCACCCACCAAGACTCAATCCCAATGCCCTGACCTCAGCACACCTCAGGCACTGGGCACACAATGGAGGTATAGGTGTACCCACAACCCTGAGGCCCTTTTCCATCTCCATTGTACCCTCCTGCACCACTCTCACATTCCATCTCACCTCTTTGTGAACACAGTAGGGCCACAAGAAGGATGAGCATACAAGACTGTGTAGCATGAGAATGGTTCATCCTCGTAGAATGGGTGCACAGATAAAACCTAAGAAGTTGAAGCCAGTTAATACATCCCAATCACATCCTTGGGCTCTCACACCACTCAGGCACATAATTTTCCTGTCTCTCTCTCTCTCATCTCTCTCTTTCTTTTCATTTTTTTTTTTTCGAGACAGGGTTTCTCTGTGTAGCCCTGGCTGTCCTGGAACTCACTCTGTAGACCAGGCTGGCCTTGAACTCAGAAATCCGCCTGCCTCTGCCTCCCAAGTGCTGGGATTAAAGGCCTGTGCCACCACTGCCCGGCTCTGCCTACTTCTCTAACTAAACAGGCATCCAGTTTTTCCTTCTGAATCCCAAAGTCTCACCCACAGTCCTATCCTGAGGACTCTTCCCTTTGCCACCCAGCAGCTCCCTCCTGACACCAGTCCTTACTTCCTCTCTGACCAGGTTGCAGGCAGAGCAGAACAATCAGTCAGATGTGGACTGAAATAAGTACTCTATCTCTCAGCCCCTCCCATCAGCATCCTGAAGGAGGGTTTTTGGTACTCCCGCTAGGCCAACATGGCTATTGTGTAAGAGTTAACCAGATTTGTATAGCAGTGAGGAAGGGAGGACCTTGCAGTTGGGGAGGGAACTTGATGCTGGAGGATTTTGAGTACATGAGGGTGGGGCCATGTTTGGCTTCTGCTTGTCCTTCAGAAAACAAGGTAAGGAGGCAACTTGCACAGTCTTTTCCTAGTTTTTGTTTTGTTTCATGTTTTTTTTTTCCTTTTGAGACAGTTTTTCTGTGTAGCTTAGTGTAGCTGCCTGTAGTCACGATCATCAGGTTCTCCTGAGACGAAGTCTAGGGATTAAGGGAAGGAGGGTGAGAGAAACGTAGGGGCCAAGACAAAGTATTCTGATCAAGGCCCAAAGTTTAATAATTTGCTTTCACATATAAAGGGGAAGCCCCACCTCCCAGAGACTCTTCTTGGTACCACCCAGGGGCTAGGTGAGGAGATAGTTAGTAGTCTGGAAGGTGTCAAGGCTAGCTCAGCAGGCAGTCCATTCTTCTTAGCTCTGTAGCAGACCTCAGGGCGCCAAGACTGGCAAGGCAATGCCTCCTTCTAGGTCATATTGTTGTTTGGTCTTGTTGTGGTCAATGACTTGCAGGCCTGCTCAGGCCTGGGGGAAAGGGACAGCTTAGTCTGTCCTGGGATTTGCTCAATAGACCAGGCTGGCTCAAATTCATAACTATCAAAAGGGTGTTCAGCAGCATCTGCTGCTTCTGTCACCACCACTTGTGTCTTCCCAGTTTCTAAGTAGAGGTTATGGACTGCAGTGACTCAGAGCCCACTGCCCTCCTTCCTATAAGTCAGCAAACAACTGACAAATACCCGGAGACCGGCTCTGGTGTGCAAGTCACCAACAAGGTCTTGAATCCACAAAGTGAGATTCCTGAGCCAAGAATTAACTGACAACTGGCATGTAAGTTACTAAGCAGTGTCTGATGTGTTTGGGTGATAGATGGGGCTTCGGGTGTTGTGAGCATGTGGTAGTTAGAGCCAGGGATGCTTTTCATAGCATAAGGCAGTCTTCTGCAGAGGATGAATTACCCAGTGTCCCCACAGCCCAGAAGCCTCCATGGAGAAGCCACATGCTCATTCTCCCTACTCCAGTTTGTATGTTGTCTGTCCCTACACCTATTAGGTCCTAGTCGAGTGTTTCCCACAAAGGACTGCCTGGCCTTTATGACACCATATGTGGTAGAGTAATATTCTAATAACTAATGCCTTACTAATTCACTAAATATTGATGACATCTGTGGCCCAGCCCTTGGATGAGCAGCAGGGCCCCCAGAGCAAGCCAGAGTCTGAGTTTACTAACATCATGGAGCAGAGCCCAGTGAGTAGCCCCACTTAAGTGTCTGCAAGGCACTGATAAAGGTTAGAGAAAGAAGGCTGGGCACAGAAAGATACCTGAGCTGGGAATCATCCTGAGATGACACCACAGCAACAGAACAGGGATGCTCAGAGGACCACGTTGTCCCAAAATGGACCACAGAATCAGCAAAACTGAGCACATCCACTTAAGCAGGCAAGGCTGCAAAGGGAAGGAAGCCAGAAGCTCAGAGAACAGCAGGCAGATTCTCCTGGAGGAAGCCACAGGGCTGAAACACAGTCTTGGTTTTCTATCATTTCTGGTTGGTTCTACAAGTACATCCAACTCCAGTGTCAGTGTTCTTGGTTACACAGGATGAATGATCAAAGAAAGAGAGACACTGTAGGCTCAAGTCAGGAGTCTCAGGAAGCACTGGGGAATCAGTCTCTCCAGGACTGAATACTAAACCCCAAGAGGGCTTCAAATCCTTGGAGCCATCACTCCGGAATTTTTGCAAGATACAACCATTCCACTCACATTCGGTTACGTTCCAGATCCTCTATCCTAGCACCATTACACAATCCCTTCCTTCTTACCCTTTAATCTATGATGGAAGCAAACCATGTTTGACACCAGCACCTCATAACCCAGCACAATGGTAGGAGGAAGAGACCAAGCAAGAAAGTTTTCTCTGTAATTCCTTCACACAGAAAGAGTAGAAGAGTAGATTCTAGCTATGAGCAGGTAGAGAGGGGGGGAGGGGATGAAGAGAAGAGACAGTGGGTTAAGAGAGGAAGACAGCAAGAGAAGAGTGTGAGGAAGGGGCAGGCACGGCCTTTTATAGTGAGTCAGGCATAACTGCCTGTTGCCAGGTTACTTTGAAGCAGAGCCTAGAAGAAATGCTAACATAGACAATACCACTGGACAGCTGTCCTAGAGCACTGCAGGAAAGGGCTGCTTCTGTCTCTCTTCCTCTATGCTTTTCTCTGCCTCTACTCCTTGAATTCCCCTCGCTATGTCTTAAATAAACTCTATAATACTATACAGTCCTATGGCTGGTACATCAGGGGAAGGAATACCTCAGCATAGGCCCCCAGAGGCATCCCCTTGGCCTCCACCAAACACATCTCTGGCTTTCTCTTTTTATTCATAACAAACAACAGTCACTACCCAGTTCTATTACGCATCCAATAATAATCAAGCTTGTTTCAAATTTGGCTCCAAATTGTGGTAGTGGTCATTCTCACTGGTTTCCTAACAGTGAGCAGCCAGTGTGAGGTTCAGCAGTCATGGGGAAGCATCTTTGCAGGAGCCTTTCATATTAATAGTGGGTTGGTGCTTTGTGCTTGTTCTTGTCCAAACATAATACTAGATTATTCCCTTCACAGCTTCATGGCGTTTTTAATATTCTCTCTTTCTTGTTATTTATGTGAATTACAGCTTTACAAAAGTCAGTCCATTTTGATTCTGAAAACTCTCGCTCAGTGTCTCCATCCCTCTGTGTGATGAGGCATGACAGTGCTGATGTCCTTCTATTTTTACTCTAGCTAAAGACATTTCCAGGTTTAACTAGAATCTGATCTTCTTCATGGAGAATTCATTGAAAACTACCCTCCTCTCTTCTAGGATGTCCTAGCTAACTTAGCCTTTGTTAACTACCTGTTTGTGTGAAACACTCCTCCAGCTGGCCAACCATTTATCTTAGCTTCTGTTAAAAGTGCTTGCTTTATCCTTCTTACTTCAAAAGTCATCCCCACCCCCACCCCTGTGGTTCAGATGCCAGTATGTGATTTCAGCCTTTAAAAACTCTACATTCTAGACCCTGGAGAATACAACTTGGTACTCATCACTTGGGTGTGGTCCCAGATATCTGGAATAAAAACTTTCAGTTCACTTTACCCTCAGTGTGAATGTGTGAGTGGCCATCACTGGTGAGCTTCCAGTAATATCTATTACATAGGCCTTGAAGTGTATAGAAACCTTGGAAATGGTGACACTAAAATTCAGTGTCACCTCATATGGGACAAAAGATAGTTCTTTCTGAAGCCAAATATGAATGAGGGTGGTCTGGAAAAAAGCCTTAGGTTAAATCTGATAAGTTCTTTCTCAGCCAGTGAAAGACTCCATTTCAAGCCATATTTATATGCACATATATGCAGGTTTATAGGAAAGGTACTCTCGGACAGATTCACTCTCCCCAAGGACCAAGGCCAGAGAAGTCAATCTGGGGAAGGAGAGAGAAAGAAAAGAAGAACATTCAAAACATGTGCCGAGAAAGAAAGAGAGAAAGAGAAGGAGAGAGAGAAGTTGGAAGAGGAAAGTTCAAAATATCTTCATTATATAGGGAAGAGGCTCTTAGGAAAGGCAGCCCAGCCTTGGGGCTGGAAAGTACAGGGTTGGGGACAGAGTATGCCAGGTAAGGACTGAGGGATACTGGGAAAACCTAGAGGCCAGGTGTGCTTTGATTGGTAAAGTATGCAACTCAATCACTTGTACCTAGGGTTTGAAACTAAACAACTCCAAATTCAGTGTATCAATACCATGAAGTTTTTATAATAACAAGAAAGAAAATCAAAATTGAAGTACTTTCTACAAACACTAGTGAATGAATCAGGTAAAGGTGTTAGAGCCAACTCAGGTCACCTCTACTACAGGCTCCAAGTGGTAGCTGATGACTCATGGGTTTCTGGTTGGAGGAAGCTAGGGTTTTATTCATGCATTCCTAAAGATTCTGTGAGTCACAGGGTGTAAGGTCAGAAGGGAAGTGTCCAAGGAAAGGCTATTTGTGTGGTAAAGAAACCCTAAGACAAATGACAACAACTCTGACCCTGCAACACTGTAACCTCCGCAGTCTCCTCATTCTGTTCTCTCACCAGCTTTGGAGATGATTCAGTGCAAGGTGCAGCTCCTTTACTGCAGCTTCCTTCAAAGTCCCCGCCCCCACTTCCTGGTACACACTGGTTTGCACTACTTAAGGCCTAGTAGAAAGAATATAATACCCTGGCCTTGGGAAGACACAGGACACTCTGGGTGCTCCAAAGATTAGAACATTTTATATCACTGTCCTCTCTTCTGCCATTAAAAAGAATTCCTTCAGGTGGACCTGTCAATCACCTGGCCCAGAAACTGCCCCCTTGGGAAGGCTGATTCACCTAAAGCCCTGCTACAATGTGACCTGGATCTGTTATACAAAGGAACAGAGTACTGAATGGTCAGAACTTGGGATGCAGCCTAGAATCTGTGAAAGAAGTCAGGGGCAGAAGGTGTGCACTGCTTGGCTCTGTTTACACAAAGGATCCTGAACAGATGAGTTTGTAAAGATGGAGAAAGATTGTCAGCGGTTTGAGGAGGGATGAAGAGTGTCTGCAGAATAGGTGAGCCATTTCCTGTGGAGGGAAGGAAAGGTGGGGTTACAGACAGCACAGACATGCTAGGCTTTTTACCTGAGTACAGATCATGTGTCGTCCTGTTTGTACAGTAAGTGGGGTTCTTCATGAGCCACTTCTCCAGCCCAGGCTGGGCTCAGACTCACATACTTCCTGCCTGCATGCCCCCAGTGCTGGGATTGCAGGTCAGCACAACCACAACCGGATTAAATGTTTTATTCTTAAGTCTGGAGTCTCTGTTATTGTTTGTATTGTGGTGTAAGACACCATCATCCAATCTAGGTCAATGGAGTTCTGTTGTGTAACAACTGTAGTTTTGTAATTGAACACAGTAGGTTTGCCCCAAAGAAACGATTCAGGTATGCCAGGAAAACAGGAAATGAGAGTTCCAAAGCTCATTTCTCTAAACAAAGCAGTAGAGGAAGGGAGAGACTTACACTTTGGAGGCTGAGCTCTTATGTCAGGGCAGAAGGAGGCCCAGCCTCAATCCCAAATTCAACTGCAGATTGGAGCACCCCTAGTGGCAGGATGTAGCATGACAACCAGCAAGGTTAGGGTCTGGATGAGTGAGGACAGGTGCTTTGGGCTGGTTCTAAGTGACTTTCTTTGAAGGCCATTATCTGAAACAAAGAAGCACAAAAGGTGACAATTCTGAGGGAGAAGCAGCTCTCTTCCTCAAAAGCCAAAGAATTTGTCATTGAGTCACTGCTTAGCTCTCTAGATGGAACTGTGGGTCTATTAGTGTCCATTTTATTTAGTTTATTTTATGTTATTATTATTTTTATTATTATTATTATTTTTTGGTTGGTGTGTGAGGTAAGCATTCTGCTGTTACCCAGCTGTCCCAGCACCAGCATCTGCAAACACTATTATTCTCGACACAGACAGACACGGCAGTACTGTTAAAAATCACCCCGGTATGTACATGACTGTGTGTCTGGACTCTGCTCTCTCCTGTTACACTCTATTACACTGGTTTTTGTTTTGTTTTGATTGTTTGAGACAGGATCTCAAGTAACCCAGAAACTTGCTAAGAATTTGAGGGTGATCCTGAATGTCTCATCCTTTGGTCCATGACTTCACAGTCCTGGGATTACTCGCTTGCCCCACCAAATCCTGTGACTTCCAATTTCATGTGAACTCCATTAGGAGCTGCTCCTTGCCTTTTTATTTCCCTTCCCTTCTCCCTCCCTCCCTTCCCACTCTCCTGTCTCTCCACCCTGTACCCTTACCTGACTATCTGATTGTGAGCTCTGGGATCCACACAGTAGAAGGAGAACCCCTTTAAGTTGCCTTGTGACCTCCACACATGCACCTGTCACATGTACATGTGCACATAACAATATATAATGAATAAACAATACATAAATTATCAATTAATAATCAAGTAATTAAAACTCCTTACTAATTATAAGTGTAGAGTACTCTTCCATTTACTTAGGCCTGCCTTTATTTTTTCAAGGTTTTTAATGTCCCAGGCTTGTGCTATGCCATTTAAACTCCTTCCTCGGTGTCTGCTTCTCCTTTAGGTTATTGTAAAGAACTGTTCCCTTCACTCCGTCTTGCTCTTCATTGGCCGTCTATAAAATCATCACTGGCTTTGTGTGCACCTCACATCCTGCATTCTGACTGATTTCCCCCTCGGCTCTTCCTGCTTATTACAGATCCTTATTGATGGCTCTGCTTCTCCAGGGAAATCCTTTAATACAGCGTGTGTAGAGCAGGGCGTGGAGAGCACACCTGTGATCCCAGCACCTAAGGACCTCAAGTTCAGGGCCAGAGTGGCTTACAGAGTGAGAGGCAAGAGCCTGGGAGCCTTGTGGACAGAGCTAGTTCCTCTCCATGGCCAGCAGGTGGGACCTTCTTCCCAGTCTTCAGTTGGTTTTCTTTGCACAGCTGCATGGCCTGATCTCTTCTTATGGGACACTAGTCCAAAAGGGTAAGATCTGATGTAATGGCCCATTTTGTCTTACTTGAGAGTCGTTAGTAGTCATGTGGCAATACAGCTGAGACACTAGGAACACTAGGGACTCAGGGCTTCAATATATGAGGCTGCAAAATTTGAAGGTAAAAACCTTTGAATTTTCTTCAGTTGCGAGTTCTTGTTTGTGCTGGTTTATATGTGCTTGGCCCAGGGAGCGGCACTGTTAGAAGGTGTGGCCTTGTTGCAGTAGGTGGGTCCAGGTCTTAGAGGTACAGAAGAGAGAGCATAACAATGATGTAAGAGCCAAGAAAGAGTGGCCCCAGTCCCTGTCCTTCATCAGGTCTAGAACATCAAAGATTGAATATAAATTTTAGTAAGTAATAGCTTAGAAGTATCAGTGGAGAAGTGTTAGCCATGTGAAAGTTTGAGAGTGGCCCAACCATTGAGCTCTTTAAGGCATAATAAAATATAAGCCTGCGTCTGTGTCTTTCTTTTGAGAATCTAGAACAGTGGGGCAAGGAACTCCTGTCACTAACATCTGATCGATTTGTGTAGGGATAATCGCCTACTGCAGTACTTATAGTCATCTGCTGAGCCATCTCTGCAGTCCCATAAATTATTGTTCTGTTAGTTACTTTTGTATTGCTGTGGTAAGACCATGACCAAGGCAACTTACAGAAGAGTTTATTTGGAGCCTTGCAGTTTCTGAGGCTCAGAATCAATGACCTTCATGGCTCAGAGCATGGCAGCAGGCAGGTAAGTGTGGAGCTGGATCAGTACCTGAGAGCATATATTTGATCCACCAGCATGTGGCAGACAAAGCTAATTGAGAATGGTGCGGGTTTTTGAAACTTCAAAGTCCACCCTCTGTGACAGGCCTCCTCCAACACAGCCACACCTCATAATCCTTCCCAAACAGTTCCACCTACTTACTGGGGACCACACTTCAAACCTATGAGATCTGGGGTCTTTTATCATACAAACCACCACATTTATTACATGGTAAGGAGAGAGAAGAGAGGGACATTAAACAGAAGGACAGTAAAAGGACAGGGAATAGATAATCAGTAGAGGTGCTTGGAAGGAGAAATGGCCCCTGGTCCCAGTGGGGGACTGTCCTTCAAGGGGACAGTCTTGAAAGAGAGAACTAGGAAAAAGGTACAGGTAGACTTGAGTTGCTCTGCCAGATTAAGGCAGCATTTCCTGATGTACAATGCATGTAGGTAAGGTCTACAAGGCCTGCAAAGGTGGCTGGTCCCAAAGTAGAGGACAGAGAAGGTGATCCGATTTCTCCAGAGGAGAAACCAACATACTAACATACCTCTCTATTCTCTCTCTCTCTCTCTTCCTCTCTCTCTCTCTCTCTTCCTCTCTCTCTCTCTCTCTGTCTCTTTCTCACCCTTCCCTGTTTCTTTACCTGAGCAAGGTGCATCCACCACCCTGTAAACCTTTAAGGAGAGAATGCAGACTCCAGCAAGTGCTCCACCTTCTCCCCCAGCACCAGAATCTGGGTACACTGGGTTGTGTCAGAGCAAAATATTTGGCTGTGCAGGATCCAGGCAGGAGTGTGGCTCGGAGGAATCAAGTCCTGGCTGCTCCTGGAGATCTGGGCATCTCTGGTGTCTGTGGAGCTTGCCCAAGATGAGATGACCAAGGTGTTGCCAGGTAAGGACTGGACAGGGGTCCACGGGGTTGGGGAAGGTGTGTGGTAGGGAGTTCTGGCCTGTGCTGCCCACCCACTGCTGCGTGTTCTTGTCCGTAGCATGAAACCTGAGCCTCTTCCAGTACTTCCCATTTTGCTGAGCCATCCAGTGTGAGCCCATACAGTGCAAGCCCAGCGAAAAAGTGTGCATGAGCATAGAGGTTCTCATTTACAAACTTGTTTTCTCAAGCCTGGACATCTCCAGGACTTCTGGCAAGGCTGGGTCCTGGTTCCACACCTGAAGGCCCAACAAGTACTCTAGGTGCTGGACAATTCGGGAAGGGTGGTCTGAATTGTGGCTGCTTCTTTTTCTATCCCAATTGCCACGTCATTCATATGTCACTGCTTCTAGAACTCTCCCCAGGACAAAAGCTCTGATGTGACATTGAATTCTCAAATGAGACAGCCAAGCAGGGATGGGTTTTACAAGGCCACCCATTACGTGTGGCCTCACGTGGGCTTGCAGAGGCAATGGGACCTCAGGTAAGGACAGCCTTGGGATAATGGAACAGAAGCCAACACTTTGCTTGAGAAAAAGCTCTTCTGTGGAGCAATACAGCTCAATAAGCCAGGCAGCCTCAGACAATCTTTAGTGAAGGTCACTCAGGCACTTTATTTCATGTGGACTCTGACCATATAAATATTTTGGGATGAGGTGGGTAGGTGCTTTGTATTGGCTCAGTTAGGGATGCTCTATCTGCATGCAGTGTTCAGGTGTTGTCTGTAAGTGAGTGATTGTCATGGTCCTCTTAGTTGGCTGTCACAGTCATCGTCTAGGACAGGAATCTGGTTAGGAGCTAATTTGGACTCTTGTTGTACTCAATTGTGAGTTTTATGGAGGTTCTGAGCGTTGCTTCAACCTCACCCGTGCTTCTGCCTGGTGTCATGTCCCACTGCCCCACAACTCCTCTTTTTCCTTTTCATAAGGGAGAGGTGTCATTGGAGTGACTGTCTCCTTTGTTGGGAACAGTTTGATATTGAATTCAGACATGATTATCTGTGATATTTGCAATGCTAGTCATCTGCTGCTTTAGAAACTGGATGACACAGGAGCCAAGGGAAGCAATGCTCCAAGCTAGTAAGGGCCAAGGAGGGGCAGAAGCCAAGCTACCAAGGGACTTGAGTACCATGGAGCAGGGATGTCAGGCACATAACGCCCCTGGAGTTCCCCGGAACTCTTTGAGCCTTTGCACAGATTCATTGGCATAAAAGCAACATTCCTCCTCCAGCAGAACACAAGTCCCTCCCTGTTCAGCAGACAGTAAGCCCAGAGGCCTCCAGTTCTGGAGAACAACTCCTGCTAAGGAGGTTATCTGGCATGGAAGAGACTCAAGCTTGTTTGCAGTGGACGGCACTGCCTGGTCAAGTTTGTTGTGGAAATCACTGGCCAGATGCTGTGTTTGGAAGAGGGCTGCTGCAGCACTTCCTGTCCTGCCAAGTGAGACAGCAAGACCCAGTCCAACAGCAGAGGGATGAAGATCTTTCTATCTTTGGCTCCCTCCCATGTGCAGGGAAATTTCTTCAGGTTCATAGAGATCAACCTTCAGAACAATTATTACAGGAGTGCAGGAGCCTGAAAAGGAGTGGTTAATGCAGGAACCTGTAGAGCTTTGGCACCAGAGAAAAGCATGGTGGTTAATGCATATGGATTTCATGATGGTAATGTTCAGGCACATGTAAGATGAGTTTAGGAGGGTTCTACATGGCAAAAGGGGGAGAAATGCCCCCTTTGAATTCAAGAGAGGAATGTCCTGTGCTTCCCTTGTGGGTAAGGGTCCATGGGGTTTATGAAGGGAATTGTTAATGGGAACAACTGCTAGTAGCAGTCAGGAGAGAGAAACACAGAAAAGCATTGGGAGGAGCTGGGTGGGTGGTTAAGGGAAGGAGGTCAGTGCGTATTGGGTGTATTGTAGCCGGGAGAGGGTAGCTGGGAGTTCTTTCTGAGACTGATTTTCCTATTGAAGAATATTAACATGGGTAAACACTGATTTAGAGGTGGGGAAAAATTCATGAGAGACATGTAGGTCAGCTATGGGGTATGTCACATAGTCATAATGAAGGAGTGGACCCATGACTCTGTTTACCAAAATTCATCCCATTGGTTGCTGAAGGAAAGCTGAAAATGAGTTTTAAGGTTGGTGAGCATGGTGCCACTATGACTGGTGGATTCAATTCTGCAGCTCCAATATCTGCAGCCTCCACAGATGGAGACCCCCTAGAGACATTCACCTGTGTTCTGGTAAGGAAAGTAGAGGAAAGGACTGGGGCTAGTGCAGATGCAATCTAGGTGTGGGGAGATCTCAATCCTGGTCTGACATCCTTCAAGTGGGCAATCCTGGGTAAGTATGAGTTTGTTGTGTTTCTGTAGAGAAGACTCTCTAATGGTAAATGTTGGGAAGGTTGAGAGAGGCTGAGCATTAGCAGAGTTAGAATGAAGAATGACAAAAACAGCCAAGAGAACAGAGGACAGGGAAGCTTGTGTAGGGCACATGGCCTGGACAGCAGTCACCAGGTCATGGATGTCCTTCCAGGAGATCATGTTGTTCCTTTGGGAGTGGCATTTTCTTTGCCTCCTCTTCCTCCTCCCTCCTCCCCTCTCCTTTTACTGCTCTTCTTTGTCCTCTTCTTTCTCCCCCTTCTCCTTCTCTTCTTCCTTCTTTTCCTTCTCCTCTTCCTCTTCTTCCTCCTCCTCTTCCTCCTTCCTCTCCTTCTCCTCCTCCACCTCTTCCTCTTCCGCCTCCTCCTTCTCATTGTTTTCCTCCTACTCCTGCTTGATCTTTGATTTGCCAGTGTATTGGTTGTATCGTGTTGGACCTTTCTGGCAGGATCACAGATAGGTGTAGGCTGGTACTCTGGGAAAACACAAATGAAACACCTCCCAGTCATAAGGAGAGGGTCTGGTTCTTTCCAAATTCCATCCAAGGACCATGCCATCATACTAGAATCAGGGTGGTGGTGGTCAATTTTGGTGTGTGCCAATGGAGAACGATAGGAGAATGTTTAGAGTTTTTGTAGATGTTAAATAAGTTTGGTCTGGTCATACCTGTCTTTAATAGTAAGTCTGGGGTAGGGGTGGTAGGTCATTTTCACTTATTTTAGAAGATAAGCTTTTAGAGTTTGATGTCTTTTTTCTACTATTCATAGGCCCTGAGGATTGTGGGAGATCCCTGTGTGATGGGCAATTTCCCATTGTATGCAGAAAATATTAAATTGAGAGCCAGTGAAGACAGGGCCATTATCAGTTTTTATCTCCAGGAATGCCCATGGTGGCCAAGGTAGAGAGCATGTGGTGAACTAACCTTTTTGAATTTTCACTTGTTGGTCTGTATCTCATATAAAATGTGAGTATGTATATGTGGTGACAAAAATCATATTTTTGTCTACCAAATTGGGCAATATGGGTGACATCGATTTGCCATAAGGTGTTGGGTTTGGCCTTGGGGATTGGTGCCATCCTCTGTAAAGCTGGGGTGGGAGTGAGGGATGCACAAGGGGAGCATGTTGTTGTTGTCCTTGGAGTTGAGGACAGGGATGTGGGGGACAGGGTATGGAGCCCATTTATATTTGAGTGTGTGCATCAATGAAATTGGTCTGCTTGCTCAGTGGAGGCTATGAATGTTTCTGTTGAGGTGTTTTTTTCAGTGAAGGCATTTCCCTCAGATATCAGACCTAGCAGGGAACTGTGAGATCTGACATGCTGGATGTAGTTAGGAGAGCCCCTTTCCTGTAGAAGGGTGGAACCTGTATGAGTTGATGGGAAAGTTGTTTGGCATCTTGTTTGACAAAGTATCTTGACAATGGAGGGAGCATATTGGCAGCATATACACTGTCTGAAAAGAGGTTAAGTGTCCCGTTGACTTCCTTTATATGCTAAAGAGATAGCATATAATTCTTTATATTGAGAGGAGCTGTGGGGCAGCTCTCTGGATCTGAGAATAGGAGGTTCATCCTTAGGGGAGTATCATATTACTGATGCAGCATCTCTCTTTCATTCATGGTAAATATTGAGGGGCTCCAAGTATGGGCTTGAGGGGGCAGCCATCTAAACAGAGAGAGGACAGAGACCCAGTTTTAGTCGAGGTAATCGTTACCAATTTTTCCAAGGAATCCTGTCAAGCTGATAGCAATGGAGGACTGTGTTCTGATTAGCCATTGAATATTGGAGATGGAGAAGGGGGTGACAGTTTCTTTTCCTACAGTCTATAGGGCTCTGTTCCTGCCATTTTATCTCATATTAAAGAGTGCATCCACCTCATGTAGAATTCTGGGTGCACTTCCCAACAGGGTGTGGTGCCATTCCAGCACCCCCTGGGGTTGGTATAGTGCCACCAGATAGAAGAACTGGTAAGGTAGTAGCAAAGTTTAGAACCCTGATCAAACTCATATTTGAGATTGGTAGCAGCTTAGACTAGCTCCTGACCAGATTCCTGTCCTAGAGTTCCTGACCATGACACCCCACTAACAGGACCCTGGCAACTAGCCTAGAGGTCTCTATGCTAATGAGGTATCTAGGGGCTCTGAGTGTTTGGCCTATAAGTATCCCTTCCTAGGCATCCCTTCCTGCAAAAGTATTTCATCTCCAGTTCATTCTGAGTAAGTCATATGCATCTTCATGTGCCATGAATAAAGCAGTTTGGACAAGCAAGGACTGCCTCCTTCATCAAGGAGTGTTAGGCCCAGGTTTCAGGATCCCCAGGGGAGCTCAAAGAATTGCCAAGTCCCATGCAGTGAGGCAAAGAACCTTTTAATAAATTCGAGCCCAGGTTTGGATCACAATGTGTTCCCTGCACAGGGCAGTATTGAGATGCTTTGCAGTGGGTGTTAAAACATCATACACAAGCAGGATGGGGAGTTCCAGGCTTACATGACAGATAAGGGAAGTCACTCTTCAAACACAATGCCACCTGTTTAGGCAGGGAATAGGGTTGCACGATCAGGGAGGGAAGCTCCTTTGGCCTTTATATTGCTATTAGGGGTAAGTGTTTTTACAAATGGCTCATAGTTGTCTGGGAATGCTTAATTGTCTCAAAATATGGCACTTAATCTCTCTAAGGATGTGTACTTCTTCACTTCTCCCAAAGCCAGAAGCCACTTATGCTGAGGAGTGCCTAGTTCTCCATCAGAGAGAGTGCCAGCCTCTTTAACAAGGGGGCTGGGAGCAGTGGCTATTAATCTGTTCTCAGGCTGGCATTTGCCATTCCTGAGAAGGGGTTTGCATTAGGGAGTGCCATTGGAATGGGGATTGTGCCTCCTTTGAAGGGTCAGTTGGGGGCTAGAAGGAGCAAGGGGATGAAAGGGAGCTTTTGTGAGAGTGAGGGAGTGCTGAGATGAAGGAAGTGCTGAGAAGAAGGGATATCTTAAAACTGGAGGAAGTGCTGAGGGGAGGGTAGGTGCTGAGGGAAAGTGCTGAGGGGAGGGTAAGTGCTGAGGGGAGGGTAAGTGCTGAGGTTGGCACTGGCTGCTCAGCCTCTTCATTAGCACCATAGGGGGAGGCCTTCATCAGAAAGAGCTGTACCTAAGTCTCAGGATGAAAGCCCTCCATACTCCTGGCACTCACCCTGAGCTAAGTTGGATAACCCCACCCCCACCCCCTCAATAATGGGCTATCAGCCCATATTTCCTGCTCCTTGCAGTCCTCACTGGCCACTGGTTTCACAGGAAAATAGGAACCCAATTCTCAGCTCTGTGGTTGTCAGAGGTGTCTGGATGCTCAGGAATTTGAGAGCTACAGGGTGGCACTGGGAGAGTGCTTTCAAACTTTGGGCTCCAGGCAGGGCCACTTTCATCCCTAGTGGCAGAAGCTGTCATAGCAGTCAGAGCACATTTTAACTTC
>JANHMN010000012.1:27115903-27134352 GCA_030674055.1 Rhabdomys pumilio | reverse complement strand
TAAAGCTAGACACCAAGGTCTATTCCCTTATTTAACCACTTCCTCCTCCTGAGACTGACTACCAAGGTCCAGCTCTCAAAGTATAAGTCCAGCAATCAAAAGTCTCCTTTGACTTACCTAATTAGTAGCCCAATTAAAATTAAACAGCTCATGCTAATATAGGGTTTCCCATGTGCCTATGGGCCATGTTTGTCTCCTCTCCATCCAGACACAGTTTTCTTCCCAAAGACAAATACCAAAGAATACCAGACAGGGATGATAACATGCACAATAGGCCTTTCCCCTTGCTCACTACATGAAAAAATGCTTTAAAGCTAGATCTCATGGAGGCATTTCTACAAGGAAGAGCTCCTTTTTCTGTGATAATTCCAGCTTGTGTCAAGGTGACACACAAAAGCAGACAGAACAAGCCTAAAAATAAAAGCCTCAGCCTACCTAAAGCAAGTGTTCTCCACTCTCAGCAGGCTAACAGGAGCTAGCTAGTGTGTCAAGCTGAAAGGGCAGAGATGAAAGAGCAGGACTCAGTGGACTCAGTGTAGCAAAAGAAAAACAGAGATATTGGCTGGGAGAACAAAGGGTTTATTGGACTCAACAGTAGGACATTGAGTGGCACACCAGGTCACCCAGCAGAACCACAGATACTTATGTGTGGATAGTGATGTCACCATACCTTGAAATTCTGCCTCTTCTCTGTGCTGTCCAGGTGCCTCCAGGCCCAAGAACAGCAAAGCCACAACAAAATGGCATTCCAGGAAGTACAGATCTGAAAGCCCTAGAGAGAAGTGGGGAACCTACCCAGTTATAAAGGGCCTCTGAAGTTGAAACAAGGTATTCTACACCTTCCCCCACCTCAGAGATACTATAACTCATAATTCATCACTAGAGGGCTCCAGGAAGGAGTGATTACACAGGAGGATAAAAGGACAAGGGTGGGGATTGGTGGAAGAACCATCACAGTAAGGTGTGGATGAAGAGTGAGCCCAGGTTGAACAGAAGCACCCCTGGACCTGCTGTGTTCCAGGTGCTGCCTCCAGTGGGAACTGCTGCATTGCAGAGGTCTTCCTTGTATCAGGAATCTTTAAGTTAATAGAAGCACTCAGTTTCATGGCATTTTTAACATCAGTAGGGCAAATGGGAAGGCACCGATGGCTCTTTATTTTCCTTGTGGTAGAGCCTGCAAGACATCAGGGAGTGACTCACTTCTGAAGCAGGGACAACAGAGCATCCAAAAGTCTTGGCCACATGCCCAGATGGCCCAGAGTTGTTTCTAAGTCATGTTGAAGACAGACATGTGATTCCAGAACTTAGAAGACTGAGGCAGAGAATTTTTATGAGTTCAATCCCAAACTGGGCTACATGGGGACTTCTGGCTATCCTGGGGCTAGAGACCCCAAATCAAGTAACAAAGGAAATGAAAATCAAGACCATGGGCTGGTAAGAAGGCTTCGTGGATAAAGTGCTTGTGTGCACAAGCATGAGCCCCCAATCCTGATCACTAGAGCCCATCACGAGATGGGCAGCCATGATGGCCTACTTGTATCTCTCTGATTAGGATAAAAAGATGAAGATTTCTGAGGTAAGCTCACTCTCTAGACCAGCTCAACCTGCAAGCTTGCAGTTCAGTGTGAGACCCTATCTCAGTAAATAAAATAGAAGTCACAGAAGATACCCAGCAACTTCTGCGTCCCATACACTGGTACCTCCCCAGGGCATGTACATCCACACGTGTACACACATGTGCCCTTACACACAATGTGCTGGGGAAGCAGCTCAGTCAGTGAAGTGGAAGCCCAAGGATGCAAGATCCATCCCCAGCAACCATGTAAAGAGACAGCCAAGTGTGGGAGTGTGGGTTATGATCTCTGTGCTGAGGTGGGGTGGGGAATCAGGAGTTCCTAGGAACTCTCTGCTACCTCCCTCTTCACCACCCTCAGCATCCTTGGCAAATCCTAGGTCCCAGTGAAGCTCTTGAATTAAAAAACAAGGTTGTTGGGACTGGAGACTTGGCTCAGCAGTTAAAGCACTTGTTGGTTACTCTTACAGAAGCCCAGGGTTTGGTCCCCAGACCCCACATGGTGCTTTACAATCATCTGTCATTCCAGTTCCAGTTCCAGAGGAATCAAATCTCATTTGCATAAAAAACAATGCCTAAGGAATGGTACTTAAGGATGTCCTCAGAGCATTACTTACATTACATACATTCATACATGTGCACCTACATTTACACACACACACACACATACACACACACACACACACACACACACACACACAAAGACACAGCACAGTGTAAGATCACCCACTAGCACAGCACAAAGGGCAACCAGCCTCTCAGACTCCTGAGTTCCCCAGGCAGTTATATCTAGGACACCTGCTCCAGGAGACAGGCAGGCTGTGGTCAGGAACAGGAAACTGGATAGCAGGGTGGGGCTGCTACTGCCTTGTCTATGTAGAGGATATGCCTGAAAGTGGCACGTTGGAGGATCTGAAATGTCCTAAGGTCTCTTCTATCAACTTTCGTAAGTCATTTCTTTAGCCTAAGTTCCAAATTCCTTCATTAAATGCAGACTCACTCAATGCTTCCAGCTCTCATGGTCTATCAGTGAGCCTGTGAGACCTCAGACATAACATACAGGCAGGAGCATCACATGACTACATTGACTACAGAGGGATGATGACACCATGCATGCCAATGGGCAGCCCTGTCTCATGATCCCCATCCCAGCACATCCCTGGACCCCAACAGCCCCCACTTTGCAGGAGTCCCACTCCAACCCCAGGACAGTTCAACTTGGAGGGAGGGGAACTATGGTCCATAACAAGTGACCAGACCTGACCTTTTCTTCCAAGACAACCTCACCCATTTTTATATAGTACACTTACCCACATTAACTTCTGCCACCTGAGTCACACAGAATGCATCAGGGAAGGGGCAGGTCGTTATTGATGGGCAGGAAGCATCAAGTGGAATCCTCATGCAATTGAAGCACTCCAGTTCATGACCTGAGAAAGAAGCCAATCCGTGAGGGCTGATGAATGCCCTTCCTAGCCCAAACCCCTCCTCTACAATGTTTCTACTTCTTTACAGCTGCTGGTGGCTAGGACAGAGCAAGGACATTTCTGCCCAGTCCCTTCCACCAAAAGCAAAAGTAAACCAAGAGTCACCATAGTGCAATATGCTCGGTCCTGCTTTTTCACCTAGGCGGCCCACATGAGAAATCTGCACCCCAAGACAAATTAGAGAAACAGTCACCATATTGGGAAGACAGAGATACCAGATGTCTGCTGAAGCACTGAGTGGGTGTGTAAGTATGTACTGGGGTCACCAGATGGGAGCGCTGTTCTGACCTGTCCCACCCTAACCCTGCAGAACTGGGCCTTGGGTCTCTGAGCATGACAGAGCACTGAACTTCCCAGAGTCCAGCTTAAAGCTGAGGCTCACCATGAGTCCTCCTGCAATACAGATGTAACTAGAAGTATAGGCAGATCTGAGAGCTCGGATCCTCTTAGAGTAGGGAAGTTCTAGCATTGGGGCCTCATGTGGCATGGCCTGGGGCATAAGAAAAAGTCAAATGCTAAGCATTAAGGATTTCAAACCCCTTGACTTGGCATCTAGGTCAGGAAAAGAAGCCTCTGCCAGTTGGTGTGCACATAGGCCAGTGTCCTCTCTGGGAGTCCAAGGTAGCATAATAGTCTAAGGACAGGGTGCTCTGGTGGCCAGGGTTTGTGGCAGAGGGAGTGAAGTCCAACAGTCCTTCTGGCAGGTTTGCAGACCCAGGAAGCAAGTACCCCAGCATAAGAAGCTCCACCCACCAAGACTCAATCCCAACCCCCTGACCCCAGCACACCTCGGGCACTGGGCACACAATGGAGGTGCAGGTGTACCCACAACCCTGAGGCCATTTTCCATCTCCATTGTACCCTCCTGCACCACTCTCATTTTCGGTCTCACCTCTTTGAGCACACAGTAGGGCCACAAGAAGGATGAGCACATAAGACTTTGTAGCCTGAGAATGATTCATCCTTGGAGAAGGGGTGCACAGATAAAACCTAGGAAGTTGAAGCCAGTTAATAGACCCCCAATCACATCCTTGGGCTCTCACACCACTCAGGCATCTAATCGTTGTGTCCTAGTCTCTCTGTCTCTTTTAGGTTTTTTTGAGACAGGGTTTCTCCCTGTAGCCCTGGCTGTTCTCGAACTCAGTTCGTAGACTAGGCTGGCCTCAGACTTAGAAATCTGCCTGCCTCTTCCTCCCAAGTACTTGGATTAAAGTCATGTGCTACCACTGCTGGGCTCTGCCTACTTCTCTTACCCAACATACATCCAGTTTTTCCTTCTGAATCCCAAACTCTCACCCACAGTCCTATCCTGAGGACTCTTCCCTTTGCCACCCAGCAGCTCCCTTCTGACACCAGTTCTTACTTCTCTCTGATCAGGTTGCAGGAAGAGCAGAACAATCAGTCAGATGTGGACTGAAATAAGTACTCTTTCTCTCAGCCCCTCCCATCTGGCATCCTGAAGGAGGGTTTTTGGTACTCCAGCTAGGCCAACAAGTTTATTTTGTAAAAGTTAACCAGATTTGTATAGCAGTGAGGAAGGGAGGACCTTGCAGTTGGGGAGGGACTTTGATGTTGGAGGATTTTGAGTACAGAAGGGTGGGGCCAAGGTTGGCTTGTGCTTGACCTTCAGAAAGGAAGAGAAGGAGGCAACTTGCTCAGTCTTTTCCTGGTGTTGGTTTTGCTTTGTTTCATGCTTGGTTTTGTTTTTCTTTTGTTTATTTGTTTATTTGTTTGTTTGTTTGTTTTTGGTTGTTGTTTTTTTGAACAAGTCCTGGGACTTGCTCAGTAGACCAGGCTAGCTCAGATACATAACTATCAAAGGGGTGTTCAGCAGCATCTGCTGCTTCTGCCACCACCACCTATGTCTTCCGTGTTTCTAAGTAGAGGTTATGGGCTGCAGTGACTCAGAGCCCACTGCCCTCCTTCCTATAAGCCAGCAAACAACTGACAAATACTTGTAGACTGGCTCTGGTGTTAAGCCACCAACAGGGTCTTGTATCCACAAAGTGAGAGTCCTGAGCCAAGAATTAAGTGACAACTGGGATGCAAGTTACTAAGCAGTGTCTGATGTGTTTGGGTGATATATAGCTTTGCAGGTGCTGTGAGCATGTGGTAGCTAGAGCCAGGGATGGTTTTCATAACACAAGGCAGTCTTCTGTAGAGGATGAATGACCCCAGTGTCCCCACAGCACAGAAGCCTCCATGGAGAAGCCACATGCTCATTCTCCCTGCTCCAGTTTGTACGTTGTCTGTCCCTACACCTATTTGGTTCTAGTCCAATGTGTCCCACAAAGGAGTCCCTGGCCTTTATGTCACTTCAGGTGGCAGAGTATTCTAATAACTAAAGCCTTACTAATTCACCAAATATTGGTGTCATGTGTCTCTGCCCTGGAATGAGCAGCAGGGCCCCCACAGCAAGCCAGACTCTGAGTTTCCTAACCTCGTGAAGCAGAGCCCAGTGATTGGCCCCACTTAAGTGTCTGCAAGGAACTGATAAACTTTAGAGAAGGAAGACTGGACACAAAAACAGACCTGAGCTGGAAATCATCCTGAGATGACACCACAGCAACAGAACAGGGATGCTCAGAGGCCAGCTTTGTCCCAAGGTGGACCACAGAATCAGGGAAGCTGAGCACATCCACTTAAGCATGCAAGGCTGCCAAGGGAAGGAAGCCAGAGGCTCAGAGAACAGCAGGCAGATTCTCAGGATGGAAGTCACAGGGCTGAAACTCAGTCTCAGTCTTTTAATCATTTCTGGTTGTTTTCACAAGTACATCCAACTCCAGTGTCAGTGTTCTGGGTTACACAGGATGATTGATCAAAGAAAGAGAGACACTGTAGGCTGAAGTCAGGATTCTCAAGGAGCAGTTGGGAATCAGCTTCTCCAGGACTGAATGCCAAACACCATGACTGCTTCAAATCCTTGGAGCTACCACTCTGAAATTTTTTCAAGACACAGTGGTTCTGCTAACATTCTGTTATATTCCAGGTCCTCTATCCTAGCACCATTACAAAAATCTCTTCCTTGTTAACCTTTAATCTATGATGGAGCAAACCACGTTTGACACCAACACCAGCACAGTGGTAGGAGGAAGAGAGGAAGCAAGACAAGTTTTTCTGTAATTCCTGCACATGCAGCCCTAGGCATTGGCTCACGCATGAACAAGTGTATGTGAAGCAGAGTGCAGACAGCCAGACTCTGCAAACAAACAGAGGGCAGCAATGTCAGATCCATATAGCCATTCCTTCCCCATTTCACTATCCAATGAGTTTAGGTGGATGAGTGAGGTCACTTACTGGAGCATGCAGAATTTCTGACCAGCTAAGTCACCATCAAGTCATTCCTCATTATGTAAGCAGTGTCTTGGAGTCTCTCTTTCAGTTACTCTTCTGTTCCCTCTATGTTCTAGCATTTTCTGAGACTACTTGTGGCTGGAGGGGAGCAGGAAGGAGTAATGACTGGAACCCCAGGTGACAGTCCGCCCTTCTGAGAATAGAGAGTTCTGTCCATTATCATAGATTTTTTGCTGCTTTTCTGACTTTATTTCCAGGGCTGCTGGGCCACTGTTATCCCTACTCCAGGATGGCAATCAGACCATCACCTCCTTTTTTGGAGGAAAAGATCATATAACCACAGTGCTGAACAATGTTTCTTTAAAAGTCTTAAAGTAGGGGTTCTCATGAGTCCTTCACTTTCTGGCACCACTGTTGGGGAGCTAGCTTCCCTTAGTGGTGGACTCCTGCTCAAATTACTGACAGTCCACTTAACTCTTAAGGGAGAGGGCAACTGTGTACTTGTATAATCTTAGAGTTCGAGGTACCAGATGTGGCCAGGTTTGTGTCAGAGAAGCCGGGCCCTCTGCAGAGAGAGCTACACAGAAGACAAAACACACCCAGAGCTCTCTCCTGCCTTCCAACTCAGCCAGAGGCCTGACTACTGTCACACTGAATAGGTCAACATTAACTAAGCCCATTCCTCTGCTCTGAGAATGAATGACCTCTGGTAAGTAGCCAAGGTCACATATACTTAGTTCACCACCTTGAGTCATACAGCAAAAGTTTCATGTTATCTAAGTGAACTTCATGGAAATGCCACTTGCCCCTCCCCCATGGGCTGTGATGTCAGGATGCAGTGGAGCTGGGGAGCAGGGTGTTGCAGGATAGTGAGTATGCTGGGCAGAAATGATTGAGAAGATTGTGTTGGAGGACAGTTGCCTTATTAAAATAGAGGGGCTAGATTATTTAGCTTGAGTCAGGAAAGGGGGAGGAGAGGGACAGCTTAGAAAGTGCCACAGTGGGGGCAGGGGCTTTCAAGTATATAAGGTATATTATGAGACTGTCAATCAAAGATGTCTAAGAAGAGAGTTCTCTGGTAGGGAAACAGAAGCCTAATATTTTTATTATGTCTTGGATTTCCTCTCTATGGAGTTGAATAGTTTGAAGCCTGATTTGGATAGGGTGTAGCCCCACTCCTGCAGTGCTCTAGGAGAGCTGTCCAGTGGTATTGTCTATGTTAGCATTTCTTCTAGGCTTTGCCCTAAAGTGACCTGGCTACAGCCAGTTTTGCCTGACTCACTATAAAAGAGCCTCCCTGTCTCTTCCTCACACTCTTCTCTTGCTCTCTTTCCCCTCTGTCCTCTCTCTCCATTCTCCTCCCCCCTCCACTTGCTCTTAGCTGGATTCTTCTCTCTCTCTCTCTCTCTCTCTCTCTCTCTCTCTCTCTCTCTCTCTTTCTCTCTCTCCCCCTCTCTCTTCTTTCTGTCTCTACTCACTCTACTTCCATCCTCATGCCCTAAATAAACTCTATTCTATACTACACAGTTTGTGGCTGGTAGCTTAAGAGAAGGGATGCTAGCAGAGGCAGCCCCTGTGCTTCCCCCAAACACATCCCTGGCTTTCTCTTTCTTTTCATAATAAACAACAGTCACTATCCAGTTCTCTTATGCATCCAATAATAATCAAGCTTGTTTCAAATTTGGCTCCAAATTGTGGTAGTGGTCTTCTTCTCACCAGGTTTCCTAACAGTGAGCAGCCAGTGTGAGGTTCAGCAGTCATGGGGAAGCATCTTTGCAGGAGTCTTTCATATTAATAGTGGGTCGGTGCTTTGTGCTTGTTCTTGTCCAAAAATAACACTAGATTATTCCCTTCACAACTTTATGGCGTTTTTAATATTCTCTCTTTCTTGTTTTTTATGTGAGCTACAGCTTTACAAAAGTCAGTCCATTTTGATTCTGAAAACCCTCGCTCAGTGTCTCCATCCCTCTGTGTGATGAGGCATGACAGTGCTGATGTCCTTCTATTTTGACTCTAGCTAAAGACATTTCCAGGTTTAACTAGAATCTGATGTTCATCATGGAGAATTCATTGAAAACTACCCTCCTCTATTCTAGGATGTCCTAGCTAACTTAGCCTTTATTAAAAATTACCTGTTTGTGTGAAATGCTCCTCCAGCAGGCTAACCACTTATCTTAGCTTTTGTTAAAAGTGCTTGCTTTAGCCTGCTTACTTCAGAAGTCCTTTCCATCCACACCTCCGTGGCTGAGATACCAGGATGTGAGTTCAACCTTTAAAAAACTCTACATTCTAGACCCTGGGAAATACAACTCAGTACCCATCACTTGGGTGTGGTCCCAGATGTTTGGAATAAAAACTTTCAATTCACTTTACACTCAGTGTGAATGTATGAGTGGCCATCACTGGTGAGCTTCCAGTAATATCTATTACATTGGCCTTGAAGAGTATAGAAGCTTTGGACCTGTTGACACAAAAATTCAATGTCACCTCAAAGGGGATAAAAGATAGTTCCTTCTGAAGCCAAATATAAATTAGGGTTGTCTGGGACAAAGCCTTAGGTTAAATCAAATAAGTTATTTCTCTGCCAGTGAAAGAATCCATTTTAAGTCATATATATATGCAAATATATGCAGGTTTATAGGACAGGTACTCTCGGACAGGTCCTCTGTCCCCAAGGACCAAGGCCAGAGTAGTCAGTCTGGTGAGGGAGAGAGAAAAAAAGCAAGAAAATCCAAAACATTTGCAGAGAAAGAAAGAGAGGGAGAGAAGGAGAGAGAGAGAAGTGGGCAGAAGAGAGTTCAAAATGTCTGGATTATATAGGGAAGAGTCTCTTAGGAAAGGCAGCCCAGCCTTGGGTCTTGAAGGAACAAGGCTGGGTATAGGGTGTGTCAGGCAAGAAGTGTGAGATACTCGTGTTCACGAAACAAGTGGTTTCACCTGAAAGCATCACTAGGCACGAAAGCAGGAGGGAGAGCGTGAAGAGATGAAGCCAAGACAAAGTTGTCTGATCAAGGCTCAAAGCTTTCATGTTCAGCTCTCAATTTAAAGGGAAAGGCCCAACCCAAACCCTTTCTGATTTAAGCTGGAGAAGTTTGGTTTAAGTTTGGTGCAGCCAAGGTGGGTAACTCCACCTAGATCCTATCACTTGGTCTGTTGTGGTAAACAAGGTCTCTCAGACATGCTCAAGGCTGGGGGAAGGGCACAATTTCCCCTTTTTTAGTTTATAAAGATGAGCAGTGCCAGCAGCTGAATGGGGTACACAATTTCATCCTATCTAGGGTAAAGAGTGGCTGGGCGGCTGTGCCTGACTTAGATTAGCATCTATATTGCTTCTGTATTACCTGTCCTCGAGGAAAACACACATAGCATATTGATGTATGCCTCTGCCTTAGGTCTATAGAAGCTTAAGAACACTCTTACCCATCTTTGACTAACCGGCCATCATTGCCACACTGTTTCCCATATAGACCAAAGCCACACTCAAACCAAAGGACCTGTGAGCATGTACTCAGTGCAATTCTTCATAGCAATGCATAACTGCCATGATGAATGGCTGGGGTTGCTGAGAGCGATCCTGTGTGAAGGCAACCTACCTGCTTTAGACACAAGGTTCAAAGGTTAACAGCAACATGATTATCCAAGCAATGTAGAAAATAAGGTTGAAAGTGGAAATGTTCCAGTATCTAATCCAACTGCTTGTTGACAGGGATCAGACACAAAGTCTAGCCACCAGGTATATAGTGAGTGGCTTTAAGTATTGATGGAGACTACATGCCAGGTTAAATCATCTGGCTGATTTTGAGCCATCTTTATCATTAGAATCATAATTATTAGGCTCAAGATCTGTGTCCACTTGATGGACCAATCTTTCAGGCAGCCAACGGGCTCCATTTTCTTTTTCTGAAAAAAATACAGACTGAGCCATGACCCCAAATTAAAACAGGGTCGGGACCATTCCATGTATTAGTTAGGGGGGTCTCTCCATTTGACCCTGGCAAATGAGCTGGAAATGACTGGATGCCAGTGGTGATCTGCTTCAGACTGACCTTTAACATCAATTTGCAGAAAATTTAAAACAAATAACACAAAAGCAAGGTGTGCTTTTGGTGACCTTGGAGGATATAATTCCCCCCCCCTTTAGTTTTAACGAGCTAATTTTTTAGAGTGCGATGTGCACGTTCAACAATTCCTTGTCCCATTGGGTTATAAGAAATTCCAGTTTTATGTTCAATACCAAATTCCTTACAAAATGATGTAAAGTTGTTTCCAATATAGGCTGGCCCATTGTCTGTCTTGAGGACTTTAGGTAATCCCATTGCATTAAAGGCTTATAAGCAATGATCAATTACATTTCTAGAGGCTTCTCCCATGTGTAGAGAAGCAAAAAGGAATCCTGACCAAGTGTCAATACAGACATGTATATATTTTAATTTTCCAAATTCTGCATAATGAGTTATATCCATTTGCCAAATATGATTGGGCTTAAGGCCTCTTGGATTAACACCTAAATGGGAAACTGGACATAAAGACAGCTAGGGCATTGTTTTACAATCATTCTAGCTTGCTCCTTAGTGATCTTATGTTGGAGCCTTAAGGTGTGACTAGAGAGATAAAATTTATTATGATCTTGTCTAGCCAATGCAACAGGATCCAAAATTAAGGCTTCTCCTATTAAAGCTCTGTCAATACGATCATTGCCTACAGCTAAAGGTCCAGGAAGACCAGAATGAGCTCTTATATGGCCAATATAAAAGGGATTTTTTTCTGGCAAGAATGAGGTTTTGTAGTTGTGAAAACAAAGATCCAGCTGGTGTATTGAACTGAAATACACCACAAGTTTCTAACAAGGGGACAGACTGAGCCACATATAGGGTATCAGTAAAAAGATTAAAAGCATCATTTACAGACTGAAAGACATTCAGAACTGCTGTCAGTTCTGCTAACTGAGCAGAGAGTACGGGAGACTGTATGACTACCTGTTGATTATTTACGAGATACCTGCTCGTCCTTTAGGGAAGCCATCAGTAAAGATTTAAAAAGTATCATGTAGAGGCTGCAAAGAAGTCATGTTAGAAAATATAACCTCATGTACATTTAAAAATTGTATCAATCTATCTGGAGGATAATGATTGTCTATAATGCCACTAAATCCTACTTGAGCAAGCAACCAATCTGTACTATGCTGCTTTAACCAAGTATTCTGATCTGCATTAAAAGGCTGAATAATGACGTCTGGCTCTTTGCCAAAATAAATCAGTGCCTGATTTCTTTTAAGTATAATTATATGGGCTACTACTACCTCATAATATGGTAGGATGTTACATTTAGAGAATATCTTTGAATGTACCCACATGAGTGGAGCCTTTTGCCACAATAATCTTCTGGGTGTATAAGTTGTGTTAAAAATCAACAAATGTAGAGGCAAGGAATAATCTATATAAGTAACAAATTGTTTCTCAAGAGCTCTTCCTACTTGTTGTAAGGCCAACAATCCTTCTGAGTTTAAA
Source organism: Rhabdomys pumilio (assembly GCA_030674055.1). Classification (NCBI taxonomy): domain Eukaryota; kingdom Metazoa; phylum Chordata; class Mammalia; order Rodentia; family Muridae; genus Rhabdomys; species Rhabdomys pumilio. The sequence continues at coordinate 27,122,491 of JANHMN010000012.1, read as the reverse complement.
GATTGAGGGGAGGCAGGATCAGCACTCTCTTTGCGAATTTCAAATAGAGGTTTCAATTCCCCTGTTGTAAGCTTTAAATAGGGACAAAGCCAATGAATATCACCTAACAACTTTTGAAAATCATTTAAAGTTTTTAAACTATTTCTCCCTCATAGTCATTATCTATAACACCTGACCCATAAACTATCTGTTGTGAATGTCTTTGGGCCTGAGACTAACCCCTCCCCAAGGAACAAATAAGGCAATAAACAAATTTCAGAAAACACTCTTCTAGGGGCTGGTCAGGAAAACCAAGGAATGTCTGTCACACAAGCTTCTGCTGTGCCCACTGTGCATAGTCTTAATTCAAATGTAATGTTCCTAATATCGGCCTATATTCTGAGGCCTGGCCCAAAGATTATCCTTCCTGCACCAATGACAAATTTCTGTCACACAACCTTATTGTCTGATAGCTGCGCCTGGCAGGCCTCATTAGCATTCTCATAAGCCAATTGTGTAACAAAACAAATTCCTGCTTGAGGACCTCCAAAAATTCTACCAGCTGCTTTCAGCAGCCTGTCTACAAATTCCTGGAATGGTTCATCAGGACCCCGTTTAATGCCAGATAAATTCCCACTAAGATCCCCTTTAGTAGGTAATTGATTCCAATAACGGTGGGCAGCCATTGCAATCTGTGCATACACTCCTACAGGCAGTTCAACCTGATTAGCATTACTTTCATATTGACCTTCTCCTAGAAGCATGTTAAGATCCCAGTCTGAATTGCCTGCCTGAGCATTCATCATGGCAGTTCTTTTACTGGTATCATGCCATTCTGAGGTCCAAAGCAAGTAATCTCCTCCTGACAAAGTAGCCTTACATATATATTTTTTTTAAATCTTGGGACATTAAATTCTCTTCTACCACAGTATCCAAGAAAGCTTGTGTGAAGGGGGCAATAGGCCCATACTGTGACATAGCTGCTTTCAATTCTTTTATCACTTTGAACTTCAATGCCTGATATTGTCTAGTTCTTCTGTTCTGCTGGTCAATTACATCAACTACAGGAAAAAGTAAAGTGTCAGATGTATCTTGTCCATTCCTGTGAGCCTGATTCACAGCTCTTTCTAACGGCAACTGATGCATCTCAAAGTCATCGATCTTTTTTGCACCTGATAGACACTTTAATTCCTGTAGCTCGTTAGTCAATTTCTGCAGCTTAATTTCCATCTATAATTTATATACCTTCATGTCCATCTGGGCAACTTCTGCTGCATCAAAGACAGCGGTGGAGCAGAAGGTGCAGAGGGAGGCCAGTCCTTGTGATCTATGGCAGTTCTTTCTTTTACATTAGCTCCTTCCTCAGGATCTAATTCATTGTCAGAATCTCCGATTTCTTTTATCTGAGCTGTAAGAGATGTACTAGGTCTATACTTCTCTGATTTAGAGTTGAGAGTGCCCCTTTTTGTAAAAGTGCTCTCTGATAGGCGTTCTTGAAACTCTTCAAGCTGTGCATGGACAGCAGCTAATGCTTGCAAGGCTCAGTTAGGGATGCTCTATCTGCATCTATGTGTTGTTCAGGTGTTGTCTCTAAGTGAGTGATTGTCATGGTCCTCCTAGTGAGCTGTCTCAGTCAGTGTCCAGGACAGGAATCTGGTGAGGAACTAGTTCAGAGTCTTGTTGTACTCCATCATGAGTTTTATGGAGGTTCTGAACTTTGCTACAACTTTACCAGAGCTTCTGACTGGTGGCATGGCCTGCTGTACCACAACTCCTCTTTTTCCTTTTCATAATTGAGAGGTGTTATTGGAGAGACTGTCTCCTGTGTTGGAAACAGTTTGATATTGAACCAAGACATGATTTTTAGTGATCTTTGCAATGCTACTCATCTGCTGCTTTAGAAACTGGATGAAACAAGGTGCCAAGGGAAGCAATGCTCCAAGCTAGTAAGGGGCCAAGGAGGGTCAGAAGTCAAGCTACCAAGGGACTTGAGTACCATGGAGCAGGGTTGTTGAGAACATAAGACTCCTGGAGTTCCCCAGAACTCAGTGGGTGTTTGCACATCTTATTCAACCAGCCCAGATTCTTTGGCATAGAAACAACATTCCTCTTCCAGCAGAACAGAAGTCCTTCCCTGTTCAGCAGGCAGTAAGCCCAGGGCCCTCCAGTTCTGGAGAACAACTCCTGCTAAGGAGGTTATCTGGCATGGAAAAGACTCAAGCTTGTCTGCAGTAGACAGCACTGCCTGGTCAAGTTTCTTGTGGAAGTCACTGGCCAGATGCTGTGTTTGGAAGAGGGCTGCTGCAGCACTTCCTGTCCTGCCAAGTGAGACAGCAAGACCCAGTCCAACAGCAGAGGGATGAAGATCTCTCTCTCTTTGGCTCCCTCCCATGTGCAGGGAAATTTCTTCAGGTTCATAGAGATAAATCTGCAGAACAATTATTACAGGAGTGCAGGAGCCTGAAAAGGAGGGGTTAATGCAGGGACCTGCAGAGCTTTGGCACCAGAGAAGAGCAGGGTGGTTAATGCATATGGGTTTGGTGATGGTAATGTACAGGCACATGTAAGATGAGTTTTGAGGAGGGTCCTACAAGGCAAAAGGGGGAGAAATGCCCCCTTTAGGTTGAAGAGAGGAATGTCCTGTGCTTCCCTTGTGGATAAGCGTCCCTGGGGTTTATGAAGGGATTGTTAATGGGAACAGCTGCCAGTAGCAGTCAGGAGAGAAAAGCACAGAAAAGCATTGGGAGGAGCTGGGTGGGTGGTTAAGGGAAGGAAGTCAGTGCGTATTGGGTGTATTGTAGCCGGGAGAGGGTAGCTCGGAGTTCTCTCTGAGACTGGTTTTCCTATTGAATAATATTAACATGGGTAAAGACTGATTTGGAGATGGGGAAAAGTTCATGAGAGACATGAATGTCAGAGGCATTTCCTCTGTCTCCTCCTCCTCCCCCACTTTTACTGTTCTTCCTTCTCCCCCTCCTTCTGCTTCTACTTTTTTGCTCTTCTTCCTCCTCTTCTTCCACCTCCTTCTCCACCTCTTCTTCCTCCTCTACCTCCTCCTCCTCCTCCTCCTCCTCCTCCTCCTCCTCTTCCTCCTCCTCCTGCTCAGTTCTTGATTTGCCAGTGAGAGGCAGGCCATCTTCTTGGTTGGTGGTATGGTGTTGGACATTTCTGAGAGGAATTCAGATAGGTGTAGGCTGGTACTCTGAGAAAACACAAATGAAACACCTCCCAGTCATAAGGAGAGTGTCTGGTCCTTTCTAAATTCCATCCAAGGACCATGCCATCATACTAGAATCAGGGTGGTGGTGGTGGTCAATTTTGGTGTGTGCCAATGGAGAACGATAGGAGAATGTTTAGAGTTTTTGTAGATGTTAAATAAGTTTGATGGAGTCATACCTATGTCTAATTGCATGTCTGGAGTTGGGATGATAGGTCTTTTGTTTGTTTGTTTTAGAAGTTAAGCTTTTAGGGTTTGATGTGTTCTTTCTACTATTCATTGGCCCTGAGGATTGTGGGGGATCCCTGTGTGATGGGCAATTTCTCATTGTGTGCAGGAAATATTGAATTGAGAGCCAATGAAGACAGGTCCATTATCAGTTTTTATCTTGAGGAATGCCCATGATGGCCAAGGTGGAGAGCATGTGGTGAACTAACCTTTTTGAGTTTTCACTTGTTTGGTCTGTAGCCTATATAAAATGTGAGTATGTATCTATGATGACAAAAAAACCATATTTTTGCCTCCGAAATTGGGGAATAAGGCATTGGGTTTGGTCTAGGGAGTGGTGCCATCCTCTGTAAAGCTGGGGTGGGAGTGAGGGATGCACAAGAGGAGCATGTTGTTATTGTCCTTGGAGTTGAGGACAGGGATGTGGGGAAGAGGGTCTGTGTACCCTTCCCCCAGCCTGCCGGCCTGTCAGCCTGAGCAGGCTGGGTTGAGCTGCTTACCACTAAAGACCTAATAACATTAGGACCTGGGAAGCTGCTTGCCTTGGAGACCTGCTGTCTGCCACAGCAGTCGAGTTGAATAGATTGCCTGATGAGCTTGCTTGATACACCTCTGGCCCACGATTAAGGATGCACACCCCTCACCCATGCTGCTGAGCCGAAGTGCCTAAGTGCCGAAGAGACTCTTCCTGTGGGGGTGGGGTCTCCCCCTTTTTATTTGATGGTTTTATATTAAACTTTGAGCCTCGATCAGAGAACTTTGTCCTGGCTTCATTTCTTTCTGCCCTCATACCCTTCCCTAGCCTCTCTTGCAGGTGAACCCGGTTTAACTGTGGCTGCTGGCGGCTACAGGTATGGAGCTCATTTTTATTTGTGTGTGTGCATGAATAAAATTGTTCTGCTTGATCAGTGGAGGCTATGAATGTTTCTGTTGAGGAGGCTTGGTCAGTGAAGGCATTTCCCTCAGATATCAGGCCTAGCAGGGGACTGTGAGATCTGACATGCTGGATGTAGACTGGAGAGGCCCTTTCCTGTAGGAGGGTGGAACCTGTATTAGTTGAGGAGAAAGTGGGTTGGCATCTAGTTTGACACAGGATCTTGACAACCAGGGGAGCAAACTGACAGCATATACACTGTAGGAAACGAGGTTAAGGGGCCCCTTGACTTCCTTTATGTTCTAGAGAGATAGCATGTGATTCTTTATGTTGGGAGGAGCTGTAGGGCAACTCTCTGAATTTAAGAATAGGAGGTTCATCCTAAGGGTAGTAGTATATTACTGATGCAGCTCCCCTCTTTATCTTATTGATAAATATTGAGGGGCTCCAACTGTGGGCTTTCGGGGGCAGACATCGCAACAGAAGGAGGACAGAGACCCATTTTGTCTGGGAATAATGGTTATCAATGTGTCCAAGAAATCTTGTTAAGCTCATTGCAATAGAAGAATTTGTTCTGGTTAGCCATTGAATATCACAGATGGAGAAGGGGGTGACACAGAGTCAGTTTCTTTTCCTACAGTTCGTAGTGCTCTGTTCCTACCATTTTAAATTATATAAAAGAGTGCAGTCACCACATGTAGAATTCTGGGTGCACCACTCAACAAGGTGTAGTGCCATTCCAGCACCCCCTGGGGTTGGTATAGTGCCACCTGATAAAAGAACTGGTAAGGTAGTAGCAAAGTTTAGAACCCTGATCAAACCCATAATTGAGATCAGTAGTAGCTCCTCACCAGATTGCTGTTCTAGGGTACATAACCATGACACCCCACTAACAGGACCCTGACAACTAGCCTAGAGGCCTCTGTGCTAATGAGGTATCTGCGGACTCTTAGTGTTTGGCCTATAAGCATCCATCCTTACACATCCCTTTCTGCAAAAATATTTAATCTCCAGTTCATTCTGAGTAAGTCATATGCATCTTCATGTGCCATGAATAAAGCAGTTTGGACAAGCAAGGACTGTCTCCTTCATCAAGGAGTGTTAGGCCCAGGTTTCAGGATCCCCAGGGGAGCTCAAAGAATTGCCAAATCCAATGCAGTGAGGCAAAGAACCTTTTAATAAATTTGAGCCCAGGTTTGGATCACAATGTGTTCCCACTGCACAGGGCAGGATTGAGATGCTTCATCAAGGGGCTTAGGGCATTGATACACAAGCAGGTTCTAGAGTTCCAGGCTTACATGACAGATAACAGAAGTCACTCTTCAAACACAATGCCACCTGTTTAGGCAGGGAACAGGGTTGCACAATCAGGGAGGGAAGCTCCTTTGGCCTTTATGTTGCTATTAGGGGTAAGTGTTTTTACAAATGGCTCAAAGCTGTCTGGGAATGCTTAATTGTTTCAAAATATGGCACTTAATCTCTCTAAGGATGTGTGCTTCTTCACTTCTCCCAAGGCCAGAAGCCACTTTGTGGGAAATGCCTAGTTCTCCATCAGAGAGAGTGCCACCCTCTTTGACAAGGGGACTGGAAGCAGTGGCTGTTAATCTGTTCTCAGAGTGACATTTGCCATTCCTGAGAGGGGGTTTGTATTAGGGAGTGCTATTGGAATGGGGATTGTGCCTCCTTTGAAGAGTCAGGTGGGGGCTGGAAGGAGCAAGGGGATGAAAGGGAGCTTTTGTGAGGGTGAGGGGGTGCTGAGATGAAGAAAGTGCTGAGAAGAGGGGATCTGCTGAGGCTGGGGGAAGTGCTGAGGGGAGAGGGAGTGCTGAGGGGAGGGTAAGTGCTGAGGGGAGGGTAAGTGCTGAGGTGAGGGTAAGTGCTGAGGGGAGGGCAAGTGCTGAGGCTGGCACTGGCTGCTCAGCCTCTTCATTAGCACCATAGGGGGAGGCCTTCATCAGAAAGAGCTGTACCTAAGTCTCAGGATGAAGGCCCTCCATACTCCTGGCACTCACCCTGACCTAAGTTGGATACACCCCCATCTCTACCCCCTCAAAAATGGGCTATCAGCCCATGCTTCCAACTCCTCCTAGTCCTCAGTGGCCTCTGGGTACACAGGAAGATGGGAACTTGATTCTCAACTCTCTGGTTCTCAGAGGTGTCTGGATGCTCAGGAATTTGAGAACCACAGGGAGACACTGGGAGAGAGCTTTCAAACCCCAGGCTCCAGGCAGGGCCATGAGCACCCCTAGTGGCAGAAGCTGTCATAGCAGTCAGAGCACATTTTAACTTC
>JANHMN010000012.1:27087951-27100903 GCA_030674055.1 Rhabdomys pumilio | reverse complement strand
GGATAGAGGACAGGGTTCATGAGAGGGACAGTCCTTCAGAAGTGTCAAGGAAGGTCAAGGAAGGCACTTCTTTAACATCCTGTTCTCTGGGCTTGAGTTTGGCTTGGGAGAGTGTTGGGAGCTGACTTTAAGCAGAAAGCGGCTAGAAAGCACCTATCAGCTTTGCAGCCATCTTGAGCCATATACCCTGATAGAGACTTGGTTTTCAACAGCCTACAACAGCTGAGCATGCTCTAACAAATCTTATTTATCCAACAGCAAAACATAGCTTGTTTTGCTGTTTAGTGACTCCAGCTGCATAGTGCACATGGTAAAATGTTTTCACCTGTGTTCTCCTGCATGTGCTTATAAATACCCAGGATTTCCTTGTAATAGGGTAAAGAGGAGTGAACAAGAGTGAATATGCCTTAGTAGAGAGACGTTTCTTGCCCCCAAGCCAGACAGAGCGCGGGACTCAACATTTTGAAGCTAGGAAGAGAGCGGTCCACAACGGGAGAGAGGACTTTTGTAGAATAAAGCCATCAAAAACTTCATGTTACAGCCCTCCTCCAGGGACACTTTACTTCTTGAGCAGAACTGATAAGATGGAGGGATAGAGGAAAATTTGGGGTGTCTTTGAGTTTGACAGAGCCTTTTCAGCTCTTAGTGAACTTAGCTTCAGAGGCTAGAGAAGGGACTCTGGCCAACTGGAGCATGGCACACAGGAATTTTCCTTCTCCCCATTCCATCTGCCTTGCTGAAAACTGTTAGACTTCATTCCTAAAGGTAGATACCAAGGTCTGTTCCCTTATTTAACCACTTCCTCCTCCTGAGACTGACTACCAAGGTCCAGCTCTCAAAGTATAAGTCTGGCAATCAAATGTCCCCTTTTGCTTACCTGATTAATAGCCCAATATAAATTAAACAGCTTATGTTAATATAGGGTTTCCCATTTGCCTATGGGCCATTTCTATCTCCTCTCTACCCAGACACAGTCTTTCCTTCCCAAAGACAAATACCAAAGACTACCAGCCCAGGGATGACACCACCCATAATGGGCCTTCCCCCTTGATCACTAATTCAGAAAATGCTTATAGCTGGATCTCATGGAGGTATTTAGTCAAGGGAGGCTCCTTTGTCTGTGATAATTCCAGCTTGTTTCAAGGTGATAAACAAAAGCAGACAGTAGAGGCCTGAAATTAAAAGCCTCAGCCCACCCAAACCAATTGTTCCCCACTCTCAGCGTGATAACATGAGCTAACGAGTGTGTCAGACTGAAAGGGCAGAGATGTGAACTGGCAGGCAGGACTCGGTAGACTCAGTATCAAAAAGAAAAACAGAGATCTTGGCTGGGAGAACAAATGGTTTATTGGACTCAACAGTGGGACATTGATCTGCACACCTGGGAACCCAGCAGGACCCCAGATATTTATGTGTGGATACAGTGATGTAGCAATACCTTGAAGTTCAGCCTCTTCCCCGTGCTGTCAGCATGCTTCCAGGGCCAAGAGTAGCAAGCCAAAACAAAATGGTATTCCAGGAAGTACAGATCTGAAAGCCCTACAGAGAAGTGAGGAACCTACCCAGCTATACAGGACCTATGAAGTTGAAACAATGTGTTCCATACCTTACACCCCCCCTCAAAGATTCTATAACTCATAACTCATCACTAAAGGCCTCCAGGAAGGAGTGATTACACAGGAGGATAAAAGGACAAGGGTGGGGGTTGGTGGCAGGACCATCACAGTAATGTGTGGAGGAAGAGTGAGCCCAGGCTGAACAGAAGCACCCCTGGACCTGCTGTGGTCCAGGCCCCGCCTCCAGTGGGAACTGCTGCATTGCAGAGGTCTGTCTTGCAGCAGGAGATCTTCAAGTTGACAGAAGCTCCCAGTTTCCTCTCATTTTCAATATCAATAGGGCAAAATGAAAGGCATTGATAGCTCTTTATTTTCTTTGTGGTAGATCCTGCAAGACATCAAGGAGTGACTCACTTCTGATGCAGGGACAACAGAGCATCCCAAAGCCTTGGCCACATGCCCACCAGGCCTGGATGGCCCAAACTTGTCTCTAAGGCATGTTGAAGGCAGACATGGTAGCTCAGACTTGTGATTCCAGAACTTAGAAGACTGAGGCAGGAGAGTTTTTATGAGTTCAATCCCAAACTGGGCTACATGTGAGCTTCTAGGCTATCCTGGGTCTAGAGACCCCACCTCAAGTAACAAAGGAAATGAAAATCAATACCGTGGGCTGGTAAGGAGGCTTGGTGCATAAAGTGCTTGTGTGCACAAGCATGAGCCCACAGTTCTGATCACTAGAGCACATCACAAGATGGGCAGCCATGGTGGCCCACTTGTGTCTCTCTGCTTAGGATAAAAAGATGAAGATCTCTGAGGTAAGCTCACTGTCTAGACCAGCTCAACCTGCAAGCTTGCAGTTCAGTGTGAGACCCTATCTCAGTAAATAAAATAGAAGTCACAGAAGATACCCATCAACTTCTGAGTCCCATACACTGGCACCTCCCCAGGGCATGTACATCCACACGTGTACACACATGTGCCCTTACACACAATGTGCTGGGGAAGCAGCTCAGTCAGTGAAGTGGAAGCCCAAGGATGCAAGATCAATCCCCTGCAACCATGTAAATAGATGGCCAAGCGTGGGAGTGTGGGTTATGATCTCTGTGCTTCAGGGGAGGAAATCAGGAGGTCAGAGGAGCTCTCTGCTACCTCCCTCCTCCACACCCTCAGCATATGTCGCAAATACTCGGTCCCAGTGAAAGATCTTGTCTCAAAAAGCAAGATGATCGAGAATGAAGACTTCTCATTTAAAGTGCTACTCAGTTAAGGCACTTGTTGCTCTTACAGAAGCCCAGGGTTTGGTCCCCAGACCACACATGGTGGTTTACAAACATCTGTCATTCCAGTTCCAGAGGAACCCAACCTCATCTGCATAAAAATTAAACAATGCCTAAGGAATGGTACTTAAGGATTTCCTCAGAGCATTACTTACATTATATTACATACATTCATACATGTGCACCCACATTTACACACACACACACACACACACACACACACACACACACACACCACAAAGCCACAGCACAATGTAAGATCACCCATTAGCACAGCACAAAGGGCATCTCTACAAACTATCCAGGTCCATCAGTGAGCCTGTGAGAGCTCAGACATCACATACAGGCAGGAGCATCACATGACTACACTGGCTACAGAGGGATGATGACACCATGCATGACAATGGGCAGCCCTGTCTCATGATCCCCATCCCAGCACATCCCTGGACCCCCAACAGCCCCCACTTTGCAGGAGTTCCATTCCAACCCCAGGACACCTCAACTTGGAGGGAGGGGAACTATGGTCCATAACAAGTGACCAGACCTCACCTTTTCTCCCAAGACAACCTCACTCATTTTTATGTAGTCCACTTACCCACAGGAACTTCTGCCTCCTGAGTCACACAGTATGAATTAGGTAAGAAGCAGGTCTTTTTTGATGAGCAAGAAGAATTAAATGGGACCTCCTTGCAATGATAGCATTCCAGCCCCTGAGCTGAGAAACAAGGCAATACATGAGGACTAGGGCATGCCCTTCCTAGCCCAGAATCCCTCCTTTGCATTGTGTCTACTTCCCACAGCTGCTGGTCTCTAGGACTGAGCAAGGACATTATTGCCCAGTCCCCTCCACCAAAAGCAAAAGTAAACCAAGAGTCACCGTAGTGCAATATGCTCAGTCCTGCTTTTTCACCTAGGCGGCCCACATGAGAAATCTGCACCCCAAGACAAATTAGAGAGACAGTCACTGTATTGGGAAGACAGAGATACCAAATGTCTGCTGAAGCACTGAGTGAGTGTGTAAGTGTGTACTGGGGCCACCAGATGGGAGGGCTGTTCTGACCTGTCCCACCCTAACCCTGCAGAACTGGGCCTTGGGTCTCTGAGCATGACAGAGCACTGAACTTCCCAGAGTCCAGCTTAAAGCTGAGGCTCACCGTGAGTCCTCCTGCAATACAGATGTAACTAGAATTATAGGCAGATCTGAGAACTGGGATCCTCTTAGAGTAGGGAAGTTCTAGCATTGGGGCCTCATGTGGCTTGGGCTGGGGCATGAGAAAAAGTCAAATGCTAACGTTAAACATTTCAAATCCCTTGAGTTGGCATCTAGGTCAGGAAAAGAAGCTTCTGCCAGTTTGTGTGCACATAGGCCAGTGTCCTCTCTGGGAGTCCAAGGTAGCATAATAGTCTAAGGACAGGGTGCTCTGGTAGCCAGGGTTTGTGGCAGAGGGAGTGAAGTCCAACAGTCCTTCTGGCAGGTTTGCAGACTCAGCAAGCAAGCGCCCCAGCACAAGAACCTCCACCAACCACGAGACAATCTCAGTACTCTGACCTCAGCACACATTGGGCACTGGAAACACAGTGGAGGTGCAGGTGTACCCACAACCCTGAGGCCATTTTCCATCTCCATTGTACCCTCCTGCCCCTCTCTCACTTTCCATCTCACCTCTTTGTGCACACAGTAGGGCCACAAGAAGGATGAGCACACAGGACTTTGTAGCATGAAAACTGTTCATCTTCAGAGAATGGGTGCGCAGAGAAAACCTGGGAAGTTGGAGCCAGTTAATAGACCCCAACCCCATCCCTGGGTTCCCCCAGGACTCAGGCATCCAATCTTCCCTCCCTCCAACCCTCCACACAGCTCTCCCTAAGGAATAGATAGATACCTGCCTCTCTCTCTCTCTCTTTGGTTTTTTTTTTTTTTTGAGTCAGGGTTTCTCCATGTAGTCCTGACTGTTCTCGAACCACTCTGTAGATCAGGCTGGCCTCAAACTCAGAAATCTGCCTGCCTCTTCCTCCCAAGTACTGGGATTAAAGTCATGTGCTACCACTGCTGGGCTCTGCCTACTTCTCTTACCCAACAGTCATCCAGTTTTTCCTTCTGAATCCCAAACTCTCACCCACAGTCCTATCCTGAGGACTCTTCCCTTTGCCACCCAGCAGCTCCCTCCTGACACCAGTCCTTACTTCCTCTCTGACCAGGTTGCAGGCAGAGCAGAACAATCAGTCAGATGTGGACTGAAATAAGTACTCTATCTCTCAGCTCCTCCCATCAGCATCCTGAAGGAGGGCTTTTGGTACTCCAGCTAGGCCAACATGGCTATTGTGTAAGAGTTAACCAGATTTGTGTAGCAGTGAGGAAGGGAGGACCTTGCAGCTGGGGAGGGACTTTGATGATGGAGAATTTTGAGGACAGAAGGGTGGGGCCAAGGTTGGCAGAGTATTATAATAAGTAAAGCCTTACTAATTCACCAAACATTGATGTAATCTCTGGCCAAGCCCTGGGATGAGCAGCAGGGCCCCCACAGTAAGCCAGAGTATGAGTTTCCTAATCTCGTGAAGCAGAGCCCAGTGAGTAGCCCCACTTAAGTGTCTGCAAGGCCCTGATAAATGTTAGAAAAGAAAGGCTAGGCACAGAAAGAGACCTGAGCTGGAAAGCATCCTGAGATGACACCACAGCAACAGAACAGGGATGCTCAGAGAACAACTTTGTCCCAAGATAGACCACAGAATCAGCAAAGCTGAGCACATCCATGTAAGCAGAAGGCTGAAAAAGGTAGGAAGCCAGAGGCTCAGAAAACAGCATGCAGATTTGCCTGATGGAAGCCACAGGGCTGAAACACAGTCTCAGTCTTTCTATCATTTCTGGTTGCTTCTACAAGTACATCCAACTCCAGTGTCAGTGCTCTGGGTTACACAGGATGATTGATTGAAGAAAGAGAGACACTGTAGGCTCATGTCAGGATTCTCAAGAAACAGTAGGGAATCAGCCTCTTCAGGACTGAATACCAAACACCATGACTGCTTCAAATCCTTGGAGCCATCACTCCTGAATTTTTGCAAGATACAACCGTTCTGCTAACATCCTGTTATATTCCAGGTTCTCTATCTAGCAGCATTACAAAATCCCTTCCTTCTTACCCTTTAATTTATGATGGAAGCAAACCATGAATGACACCAACACCTCATAACCCCTAACAGTGGTAGGAGGAAGAGAGCAAGCAAGACAAGTTTTCTCTGTAATTCCTTCACATGCAGCCCTAGGCATTGGCTCAAACATGAACAATTATATGTGAAGCAAAGAGCTTAGACAGCCAGACTCTGCAACGAAAAGTAGAGCATCAATGACAGGTCCAAATGGCTATCCCTCCCCCATTTTATCATCCAATGAGTTTAGGTGTATTTTTTTACAGAGGATGAGTGAGGTCACTTACAGGAACACGCAGAATTTCTGGGCAGCTAAGTCACCACCAAGTCTTATTCCATCATGGAAGCCTCTCTCATGATGGAGTCTCTCTTTCAGTTACTCTTCTGTTTCCTCTAGGTTCTAGCATTTTCTGTGACCTCTTGTGGCTGGAGAGGAGCTGGAGGGAGTAATGACTGGAACCCCAGGTGACAGTCCTCCCTTTTGAGAATAGAGAGTTCTGTCCATTATCACAGACCTGTGGCTGTTTTGCTCTTCTGACTCCATTGCCAGGGCTCCTGGGCCAGTGTTATCCCTACTCCAGGATGGCAAAAGGGCCATCCCCTTCTCTTTGGAGCAAGAGGTCATATAACCACAGTGCAGCACACTGTTTCCCCAAAAGTCTTAAACTAGGGGTTCTCATGAATCCTTCACTTTCTGGCACCACTGTTGGGGAGCTAGCTTCCCTTAGTGATGGACTCCTGCTCAAATTACTGACAGTCCACTTAAGTCTTAAGGGAAAGGGCAACTGTGTACTTGTATAATCTTGGAGTTCAAGGTCCCAGATGTAGCCAGGCTTGTGTCAGAGAAGCCAGTCCCTCTGCAGAGAGAGCTACACAGAAGACAAACACACCCAGAGCTCTCTCCTGCCTTCCAATTCAGCCAGAGGCCTGACTACTGTCACAATGAATAGGTCAGACTTAACCAAGCCTATTCCTCTCCTTAGAAAATAAATGACCTCTGGTAAGTAGGCAAGGTCACATATGCCTCCCTCACTACCTTGAGGCATACAGCAAATATTTCATGTTAACTAAGTGAACTTCATGAAAATGCCACTTGCCCCTCCCCCATGGGCTGTGGTGGCAGGATGCAGAGCAGCTGGGGGGCAGGGTGTTGTAGGATAGTGAGTATGGTGGGGAGAAATGATTGAGAAGACTGTGTTGGAGGACAGTTGCTTTAATGAAATACAGGATCTAGATTATTTAGCTTGAGTCAGAAGAAGAGGAGGAAAGGGACAGTTTCGTTAGTGCCACAGTGGGGGCAGGGACTTCCAAGTGTATCAGGTAGATTATGAGACTGTCAATCACATGATTTCTAATAAGAGAGTTCTCTGGTGGGGAAACAGAAACCTAACCTTTTTATTATGTCATGAATTTCCTCTTTATGGAGTTGAGTAGCCCCAGCCTGATTTGGATAAGGAGCAGCCCCACTCCTGCAGTGCTCTAGGACAGCTGTCCAGTGGTATTGTCTGTGTTAGCATTTCTTCTAGGCTCTGCCCTAAAGTGACCTGGCAACAGCCAGTTATGCCCGACTCACTATAAAAGGGCCTGCCTGCCCCTTCCTCACACTCTTCTCTTGCTCTCTTCCTCTCTTAACCCTCTGTCTCTTCTCTTCAACCCCCTCCCCCCTCTCTCTACTTGCTGATAGCTGGACTCTACTCTTCTATTCTCGCTCTCTTCCTCTGTGCCTTTCTTTGCCTCTACTCCATGAATTCCTCTCGCCATGTCTTAAATAAACTCTATAATACTAGACAGTCCTGTGGCTGTTACCTCAGGGGAAGGGATACTTCAGCATAGACCTCAAGAGGCAGCCCCTTGGCCTCCACCAAACACATTCCTAGCTTTCTCTTTCTTTTCATAACAAACAACAGTCACTACCCAGTTCTCTTATGCACCCAAAAATAATCAAGCTTGTTTTAAATTTGACTCCAAATTGCGGTAGTGGTCTTCTTCTCACCAGGTTTCCTAACAGTGAGCAGCCAGTTTGAGGTTCAACAGTCATGGGGAAGCATCTTTGCAGGAGTCTTTCATATCAATAGTGGGTTGGTGCTCTGTGCTTGTTCTTGTCCAAAAGTAACACTAGATTCTTCCCTTCACAGCCTTGTGGCTTTTTTCATATGCTCTCTTTCTTGTTATTTATGTGAGTTACAGCTTTACAAAAGTCAGTCCATTTTGATTCTGAAAACCCTCGCTCAGTGTCTCCATCCCTCTGTGTGATGAGGCATGACAGTGCTGATGTCCTTCTATTTTTACTCCAGCAAAGGCCATTTCTATGCTTAACTAAAATCTGATATTCTTCATGGAGAATCCTGTGAAAACTATCCCTCTCTCTTCTAGGATGTCCTAGCTAACTTAGCCTTTATTAAAAACTACTTATTTGTGTGAAATGCCCCTCCAGCTGGCTAACCATTTATCTTAGCTTCTGTTAAAAGTGCTTGCTTTAACCTTCTTACTTCAAAAGTCATCCCCACCCACACCCCTGTGGCTGAGATGCCAGAATGTGATTTCAGCCTTTAAAAACTCTACATTCTAGACCCTGGGTAATACAACTCAGTACCCATCACTTGGGTGTGGTCCCAGATGGTTTGAATAAAAACTTTCAATTCACTTTACCCTTAGTGTGAATGTGTGAGTGGCTATCACTAGTGACCTTCCAGTAATAGCTGTTACATTGGCCTTGAAGAGTATAGAAGCCTTGGACATGGTGACACAAAAATTCAGTGTCACCTCAAAGGGGACAAGAGACAGTTCCTTCTGAGGCTAAATATGAATGAGGGTGGTCTGGCACAAAGCCTTAGGTTAAATCTGATAAGTTATTTCTCTGCGAGTGAAAGACTCCATTTCAAGCCATATTTATATGCACATATATGCAGGTTTATAGGAAAGGTACTCTCAGACAAGTTCTTTGTCCCCAATGATCAGGGCCAGAGAAGTCATTCTGGGATAAGAGAGAGAAATAAATCAAGAAATTCAAAATATGTGCAGAGAAAGAGAGAGAGGAAGAGAAGGAGAGAGAGAAGTTAGAAGAGGAGAGTCCAAAATGTCTGGATTATATAGAGAAGATCCTCTTGGGAAAGGCAGCCCAGCCTTGGGGCTGGAAAGTACAGGGTTGGGGACAGAGTATGCCAGGTAAGGACTGAGGGATACTGGGAAAAGCTAGAGGCCATGTGTGCTTTGGTAGGTAAAGTATGCACCTCAATCACTTGTATCCAGGGTTTGAAACTAAACAACTCCAAATTCAGTGTATCAATACCATGAAGTTTTTATAATAACAAGAAAGGAAATCAAATTGAAGTACTTTCTACAAACACTAGTGAAAGAATCAGGTAAAGGTGTTAGAGCCAGCTCAGGTCACCTCTACTACAGGCTCCAAGTGGTATCTGATGACTCATGCGGTTCCAGTTGGAGGAAGATAGGGTTTTATTAATGCATTACTAAAGATTCTGTTAAGTCACCAGATGTTAGGTAGAAGGGAACTGTCCAAGGAAGGCTTATTTAGCGTGGTAAAAAAATCCTAAGACAAATTACAACAACTCTGACCCTGCAACATTGTAACCTCCGCACAGTCTCATCATTCTGTTCTCTCACCAGCTTTGGAGATGATTCAGTGCAAGGTGCAGCTCCTTTACTGCAGCTTCCTTCAAAGTCCCCGCCCCCACTTCCTGGTACACACTGGTTTGCACTACTTAAGGCCTAGTAGAAAGAATATAATACCCCTGGCCTAGGGAATTCACAGGACACTCTGGGTGCTCCAAAGATTAGAACATTTGATATCAATGTCCTCCCTTCTGCCTTTGAAGAGAGTTCCTTCAGGTGGTCTGTCAATCACCTGGCCCATAGACTGCCCCCTTGGGAAAACTGATTCACCTAAAGTCCTGCTACAATGTGACCTGGATCTGTTATAAAAAGGAAGACAGTACTGAATGGTCAGAACTTGGGATGCAGCCTAGAATCCGTGAAAGAAGTCAGGGGCAGAAGGTGTGCACTGCTTGGCTCTGTTTACACAAAGGATCCAGAACAGATGAGTTTGTAAAGATGGAGGAAGATTGTCAGGCGTTGGGGGAAGGGTGAAGTCTATCTGCATAATAGAGGTGACATTTCCAGTGGAGGGATAGTGACATTTCCTGTGGAGGGAAGGAAAGGTTGGGTTACAGACAGCACAGACATGCTAGGCTTTTGACCTGGGCACAGGGATTATGGTCATGTGTCGTCCTGTTTGTACAGTAAGTGGGGTTCTTCATGAGCCACTTCTCCAGCCCAGGTTGGGCTCAGACTCACGTACTTCCTGCTTGCATGTCCCCAGTGCTGGGATTGCAGCAGCACAACCACAACGGGATTAAATGTTTTATTCTTAAGTCTGGAGTCTCTGTTATTGCTTGTATTGTGGTGTAAGACACCATCACCCAATCTAGGTCAATGGAGTTCTGTTTTGTAACAACTGCAGTTTTGTAACTTAACACAGTAGGTTTGCCCCAAAGAAACGATTCAGGTATGCCAGGAAAACAGGAAATGAGAGTCCCAAAGCTCATCCTTTTAAACAAAGCAGGAGAGGAAAGGAGAGACTTACACTATGAAGGCTGAGCTCCTATGTCAGGGCAAAATGAGGCCCAGCTTCAATCCTGAGATTCAACTGCAGAGAGGAGCGTCCCTAGTGGCAGAATGTAGCATGACAACCAGCAAGGTTAGGGTCTGGATGAGTGAGGACAGGTGCTTTGGGCTGGTTCTAAGTGGCTTTCTTTGAAGGGCATTATCTGAAACAAAGAAGCACAGAAGCTGACAATTCTGCGGGAGGAGCAGCTCTCCTCCTCAAAAACCAAAGCATTTGTCATTGAGTCACTGCTTAGTTCTTGAGATGAAACTGTGGATCTATTAGTGTCCATTTCATTTATTTTATGTTATCATGATTATTTTTGGTTGGTGTGTGAGGTAAGGATTCTGCTGTTATCCAGCTGTCTCAGCATCAGCATCTGCAAACACCATTATTCTCAACACAGACAGACACGGCAGTACTGTTAAAAATCACCCCAGCATGTACCTGACTGCCTGTGTCTAGATTCTGCTCACTCTTGTGTGTGTCTTTCTATTACATTCGTTTTGTTTTGTTTTGGTTGTTTGAGACAGGATCTCAAGTAACCCAGAAACTTACTAAGAATTTGAGTATGTCTCACCATTGGGTCCCTGCCTTCACAGTCCTGGGATTACAGGCTTGCACCACCAAATCCTGTGACTTCCAATTTCATGTGAACTCCATTAGGAGCTGTTCCTTGCCTTTTTCTTTCCCTCCCCTTCTCCCTCCCTCCCTTCCCTCTCCCCTGTCTCTTCACCCAGTATCCTCACCTGACTATCTGAGTTTGAGCCCTGTGATCCACACGGTAGAAAAAGAACTGTAAGTTGCCTTGTGACCTCCACACATGCATCTGTCACATGCACGTGTGCACATAACCATATACAATTCATAAATAAATTAATAATTAATAATTAATTAAAACCCCTTACTCATATTAAGTCTAGAGTACTCTTCCATTTACTTAGGCTTGCCTTTATTTCTTTCAAGGTTTTTAATGTCCCAGGCTTGTGCCATTTCCTTTAAACTCCTTCCTAGGTGTCTGCTTCTCCTTTAGGTTATTGTAAAGAACTGTTCCCGTCACTCCATCTTGCTCTTCATTGGTCGTCTATAAAATCATCACTGGCTTTGTGTGCACCTCATGTCCTGCATTCTGGCTGATTTCCCCCTCAGCTCTTCCTGCTTATTACAGATCCTTATTGATGGCTCTGCTTCTCCAGGGAAATCCTTTAATACAACGTGTGGAGAGCAGGGCGTGGAGAACACACCTGTGATCCCAGCACCTAAAGACCTCAAGTTCAAGGCCAGAGTGGCTTACAGAGTGGGAGGCAAGAGCCTGGGAGCCTTGTGGACAGAGGTAGTTCCTCTCTATGGCCAGCAGGTGGCACCTTCTTCCCGAGTCTTCAAGTGGTTTTCTTTGCACAGCTTCATGCCCTGATCTCTTCTTATGGGACACTTTTCCAAAAGGGTAAGATCTGCTGTAATAGCCCATTTTGTCTTAGTTGAAAATCATTAATAGTCATGTGACAATACAGCTGAGACACTAGGGACCCAAGGGACTCGGGGCATCAACACATGAGGCTGCAAAATTTGAAGGTAAAAAAGCTGCTTTGTATTTTCTTCTGTTGCCTGTTCCTGTTTGTGGTTGGTATATGATGGCCCAGGGAATGGCACTGTTAGGAGGTGTGGCCTTGTTGCAGTAGGTGGGTCCAGGCCTGAGAGGTACAGAAGAGAGAGCAAAACAAGGATGTAAGAGCCAAGAAAGAGTGGCCCCAGCCCCTCTCCTTCATTGGGTCTAGGACATCAAAGATTGAATATAAAGACTTGTAAGTAATAGCTCAGGAGTATCAGTGGAGAAGTGTTAGCCATGAGGAGGCTTGAGAGTAGCCCAACCATTGAGCTGTTTAAGGCATAATAAATATAAGCCTGCATTTGTGTCTTTCATTTGGCAACCCAGAACAGTGGGGCAAGGAACTCCAGGCACTGACATACCATCGATTTGTGTAGGATTAATCTCCTACCACAGTATTTATAGTTATCTGCTGAGCCATCTCTGCAGTCCCATAAATTATTGTTGGGTTAGTTTGTTTTGCTTTGGTAAGACCGTGACCAAGGCAACTTACAGAAGAGTTTATTTGGAGCCTCACAGTTTCTGAGGCTTAGAGTCTATGACCATCCTGGCTCAGAGCATGGCAGCAGGCAGGTAAGTGTGGAGCTGGATCAGTAGCTGAGAGCTTATATTTGATCCACCAGCATGAGGCAGACAAAGCTAATTGAGAATGGTGTGGATTTTTGAAACTTCAAAGCCCACCCTCTGTAACAATCCTTCTCCAACACAGCCACACCTAATAATCCTTTCCAAACAGTTCCACCTA
>JANHMN010000012.1:27067942-27082951 GCA_030674055.1 Rhabdomys pumilio | reverse complement strand
AGTAAAAGGACAGGGAATAGAGAATCAGTAGAGGTGCTTGGAAGGAGAAGTGGCCCCTGGTCCCAGTGTGAGATTGTCCTTCAAGGGGACAGTCTTGAAAGACAGAACTAGGAAAGAGGCACAGGTAAAACTGAGTTGTACCTGCAGATTAAGGCAGCATTTCCTGAGGTAAAATGCATCTAGGTAAGGCCTACAAAGACTGCAAAGGTGGCTGATTCCAAAGTACAGGCCAGAGAAGGTGACCTGATATCTCCAGAGGAGAAACTAGCACACAGCAAACCTCTGTAATATCTCTCTGTGTCTCTCTCTGTCTCTCTCTCACTCTCTCTCTTTCTGTCTCCCTCTCTCTATGTCTCTCTCTCTCTCTGTCTCTCTCACACTTCCCTGTTTCTTGACCTGAGCAAGGTGCATCCATGGCCCTGCCAACCTTTGAGAAGAGAATGCAGATTCCAGAAAGTGCTCCATAGTCAGTGTGCACTGGGTTGTATTAGGGCAGATACCTGGCTGTGCAGGATCAAGACAGGAGTGTGGCTCTGAGGAATCATGTCCTGACTGCTCCTTGTGATCTGGGCATTGCTGCTGTCTGTGGAGCTTGCTCAAGATGAGATGGCTAAGGTGGTGCCAGGTAAGAACTTGACAGGGGTCCACAGGGTTGGGGAAGGTGTGTGGTGGGGGGTTCTGGCCTGTGCTGCCCACCCACTGTTGGGCGTTCTTGTCCATAGCACGAAACCTGAGCTGCTTTCAGTGCTTCAAGGTTTGCTGGGCCAGCCAGTGTCAGCCCTGCGAAAAAGTATACATGAGCAAAGATGTTCTCATTTACACAGGTGAATCTTTTCTTGAGCCTGAACATCTCCATGATCTCTGGTAAGGCTGGGTCCTGGTCTCACCTGCAGGTCCAACAAGGGCTCTAGGTGTTCGACAATAGGAGAAGCTGTGGTCTGAATTGTGGCCTCTCCTTTTTCTCTCACAATTGCCATTTCATTCATATGTCACTGCTTCTAGAACTCTCCCCAGGACAAAAGCTCTGATGTGACATTGAATTCCCAAATGAGCCAGCCAGGCAAGGCAGTGTTTTACAAGGCCACCCATGTCTTGGGGCATGATGTGGGGTTGCAGAGGCAGTGGGACCTTAGGTAAGGTCAGTCTTAAGATAATAAAACTAAAGCCAACACTTTACTTGAGAAAAAGCTCTGCCATGGAGTGATACAGATCAATAAGCCTGTCACCTCAGACAATCTTTAGTGAAAATCACTCAGGCACTTTATTTCATGTGGACTGGGACCTTATACGTATTTTGGGATGAGGTGGGTAGGTGCTTTGTATTGGCTCAGTCAGGGATGCTCTATCTGCATGTGGTGTTCAGGTGTTGTCTCTAAGTGAGGGATTGTCCTGGTCCTCCTAGTGGGCTGTCTCAGTCAGTGTCCAGGACAGGAATCTGGTCAGGAGCTAGTTCAGACTCATGTTGTTCTCAATCATGAGATTTATGGAGGTTCTGAACTTTGGGGATTGATGCCATCGTCTGTAAAGCTGGGGTGGGAGTGAGGGATGCACAAGGGGAGCATGTTGTCGTTGTCCTTGGAGTTGAGGACAGGGATGTGGGGAAGAGGGTAGGGAGCCCATTTATATTTGAGTGTGTACAAATGCAATTGGTCTGCTTGCTCAGTGGAGGCTGTGAGTGTTCCTGTTGAGGCGGTTTGGTCAGTGAAGGCATTTCCCTCAGATATCAGACCTAGCAGGGGACTGTGAGATCTGACATGCTGGATGTAGTTTGGAGAGACCCTTTTGCCTCAGAGTAATAGTTACCATTGTCCAAGGAATCCTGTTAAGCTGGTAGCAATGGAGGACTGTGTTCTGATTAGCCATTGAATATTGGAGATGGAGATGGGGGTGACAAGGAGTCAGGTTCTTTTTCTACAGTTTGTTGGGCTCTGTTCCTGCCATTTTAAATCATATAAAAGACTGCATCCATCTCATTTAGAAATCTGGATGCACCACCCGGCAGGGTGTGGAGCCATCCCAGCACCCCCTGGGGTTGGAATAGTGCCACCTGATAGAAGAACTGGTAAGGTAGTAGCAAAGTTTAGAACCCTGATCAAACCCATAATTGAGTTAGCAGCTTAGACTAGCTCCTGACCAGATTCCTGTCCTAGAATTCATGATCATGACACCCCACTAACAGGACCATGACAACTAGCTTAGAGGTCTCTATGCTAATGAGGTATGTAGGGGCTCTGAGTGTTTGTCCTATAAGCATCCCTTCCTAGGCATCCCTTCCTGCAAAATATTTAATCTTTCGTTGATTCTGAGTAAGTCATATGCATCTTCATGTGCCATGAATAAAGCAGTTTGGACAAGCAAGGACTGCCTCCTTCAACAAGGAGTGTTAGGCCCAGGTTTCAGGATCCCCAGGTGAGCTCAAAGAATTGCCAAATCCCATGCAGTGAGGCAAAGAACCTTTTAGTACATTTGAACCCAGGTTCAGATCACAATGTGTTCCCTGCACAGGTCAGGATTGAGATGCTTCATCAAGGGGCTTAGGGCATTTATACACAAGCAGGTTAGGGAGTTCCAGTGTTACATGACAGATAAGGGAAGTCACTCTTCAAACACAATGCCATCCATTTAGGCAGGGAGCAGGGTTGCACAATCGGGGAGGGAAGCTCCTTTGGCCTTTATGTTGCTATTAGGGGTTAGTATTTTTACAAACAGGTCACAGCTGTCTGGAAATGCTTAATTGTCTCAAAGTATGGTGCTTAACCTCTCTAAGGATGTGTGCTTCTTCACTTCTCCCAAGGCCAGAAGCCACTTGTGCTGGGGAGTGCCTAGTTCTCCATCAGAGAGAATGCAGGTCTCTTTGACAAGTGGACTCAGAGCAGTGGCTATTAATCTGTTCTCAGAGTGACATTTGCCATTCCTAGGAGGGAGTTTGCATTAGGGAGTGCTATTGGAATGGGGATTGTGTCACCTTTGAAGGGTCAAGTGGGGCAGGAAGGAGCAAGTGTGGTTAAGTGTAGCTTTTGTGAGTGTGAGGGAGTGCTGAGATGAAGGATGTGCTGAGAAAAGGGGATCTGCTGAGGCTGGGGTAAGTGCTGAGGGGAGGGGGAGTGCTGAGGTGAGGGGAAGTGCTGAGGGGAGGGGAAATGCTAAGGCTGTCACTGGCTGCTCAGCCTCTTCATTAGCACCATAGGGGGAGGCCTTCATCAGAAAGAGCTGTACCTAAGTCTCAGGATGAAAGCCCTCCATACTCCTGGCACTCACCCTGACCTAAGTTGCATTCCCCCCAACAGCCACCCCCTCAAAAATGGGCTCTCAGCCCATGTTTTCAACTCCTCCCAGTCCTCAGTGGCCACTGGGTACACAGGAAGATGGGAACTTGATTCTCAACTCAGTGGTTCTCAGAGGTGTCAGGAGCTTGAGAATCACAGGGAGACACTGGGAGAGAGCTTTCAAACCCCAGGCTCCAGGAGGGGCCACTTGCACCCCTAGTGGCAGAAGCTGTCATAGCAGTCAGAGCACATTTTAACTTCCAAGTCAATGATATCAGGCTTTCTCCCCCTAGCAAGCACACACTGAGAGCTATCACACTCACTAACATCACTGCCCCCCCCCCCGATCCCCCCTCCCCCTGTGAGTGAGAAGAGGATGCCAGAGCCTTCCTGTTTAACCCATGAGAATCTCCAGGTTTGCCTGGGGGTAATATGGGCATTGAGCTCTCCAGGGAAGATTTAGACTGACTTGTGAGTTTAGTGAGCCTGAGCTACTCAGAAAGGAGCTTTCACTCAGCAGAACTCCCACCTCACCTTCCAGCTCAGATTCTGGGTCCTACTTAGGACTGACCATGGGCAGGGCACCACAGGCTTCAGACAGACTGCAAGATGACTGGGAGAGAGAAGAGGGAGTAGATTGGTGGAGGTGGAGGAGGCCAGGAGCTAGCTTTAGATTTCCTGACTTTTGGGAAGAGGAGGAGGGGTCAAATGTTGAGTTTCTATTTCTTGAAGTTTAGAGTGAGGGGATTATAGGGATCTTCAGTGGGAGAGCAAGTGAGGGGAGCAAGGGGTGTAATAGTGACACTTAGGACTCTTGACCTCTGTCCAGGCCTGGGATGAAGTGTTATATATGGGACTTCCTAGACCACTCCACTCTGAGGGTGGAGGTAGGGGGCTGGGAATGGCACAGCTGGCCAGATGCTGGAAGGTTGGAAGGTATCCTAGGGAGAAGTCTAATTCCACACAGAGGACTCAGGTCCCCACCTCACAGTCAGATGTTGAGTTCTTCCCAGAACTCCTGACCCCCACTGGAGCCTCTGTCCTCCCTACTTAGAGAAGCAGGCAGCCCTGCCTAGGGGTCGGAGCCCCATAACCATTTACCTACTCCACATCTATCCACACAACAGCGTTCCCTGTCCCTGTCCACTAGGGCCTGGTCAACAGTCTTCAGAGACTTGGGGATAGAGGACAGGGTTCATGAGAGGGACAGTCCTTCAGAAGTGCCATGGAAGGTCAAGGAAGGCCCTTCTTTAACATCCTGTTCTCTGGGCTCGAGGTTGGCTTGGGAGAGTGGACGTTTGTAGATAAAGCTGTCAGAAACTCACCTTACAGCCCTCCTCCAGTGCCCCCTTACTTCTTGATCAGAACTGACAGGATGGGGGAATAGAGGAAAACTTGGCATATCTTTTGTGACAGAGCCTTTTTCAGCTCTTAGTGAACTTAACTTCAGAGGCTAGAGAAGGGATGCTAGGTAGCTGGAGCATGGCACATATGGCTCTGACAGGACTTTCCCTTCTCCCCATTCCCTCTGTCTTACTAAAAACTGTTAGACTTCATTCCTAAAGCTAGACACCAAGGTCTATTCCCTTATTTAACCACTTCCTCCTCCTGAGACTGACTACCAAGGTCCAACTCAAAGTATAAGTCCAGCAATCAAAAGTTCTCTTTGGTTCACCTAATTAGTAGCCCAATTAAAATTAAACAGCTTATGTTAATATAGGGTTTCCTATTTGCCTATGGGCCATGTCTGTCTCCTCTCTACTCAAACAAAGTCCTTCCTTCCCGAAGACAAATACTGAAGATTATCAGTCCAGGGATGACACCACCTACAATGGGCCTTTATCCTTGATTACTAATTGAAAAAATGCTTTACAGCTGGATCTCATGAAGGTATTTCTACAAGGGAAGCTCCTATTTTTGCGATACCTCCAGCTTGTGTCAAGGTGACACATAAGAAGCAGACAGGTCATGCCTGAAAAAGTCTCAGCCCAGGCAAACCAAGTGGTCCGCACTCTGAACTGGCTAACACGAGGTAGCTAGTGTGTCAGGCTGAAAGGGCAGAGATGTGGACTGGCAGGCAGGACTCAGGCATCTCAGTGTAGCCAAAGAAAAATAGAGATCTTGGGTGGGAGAACAAAGGGTTAATTGGACTCAATAGGGAGACATTGATCTGCACATTTGTGAACCCTGAAGGACCCCAGATATTTATGTGTGGACAGGGATAACATAATATCTTGAAATTCAGCCTCTTCCCTGTGCTGTCCATGTGCCTCCAGGGTCAGGAGTAGCAAGCCACACCAAAATGGCATCCCAGTAAGTACATATCTGAAAACCCTAGAGAGAAGTGGGGCACCTACCCATCTATAAAGAGCCTATCAAGTTGAAATAAGGTGTTCCACACTCTGCCCCTACCTCAGAGCTTCTGTAACTTATAATTCATCACTAGAAGGTTCCAGGAAAGAGTGGTTTTATATGAGGATAAAAAAACAAGGGTAGGGGTTGGTGGAAGGTCCATCACAGGAAGGTTTGCAGGAGGACTAAGCCCAGGCTGAACAGAAGCACCCCTGGACCTGCCATAGTCCAGGTGCTGCCTCCAGTGGGAACTACTGCATTGCAGAGGTCTTCCTTGCAACAGGAAGTCTTCAAGTTGACAGTCATACCCAGGATCTCGATTTTTTCAATATTATGAGGACAAAAGGGAAGGCAGAGATTGTTCTTCAGTTTGCTTTTGTGAGAGCCTGCAAAACATCAGGGAGAGACTCAGTTCAGATGCAGGGACAACAGAGCATCCCAAAGTCTTGGCCACATGACACCAGGCCTGGATGGCCCAGACTTGTCTCTAAGGCATGATGAAGCCAGACATGTTAGTTCAGACTTGTGATTCCAGAACTTGGAAGACTGAGGCAGGAGAATGTTTATGAGTTCAATCCCAGACTGGGCTACATGGGGACTTCTGGCTATCCTGGAGCTAGAAACCCCCTATCAAGTAATAAATGAAAGACAAATCAAAACCATGGGCTGGTAAGCAGGCTTGGTGGGTAAACTGCTTGTGTGCACAAGCATGAGCCCCCAGTTCTGATCACTAGAGCACATCATAGGATGGGCAGGTATGGTGGGCTACTAGTATTTCTCTGCTCAGGACACAAAGATGGGAGATCTCTGAGGTAAGTTCATAGGATAGACCACCTCAGCCTGGAAGCTTCCAGTTCAGTGTGGGACCCTGCCTCAGTAAATAAAATAGAAGTCACAGAAGATACCTATTAACTTCTGGGTCCCATACACTGGTACCTCCCCAGGGCATGTACATCCACATGTGTATACACATGTGCCCTTACACACAGTGTGCTGGGGAAGCAGCTCAGTCAGTGAAGTGGAAGCCCAAGGATGCAAGATCAATTCTCTGCAACCATGTAAAGAGACAGCCAAGCTAGGGAGTGTGGGTTATAATCTTTGTGCTGGGTTGCGGGTGGGGGGAATCTGGAAGTCCTAGAAACTCTCTGCAACCTCCCTCTTCCACACTCCCAGCATCCTTGGCAATTCCTAGGTCCCAGTAAAAGATCTTGTCTCAAAACACAAGGTGGTTGGGACTGGAGACTTGGCTCAGCAGTTAAAGCACTTGTTGCTCTTACAGAAGCCCAGGGTTTGGTCCCCCGACACCACATTTACAACCATCTGTAATTCCAGTTCCAGAGGAACCAAAACTAATTTGCATGAAAAATTAAACAATGCCTAAGGAATGGTACTTAAGGATGTCCTCAGAGCATTACTTACATTACACTAAATAATTCATACATGTGCACCCACATTTACACACATACACATACACACACACCACACAAACACAACACACTGTAAGATCGCCCAGTGGCACAGCACAAAGGGCAACCAGCCTCTCAGACTCCTGAGTCCCCCAGGCAGTTATATCTAGGACACCTGCTCCAGGAGACAGGCAGGCTGTGGTCAGGAACAGGAAACTGGATAGCAGGGTGGGGCTGCTCCTGCCTTGTCTATCTGGAGGATATGCCTGAAAGTGGCACTTTGGAGGATCTGAAATGTCCCAAGGTCTCTTCTATCAACATTCCTAAGTCAGTCCTTCAGCCTAAACTTTAGATTCCTTCATTAAATGCAGACTCACTCAATGCTTCCAGCTCTCCTGGTCCATCAGTGAGCCTATGAGACACAGACATAACATACAGGCAGGAGCATCACATGACTTCACTGGTAACACTGAGGGATGATGACACCATGCATGCCAATGGGCAGCCCTGCCTCATGATCCCCATCCCAGCTCATCCCTGGACCACAACAGCCCCCAATTTGTAGAAATCCCACTCTAACCCCAGGACAGCTCGACTTGGAGGAAGGGAACCATGGTCCATAACAAGTGTCCAGACTTGACGTTTTCTCCCAAGACAACCTCACCCATTTTTATATAGTCCACTTACCCACAGGAACTTCTACCTCCTGAGTCACACAGAATGAATCAGAGTAGGGGCAGGTAACTGATGAGCAGGAAGCCTTAAGTGGGACTGCCATGCAATTGTAGCATTTCAGTCCCTGAGCTGAAAAAGAAGCCAATACACGAGGGCTGACACATGCCCTTCCTAGCCCAGACCTGTCCTTTACAATGTCTCTGCTTCCCTACAGCTGCTAATCGCTAGGACAGAGGAAGGACATTACTGCCCAGACACCTCCACTAAAAGCAAAAGTGAACCAAGAGCCACAGTTGTTCAATATGCTCAGTCCTGCTGTCTCACCTAGCCAGCCCACATGAGAAACCTGCACCCCAAGACAAATTAGAGAGACAGTCATCATATTGGGAAGACAGAGATACCAAATGTCTGCTGAAGCACTGAGTGGGTGTGTAAGTGTGTACTGGGGTCACCAGATGGGAGCGCTGTTCTGACCTGTCCCACCCTAACCCTGCAGAACTGGGCCTTGGGTTCTGAGCATGACAGAGCACTGAACTTCCCAGAGTCCAGCTTAAAGCTGAGGCTCACCATGAGTCCTCCTGCAATACAGATGTATCTAGAATTATAGGCAGATCTGAGAGCATGAATCCTCTTAGAGTAGGGAAGTTCTAGCATTGGGGCCTCATGTGGCTTGGGCTAGGGCATAAGAAAAAATCAAATGCCAAGCGTTAAGGATTTTAAATCCCTTGACTTGGCATCTGTGCCAAGAAGAGAAGCCTCTGCCAGTTTGTGTGCACATAGGCCAGTGTCCTGTCTGGGAGGCCAGGGCATGAGGGTAGCCTAAAGACAGGGTGCTCTGGTGGCCAGGGTTTGTGGCAGAGGGAGTGAAGTCCAACAGTCCTTTTGGCAGGTTTGCAGACCCAGCAAGCAAGTACCCCAGCACAGGAAGCTTCACCTACCACTAGTCAAACCCAATACCCTGACCCCAGCACACATTGGGCACTGGGCACACAATGGAGGTGCAGGTGTATCCCCAACCCTGAGGCCCTTTTCCATCTCCATCGTATACTCCTGCCCCTCTCTCACTTTCCATCTCACCTCTTTGTGCACACAGTAGGGCCACAAGCAGAATGAGCACACAGGACTTTGTAGCGTGAGAACTGTTCATCCTCAGAGAAAGGGTGCGCAGATAAAACCTGGGAAGTTGGAGCCAGTTAATAGACCCCAACCCCATCCCTGGGCTCCCCAGGACTCAGCATCCAATCTTCCCTCCCTCCAACCCCCCACACAGCTCTACTCTAGGAATAGATGCATGCCCACATCCACACCACCCACCCAGCTTTTCTTCCTAATCCCAGACTCCCACTCACAGTCCTATCCTGAGGGCTCTTCCCTTAGCCACCCAGCAGCTCCCTCCTGACAGCAGTCCTTACTTCCTCTCTGTGACCAGGTTGCTGGCACTGTGGAAAGTCCTGTCAGATGTGGACTGAAGTGAGTACTCTCCTTTCCCTCAGCCCCTCCCATCTGAAAGGGCTGGTTTCAGTACTTAATTCTGATAGGCCAACATATTTATTGCTTAAGAGTTAGCAAGGTGTGTTGGTGACCTGGTTAAGCTAGATTCATATCAGTTGGGGAGGGAGGACCACATGCAGTTGAGGAGGGAGGACCATGCAGTTGGGAAGATCATGGTGCTGGAGGATTAAGAGGGCAGAAGGATGGGGCCACAATGGTTTTTGCCTTGGCAGAACACAAGGAAAGGGGAAAACTTGCCCAAACTTTCCTTGTTTCTGCTTTGTTTACTTTCATGTTGTTTTGAGACAGAGTTTCTCAGTGTAGCTTTGGCTGTCCTAGGACTTGGTCAGTAGTCCAGGCTGGCTCAAACTCATAGCTATCAAAGGTGTGATGCAAATGCTGCAGCTTCTGCCACCACCTGGCTCTTCCCGGTTTTTAAGGAGAGGGTATGGCTACAGTGGCTAAGAGGCCACTGCCTTCCTCCCTATAAGCCAGAAAACAACTGACAAATACCTGGAGACTGGCTTTGGTGAGCAAGAAACAAGGTCTTGTTTCCACAAAATGAGAGTTCTGAGCCAAGAATTAACTGAAAACTGGGATGTAAGTTACTAAGCAGTGTCTGATGTGTTTGGGTGATAGATGGGGCTGTGAGTGCTGTTAGCATGTGGTAGTTAGAGCCAGGGATGGTTTTCATAACACAAGGCAGTCTTCTGCAGAGGATGAATGACTCCAGTGTCCCCACAGCCCAGAAACGTCCATGAAGAAGCCACACACTCATTCTCCATGCTCCAGTTTGTATGTTGTCTGTCCCTACACCTATTAGGTCCTAGTCTAATGTGTCCCACAAAGGACTGCCTGGCCTTTATGCCACCATTATGTGGCACAGTATTCTAATAGCAAAAACCTTACTAATTTGCCAAATATTGATGTCATCTGTGTCCCAGCCCTGGATTGAGCAGCAGCCCCCCCATAGTAAGCCAGAGTCTTAGTTTCCTAACCTCATGGAGCTTAGATACCAGTGAGTACCTGCATGTTAGTGTCTGCAAGGCACTGATGAATGTTAGAGAAGGAAGTCTGGGCACAGAAAGAGACCTGAGCTGGAAATCATCCTGAGTTGACATTACAGCAACAGAACAGGGATGCTCAGGGGACCATGTTGTCCCAAGATGGACCACAGAATCAGTGAACCTGAACACATCCACTTAAGCAGGCAAGGCTGCAAAGGGAAGGAAGCCAGAAGCTCAGAGAAGCAAGCAGATTCTCCTGATGGAAGCCACAGGGCTGAAACACAGTCTTGGTCTTTCTATCATTTCTGGTTGGTTCCACTATACATCCAACTCCAGTGTCAGTGTTCTGGGTTACACAGGATGATTGATCAAAGAAAGAGAGACACTGTAGGCTCATGTCAGGATTCTCAAGAAGCACTTGTGAATCAAACTTTCCAGGACTGAATACCAAACCTCAAGACTGCTTCAAATTCTTGGAGTCATCACTCCAGAATTCATGTAAGACAGACACAGTGGTTCTGTGAACATTCTGTTACAATCTAGGTCCTCTACCCTAGCTCCATTACAAAATCTCTTCCTTGTTACCCTTTAATCTATGATGGAAAGAAACCACATTTGACACCAACACTTCATAACCCAGCACAGTGGTAGGAGGAAGAGAGCAGACAAGAAAAGTTTTTTCTGTAATTCCTTCACATGCTGACCTAGGCATTGGCTCACACATGAACAAGTATATGTGAAGCAAAGAGCTTAGACAGCCAGACTCTGCAATCAGAG
The DNA here is from genome assembly GCA_030674055.1 of Rhabdomys pumilio. NCBI lineage: Eukaryota > Metazoa > Chordata > Mammalia > Rodentia > Muridae > Rhabdomys > Rhabdomys pumilio. The sequence continues at coordinate 27,071,977 of JANHMN010000012.1, read as the reverse complement.
GGCATCAATGATAGAGTCAAATGATATCCCTGCCCCATTTCATCTCTCAGTGAGTTTGTGGGACTGATTTACAGAGGACGGGCGAGCTCACTTACTGGAACATGCAGAATTTCTAGTCAGCTAAGTCACCACCAAGTCTTGCCTCATCTTGTAAGCAGTGTCATGGAGTCCATCTTTCAGTTACTCTTCTGGTTCCTCTAGGTTCTAGCATTTTCTGGGACCTCTTGTGGCTGGAGGGGAGCAGGAGGGAGTAATGACTGGAACCCCAGGTGACAGCCCTTCTGAGAATAGAGAGTTCTGTCCATTATCACAGACCTGTTGCTGTTTTGCTCTTCTGACTCCATTGCCAGGGCTCCTGGGCCAGCATTATCCCTACTCCAGGATGGCAACGGGGCCATCTCCTTCTCTTTGGAGGAAAAGGTTGTATAACCACAGTGCAGTGCACTGTTTCCCTAAAAGTCTTAAACTAGGGGTTCTCATGAGTCTTCTTCATCTTCCACCCAGCACCACTCTCGAGGAGCTAGCTTCCCTTTGTGGTGGACGCTTCCTCAAATTACTGACAGACCAGGTAAATTAACTTTTAAGGGAGATGACAACAGTGTACTTGTATAATCTTAGAGTTCCAGATGTGATCAGGCTTGTGGTGGGAGAAGACAGGCCCTCTGCTGTAGGGTCGTGAAAGAGGTCTTGGTTTTGGTCGAAGTGCTTGCTGGAAAGCCCAGAGACCCAGCAGGTGTCCATTGCCTGTAAGGAACAAGCATCTATTCTGCTGTGCTCCCAGAATCCAAGCTCCTAACATGTGGTGTGGAACTCCATTGACCTGCACTGTTCAGTCAAGTTCTGGGCAATGCAGCCCTGCCTAAAGAGCACAGGTAGAGGGCTTGAGGCCTGTAGTCACGCCCTAGAGAAATTTACATACTAATGAGATGCCTGAAGGCCAGAGGTTGGAGCCATTTAAGCATTCTTCCCCAGCCCTCCCCGCTCCCACCCTTTTTAACTCAGGTCTGCCCTGAGTTTCACAGGGGTGCACATCCAGATTCAGTCATCATCCATCATACCAATAAAGCCATTTTGGAAACCCAAGGACTTTCTTGCATTTTTGGGGCCGTGCAGTGTGGAACCGTGGTGAAGGCCTTTAATGAGCCACTGTAGCCACAGCAGTTGTGCCTAACTTCCAGTCAGGAGGAACTCTCAGTTTTTCAAGCCACCCTACCCACACTATACAGAAAGGGCTACAAATAAGACAAACATACCCAAGCCTCTCTCCTGCCTTCTAACTCAGCCAGAGTCCTTACAATTGTCACAATGAATAGGTCACACATTAGCCAAGCCCATTCCTCTCCTTTGAGAATGAATGACCTCTGGTAAGTAGCCAAGGTCACATATGCCTCTCTCACCACCTTGAGTCATACAGCAAAGATTTCTTGTTAACTAAGTGAACTTCATGGAAATGCCACTTGCCCCTCCACCCATGGGCTGTGGTGTCAGGATGCAGAGGAGCTGGGGGGGGGCAGGTGTTGCAGGGTAGTGGGTAGTGAGTATGGTGGGTAGAAATGATTGAGAAAACTGCGTTGGAGGACAGTTCCTTTATTGAAATCGAGAATCTAGATTATTTAGCTTGAGTGAGGCAAAGGGGAGGAAAGGGATGGTTTAGGAAGTGCCACAGTGTGGGCAAGGGCTTCCAAGTATATCAGGTAGTTTATGAGACTGTCAATCACATGATTTCTAGGAAGACAGTTCTCTGGTGTGGAAACAGAAGCCTGTCTGGTTTTATCCTGACTTGGCTTTTGTCTCTATGGAGTTGAGTAGGCCCAAACCTGATTTGGGTAGAGAGCAGCCCCACTTCTGCAGTGCTCTAGGAGAGCTGTCCAGGGTTATGGTCAGAGTTAGCATTCCTTCTAGGCTCTGCCCCACTGTGACCTAGGAACAGCCAGGTGTGCCTGACTCACTATAAAAGGGGCTGATTGTCCCCTCCTCACTCTCTTCTCTTGCTCTCTTTCCCCTCTGTCTCTTCTCTCCACATTCTCCTCCCCTGTCTCTCTTCACTTGCTCATAGTTGGACTCTACTTCTCTCTCTCTCTTTCTCTCCCTCTCTCTCTGTCCATCTCTCTTTCTCTCTGCCTTTCTCTGTCTCTACTCCTTGATTTCCTCTCAATATGCCTTAAATAAACTCTATTATATACTATACAGTCCTGTAGCTGATACCACAGGGGAAAGGATGCCTCAGCATAGGCTCACAGAGGCAGCCCCTGGGCTTCCACCAAACACATCCCTGACTTTCTCTTTTTTCTCATAACAAACAACAGTTACTACCCAGTTCTCTTATGCACCCAATAATAATCAAGCTTGTTTCAAATTTGTCTCCAAATTGTGGTAGTGGTCTTCTTCTCAGCAGGTTTCTTAACCGGGTACAGCCAGTGTGAGGTTCAGCAGTCATGGGGAAGCATCTTTGCAGGAGCCTTTCATATGAACAACGTGTCGGTCCTTTGTGCTGGTTCATGACCAAACGTAAGAACCAGATTTTTCCCTTCACAGCCTTGTGGCTTTTTTCATATCCCCTTTCTCTTGTTATTTATATGAGTTACAGCTTTATGAAAATCATTCCATTTTGATTCTGAAAACCCTCTCTCTGTGACTCTATTCCTCTGTGTGATGAGGCATGACACTGCTTAGGTCCCTCCATCTTGTAGTCTTGCTAAGGCCATTTCTAGGTGTAACTAAAATCTGATCTCTTTCATGCAGAATCTATTGAAAACTACCTTGCTAGGAACCAAGGTCAGAATGACCTAGCTCAGTTATCTTAGTATTTATTAAAATTACTCTTTTGTGTGAAACAACTCCCACACCCTCCTCCTCTGGCTAAGTGATCTTAGCTTCTGTCAAAATAACCTGCTTCTAACTGCTTACTTCTTCAAAGCCCCCTGTGCCTTAGATGCCAGGATTGGTTTCTAGCCTTTAACAATTCTACATTCTAGACCCTGGGAACACAACTCGGTACCCATCACTTGGTGTGGTCCCAGATGTCTACAATAAAAACTTTCAATGCAATTTACACTCATGTGAATGTATGAGTGGCCATCACTGGTGAGCTTCCAGTAATATCTGTTAAATTGCACTTTAAGAGTATAGAAGCTTTGGACTTGTTGATACAAAAATTTAGCTGTCACCTCAAAGGGGATAACAGATCATTCTGAAGCCAAATCTGAATGAGGGTGGTCTGGGACAAAGCCTTGGGTTAAATCTGATAAGTTATTTCTCTGCCAGTGAAAGGAACCAATTCAAGCCATGTGTATGTATATATATATATATGCAGGTCTGTAGGAAAGGTACTCTCGGACAGGTTCACTGGCCCCAAGGACCAAGGCAAGGGAGGCCACTGTGGGAAGGGAGAGTGAAAGCAAGAAAATTAAAAACATGTTCAGAGAAAGAGAGAGAAGGAGAAAGAGAAGTTGGAAGAGGAGAGTCTGAAATGTCTGGATTGTATAGAGAAAAGACCCTCTTAGGAAACGTGTCCAGCTTAGGGCTGGAAACTACAGGGTTAGGGACAGGGTATGGCAGGTAAGGACTGAGGGATGCTGGGTGAACCTAGAAGACAGGTCTGCTTTGCTTTGTAAAGTATGCACCTCAGTCCCTTGTACCCAGGGTCTGAAACCAAACTACCCCACATTCTAAGTATCAATATGATGAAATTTTTATAACAACAAAAAAAAAAATACAAATTGAGGTACTTTACAAACACACGAGTGAAAAGATCAGGTAAAGGGATTAGAGCCAATTCAGGTCACCTCTGCTGCAGGCTCCAAGTGGTAGCTGATGACTCATGGCTTTCTGGTTAGAGGAATATAGGGTTTTATTACTGCATTCCCAAAGATTCTGTGAGTCACCAGATGTTAGATCAGAAGAGAAGTGTCCAAGGAAGGGCTATTTAGCGAGGTAAAGAAATCCTAAGACAAGTTACAACAACTCTGACCCTGCAACACTGTAACCTCCGCACAGTCTCATCATTCTGTTCTCTCACCAGCTTTGGAGATGATT
>JANHMN010000012.1:27020234-27057942 GCA_030674055.1 Rhabdomys pumilio | reverse complement strand
AGGGTGGGGCTGCTCCTGCCTTGTCTATCTGGAGGATATGCCTGAAACTGGCACTTTGGAGGATCTGAAATGTCTTAAGGTCTCTTCTATCAACATTCCTAAGTCAGTCCTTTAGTCTAAGCCCCAGATTCCTTCATTAAATGCAGACTCACTCAATGCTTCCAGCTCTCCTGGTCCATCAGTGAGCCTGTGAGACCTTAGACATAACATACAGGCAGGAGCGTCACATGACTACACTGGTGACACAGGGAGATGATGACACCATGCATGCCAATGGACAGCCCTGCCTCATGGTCCCCATCCCAGCTCATCCCTGGACCCCAACAGCCTGCACTGTGCAGGAGTCCCAGTCCAACTCCAGGACAGCTCGTCTTGGGGGGAGGGGAACCATGGTTCATAACCTGTGTCCAGACCCCACCTTTTCTCCCAAGACAACCTGACCCAATTTTTTATAGTCCACTTACCCACAGGAAGTTCTGTCACCTGAGTCACACAGAATGCATCGGGGTAGGGATAGGTCATTATTGATGGGCAGGAAGCTCAGTCCTACTGTCTTACCTAGCCAGCACACATGAGAAATATGCATACCAAGACAAATTAGAGAGACAGTCACCGTATTGGGAAGACAGAGATACCAGATGTCTGCTGAAGCACTGAGTGGGTGTGTAAGTGTGTACTGGGGCCACCAGATGGGAGGAGGGCTGTTCTGACCTGTCCCACCCTAACCCTGCAGAACTGGGCCTTGGGTCTCTGAGCATGACAGAGCACTGAACTTCCCAGAGTCCAGCATAAAGCTGAGGCTCACAGTGACTTCTGCAATACAGATGTAAGTAGGGTTATATGTATATCTATGATCGTGAATCCTCCTAGAGTAGGGATGTTCTGGCATTGGGCCATCTGGCATGTGGCATGGGCTGCACATAAGAAAAAGTCAAATTGAAAGCGTTAAATGTTTCAAACCCCTTGACTTGGCATCTGGGCCAGGAAAAGAAACCTCTACTAGTTTGTGTGCCCACAGGCCAGTGTCCTGTCTGGGAGGCCAGGGCATGAGGGTAGTCTAAAGACAGGGTGCTCTGGTATCCAGGGTTTGTAGCAGAGGTAGTGAAGTCCAACAGTCTTTCTGGCAGGTTTGCAGACCCAGCAAGCAAGTACCCCAGCACAGGAAGCTTCACTCACCACAAGCCAATCTCAATTCCCTGACCTCAACACACCTTGGGCACTGGGCACCCAATGGAGGTGCAGGTGTACCCAAACCCTGAGGCCCTTTTCCATCTCCATTGTACTCTCCTGCTCTTCTCTTGCTTTCCATCTCACCTCTTTCTGCACACAGTAGGGCCACAAGCAGAATGAGCACACAGGACTTTGTAGCGTGAGAACTGTTCATCCTCAGAGAATGAGTGTGCAGATAAAACCTGGGAAGTTGGAGCCAATTAATAGACCCCAACCCCATCCCTGGACTCCCCAGGACTCAGCATCCAATCTTCCCTCCCTCCAACCCTCCACACAGCTCTCCCCCAGGAATAGATGCATGCCCACATCTCTTATACATGCCCCCCCCCCACAGCTTTTCTTCCTAATCCCAGACTCCCATTCACAGTCCTATCCTGAGGGCTCTTCCCTTTGTCACCCAGCAGCTCCCTCCTGACACCAGTCCTTACTTCCTCTCTGTGACCAGGTTGCTGGCACTGTGGAAAGTCCTGTCAGATGTGAACTGAAGTGAGTACTTTCCTTTCTCTCAGCTCCTCCCATCTGGCATCCTGAAAGGGAAGGTTTCAGTACTTAATTCTGATAGGCTACCATGTTTATTGCTTATGAATTAGCAAGATTTGTTGGTGACCTGGTCAAGCCAGATTCATAGCAGCTGAAGAGGGAGGACCATGAAGTTGGGGAGGGAGGACTATGCAGTTGGGGAGGGAGGACTATGCAGTTGAGGAGGGAGGACCATTCAGTTGGGAGGATCGTGGTGCTGGAGGATTAAGAGGGAAGAAGGGTAAGGCCACAATTGTTTATCTTTGGCATTCAGAACACAAGGAAAGGGGACAACTTGCCCAGGCTTTTCATGGTTTCTGCTTTGTTTTCTTTCATGTTGTTTTGAGACAGAGTTTCTCAGTGTAACTTTGGCTGTCCTAGCACTTGCTCAGTAGACAAGGCTGGCTCGAACTCATAGCTATCAAAGGTGTGATGTAGATGCTGCAGCTTCTGCCACCACCACCTGCCTCTTCCTTGTTTCTAAGTAGAGGGCATGGGCTACAGTGGCTCAGAGCCCACTGCCCTCCTTCCTGTATGCTATCAAACAACTGACAAATACCTGGAGACTGGCTCTGGTGAGCAAGTCGTCAACAGGGTCTTGTATCCACAAAGTGAGAGTCCTGAGCCAAGAGCTAACTCACAACTGGGATGCAAATTACTAAGCAGTGTCTGATGGCAACTGTGGCCCAGCTCTGAGATGAGCAGCAGAGCCTGTACAGCAAGCCTGAATCTGAGTTTCCTAGCCTCATGGAGCTTAGATCCCAGTGGGTAGCTGCATGTTAGTGTCTGCAAGGCACTGATAAAGGTTAGAGAAGGAAGGCTGGGCACAGAAAGATATCTGAGCTGGAAATCATCCTGAGACGACACCACAGGAACAGAACAGGGATGCTCAGGGCAATGTTCTGCCAAATTGGACCACAGAATCAGCAAAGCTGAGCACATCAATATAAGCAGGCAAGGCTGCAAAGGGAAGGAAGCCAGAAGCTCAGAGAACAGCAGACAGATTCTCCTGATTGGAGCCAGCAGCCTGAAACACAGTCTCAGTCTTTCTATCATTTCTGGTTAGTTCTACAAGTACGTCCAACTCCAGTGTCAGTGTTCTGGGTTACACAGGGTGATTGATCAAAGAAAGAGAGACACTGTAGGCTCAAGTCAGGATTCTCAAGAAGCAGTGGGGGAATCAGCCTTTTCAGGACTGAGTACCAAACCCCAAGACCGATTCAAATCCTTGGAGCCATCACTCCAGAATTTATGCAAGACACAGTGGTTCTGTGAGCATTCTCTTACATTCTAGGTCCTTTAGCCTAGCATCATTACAAAATCCCTTTATTGTTACTCTTTAATCTATGATGATAGCAACCCCCATTTGACACCACCACTGTATAACCCAGCACAGTGGTAGGAGGAAGATAGCAAGCAAGACAAAATTTATCTGTTTTTTCACATGCTGCCCTAGGCATTGGCTCACGCATGAACAAGTATATGTGAAGCAAAGAGCTTAGACAGCCAGACTCTGCAAACAAACAGAGGGTGTCAATGACTGAGTCAAATGACATCCCCACCCCATTTCATCACTCAGTGAGTTTAGGGAGCTGATTTACAGAAGACAGGTGAGGTCACTTACAGGAATATGCAGAATTACTGAGCAGCTAAGTCACCCCCAAGTCTTGCCCCATCATGGAAGCAGTGTCATGGAGTCCATCTTTCAGTTACTCTTCTATTTCCTCTATATTTTAGAATCATCTGAGACCTCTTGTGGTTGGAGGGAAGCAGGAAGGAGTAATGACTGGAACCCCAGGTAACAGTCCTCCCTTCTGAGAATAGAGAATTCTGTCCATTATCACAGACCTTTGGCTGTTTTGCTCTTCTGACTCCATTGCCAGGGTTCCTGGGCCAGCGTTATCCCTACTCCAGGATGGCAACATGCCATCACCTTCTCTTTGGAGGAAAAGGTCATACAACCACAGTACTGCACACTGTTTCCCTAAAAGTCTTAAACTAGGGGTTCTCATGAGTCCTTTCCACATTCCACCCAGCACCACTCTTGGAGAGCTACCTTCCCTTAGTGGTGGACTCCTGGTCAAATTACTGACAGACTATATAAATTAACTCTTAAGGGAATGGGCAACTGTGTACAATCTTAGAGGTAGAGGTACCAGATGTCGCCATGCTCCTGTTTAGAGAAGCCAGGCCCCCTGCAGAGAGAGCTACAAGTAAGAGTCAGCCCTTCCTCCTGCCTTCCACCTCAGCCAGAGGCCTGACTACTGTCACAATGAATAGGTCACACATTAGCCAAGCCTATTCCTCTCCTCTGAGAATGAATGACCTCTGGTAAGTAGGCAAGGTCACATATGCCTCCCTCACCTCCTTGAGTCATACAGCAAAGGCCTGGGATGAAGTGTTGTATATGGGACTTCCAGGAGTACTCCACTCTGAGGGTGGAGGTAGGGAGCTGGGAATGGCACAGCTGGCCAGATGCTGGAAGGTTGGAAGGTATCCTAGGGAGAAGTCTTATTCCACACAGAGGGGTCAGGTCCCCACCTCACAGTCAGGTGTTGAGTTCTTCCCAGATCTCCTGACCCCCACTGGAGCCTCTGTCCTCCCTACTTAGAGAAGCAGGCAGCCCTGCCTAGGGGTCGGAGCCCCATAGCCATTTATCTACTCCACATCTATCCACACAACAGCGTTCCCTGTCCCTGTCCACTAGGGCCTGGTCAACAGTCTTCAGAGACTTGGGGATAGAGGACAGGGTTCATGAGAGGGACAGTCCTTCAGAAGTGCCAAGGAAGGTCAAGGAAGGCCCTTCTTTAACATCCTGTTCTCTGGGCTCGAGGTTGGCTTGGGAGAGTGGACTTCTGTAGAATAAAGCTGTCAGAAATTTACCTTACAGCCATCCTCCAGGGCCATCTTACTTCTTGATCAGAACTGATAGGATGGGGGGATAGAGGAAAATTTGAGGTGTCATTGACTTTGACAGAGCCCTTTTCAGCTCTTAATGAATGTAGCTTCACAGGCTAGAGAAGGGACTCTAGCTACCTGGAGCATGGTACACATGGGTCTGGCAGGACTTTTCCTTCTCCTCATTCTGTCTGTCTTGCTAAAAACTGTTAGACTTCATTCCTTAAGCTAGACACCAAGGTCTATTTCCTTATTTAACCACTTCCTCCTCCTGAGACTGACTACCAAGGTCCGGCTCTCAAAGTATAAGTCCAGCAATAAACGTCCATTTTGGATCACCCATTAGCAACCCAATTTAAGTTAAACAGCTCAAGCTAATATAGGGTTTCCCATTTGCCTTCGGGTCACATCTTTCTCCTCTCTACCCAGACACAGTAGTTCCTTTCCCAAGAGAAATACCGAAGACTACCAGGCAAGGATGGCACCACCCACAATGTGTCCTTCCCCCTCAATAACTAATTGAGAATATGCTTTACAGCTGAATGTCGTGGAGGCATTTCTGCAAGGGAGGTTTCTTTTTTTGTGATAACTCCAGCTTGTTTCAAGGTGACAACGAAAGCAGACAGTGCAGGCATGAAATTAAAACCCTCAGCCCAGCCAAACCAAGTGGTCCCCACTCTAAGCTGGCTAACAGGAGGTAAGTAGTGTGTCATGCTAAAAGAGCAGAGATGTAGACTGGCAGGCAGGTCTCGGCCAACTCAGTATAGCAAAAGAAAAACAGAAATCTTGGCTGGGAGAACAAAGGATTTATTGGACTCAACAGGTGGACATTGATCTGTACTTGTTTGAAACCTGCAGGATTCCAGATATTTGTGTGGATAGAGGTGGCATAATACCTTGGAATTCTGCCTCTTCCCTATGCTGTCAATGTAACTCCAGGGCCAGGAGTAGCAAGCCACAACAAATTGGCATTCCTGGAAGTACAGATCTGAAAGCTCTAAAGAGAAGTGGGGCTCCTACCCAGCTGTAAAGGACCTATAAAATTGAAACAAGTTGTTCCACACTCAACCCCACCTCCGAGATCCTATAACTCATAATTCATCACTAGAGGGCTCCAGGAAGGAGTGGTTTCACATGAGGATAAAGGACAAGGGTGAGGGTCAGTGGCAGGTCCATCACAGCAAGGTCTGGAGGAGGACTGAGCCCAGGCTGAACAGAAGCACCCCTGGACCTGCTGTGGTCCAGGTGCTGCCTCCAGTGGGAACAGTGGGAACTGTGGGAACAGTGGGAACAGTGGGAACTGCTGCATTGCAGAGATCTTTCTTGCAACAGGAAGTCTTCACGTTGAGAATAGTACCCAGGATCTCGGTATTTACAAGATTAGTAGGACAAAAGGGAAGGCAGAGATTGTTCTTCAGTTTCCTTTTGTGAGAGCCTGCAAAACATCAGGGAGTGACTCAGTTCAGATGCAGGGACAACAGAGCATCCCAAAGTCTTGGCCACATGCCACCAGATCTGGATGGTTGAGATTTGTCTCTGAGGCATGTTGAAGCCAGACATGGTAGCTCAGACTTGTGATTCCAGAACTTAGAAGACTGAGGCAGGATAATTTTAATGAGTTTTATCCCACACTGGGCTACATGGGTACTTCTAGGCTATCCTGAGGCTAGAGACCCCACCTCAAGTCGTAAACAAAAGAAAAATCAAAATGATGGGCTGGTAAGGAGGCTAGGTAGGTAAAGTGCTTGTGTGCACAAGCATGAGCCCACAGTTCTGATCACTAGAGCCCATAACAGGATGGGCAGGCATGGTGGCCTACTTGTATCTCTGTGCTCAGGACACAAAGATAGAGATATCTGAGGTAAGTTCACAGGATAGACCAGTTCAACCTGCAAGCTTGCAGTTCAGTGTGAGACCCTATCTCAATAAATAAAATAGAAGTCACAGAAAATACCTATCAACTTCTGGGTGCCATACAATGGTACCTCCCCAGGGCATGTACAACCACACGTGTACACACATGTGCCCTTACACGCAATGTGCTGGGGAAACAGCTCAGTCAGTGAAGTGGAAGTCCAAGGATGCAAGATCCATCCCCAGCAACCATGTAAAGAGATGGCCAAGCGTGGCAGTGTGGGTTATGATCTCTGTGCTGTAGTGGAGAAAATCAGGAGTTCCTAGGAACTCTCTGCTACCTCCCTCCTTCCCACCCCCAGCATCCTTGGCAAATCCTATGTCTCAGTGAAGATCCTGTCTCAGAAACAAGGTGGTTGGACTAGAGACTTGGCACAGTGGTTAAAAGCACTTGTTGCTCTTACAGAAGCCCAGGGTTTGGTCCCCAGACCACACATGGTGGTTTACAACCATCTGTCATTCCAGTTCCAGGGGAAGCAAACCTCATCTGCATAAAAATTAAACAATGCCTAAGGAATGGTACTTAAGGATGTCCTCAGAGCATTACATTACATACATTCATTCATGTGCACCCACATTTACACACACACACACACACACACACACACACACACGCACGCACACACACGCTCATCCCACAAAAACACAGCACAGTGTAAGTCACCCACTAACACAGCACAAAGGGTAACCAGCCTCTCAGAGTCTTGAGTTCCCCAGGCAGTTATATCTAGGACACCTGCTCCAGGAGACAGGCAGGCTGTGGTCAGGTACAGGAAACTGAATAGCAGGGTGGGGCTGCTCCTTCCTTGTCTATCTGGAGGATATGCCTGGAAACTGGCACTTTGGAGGATCTGAAATGTCCTAAGGTCTCTTCTATCAACACTACTAAGTCAGTCCTTTAGTCTAAGCCCCAGATTCCTTCATTAAATGCAGACTCACTCAATGCTTCCAGCTCTCCTGGTCCATCAGTGAGCCTATGAGACCTCAGACATAACATACAGGCAGGAGCATCACATGACTACACTGGTGACACAAGGGGATGATGAACACCATGCATGCCAATGGGCAGCCCTGCCTCATGATCCCCATCCCAGCACATCCCTGGACCCCAACAGCCCCCACTTTGCAGGAGTCCCACTCCAATCCTCGGAGAGCTGGACATGGAGGAGGGGAACCATGGTCCATAACAAGTGCCCAGACCTGACCTTTTTTCCCAAGACACCCTCACCCATTTTTATATAGTCCACTTACCCACAGGAACTTCTACCTCCTGAGTCACACAAAATGAATCAGGGTAGGGGCAGGTAATTGATGGGCAGGAAGCCTCAAGTGGGACCCCAACGCAATTGTAGCACTTGAGCCCCTGAGCTGAGAAAGAAGCCAATACATGAGGGCTAGGGCATGCCCTTCCCAGCCCAGACCCCTCCTTTACAATGTCTCTACTTCCCTACAGCTGCTGGTGGCTAGAACAGAGCAACAACATTACTTCCCAGTCACCTTCACCAAAAGCAAAAGTGAACCAATAGCCACAGTTGTTCAATATGCTCGGTCCTGCTGTCTCACCTAAGCAGCCCACATGAGAAATCTGCACCCCAAGACAAATTAGAGAGAAAGTCACCATATTGGGAAGACAGAGATACCAAATGTCTGCTGAAGCACTGAGTGGGTGTGTAACTGTGTTTTCAGGCCACCAGATGGGAGCGCTGTTCTGACCTGTCCCACCCTAACCCTGCAGAACTGGGCCTTGGGTCTCTGAGCATGACAGAGCACTGAACTTCCCAGAGTCCAGCGTAAAGCTGAGGCTCACCGTGAGTCCTCCTGCAATACAGATGTAACTAGAAGTATAGGCATATCTGAGAGCATGAATCCTCTTAGAGTAGGGAAGTTCTAGCATTGGGGCCTCATGTGCCTTGGGCTGAGGCATAAGAAAAAGACAAATGCTAAGCATTAAGGATTTCAAACCCCTTGACTTGGCATCTAGGTCAGGAAAAGAAGCCTCTGCCAGTTTGTGTGCACACAGTCCAGTGTCCTGAATGGGAGGCCAGGGCATGAGGGTAGTCTAAAGACAGGGTGCTCTGGTGGCCAGGGTTTGTAGCAGAGGTAGTGAAGTCCAACAGTCCTTTTGGCAGGTTTGCAGACCCAGCAAGCAAGTACCCCAGCACAGGAAGCTTCACTCACCACAAGCCAATTTCAATGCCCTGACCCCAGCACACCTCGGGCACTGGGCACACAGTGGAGGTGAAGGTGTACCCACAACCCTGAGGCCCTTTTCCATCTCCATTGTACCCTCCTGCCCCTCTCTCACTTTCCATCTCACCTCTTTGTGCACACAGTAGGGCCACAAGCAGAATGAGCACACAGGACTTTGTAGCATGAGAACTGTTCATCCTCAGAGAATGAGTGTGCAGATAAAACCTGGGAAGTTGGAGCCAGTTAATAGACCCCAACCCCATCCCTGGGCTCCCCAGGACTCAGCATCCAATCTTCCCTCCCTCCAACCCTCCACACAGCTCTCCCCCAGGAATAGATGCATGCCCATGTCTCTTATGCATCATCCATTCAGCTTTTCTTCCTAATCCCAGACTCCAACCCACAGTCCTATCCTGAGGGCTCTACCCTTTGCCACTCAGCAGCTCCCTCCTGACACCAGTCCTTACTTCCTCTCTGTGACCAGGTTGCTGGCACTGTGGAAAGTCCTGTCCGATGTGGTCTGAAGTAAATACTTTCCTTTCCCTCAGCTCCTCCCATCTAGCATCCTGAAAGGAAAAGTTTCAGTACTTAATTCTGATAGGCCAACATGTTTATTGCTTATGAATTAGCAAGGTTTATTGGTGACCTTGTTAAGCCAGATTCATAGCAGTTGTGGAGGGAGGACCATGCAGTTGGGAGGACCATGGTGCTGAAGGATTAAGAGGGTAGAAGGGATGGGCCACAATTGTTTTTGCCTTGGCATTCAGAATACAAGGAAAGGGGACAACTTGCCCAAACTTTCCTGGTTTCTGCTTTGTTTTCTTTCATGTTGTTTTGAGACAGAGTTTCTCTGTGTAACTTTGGCTGTCCTAGTACTTGCTCAGTAGACCAGGCTGGCACAAACTCATAGCTATCAATGGTGTGATGTAGATGCTGCAGCTTCTGCCACAACCACCTGCCTCTTCCCTGTTTCTAAGTAGAGGGCATGGGCTGCAGTGGCTCAGATCCCACTGCCCTCCTTCCTGTATGCTGGCAAACAACAGACAAATACCTTGAGACTGGCTCTGGTGAGCAAGAACGCAACAAGGTCTTGTTTCCACGAAGTGAGAGTCCTGAGCCAAGAATTAACTGAAAATTGGGATGTAAGTTACTAAGCAGTGTCTGATATGTTCCTGTGATATATGGGGCTGTGGGTGCTGTGAGCATCTGGTAACTAGAGCCAGGAATGCTTTTTATAGCACAAGGCAGTCTTCTGCGGAGAATGAATTATTCCAGTGTCCCCACAGCCCAGAAGTCTCCATGAAGAAGCCACATGCTCGTTTTCCTTACTCCAGTTTGTATGTTGTCTGTCCCTACACCTATTAGGTCCTAGTCTAATGTGTCCCACAAAGGAGTCCCTGCCCTTTATGTCACCATCATGTGGCATAGTATTCTAATAACTAAATCCTTAACAATTTGACAGACATTGATGTCATCTGTGGCCCAGCCCTGGAATGAGCAGCAGGGCTCTCACAGCAAGTCAGAGTCTGAGTTTCCTAACCTCGTGGATCTTAGATCCCAGTGGGTAGCTGCATGTAAGTGTCTGCAAGGCACTGATAAAGGTTAGAGAAGGAAGGCTGGGCACAGAAAGATATCTGAGCTGGAAATCATCCTGAGATGACACCACAGGAACACAACAGGGATGCTCAGAGAACCATGTTGTCCCTAGATGTATCACAGAATCAGCGAAGGTGAGCACACCCACTGAAGCAGGCAAGGCTGCGAAGGGAAGGAAGACAAAGGCTTAGAGAACAGCAGACAGATTCTCTTGATGGAAGCCACAGGGCTGAACCACAGTCTCGGTTTTCTATCATTTCTGGTTGGTTTCACAAGTACATCCAACTCCAGTGTCAGTGTTCTGGGTTACACAGGATGATTGATCGAAGAAAGAGAGACACTGTAGGCTCAAGTCAGGATTCTCAAGAAGCATTGGGGAATCAGCCTCTCCAGGACTAAATACCAAACCCCAAGACTGCTTCAAATCCTTTGAGCCATCACTGGGAAATTTATGCTACACACAGTGGTTCTGTGAACATTCTGTTACATTCCAGGTCCTCTACCCTAGCACCATTACAAAAATCCCTTCCTTGTTACTCTTTAATCTATGATGGAACCAAATCATGTTTGACACCAACACCGCATAACCCAGCACAGTGGTAGGAGGAACAGAGCAAGCAAGACAAGTTTTCTCTGTAATTCCTGCACATGCTGCCCTAGGCATTGGCTCACACATGAACAAGTATATGTGAAGCAAAGAGCTTAGACAGCCAGACTCTGCAAACAAACAGAGGGCAGCAATGACAGAGTCAAGTGACATCCCCGCCCCTTTTCATCACTCAATGAATATAGGAGGCTGATTTACAGAAAACGGGCGAGTTCACTTACAGGAACATGCAGAATTTCTGAGCAGCTAAATCACCACCAAGTCTTGCCTCATCTTGTAAGCAATGTCATGGAGTCCATCTTTCAGTTACTCTTTTTTTCCTCTATATTTTAGAATCATCTGAGACCACTTGTGGCTGGAGGGAGTAATAAGGAGCTGGGGAGCAGGGTGTTGCAGGGTAGTGAGGATGGTGGGTAGAGAAGACTGTGTTGGAGGACAGCTCCTTTATTGAAATAGAGGATCTAGATTACTTAGCTTGAGTGAGGTGAAGGGGAGGAAAGGGACAGTTTAGGAAGTGCCACAGTGGGGGCAAGGGTTTCCAAGTGTGTTAGGTTGATTATGAGACTATCAATCACATGACTTCTATAAAGACGTATTCTTCTGTTGGGAAACAGAAGCCTAACTGGTTTTATCCTGACTTGGCTTTTGTGTCTAAGGAGTTGAGTAGGCTCAGGCTGTTTTGGATACAAAGCAGCCCCACTCCTGCAGTGCTCTAGGAGAGCTGTCCAGGGTTATGGTCAGTGTTGGCATTCCTTCTAAGCTCTGCCTCACAGTTACCTGGCAACAGCCAGGTGTGCCTGACTCACCATGAAGGGGCCTGCCTGCCCCTTTCTCACTCTCTTCTCTTTCTATCTTCCTCTCTGTCTCTTCTCTTCACATTCTTCTCCCCTGTCTCTCTCCACTTGCTCACAGCTGTAATCTACTCCTTCTCTCTCTCTTTCTCTCTCTCTCTCTCCCTCTCTCTCTTTCTCTGTCTTTCCTTCTTCCTTCCTCTCTGCCTTTCTCTGTCTCTGCTCCTTAAATTCCTCTCACTGTGCCTTAAATAAACTCTATTCTATACTATATAGTCCTGTGGCTGGTACCTCAGGGGAAGGGATGCCTCAGCATAGGCCTGCAGAGGCAGCCCCTGGGCCTCCACCAAACACATCCCTGGCTTTCTCTTTCTTTTCATACAAAACAATAGTCATTACCCAGTTCTCTTATGCACCCAATAATAATCAAGCTTGTTTCAAATTTGTCTCCAAATTGTGGTAGTGGTCTTCTTCTCACCACATTACCTAACAGTGAGCAGTCAGTCTGAGTTTCATGACTATGGGGAAGCATCTTTGCAGGAACCTGTCATATGATCAACATGTTGGTGCTTTGTGCTTGTTCATGACCAATCACAAGCACTAGATTCTTCCCTTCACAGATTCGTGGATTTCTTCATATTCTTTTTTCTTGTTATTTATGTAGTTGCAGCTTAATGAAAGTCAGTCCATTTTGATTCTGAAAATCCTTGCTCAGTGTCTCTATCTCTCTGTGTGATGAGGCATGACACTGCTGAGGTCCCTTCATCTTGTAGTCTTGCTAAGGCCATTTCCAGGTTTAACTAGAATCTAATCTCTTTCATGCAGAATCTATTGAAAACTACCTTGCTCTATTCTAGAAACCAAAGGTCAGGATGTCCTAGCTCAGTTATCTTAGTATTTATTAAAGCTGCCCTTTTGTGTAAAACAACTCCAACACGCCTTGTCCCCCAGCTTGGAGATCTTAGCTTCTGTCAAAATAACCAGCTTCTAATTGCTTACTTCTTGAAAGGCCCCTATGAGTTAGATGCCAGGATGTGGTTTTAGCCTTTAAAAACTCTACATTCTAGACCTTCGGGAACACAACTCGATACCCATTACTTGGGTGTGGTCCCAGATGTCTACAATAAAATCTTTCAATTCACTTTACACTCAGAATGAATGTGAGAGTGGCCATCCCTGGTGAGCTTCCAGTAATATCTGTTACATTGGCCTTGAAGAGTATAGAAACTTTGAAAATGGTGACACAAAAATTCAACTGTCACCTGAAAGGGGACAAAAGACAGTTCCTTCTGAAGCCAAGTATGAATGAGGGTGGTCTGGGACAAAGCCTTAGGTTAAATTTGTTAAGTTATTTCTCTGCCAGTGAAAGAATCCATTTCAAGCCAGATTTATATGCACATATATATGCAGGTTTATAGGAAATGTACTCTCAGACAAGTTCTTTGTCCCCAATGATCAGGGCCAGAGAAGTCATTCTGGGGTGAGAGAGAAAGAAATCAAGAAATTCAAAATATATGCAGAGAAAGAGAGGGAGGGAGAGAAGGAGAGAGAGAAGTTAGAAGAGGAGAGTCTGAAATGTCTGGATTATATAGAGAA
Source organism: Rhabdomys pumilio (assembly GCA_030674055.1). Taxonomy (NCBI): domain Eukaryota; kingdom Metazoa; phylum Chordata; class Mammalia; order Rodentia; family Muridae; genus Rhabdomys; species Rhabdomys pumilio. The sequence continues at coordinate 27,044,601 of JANHMN010000012.1, read as the reverse complement.
GACCCTCTTAGGAAAGGCAGCCCAGCCTTGGGGCTGAAAAGTACAATGTTGGGGACAGGGTATGCCAGGTAAGGACTGAGGGATGCTGAGAGTGAAGACCCCCAAACTTGGGAGACCCTTACTCAAGTCTCAGGAAGTCACGGCCACCCAAAAATCGCAAGCACCATACCTGGGTGCAATCAGCATAGGCTTTATTAGGGAAAGTTGGCCGGCCAATGGTCAATTAGTTTGCTCATGTAGGAGCTGACTTGACTGAGGGGCTTTTTAAAAGGGGAAAACCACAAACCAGGGGAGTGAGGAGGGGGTGAGGGGCTGCCAAGGAAATACAACATAAAAGTAGCGGAGAATTCCAGGGGAACCTAACCCAAGTGAACCAGGGTCATGTGGAAAGCACTTTGCACACCCATTCCTCTCACAAATGCGGTCTTGCCATGTCACTTTCTCAACCATCTCTCAGTTGCTGCCCTTTCATCGTGGTCACCAGTCTCTCAGCCCCACCTAGATGACCCGCATTTTTCTTTGTGGTCAGGAATGTGTCTTCCTGCTTTCAGCCTTACCTATCCACAGGTGGGTTCTCTTCCTTGAGGTCTAAGGAATGTAATCTAGCAAGTGTTCTCTGACCCAGGGATAATGTACCCCTCCCAGAATGTGGAATGTATCCTGGGGCAGTGAAGGCCCAAAATCTTACATTTAGTTCCGTTTTCTTGGAAATAGTGAACGTGCATTCTTTTGCTCAGGTCTAAGAGTCATAAAAACTTTCTATATTTTTCATTCCCTTTAAAGAAAAGTCTAAAGAGAAGCCTGTATATATTTTATAAAATGGTCTTTATAATTTTTCACTCTACAAGAGAACTTAGAAGGCAGGTGTGCTTTGGTAGGTAAAGTATGCACCTCAGTCCCTTGTGCCCAGGGTCTGAAACTAAACAATTTCAAGTTCAGTGTATCAATATGATGAAGTTTTTATAATAACAAGAAATAAAATCTAAATTGAGATACTTTTCAAACATTACTAGAATCAGGTAAAGGGGTCAGAGCCAACTCAGGTCACCTCTGCTACAGGCTCCAAGTGGTAGCTGATGAGTCATGTGTTTCCGGTTGGAGAAAGTTAGGGTTTTATTAGAGCATTCATAAAGATTCTGTGAGTCACAGGATGTAAGTTCAGAAGAGAAGTGTCCAGGAAGACCTATTTAGGATAGTAAAGAAATCCTAAGATAAGTTACAACAACTCTGACCCTGCAACACTGTAACCTCCGCACAGTCTCCTCATTCTGTTCTCTCACCAGCTTTGGAGATGATTCAGTGCAAGGTGCAGCTCCTTTACTGCAGCTTCCTTCAAAGTCCCCGCCCCTACTTCCTGGTACACACTGGTTTGCACTACTTAAGGCCTAGTAGAAAGAATATAATACCCCTGGCCTTGGGAAGACACAGGACACTCTGGGTGCTCCAAAGATTAGAACATTTTATATCAATGTCCTCCCTTCTGCCATTAAAGAGAGTTCCTTCAGGTGCCCCCTTGGGAAGGCTGATTCACCTAAAGTCCTGCTACAATGTGACCTGGTTCTGTTATAAAAAGGAAGACAGTACTGAATGGTCAGAACTTGGGATGCAGCCTAGAATCTGTGAAAGAAGTCAGGGGCAGAAGGTGTGCACTGCTTGGGTCTGTTTACACAAACAACTCAGGTCACCTCTGCTACAGGCCCCAAGTGGTAGCTGATGAGTCGTGTGTTTCCAGTTGGAGAAAGCTAGGGTTTTATTAGTGCATTCATAAAGATTCTGTGAGTCACAGGATGTAAGGTAAGAAGGGAAGTGGCCAAGGAAGGGTCCAGACAAGATGAGTTTGTAAAAATGGAGGAAGATTGTCTAGGGTTGGGGGATGGGGGAAGAGTGTCTACATGATAGAGGTGACATTTCCAGTGGAGGGAAGGAAAGGTGGGGTTACAGACAGCACAGACATGCTAGGCTTTTTGCCTGGGCACAGGGATTATGATCATGTGTCGTCCTGTTTGTACAGTAAGTGGGGTTCTTCATGAGCCACTTCTCCAGCTCAGGCTGGGCTCAGACTTATGTTCTTCCTGCTTGCATGCCCCCAGTGCTGGGATTGCAGCAGCACAACCACAACAGGATTAGATGTTTTAATCTTAAGTCTGGAGTCTCTGTTATTGCTTGTATTGTGGTGTAAGACACCATCACCCAATCTAGGTCGATGGAGTTCTGTTGTGTAACAACTGTAGTTTTGTAATTGAACACAGTAGATTTGCCCCAAAGAAGACTCAGGTATGCCAGGAAAACAGGAAATAAGAGTCCAAAGCTCATCTCTCTAAACAAAGCAGGAGAGGAAAGGAGAGACTTACACTATGAAGACTGAGCTCCTATGTCAGGGAAGAAGGAGGCCCAGGCTCAATCAGATTCAACTGCAGAGAGGAGCCCCACAGGGGTAGAATGTAGCATGACAACCAGCAAGGTCAGGGTCTGGATGAGTGAGGACAGGTGCTTTGGGCTGGTTCTAAGTGGCTTTCTTTGAAGGGCATTATCTGAAACGAAGAAGCACAGAAGCTGACAATTCTGCGGGAGGAGCAGTTCTCTTCCTTAAAAGTCAAAGAATTTGTCATTGAGTCACTGCTTAGATCTCTAGATGGAACTGTGGGTCTATTAGTGTCTGTTTCATTTCATTTATTTTATTTTATTTTATGTTATTATCATTATTATTTGGTGTGGTCTGTGAGGATTCTGCTGTCACCCAGCTGTCCCAGTACCAGCATCTGCAAACACTATTGTTCTTGACACAGACAGACAAGGCAGTACTGTTAAAAACCACCCCAGCATGTACATGTTTGTCTGTGTCTGGACTCTGCTCACTCCTGTATATGTGTTTCTATTACACTGGTTTTTGTTTTGTTTTGATTTGATTTGGTTTGTTTGAGACAGGATCTCAAGTAACCCAGAAACTTGCTAAGAATTTGAGGGTGATCCTGAACGTCTCATCCTCTGGGTCCCTGCCTTCACAGTCCTGGGATTACAGGCTTGCACCACCAAATCCTGTGACTTCCAGTTTCATGTGAACTCCATTAGGAGCTGCTCCTGATCTTTTCCCTTCCCTCCTCTCCTCCCTCCCTCCCCTCTCTCTCTCCTTTCTCTCCACCCTCCTCCCTCCACCTGACTATCTGAGTTTGAGCCCTGGGATCCACACAGTAGAAGGAGAACTCCTGTGAGTTGCCTTGTGACCTCCACACATGCACCTGTCACATGCACGTGTGCACATAATCATATATGATTAACAAATAATACATAAAAATTATTAATAAATAATTAAGTAATTAAAACTCCTTACTAATTATAAGTCTAGAGTACCATTCCATTTACTTAGGCCTGCCTGTATTTCTTTCAAGGTTTTTAATGTCCCAGGCTGTGCCATTTCATTTAAACTCCTTCCTAGGTGTCTGTTTGTTCTTCAGGTTATTGTAAAAAGAACTGTTCTCTTTACTTCCTCTTGCTCTTCGTTGGTCGTCTATAACATCATCACTGGCTTTGTGTGCACCTCATATCCTGCATTCTGGCTGATTTCCCCCTCGGCTCTTCCTGCTTATTACAGATCCTTATTGATGGCTCTGCTTCTCCAGGGAAATCCTTTAATACAGCGTGTGGAGAGCAGGACGTGGAGAACTCACCTGTGATCCCAGCACCTAAGGACCTCAAGTTCAAGGCCAGAGTGGCTTACAGAATGGGAGGCAAGAGCCTGGGAGTCTTGTGGACAGAGCTAGTTCCTCTCCATGGCCAGCAGGTGGCACCTTCTTCCCAGTCTTCAGATGGTTTTCTTTGCACAGCTGCATGGCCTGATCTCTTCTTATGGGACACTATTCCAAAAGGGTAAGATCTGCTTTAATGTCCCATTTTGTCTTAGTTGAGAGTGATTAGTAGCCATATGGCAATACAGCCAGACACTAGAGACACTAGGGACTTGGGGCATCAACACATGTGGCTGCAAAATTTGAAGGTAAAAAGCTCCTTTGTATTTTCTTCACTTGCTTGTTCCTGTTTGTGCTGGTTTGTATTAGCTTGACCCAGGGAATGGCACTGTTAGGAGGTGTGGCCTTGTTGCAGTAGGTGGGTCCATGCCTGAGAGGTACAGAAGAGAGAGCATACCAAGGATGTAAAAGCCAAGAAAGAGTGGCCCCAGCCCCTCTCCTTCACTGGGTCTAGGACATCAAAGATTGAATGTAAATTTTAGTAAGTAATAGCTTAGGAGTATCAGTGGAGAAGTATTAACCATGTGGAGTTTTGGGAGTGGTGCAAACATTGAGCTCTTTAAGGCATAATAAACTATAAGCCTGCATATATGTCTTTCATTTGGCAACCCAGAACAGTGGGCAAGGAATTCGAGGCACTGACACTGGGTCTATTTGTGTAGGATTAATCACCTACTACAACACTTATAGTTATCTGCTGAGCCATCTCTCTAGCCCCACAAATCATTGTTGTGTTAGTTCCTTTTTGTTGCTGTGGTAAGACCATGACCAAGGCAACTTACAGAAGAGTTTATTTGGAGCCTTGCGGTTTCACAGGGTTAGAGTCTATGACCATCCTGGCTCAGAGCATGGCAGCAGGCAGGTAAGTGTGGAGCTGGATCAGTAGCTGAGAGCTTATATTTGATCCACCAGCATGAGGCAGACAAAGCTAATTGGGAATGGTGTGGATTTTTGAAGCTTCAAACAGCATCCTCTGTGACACACCTCCTCCAACACAGCCACACCTCATAATCCTTTCCAAACAGTTCCACCTATTAGGGACCAAACTTCAAACCTATGAGCACCATTCCCATTCAAACCACCACATTTGTTACACAGTAAGGAGTGAGAAGAGAGGGACCTTAAACAGAAGGACATTAAAGGGACAGGGAATAGGGAATGAGTAGGGGGGCTTGGAAGGAGAAGTGGCCCCTGGTTCCAGTGTGGGATTGTACTTCTAGGGGACAGTCTTGAAAGACAGAACTAGGAAAGAGGTACAGGGAGAACTGTGTCACATCTGCAGATTAACGCAGCATTTTCTGAGGTAAAATTCATCTAGGTAAGGTCTACAAGGCTGGCAAAGCTGGCTGATCCCAAAGTAGAAGACAGAGAGGGTGACCTGATATCTCCAGAGGAGAGACTAACACACAGCATACCTCCCTAATCTCTCTCTCTCTCTCTCTGTCTCTCTCTTTTTCTCTCTATGTTTCTCTCTCTCACACACACTTCCCTGTTTCTTTACCTGAGAAAGGTGCATCCATGGCCCTGTAAACCTTTGAGAAGAGAATCAAGGCTCCAGCAAGTGCTCCACCTCCTCCTCCAGGCACCACGGTCTGGGTGCACTGGGTTGTGTCAGAGCAAGATAACTGGCTATGCAGGATCCAGGTAGGAGTGTGGCTCTGAGAAATCGAGTCCCGGCTGCTCCTGGTGATCTGGGCATATCTGGGGTCTGTGGAGCTTGCCCAAGACAAGATGGCCAAGGTGGTGCCATGTAAGTACTAAACAGATGAGGACAAGGATGGGGACAGTGTGTGGTGGGAGTTCTGGCCTGTGCTGCCCACCCGCTGCTGCGTGTTCTTGTCCATAGCACGAAACCTGAGCTGCTTCTAGTGCTTCAAGCTTCCCTGGGCCAGCCAGTGTGAGCCCCTAGAGTGCAAGCCCTGTGAAAAGTATGCTTGAGCAACGAGGTTCTCATTTACACAGGTGAATGTTTTCTCGAGCCTGGTCATCTCCAGGATCTCTGGCAAGGCTGGGTCCTGGTCCCACACCTGAAACCTGACAAGTGCTCTAGGTGCTGAGCAATGCAGGAAGGGTGGTCTGAATTGTGGCTGCTCCTTTTCCTCTCCCAATTGCCATGTCATTCATATGTCACTGCTTCTAGAACTTTCCCTGGAACAAAATCTCTGATGTGACATTGAATTCCCAAATGAGCCAGCCAGGCAGGGGCAGGTTTTTACAAGGCCATCCATTACATGGGGCATCACATGGGCTTTCAGAGGCAGTGAGACATTATACCAAGGTCAGCCTTGGTATAATTGAACAAAAGCCAATACTTTGTGTGTTAAAAAAGCTCTTCCATGAAGTGATACATCTCAATAAGCCAGGCACACTCAGACAATCTTTAGTGAAAAATCACTCAGGCACTTTATTTCATATGTTCTGGGACCTTATACATATTTTGAGATGAGGTGGGTAGGTGCTTTGTATTGGCTCAGTCAGGGATGCTCTATCTGCATGTGGTGCTCAGGTGTTGTCTCTAAGTGAGTGATTGTCATGGTCCTCCTAGTGGACTGTCTCAGTCAGTGTCCATGACAGGAATCTGGACAGGAGCTAGTTCAAACTCCTGTTGTTCTCAATCATGAGATTTATAAAGGTTCTGAACTTTGCTACAACCTAGCCAGTGCTTCTGTCTGGTGACATGATCCACTGCCCCAAAGCTCCTCTTTTTCGTTTTCATAAAGGAGAGGTGTCATTGGAGTGACTGTCTCCTGTGTTGGGAAGAGTTTGATATTGAACCAAGACATGATTATCAGTGATCTTTGCAATGCTACTCATCTGCTGCTTTAAAAACTGGATGACACAAGGTTCCAAGGGAAGCAATGCTCCAAGCTACTATGGGGTCAAGGAGAGGCAGAAACCAAGCTACCAAGAGGCTTGAGTACTATTGAGCAAGCGTTGTCAGGAACATAACGCCCCTGGAGATCCCCAGAGCTCTTTGGACATTTGCACATTTTATTCTATCAGCCCAGATTCATGGACACAGAAGCAACATTCCTCCTCCAGCAGAACACACGTCCCTCCCTGTTCAGCAGACAGTAAGCCCAGGGGCCTCCAGTTCTGGAGAACAACTCCTGCTAAGGAGGTTATCTGTCATGGAAGAGACTCAAGCTTGTCTGCAGAGAACGGCACTGCCTGGTCAAGTTTGTTGTGGAAGTCACTGGCCAGATGCTGTGTTTGGAAGAGAGCTGCTGCAGCTGTCCTGTCCTGCCAAGTGAGACAGCAAGACCCAGTCCAACAGCAGAGGGATGAAGATCTCTCTCTCTTTGGCTCCCTCCCATGTGCAGGGCAACTTCTTCAGGTTCATAGAGATAAATCTGCAGAACAATTATTACAGGAGTGCAGGAGCCTGAAAAGGAGGGGTTAATGCAGGGACCTGCAGAGCTTTGACACCAGAGAAGAGCAGGGTGGTTAATGCACATGGATTTCATGATGGTAATGTTCAGGCACATGTAAGATGAGTTTAGGAGGGTCCTACAAGGCAAAAGGGGGAGAAATGCCCCCTTTGATTTCAAGAGAGGAATGTCCTGTGCTTCCCTTGTGGGTAAGGGTCCATGGGGTTTATGAAGGAATTGTTAATGGGAACAGCTGCTAGTAGCAGTCAGGAGAGAGAAGCACAGAGAAGCATTGGGAGGAGCTGGGTGGGTGGTTAAGGGAAGGAGGTCAGTGCGTATTGGGTGTATTGTAGCCGGGAGAGGGTAGCTCGGAGTTCTTTCTGAGACTGATTTTCCTATTGAAGAATATTAACATGGGTAAAGAGTGATTTGGAGATGGGGAAAAGTTCATGAGAGACATGTAGGTCAGCTATGGGATATGTCACATAGCCATTAGTGAAGAGTGGGCCCATGACTCTGTTTGCCAACATTCATCCCATGGTTCGCTGACGGAAAGCTGAAAATGAGTTTTAAGGTTGGTGAGCATGGTGCGGCTATGACTGGTGGATTCCATTCTTCAGCCCCAATATCTGAAGCCTCCACAGATGGAGACCTCCTGGAGACATTCACCTGTGTTCTGGTAAGGAAAGTAGAGGCCAGGGCTGGGGCTAGCAGAGATGCAATCTAGGTGTAGGGAGTTCTCCATCCTGGTTTGATATCCTTCAAGTGGGAAATCCTGGGATTTTATGATTTTGTTGTATCTGTTATAGGTCTTTCTTGTGAAGAATCTCCATTGGTAGGTGGTGGGAAGGCTGGGGAGAGGCTGGGCATGAGCAGAGTTAGTATGAAGAATGACAAAAACAGCCATGAGAACAGAGGAGAGGGAAGTTTTGGAGGGCACAAGGCCTGGGCAGCAGTTACCAGGTCATGGATGTCCTTCCAGGAGATCATGTTGTTCCTTTGGGAGTCCTGTTTCCTCTACTTCCTCCTCCTAATCCACTATCCTTGATCTGCCAGTGATAGGCAGTCCATCTTCTTGGTTGGTGGAGTGGTGTTGGACATTTCTGTTGGGAACCCAGATAGGATTAGGCTGGTCCTGTGGAAAGACACAAGTGAAACCCCTCCCAGTTGTGAGGAGGGGGTCTGGTCCCTTCCAAATTCCATCCAAAGGATCTTGCCAGTGTACTAGAATAGGGGCATTGGCGGTTAATTATGGAGTATTCCAATTTAGGGAAATGAGAGAATATTTAGAGTTTTTGTAGATGTTAAATATTTTGGCTTAATAATAGCTATCGCTAATAGGACATGGGGTGGGGGTAGGTAGTTGTCTTTTGTTTTAGACGTTAAGCTTTTATTGTTTGATGTGTTCTGTCTAGTATTCCTTGGCCCTGAGGATTCTGTGGGATCCCCGTATGGTGGGCAATTTCCCATTGTATGCAGAAAGTTTTGAATTGAGAGCCAGTGAAAACAGGGCCATTCTCAGTTTTTATCTGTTGAGGAATGCCCATGATGACGTAGGTGGAGAGCATATGGTTAACTAAGCTTTTTGAGTTTTTACTTGTTTGGGCTGTAGTCCATATAAAAGTGAGTATATATCTATGGTGACAGAACTCAGATCAGAGCTTCACTCAACAGAACTCCCACCTCACCTTCCTGTTCAGATTCTGGGTCCTACTTAGGACTGACCATGGGCAGGGCACCACAGGCTTCAGACAGACTGCAAGATGACTGGGAGAGAGAAGAGGAAGTAGATTGGTGGAGGTGGAGGAGGCCAGGAGCTAGCTTTAGATTTCCTGACTTTTGGGAAGAGGAGGAAGTGCTGAGAATTTCAGTGGGAGAGGAAGTGAGGGGAGCAAGGGGTGTAATAGTGCCACTTAGGACTCTCTTGTTTCTGCCCAGGCCTGGGATGAAGTGTTGTATATGGGACCTCCCAGACCACTCCACTCTGAGGGTGGAGGTAGGGGGCTGGGAATGGCACAGCTGGCCAGATGCTGGAAGGTTGGAAGGTATCCTAAGGAGAAGTCTTATTCCACACAGAGGACTCAGGTCCCCACCTCACAGTCAGGTGTTGAGTTCTTCCCAGAACTCCTGACCCCCACTGGAGCCTCTGTCCTCCCTACTTAGAGAAGCAGGCAGCCCTGCCTAGGGGTCGGAGCCCCATAGCCATTTACCTACTCCACATCTATCCACACAACAGCGTTCCCTGTCCCTGTCCACTAGGGCCTGGTCAACAGTCTTCAGAGACTTGGGGATAGAGGACAGGGTTCATGAGAGGGACAGTCCTTCAGAAGTGTCAAGGAAGGTCAAGGAAGGCCCTTCTTTAACACCCTGTTCTCTGGGCTCGAGGTTGGCTTGGGAGAGTGAACTGTCAGAAACTCACCTTACAGCCCTTCTCCAGGGCCACCTTACTTCTTGATCAGAACTCATGGGATAGGGGCATAGAGGAATATTTGGGGTGTCTTTGAGTTGACAGAGCTCTTTTTCAGATCTTGGTAAACTTGCTTCACAGGCTAGTGAAGGAACTCTGGCCAGCTGGAGCATGGCACACATGGGTCTGGCAGGACTTTCCCTTCTCCCCATTCCCTCTGCCTTGCTAAAAACTGTTAGACTTCATTCCTTAAGCTAGACACCAAGGTCTATTCCCTTATTTAACCACTTCCTCCTCCTGAGACTGACTACTAAGGTCCAGCTCTCAAAGTATAAGTCCAGCAATCAAAAGTCATCTTTGGCTTACATAATTAGTAGCCCAATTAAAATTAAACAGGTCATGCTAATATAGGGCTTCCCATGTGCCTATGAGCCATGTCTGTCTCCACTCTACCCAGATACTGTCTTTCCTTCCCCAAGACAAATACTCCTCATCCCTCTCTTTTTCCCCCTTTCCCCTGTCTCTTTTGTTTCTTTCCCCTTCATCCTCCATCTCCTTTTGTCTCTTATCCCTTGTCCCTCTGGGAAAAATAAATCTTTGTACTCAGAATTTGATCTTGGGGTTCCTGAGCTGGTAGTTTTTCTTCTAGCTAGGATCCTAGGCAACTCAGAGGCTATCAAAGACAGTACAGTTCAGGTTCTCAGCTCTGAAGTTAAATAAGGAAATTCACAGAGTTTTAGGGGCAAGATTATTATAAATTCATAAGTTAGAGCTTAGCAGACAGACAGCAGAGCTCCAATAAGCCAAAGGTGTCCTCAGGAATGAGCTACCACTGGACTGCTAGTCTGAGGGCTTTTTGAAGGATGGATGGCAAAAATTGGGATGAGACCCAGAGAGAGGGATAAGATGGTTCAACCAAAAGGTGTCCAGGTTCCTTCTCTCCATTTTAGGTTTGTTCTCACATATAACTTCCAGGCAGGGGTGAGAGATAACAAGGAACCAGAAACAGGAACTCTCTTCTGGTGGCCATGGCATGCTCAGAACAGCCTCTTTGCGGTACCTGACCAGCTTCCATCTTCTTTTCTTATCAGGGGTCTTGTTGTGGTCTGATCTCTTCTGTTCTTAAGCGAGTGACCCCTATGCCCCATCCCGTGCCCAGGACCAGTCCTTCACAGCGTCATCCTCTCTCTTCCCTCAGGTTCCTCAGCCTCATCTCTGGTTGCACCTCTCTTAAGCCAAGGCTCCCAGATCTTGGCTCCTCATTGCTTGCTAGAAAAACAGCCTTTTCCTTGGTAGGTTCTGAGTCTGAGTTTGGACTCGAGAAGTTCCCCCCAGCTCTAACTTTTAGGGAGGGGTGTAAAGACTGATGCCCTGCTGCATGCTCCTGTTCTCAGCCTTACCCCAACCCTGGACCTGTTGAGGAAAGTGGTATCACAGAGGTACACTGCCTTGGAGGCAGTTGGTGATGCCCTGCCCTCATGATGGACTTTGAACGCCATCTGTTGGTCAAAACCCAGTAGATTCTAAGTTTTCCTGCCCCCCTCCCCACCGCAGAAACCCATAATATTCTTTTGCTGAAGGAATTTAGCAATAAAATGATCCCTAATGTCTTATATCCATAGATTAGTGTCTAACTCAGCCCTCATCAGGAAATCTTTTTCTTGCAGTAGATGGGAACTAACACAGAGATATCCACAGCTGGGCAGTGTGCAGAGAGTGAGAGATTTTGGAGCACTCAGTCCTCCCCTCATGGCTCAGAGATGTATGTGGAAAGATTGAAGGAGCCAGAGGGGATGGATGAATCCAAGGACGAACTGATACACATATGAACTCACAGAGACTGTCACAGCACACATAAAGGGTCAATCAGATGAGGCCCCAGCATTAAGGAGGGAAAGTGGACATGGGCTCCCACTCCTAGCCAAGAAACTATCTGCTGTTGATAATAGATGAAAAAGGGAGAACCTGTTTTCTCCAGTGGCGTCTCACGGGGTTTGTTAGCCACACATCAGTGCAGGCCCTGTGCCCAGGAGTCGTTGGCCACCCTCAAACTCCATGGTGTTTTTGTGGCTTCTCATCTCATTCTGCTTTGTTAGACTGTAGTCTTCATATTGGTCTTTTGCTTATTTATTTTGATTTCCCTTTTGTGTGTGTGTGTGTGTGTGTGTGTGTGTGTGTGTGTGTATGTGTTTTCATGGTGGTATTTATGTATCATTTTTGTTATTGATTTGTTCATTTTTTATTGGATATTTTATTTACATTTCAGATACCAACCCCTTTCCCTATTTTCCCTCCCTAGAAAACCCCTATCCCATGCCCCCTTTTCCATTTTTCTTTTATGCAATTTTTTTAAATGTTAATCAAAGACTTTATAAGTATGGTAATGCTCAATCAGAAGTGTAACCTACTACCCAACCTAGCTATGTAAACTATCTTTGACTGGTGGAGACATGTGAACTTCTGCCTCCATGCCCCCTCTCTCTTTCTCTCTCTTTTTCTCTCTCATTACTGAGCTTCTCATCTACTTCATCTTCTCCTCTCCTTACTCCATCTTTTCCTCTCGGTGCGCCTTCCCCCTTAGCTCTTCCTACATATTACCCTTCCTATTAAAATAAAACTTTTCTCACAGAATACAATTAGAGCATAATTATTCCTATTTGTACCAGTGAGGTACAAGATAGTCTTAATACCCAGTCCCTCCTCTTTTTGACTAACCATAATCTCTGTCGTCTCTGTTGACTAAAACACTTAATTTTGAACCTGGCTTTTTCTTGGCTTTAGAAGGAATGTCAGCTGAAAACCATCCACTCAGATCTTTTCTCTCAAGGTAAATAGCCAGGATTGGCTATGAGTCTATAGGTCTTCAACGCCGTCAGAAATCCAGAATGACTAGATTAACTGAAGTTATGGGAAGCACTAAGTATAGCTTCTAAAACTTAGCCAATTTATAGAGACCGCTGAACACCTGGACAGCCCCTATACTGCCGAACATTGGAGCATCAAATCTTCAGCCTTCTGGCCCAAATTCATCTGACAGACCTTAGTGCTGCAGAATTATTAAGGGCTGGTTACTCTGTCTAGGCAGATATAATCAGTCGACTATTCTGCAAGTGTGTCCTTTTCTGGACAGTAATTTGTCTGTAAATGGAGAGAGGCAATTCTTGCCTAGTGGCTATCTCACCACAACTGGAGTAACTCCAAGGATGCTCAATTTCTTCTTAGAATCCAAGACAGGAAGCTGTCAGGAGCAGACAGGTCTCTAATCAAGATGAACATTAATATAGAAATATTTGTGATGTCAATTCTATGGATTTCTGACGTTTTGAAATCCAACTATCCATGTAAGGTAACCTGGATTGTTGTCTGTTAACTCCTCTCAGCTATTTCTAAACAAAATATAGAAAACACCTTAAAAATAAACTCAAGGCTGGGCGGTGGTGGCGCACGCCTTTAATCCCAGCACTTGGGAGGCAGAGGCAGGCGGATTTCTGAGTTCGAGGCCAGCCTGGTCTACAGAGTGAGTTCCAGGACAGACAGGGCTATACAGAGAAACCCTGTCTCGAAAAAAAACAAAACAAAACAAAAAATAAATAAACTCAAAGTCATGAATTTGCTATAGTCCCTTAACTCACAGGCTAATCATCCCAAATCAGCTAAAAAAAAAAAAAGTTAAAGAAGGACTGGGTCTAAACCTTGTATTTCTAAATGTGTTATACAGGCACAACGCCTAGGAGAGTATCAATATTCATTTCACTTTCATATCAATAAGAAGCTTATACCATTGAAAACCTTAAATTTGAAATCCAAGTGAACTTTGTACCATTTCATTGTTGTTTTTTAAGAGAGAGAAAGAACATAAAGTTGGGTGTTTAGGGAGGTGGGGAGGAGCTGGGAGGAGTTGTAGGAGAGGAAGTGTGACCAAATGATACCATTTGAAAAATTCTTTTTGTTTGTTTGTTTTTTTTTTTCAGTTAAAAAGAGAGCAGCTTGAAAAGTGGAATTTCTCAGGAGCAAGGTATGGTCTGAAAAAACATGTTCACACAGTGTGCAAGACCTAGGGCAAGTCTCTACTCCTCTGTGTTCCAGAGACAGCCACATCTTCTCATGCAGTGCCAACCTCGTCCCATAGACACGATGGTGAAAGTCAGTGTGAATGAATTTGTCCGTATTGGGCTTTTGGTTACCAGGGCTGCCTTCTGCTCTGCAGCTGGCAAAGTGGAGATTGTTGCCATCAGTGACCCCTTCATTGACCTCAACTACGTGGTCTACATGTTCCAGTGTGACTCCACCCTGGAAAGTTCAACAGCACAGTCAAGGCTGAGAACGGGAAGCTTGTTATCAACGGGAATCCCATCACCATCTTCCAGGAGCGAGATCAAGCTAACATCAAATGGGGTGATGCTGGTGCTGAGTATGCTGTGGAGTCCACTGTCGTCTTCACCACCATGGAGAAGGCCGGGGCCCACTTGAAGGGTGGGGCCAAAGGGTTATCTCCACCCCTTTTACCAGTTCCCCATGTTTGTGGTGGGTGTGAACCATGAGAAATATGACAACTTGCTTAAGTTATATATATATTAAGTAATGTAGCCAGTGCCACCAACTGCTTAGGCCCCCTGGCCAAGGTCATCCAAGACAACTTTGGCATCATGGAAGGGCTCATGGCATGGTTCATGCCATCACTGCCACTCAGAAGACTGTGGATGGTCCCTCTGGAAAGCTGTGGTGTATGGCCATGGGGCTGTCCAGAACATTATCCCTGTATCCACTGGTGTTGCCAAGGCTGTGGGCAAGGTCATCCCAGAGCTGAACGGGAAGCTCACTGGCATGGCCTTTCATGTTCCTACCTCCAATGTATCTGTCATGGATCTGACATGCCATCTGGAGAAACCTGCCAAGTATGATGACATCAAGAAGGTGGTGGTGAAGCAGGCATTTGAGGGCCCACTGAAGGGCATCCTGGGCTACACTGAGGACCAGGTTGTCTCCTGTGGCTTCAACAGTATCTCTTACTCCTCCACCTTTGATGCTGGGGCTGCCATTGCTCTCAATGACAACTTTGTGAAGCTCATTTCCTGGCATGACAGTAAATATGGCTATAGCAACAGGGTGGTGGACCTCATGGCCTACATGGCCTCCAAGGAGTGAGAAACCCTGGACCACCCACCCCAGCAAAGACACAAGAGTTAGAGAGAGGCCCTCGGTTGCTGAGGAGTCCCTGTCTCACCTCGGCCCTCAACACTGAGCATCTCCCTTACAATTTACACCAGACCCCATAATGACAGGAGGAGCCTAGGAAGCCCTACTATCTTGAATACCATCAATAAAGTTCTCTGCATCCACAACACACACACACACACACACACACACACACACACACACACACACCCTAGGGCAAGGTATAGTCTGAGCTCACGAGGTGTGGGGCACAGAAGTTAACAGGTGAAGTCAGTAAAAGGATATGGGTAACCACCCTCTGCCTGTGATCTCAGGATGTGGATTTCTGAGATTAGGTAGCTCTCTAGGTTTCTGAAGAGAAGCTCAGAAGAAGGATGCCTGTAGAATTTTCCAGGTAACTTAGGGATGAAAGGGGAAGAGGGACTGAGGCTCCAGGAGTCTCGATTTCTATTTCTCAATGATTGGGGGCTATAATCTTGCTCTGGGTCAGCCTATCCAGTTGCGCTCACTTTTGACAGAGAGTTGGGTGGATCTGGGAAGACTTGGGGTGGGCGGGTAAAGTCAAACTTAGCCTGATGTTCTTGCTTCTGAGATACAAGCAGGTTTCTCCGGCATCCTTCCAGAAGAGCTAGGGCTTGTCAAAGGGTAAGGGAGCCTGTGCCCAGTGCCAGGGCAGCCTGAGGGTTTCTGGAGGATTCCTAGGCCCTCTTTGGTCCTGGATTCTCCTGTCTCATTGATCAGTGTCCTTGCTCAGCCTGTGTCCTTCTAGCCCACCCTTGTACCTTCCCTTTAGGGACAGGCTTGGTCCAAGTTGCTGAAGAGAGGCACCTGTGGAAAGAGGACAGAGCCCTTAAGCAGTACTTCAGGCCCTGCTGGATACAGGCCCTGGCCCCAGGGAGGATTCCTGCTTTGTGGTGACGAGAACTGAGCACTCCAGGATTAGGAGAATACACAGCAGCTCTCCAAGCAGTGCCTTCTACTTGAGAATCGTGGATGGGATGGGTAGGGAACAGAGATGTATGATGGGGTTGGGATTGACAGGCTGATGACATATGGTCCCTGAAAGAATTCACCAAGACAAAAAGGTAGAAGTTAAAGGTTATGTTAGAGACACTGGCACAGTTTCTATAAGCTGAGTGCAAAGGCATTCCACAGTGCTGATTTTTCTGGGTGCAGGGTTCTATCAAGCAATTGGATGGAATTTGAATGTCTCAGTGCCTTGATTGTATCGATCTTCTAGGGATAGACACATGTGGAGCTAGGATCTGGATAGATTAGATACCTCTGGATCTTGCTGAGGAGTGAGGACTGTTTCTTCTCAGAATTAGCTATCTGAGCAAAGCAGGCATTAGGGGGTCACACTTTTGAGAGTTTGAGTTACTAAGAGTAAAGGACTTCTTTACAGTGGTGTCAGGATGCCCTGAGACAGATGGCATCAGGACTTGCTCAGGTTAACTGTGACAGGGCACCACACCTTAGTAGGCCCCAGACCTTATCATGACTGATCCCATGGTTAAGTACTGTTCAGGCTATAAATTTCAGCATATAGACAGTAGCATCTGCCAACACTAAAACAAAGGCCTAATCTATCAAAGTCCATAGTTCAGAGAAAGTCTGTAAGTATCCTAACTTGCTTTTTAGTTTCTGTAATTCTGCTTCTGGTTAGCTGTTCTCATTACCTGAAATGTGTTGGTCTGGAACATGGTTTTTATGCTTAAAAACTCACTCCAAGAAAGGTTCAGTGCTACACTGCTGTCCTGAACACCCAGTGGTGTAGCTACCAGATGGCTAATAAAGACTTTCTATTTGCTTAAACCAATGTCTGAGTAGTCTTCTCTGGTGAATACCCTACAACATAACTGTCCCCGGCCCTGCTCTAAGATGCAGTATATTTATTTGTCAGACTTCTCTATGGGAACAAAACTGATAGAATGAACACATATATGAATTTATTAGAGTAACCTACAGGCTATGCTTTGGCTAGTCCCTTAATGGTTGTTTCCCAGTGGAAAGGCCAACAGTCTGGTAGTTTTTAAGTTCCTGAGGCTAGATGTCTCAGTTGGTTTCCTGTGTACTTTGGAATCCTAAAGAAGGATACCAGCAAATTAATGCATCAGCAACTGGGTAGATGAATTTGCCATGGAGAGTGAGGATAAATAGGCAAAAAGATAGAGCTTCCTTCTTCCATGTCCTTGATATAGGCTTCCACCAGAAGGTGTGGCCCAGACTTAGGGTGGGTCTTCCCACCTCTTCTGGGAGCTTCTCAGCCTAAAGGGAGAAGAGATGGACAACAGAGTAGGACTCTGGTGTAGCTTTAAAGTCTGAGGGTCTCCGAACATTTTAACTCTTTATACTGAAATGCTGCTGATAACTTCTGAAAAGTTCTAAAATCTTTCTTGCTCTTTTTGAGGGTTAAAAAGCTGCTGACTTAGGTGATTGACACCTGTAGAATGACAGAGGGGGTGAGGTGGGAGGCGGTGCTTAAGTAATGTGACCTTTGTTCTATCTCCTCAGGAACTGAAGGGCTCTAACTTTCGGCCTGAAATTGCAGGAAGAAAAGGAACACTTTGAAAAGTAATTATAGTGTTTATTACTAAGTTGTTAAAAGTTTCCTATAAAAGCTATCTAAGAAAAGGGGGAAAACCGGAAAGATCCTAAGCAGGGCAAGGGAAAAATTCTTCTGGCTTCTCCTCTTTGTCTAAGAAGTGTTCTGTCCAAAAAAATTCTCCTAAGCTCAGTTCTTCTCACTCTTCTCCTTATCCTCAGCATGTAAAACATCTTTCAGGATACATGATCACATGGTAAAAAGTTCACCACAAGTTTGCACAAATTCAAATCATAAATAAAAAAAAGAAGTTTACAACAGAGAATGTTTACATGCCTATCCATTAGGAGTAACTATCTGGCTAAACAGTCACCACCTGTCACAGTTCCACAAGTTCATTGAAAGTTTAAAAACATAACTATGTTATTAGTGAAGGTTTGTATAGATAAACCCAGTTAAAGATTTATTTATTTTATTTATATGATTGCACTGTTGCTGTCTTCAGACACACCAGAGGAGGGCATCAGATCTGATTACAGATTTTTGTGAGCCACCATGTGGTTGCTGGGAATTGAACTCAGGACCTCTGGAAGAGCAATCAATGCTCCTAACCACTGAGCCATCTCTCTAGCACCCCAGTCAATATTTTATTTCCTGTCCTAGCATCTATAATAGATTGTTCTTTTTTTTTTTTAATAATATTTGATTAATTGTTTTACAACCTCTTGGAATGTGCTCTGAGTAGGAGAAAGTCTGGTTACTATGTAAGAGGAAATTAACTGGTAACACATGGGAAATTGACAGAGTTCTCACTGCAGTTTCGACATATCAGAAAAGGATCTAATAGCAGTCCCACTATAAAAGAGCTTAATAATCACTGATATAATTTAGGAATTTTTATAAGGTCATCATTAAGAATTAAGAAGTCGTTTCTTTGTCTATATGGCATCACTACAAGACAGTACATCGTTGTAGATCTGCAAAGATCTGCTCAAAGGGGTGGGCTAATACCTAGTAATTGTTTAATATGTTTAATAATAACAGGAAAAGCATATTAATAGCAGGAGTATTTCCTAAAATGATTTTCTCCTGGGCTTTGCCTGTCGAAGTTTGATCGTAGATGTAATCTAAAGCAAAGTCATTTCAGGGAGATCACCTGCTAGTTGCTTGTCCTATAATGGCTCCTGACAGCCCTCAAATGATCCAACTGAGAAAATCCCTCAGAGCCGTGCCTGGCTGTTTGTTTGGGTTTTAGTTGATTACAGATGTAGTCAAGATGACAACCAAGATTAGGATATCCTAGTTCTGGAACTAGTCATCTTGGACTTTAGAAACACCAGCACTAGTCCGTCAGTGTCTTTATGACAAAGATCTGAACCTATCCCCAAATGAGGACAAGAATGTATGCTAGACCTGAAGTCATAATATGGGGACCAGCTTGTTGCCTTGAGACATGACAGTAGTAATTTATTCCTGATGAGGCAAGATGAAAAAGATAAATTCAATTACAGGGACCTGGGGAGAGAAAGAAACCCTTAACTCAGAAGTATGGTGGCAGCCTCTCAGCAGTTAAAAGCACTGGCTGCTCTTGCAGAGGACCTGGGTTCAGTTTCCAGCACACACGTGGCAGTTTACAAATAATTATCTGTAACTCCAGTTTCAGTTCTGGCCTCCTCAGATACATGCACATGGTACACATACATACATGCAGGCAAACATTCATACACATGAAATAAAATAAACCTTTCTTTAAAATATTCCAACACAGTAAACAGTTTATGCCATTCTCCCTTTCCTAGTAAAACCTGCAGTTTCCCAGGACTCTTGCCAATTATTTCATTTGTATAAAAGACCACTAGTGCAACACTAGTGGCTCCTAGTTTCATCTTATCAAGGTATAATCACATCCAGAGTTATCTTTTATTCTTACTCTTCACAAAGATCAAAGTAAGAGGCCAAACCTACTCTATCTTGGAATTGGCCTCTATCTTAAAAAAAAAAAAAGGAGGGGGAAAAAACAACTGAGAACTTGGCCCGTACCTGCACCCAAGCTGCATCCAAGTACCAGGAAGAACCCCACAGCTTGTCCTTGGCCAGAGTTACTCCCTAGCTACTTCCTAGCAACAGTTAATCAAAGACTAATCTGATTGTTTCAGATGTACTTTTAGACTTTCAAGACTGTATGCTTGTCCTTGGCCAGAGTTACTCCCTAGCTACTTCCTAGCAACAGTTAATCAAAGATTAATCTGATTGTTTCAGATGTACTTTTAGACTTTCAAGACTGTATAAAGTCCTGCTTCAGAGGACCCACCTGACAGCTTACAGTAGACGTTAGATGCTTGCCAGGTTGGACCCTCCTCACTTACTTCCATTTCCTATGAAACCTTGTCCAGATGATAGTTCAGGGCTGCTTTACCAAACTGTCCAGTGGGGCTGGCAGTGAGTAAGCCCAAACTCAAGTTTGTAATAAATAGACCCTAATGTGATTACATTGGAAACGGCTCCTTGATGGTCTTCTGAGGTTCACAAATGCTTCCTGGCACAACATAAGAAAGAAAAGGTTTCTTAGCAAGTCTTTGCTATGTAACTTGAGAGCCACCAAGATGATGTTATAGGGTCTGCATAGATCCAACACAACCCAAACACCAAGTTGATACAGAGAGCAAAAATTTATTGTAATCAAACCACTACAGTTTGATCAGGGACACAGAACAGACTTGGGAACTGAACTGTGACACCCGCACCCAACCTTCACCACACCCCCCAAGTCAGAATGTTATAGAGGTTTTAAGCCTAACAACCACAAACATTAATGTACATGCCCAGTTGTGGATTTGATTTAATGCTTAGTTAAGTTATTTGGGTTCCCAAAGTTACACAGAAACCTGCACATCTGCATATAAGACACTGAAGGTCCTGCCCCCAGTTGGTTTTGACTGGTAAATAAAGCTGTCCATGGCCAATGGCTGGGCAGGGAGACAGAGGAACTTTTAGGATGCCTAGGCAAGGACAGAGGAGGGAGAAGGAAAAAGAACCACCATGCTGGGAAGGAGGAGGTTCAGGTCTGAAAAGTATAGGACAGAGAGACTGCCAACATGTAAGATTCAGGATCATGGCTCAGGATAGCTGCAGGCCTGGGTCTGAAGTGGCCAGGATGAAATATAGGTTTTAGTAAGTAATAATTCAGGAATATCAGAGGGGAGAATGTGCTAGTCACGTGGAGGATTGAAGTGGCCCAGCCATTGAGTTGATTAAGGTGTATTTGAATATAAGGCTGCATGTGTGTGTCCTTCATTCACAAATCTAGACTATTGGGGTGGGTAGTGAGGAACTTGCATCAGTGCTACTAGGAGTATCAGAGCACTATAAACCACTACTGCTACACCTAGTTATAGTGACATTTTCCCACCAATCAGGATTCAGGGTAAGAGGACCTTCCTAAGAACATTTTCTTACATGGTACATTTATTCTGTTCTGATTGGTTGTGTTGGTGTCTGGGAATCACCACACAAACCACTCAGACACCGATCTCCTTCAAAGTAAGGATGGCATATTGAATACTATATCCTAAGACTGATCAATCAGGGCCACAGACCAGACTTGGGAGCTGACTGTGACACTGAGTTAAGACCCTGTAGGGCCTTTGAGCCTAAAATCGACCAATACATGTGCAAAGTTATTCCACCAATCAAGATTTAGGGATAGGGGACTTCTTTTGGAACATGTCTTTTTTGTACATTTATCCTGCCCCCATTGGTTGGGTGTAGTTGAATAAAGCCTATCATTCATGCTTTAACTTGGCCACTAGGATGTCAGTTACCCACGTACATGTCTCTTTCAGCCAGGTATGATGTCAATTTTCAGGGAGGTCTTGGGCACATAAACTTTATATGACCCCCTACTCAAAATGGAAGTCTTATTCCAAATGTTGGAGAGCTCTTGGTGCCTCTTCAAGGATATTGGCAAGATTTTGACATTGGGCTAGGACAAGGAAGTAGCCTCAAAACCTGATCATCTTGATAAGTTCCTGAATATCATTGGACTTTGTTTATTGGCTTGTTTGTTCCTTGACCATCTTTGTTTATGCTTTGTTTGTTCCTTACCTACTTTGTTTGTTCCTTAGGAATGACCATATTCTTTATATGTACCTAGAATGATATACAAGAAGACTGGAAAAAAATAAAGCCCCATCAGGCTCAGCACTAACTGGAATCATGTTATAGTGTTGTCTAATTGTCTTTTTGTTTTCAGTCCTCATTCACCTCCCTTGAGACCCTGCTGACTGATTGACCTGACTTGGCCACCAAATCACTTCTCATATTGGTACCGGCATCTCTCTTATTTTGGGGTCCATCCCAAGGGCAAAACATAAAAGCTTATACATGGATGCAGGAAGTGCTGCTGGGTAGTTGGTTCAGGTCCAATCTTACTGTAACTAACTACATAAAGCAATTCTAACTGGCTTCTGCTGTGATTGGTTTCCAAGAACATCAAAGCACAGAACATAATAGAATCTGCATTCAACCAGAGCATGAGAGAGTTTCCTACTAACAGCAAACGAGAAAATTTCCTTCTACCATCAGCAATGGCACAAAATGCCAGGCTAGACAGGTAACAGTTACTTGGCCTTAACATTCTATCTAGGCCTTATCAAACTGGTTTATTTACTGTGGCAGGGTGACTTGCCTGGCATTTATGTCTCAACTTGTCAATCAGGATGTCAGTTAACTATGTGCATGTCTCTCTCTGCCAAGCAGGATGTCAGTTACCCAGGGAGGTCTTAGGAACATAAACTTTATTTGACTTCTATTCAAAATGGCTTTAGTTCAGTTCCTTCCTACAATGGTACTAATGCACCATTTATACCACTCATCCCTGGGAAACCTCCACCCATTTCTCTTGCATCCTTTATTCTTTCCCTGAGCACCTTTCTTTCTGCTTTTAATTTTAGGCCTGTACTATCTGGTTTTGTGTGTCAACTTGACACAAGCTGGAGTTATCACAGAGAAAGGAGCCTCCCTTGAGGAAATGCCTCCATGAGATCAGCTGGAAGGCATTTTTTTTCAAGTAGTGATCAAGGGTGGGAGGTGCCATCCCTGGGCTGGTAGTCCTGGGTTCTATAAGAAAGCAAGTTGAGCAAGCCATGGGGAAGCAAGACAGTAAGCAGAACCTTCCATGGCCTCTGCATCAGCTCCTGCTTCCTGACCTGCTTGAGTTCCAGTCCTGACTTCCTTTGGTGATAAACAGCAATGGGAAAGCATAGGCTGAATAATCCCTTTCCTCCTCAACTTGCTTCTTGGTCATGATGTTTTCTGCAAGAATAGAAACCCTGACTTAGACAAATTGGTACTAGCATAGTGGGGTATTCCTGTGATAACCTGACCGTGTTTGGGGAAGGAATGTGGAAAGACTTTGGAACTTTGAGCTAGAAGAGCCTTGTGGGATGTTCTGTAGGAGCTTGGAAGATAATGTTGAGAACAGTGCAGAAGATAGAGGCCCGCCTTGTGGAATTAAGCGGAAAGATTAATGACTTTTGTCAGGGCCGTTGCTATTTTGGTTGTGAAGATTCTGTGGTTTTGGTTAGCTGGGGCTGAAGAATCAGCTGTGATTAACAAGATACCAGAACTACTAGAGGGAAACCTTTGCATTACTGAGACTAGTGATGCTGGTCAGCTGGAGCTAAGAAATTTGCAGTGATAAAGAAGAGACCAGCATCACTGAGGTGAAATTTGGAAAGTGCTTTCTGAGAACGCAGAGTCTGTGTTCCAGAAATAGATAAGGTTGTACCTTGTGCTGTGGTTGGACTTGGTAATGCGTAAGAGTCACCAAGGTGATACTGGTTTTAATAGCATGAAGGAGTCATGAAGAGCAGCTGAGGCTTGGCACTGTGAGAGGTCAGGGAGGCCATTAATGAAGGTGCAGCCTCAGTTGCAATTGATGGCCCAGGACTGAAGGAATCATGCAAAGGAGTTGAGGCTTGGTACCATGAAGAGAGCATATGAAAGGCTATTGGTGCAGCCTAGTTACAGCAGAAGATAGCAGTGTTTTGGAGATACCAGTATCATGAGATGACCACCAAGAACAGCAGCAGCAATGGGGTACAGGCAGCTGGAGCCTAGAAGACAAGTTATATGCTACAGAGGGCTAAGCTGGAGAAATGACCCAAGCCCTTGGAGGAACCCAGGAGATTGTGAGTGAATCTCAGACACTAGACAGCTCAAGTTTGATTTTGCTTTTGATTGTGACTGCACCCTGATATTTTTCCCTCTTGAAGTAAGAAAGTATTTTAGTGGAGCCCACAATTAAGAGACTTTGAATTGGAAAAATAACTGAATTTTAAAAGATATTGAATATTTTAAAGGAATTAAAATTTTAAAATGTAAAGACTGTGAGAATTTTACAGTTAATTTGATCTTGAGGATGAATAAGAAAGTAAAGGTTGAGGCTTAATAGTGATGTGTTTGTGTGTCAAGTTGACAAGGGGTCAATTGTACTGTCTGGTTTTGTGTATCAACTTGACACAAGCTGGTGTTATCTCAGAGAAAGGCACCTTCCTTGGGGGAAATGCCTCCATGATATTCAGTTGTAAAGACTATTCTCAATTAGTGACCAAGAGTGGGTGGTGCCATCCCTGGTCTGGTAGTCCTGGGTTCTATAAAAAAGCAAGCTGAGCAAGCCATGAAAAGCAACCCACAGGGAGCAAGCCAGTAAGCAGCACTGTCCACAACCTCTGCATCACCTCCTGCCTCCAAGAAATTACCCTGTGTGAGTTCCAGTCTTGACTTCTTTTGGTGATGAACAGCAATGTGAAAGTGTAAGCTGAATAAACCTTTTCTTCCCCAACTTGCTTCTTGGCCATGATGCTTTGTGCAGGAATACAAACCCTAAGACAAGGCCCATCCTTAAATTCCTTTCTGCGTCAAGACCAAGGATCTGGTTTTATACCAATAGATGTTCATAGAAGACTAAAGGGGGTGTGGGTCTCAGGCTGCTGCTGCCACTGAAGAGATGGCCTTAAAGAATTAGACAGTGCTCAGTTAGATCCCACTTTTGCCAGAACTACTTTATTGTGTCCTAGCCTCTGCCCTCTGCCCTCTGCCCTCTGCCCTCTGCCCTCTGCCCTCT
>JANHMN010000012.1:26992591-27020224 GCA_030674055.1 Rhabdomys pumilio | reverse complement strand
GCCCTCTGCCCTCTGCCCTCTGCCCTCTGCCCTCTGCCCTCTGCCCTAATTCTTCTTCACATCAGGACTCAGATGAACTCAGGGTTGCATCCTATTTATCTATTAAATCTTCTCTGACAGTATGTGTATGTGTATTCTTTAGAATAAGCAAGGGGCTTCTGGCCTGCGCCCGAGTGCTGTGCAGATCTTAGGCTTCAGCTCTGCATCCAATCCCACAAAACCCAGAGGAGGCGGGACTCCCAGGAGCTCTAACCCCGGCAGTATCTTAGTTAAGGAGACAGCAACACCCACCCCAAACAGAGTAACTGGGACCCAATGGGACCCAGGAATTCACTCTTGGCCAGGGGCACTGGTTCCTTCAGGTCTGTGCCTGAGCACTGAACAGATCTTGGGCTTCAGCTCTAACCCCAGCAGTATCATCCACCCCACATAGTTCTGACACAACCAAGATAATAGGAAAGACAGTCTCCAGCCAGAGACAGCACAAGCAGCACTAAAGAGATCCAGATGGTGAAAGGCAAGTGCAAGAACATAAGCATCAGCAACCCAGGGTACTTGGCATCATTAGAACCTAATTCTCCCACAATAGAAAGTCCTGAATTCCCCATCTCACCAGGAAAGCAAGATTCAGATTTAAAATCACTTCTAATGATGATGGTAGAGGACTTTAAGAAGGACATAAATAACACTATCAAAGAAACTGAGGAGAGCATAGGTAAACAGGTAGAAGCCCTTAAAGAAGAAACATAAAAATCTCTTAGAGAATTACAAGAAAATACAACCAAACAGTTGAAGGAATTTGACAAAACCATCTAGGACATAAAAATGGAAGTAGAAACAATAAAGAAATAACAAAGAGAAACTACTCTGGAGATAGAAAACCTAGAAAAGAAATCAGGAGTCATAGACGCAAGCATCACCAACAGAATACAAGAGATAGAAGAGAGACTCTCAGGCACAGAAGATACCATAGAAAATATTGACACAACTGTCAAAAAAATGCAAAGTGCAAAAAGTTTCTAATCCAAAACATCCAGGAAATTCAGGACACAATGAAAAGACCAGACCTAGGGATAATAGGTATAGAAGAGAGTGAAGATTCCCAACTTAAAGGGCCAATATATATCTTCAACAAAATTATAGAAGAAAACTTCCCTAACCTAAAGAACAAGATGTCCATAAGCATACAAGAAGCCTACAAAACACCAAATAGTCTAGACCAGAAAAGAAATACCTCCTGTCAGATAATAATCAAAACACCGAATGCACAAAACAACGAAAGAATATTAAAAGCAGTAAGGGAAAAAGACCAAGTAACATATAAAGGCAGACTTATCAGAATTACACCAGACTTCTTAACAAATACTATAAAAGCCAGAAGATCCTGGACAGATGTCCTACAGACTCTAAGAGAACTCAAATGCCAGTCCAGGCTACTATACCCAACAAAACTCTCAATTACCATAGATGGAGAAACCAAGATATTCCATGAGAAAACCAAATTTACACAATATCTTTCCACAAACCCAGCACTACAAAGGATACTAGAGGGAAAACTCCAATACAAGGAGGGAAATTATACCCTAGAAAGAGCAAGAAAGTAATCTTCCAACAAATCCAAAAGAAGATAGCCACACAAACAATGCCACCGCTAATAACAAAAATAACAGGAAGCAACAATCTCCTTTCCTTAATATCTCTTAACATCAATGGACTCAACTTTCCAGTAAAAAGACAGACTAACAGACTCGATATGCAAACAGGACCCAGAACTTTGCTGCATACAGGAAACCCACCTCAGTGACAAAGACAGACACTACCTTAGAGTAAAAGTCTGGAAAACACTTTTTCAAGCAAATGATCCTAAGAAACAAGCTGGAGTAGCTATTAAAGTATCGAATAAAATTGACTTTCAACTTAAAGCTATGAAAAAGGATAAGGAAGGACATTTCATACTCATCAAAAAAAAAAAAAAAAAAAAGTCAACCATCATGAACTCTCAATTCTGAACATCTATGAGCCAAATGCAAAAGCACCCACTTTCATAAAAGAAATCTTACTAAAGCTCAAAGCACACATTGCACCTCACACAATAATAGTGGGAGACTTCAACACCCCACTCTTAGCAATGGACAGATCACGGAAACAGAAACTAAACAGAGATACAGTGAAACTAACAGAAGTTATGAACCAAATGGATTTAACAGATATTTATAGAACATTTCATCCTAAAACAAAAGAATATACCTTTTTCTCAGCACCTCATGGAACCTCCTCCAAAGTACACCATATAATTGATTACAAAACAGGCCTCAACAGATACAAAAAAATTGAAATAATCCCACATATCCTATCACATCACCATGGACTAAGGCTGGTCTTCAATAATGACAAAAACAATGGAAAGCCCACATTCATGTGGAAACTGAACAATACTCTACTCAACGATAACATGGTCAGGGAAGAAATAAATAAAGAAAGACTTTTTAGAATTTAATAAAAATATAGACACATCATATTAAAACTTATGGAACACGATAAAAGCAGTGCTAAAAACTCATACTTCTAAGTGCTTAAAAAAAACTGGAGAGCATACACTAGCAGCTTGACAACAGACCTGAAAGTTCTAGAACAAAAAGAAGCAAACACCCAAGAGGAGTAGATGGCAGGAAATAAGCAAACTCAGGGCTGAAATCAACCAAGTAGAAACAAAATGACTATGCAAAGAATCAATAAAACCAGGAGTTGGTTCTTTGAGAAAATCAACAAGATAGACAAACCTTTAGCCATACTAATCAGAGGGCAGAGAGACAGTATCCAAATTAATAAAATCAGAACTGAAAAGGGTGACATAACAACAGAAATGGAGGAAATTTAAAAAATCATCAGATCCTACTACAAAAGCCTATACTCAACAAAATTAGAAAATCTGGATGAAATGGACAATTTTCTAGATAAATACCAGTTACCAAAGTTAAATCAGAAGCAGATAAACCATTTAAACCGTCCCATAACCCTGAAAGAAATAGAAGCAGTAGTTAGAATACTCCTCACCAAAAAAAAAAAAAAAAGTCCTGGACCAGACAGTTTTAGGGCAGAGTTCTATCAGACCTTCAAAGAAGACCTGTAGCTGCCAGCAGCTACATATACTGTGTTCACCTGAAAGGAAGGCTGGGAATGAAAAGGGAATGGAGACCTAGTGAAAACATGGGGCCAAGACTATTCTGATCAAAGCCCAAAGTTTAATATTCTGCTTTCAAATATAAAGAGGAAGCCCCACCCCCACCTCCAGAACTTCTTCTGGCTTCAGCAGGTGTGGGTGAGGGAATTGCAGCCATGGGTAAGGGGGTTGCATCCCAGAGATATCTCAAGGCAAGCTCAGCAGGCAGTCTATTCTTTTCAGCTTCTATAGCAGACTGCAGGAGGCCAAGGCAGGTAGTGCCTTCTGGGTTCTATTGTTTTGGTCTATGGTGGTAAACAACTCCTTGTTCAGGCCTGCTCAAGGCTGGGAGGAGGGCACAGTTGCCCCCATAAGTTTTTAAGATGGAAGTGCCAATATCTGGATGGGGCATAAAATTTCATTCAGTCTAGGGTCCTGAGTGGCCGGGCGACCATGCCTGGCTTAGGACGGTGTCTATATTATTCCTATATTACCTGTCTTTGAGGAAAACATACATAGCATATTGATGTATGCCTCTGCCTTAGGTTAATAGGAGCTCAAGAACATTCTTACCCATCTTTGACTAACCGGTCATCATTGGCACACTCTTTCCCATATAGATCAAAACCACATTCAGACCAAAGGACCTATGGGCATGCACTAGATGCAATTCTTCACATTGATGTGTAACTGCCATGATAAACAGCTGAGCTTGCTGAGAGTGATCCTGTGTGAGGGCAATCAATCTGCTTAAAATAGAAGGTTCAAAGGTTAAAAGCAACATGATTATCCAAGCAATGTAGAAAATAAGGTTAAAAGCAGAAATATTCCAGTATCTAATCCAACTGTGGGTTGACAGGGATTAGGCACAAGTCTGGCCATCAGGTATATAGTGGGTAGCTTTAAGTAATGATAAAAAACACTCTCCAGTAAGCGTGGAGACTATGTGCCATATTAAATCTGCTGGCTCATAGGGATTTTGAGCCATCTTTATCATTAGAATCATAATCATTACACTCAAGATCTGTGTCCACTTGACAGACCAGACCAATCTTTCAGGCAGCCATCAAGCTCCATTTTCTTTTTCTGAAAAAATACAGACTGAGCCATGACCCCAAATTAAAACAGGGTTGGGACCATTCCATGTATTATTTAGGGGGTCTCTCCATTTGACCTGGCAAATGAGCTGGAAGTGACTGAATGCCAATTTTTCAGAGTTCCTTGCAAAACCAGAGCAGAAACACCAGTAGCTACTCCTCCCACACTCAGAGAATTATAAAGATATTATTTTAAAGTTTCATAATCACTTTTTCACAATTCTTTGTTCTTGATGATAATAAGGAATCTCAGTAATATTAAATTGTCAACAAAACATCTCAAATGTTTGACTGTAGTAAAATAGTTGCAGTAGCCAGTTCCATTACCTATCTTAGTCTGGTATGGAACACCAAGCACAGGAAAATAATATAGGCAATAACTAATTATATTTTTAGTTGCTTCTCTTGTTAAAGTAGTTGCAACTAGAAAGCCTAAAAGGTATCAAGTCACGTGTACATATTTTCATTTTTTTAAAACCAAAAATGAGTAACATCTATTTGCCAAAATTGATTATGTATAAGTCCTCAAGGCATAACACCATTATGAAAAAATTGAGGAAACTAAGAACAAGTTTTTGCAATTTAACTTGCACACTTTCTAGAAACACCAAATTATTGTCTCAAGCTATTACTATTTTGATGCTGTAAAGAATAAGATTGTATGGCCAATTGTTTCTGTAAGATCCATAATCTGCCTAGTATACAAATCTGCTCTGGCATTGCCCTGGGGTCCAGGCAATCCAATATAAGCTCTTAAATGTCTTATAAAGTTCAGAAACAGTACATGTTTCATAAATTAAGCTGTATTTTTATAAATAAATTTGAGAATTAGCAATATCTAAAAAAAAAAAGGAACAATTTTAAGCAATTATAAATCATGAGCCATATACTGGCTATGAATATACAAATTGAAAGCTTGATTTGTCAGCATTTCAAACAGTGACTACAACACATAATTTAATTTTTTGTGTTGAAGCAGGGGAAACTCAAAAAAATGAACATGTGATCCAATTACATATACTGCCTTCTCAATAGATGAGGCATCTGTAAATAAAGTAAACATCTTTTCTATGGGCTGCATGCGTAATAAATTTTCAGGAAATATAAAAGCATGCATAGGAAAACTGTAACAACTTGTCTTTCGGATAATGATCATCAAATTTGTCTAAAAAGTTTGCCATGTAATAGGCCAAATATCATTATTTTTCAATAACCAATTTAATTGCTATTTGGATAAGGAATAAACATTTTATCTAAAATGTTTTTAGGATTCTATCTTACAATCCTCTATTACCACAGCAATAGTTTTATAATAGGATGTTCAAACTTTACTTGCAGATGAAGAAAGATAAATCCACATTAATGGTTTCTTTTGCCAAAGGGCTGCTATGAGCACATGAGTAGCAATAACACAAACAGCCAACAATTTATCATAGTCTATATAATTTATCTGTTGATAACTGACAGCTTACTCTACTTTCAGCAAAGCTATTTTTCCTTTATCAGTTAATTGTCGAGGGGAATTAGGACTTGCATCCCCCTTGAGACTATCAAACAGAGGTTCAAATTCTTTTATGGTAAGCTTAAGATGAAGTGTTAGCCAATTAATATCTCTTAACAACTCTTGAAAATCATTAAATGCAAATCAAATTAAAAGCAAACCATTTTCTTTTTGCATGTACACCTGCAAGTCAGAAGAGGGCATTAGATCCCATCACAAATGGTTGTGAGCCACCATGTGGTTGCTGGGAATTCAACTCTTATATTTTTAGTTATGAGTCTAGCCTTTAATTGCTGAGCCATCTCTCTGGCCCCAATTATCCATTTTTATTGGAATTTTCTCTGCCACAATCTGCTTAGGATATAACTGAGGTCTCAAATATTGAAAACATATTGCCTTTGAATATTTTCTGGAGCAACAAGTACTCGAAAAATTTAAAGCTCATTATATTAGAGCAAAGGCTTGCAGAAAAACTCCTTCAGAGAGACCAGCTAATAAAATATCATACAATGAATAATATACACTGAAAGATTCAAACTCTTAATTTCTTGTATTAAAGCAACAACATTTTTTTTTGATAATGTAAGGCAATTAACCATTCTTTGAGGCAAACCTTTCTAATGATATTGCTCCCTGGGTTCTCAAAAATTACGAGCAAATTTACTGAATGCAAACCTCCCACCTTTACCAGAAATGTAAAGGAATGATATAAAAACAATCTTCTAGATCTATAATAATTCTACATGCATTTACTGGAATGACAGCTGGAGTAGGCAATTCAGGCTGTAATACCCTATTAGTTTCATAAATATTAACCTTGAACTTTGTTTAGATTAATTGAATGACAAATCTCTTTTAGTTGAGTGAGAGTATCAGATAAAGGCCAAGCTGAAGGCA
Source organism: Rhabdomys pumilio (assembly GCA_030674055.1). NCBI lineage: Eukaryota > Metazoa > Chordata > Mammalia > Rodentia > Muridae > Rhabdomys > Rhabdomys pumilio. The sequence goes on along the minus strand of JANHMN010000012.1, from coordinate 27,013,569 downwards.
GTCTTGTCTTCTAATAATGGTTACATAAGTTCCAGTATCTATTAATCCTTTAAAACCCTTTCCTTCAATTATTAATTTAAGATTAGGTCTCTTGCTAGTAATAGATTGAACCCAATACACATTAGAGGAACCAAAGCCATCTCGTCCTTTTACATTCTTAACAAATTTGGAAGGAAGCAGATGCAAAGGAACAAAAACAAGTTGAACAATTCTTTTATATGAATGCATAATAGTGCAGCTTTTAATATCTCACTAAAGAGACATTGTTTTTAAATCTTATCTTTATACATCTGGTCTTGTGGAGTGAAAAATTATAAAAATTATTTTTATAGAATATAAGTATATAGATTCCTTTTAAGTTCTTTTAGGGACATGGGTAATTCTTCACAACTATAAACCATCCAGGGTGGGTTTCTCTGGAATGTTTCGCTATTCTTATGTTATGTATCCTTGGCAATCCCTCACCTGCTCCTCACTCCCCTGGTTTGTGGTTTTCCACTTTAAAAGACCCCTTAGCCTGTCACTCTTGGCCAAACCCCACTCTTGAGAGAGAGCTCGTGGTTTGACCACTGACCAATTTCCCTAATAAAGCCTCTGCTGATTGCATCCAGGTACAGTGTCTTGGAGTTTGTGGGGGGGGGTCGCAACTTCCCAAGACTTGAGTGAGGGTCTCCCAAATTTGGGGGTTTTCAGTCTCTGAATGACTCCAATCCTGAGTTACCAATCTTAAGCCAACTTTTGTTACCAAAGTTGCAAATTTTTAATCATACTCAATAACTTATAGGCCGACAATCCAAAACCAAGACATGCAGAACATATTTATACCTTTAAAACCAATCAGAAACAAAAATGAAGTGACAGCACATCTTATATATTTAGACCAAACAAATTTTCTTGCTTTTCCTAGCTGTAATTTCAAGAGAAAAGCACCTTGCCACAGAGATTTGTTTAGGTCAAACAACTCTTAGCTTCCTTATAGAATCCAAAAACCTGCTGGTCTCTTTAAAAGGAGCTTATACCGACAATCAATTTTTGGAAATGCTTTTCTAGTTCAGCTTGACTCTGAGCTACAGTTGTAAGGTAACTTACTTATCAGCTTCTGCTGTGCATATTAAGACTGCCTTTAAAACCAAGTTAAACTAGATCAAGGGGTGGATGTGTAGCAGCTTTAACTGTTTTTGTCTTTTGAACAAGAAACAGAACACCATTCATTCAGACAATGAAACAAAAACCAGACAATTTACACACATGAACATTGGCGCACCAAGGACAGACAATAGACAAAGAAAGCAGCTCCTGTGGAAGCCAGAGAGAAACTTGACATCTCCTGTTCCTAGGAGACCTCTGAAATAGCCTTTTCCCTTCTTTTTTGCTGACACAGCCCAGAGAGGACAACTGCTTTTCTGAAGCCCTTTCTCTCTCTCATATTCAAGATCTATCTCTTCATCTCTTTCTTTGGGAGATGTAGTGGCAGCTACTGATATTTACTACTCAGTGCCCTGCTTTTTTTCAGTTTTCCAATTTCTTCTAACCCTGCTCTTCTCACCTGAGGCAGCTCTTAGGCTGTGATAGCTCTTAGGCCTATTTAGAATTCTCCTATCCTAAAATTGACTGTCACCTTCTAGGTGAGGTCCGAATCGAGTCACCACTTACTCAACCTAGACCATATCCTCTTAAACACACTTTTTGCAAACACAACCTTCAAAAAATAACCATAACTAGCGCTAGTATCAATCCTGTTTGCTGCTTACCAAGTGCGCAAGATACTCTTCTTCTTCCGTAGAGCAGAGCTCTACCCCAAGAAAACATTCCTCAGCTGGTCTTCCATTCTCAGGGCCCTCATTGCAACACCATTCTGTATCTGCAAGCAGCTACAGATAACTGGGTTCACCTAAAAGGAAAGCTGGGAATGAAAAGAGAATAGAGGGTAAGAGAAAACATGATGCCAAGACAACGTATTCTGATCAAAGCCCAAAGTTTAATATTCTGCTTTCAAATATAAAGAGGAAGCCACACACCCACCACCAGAACTCCTTCTGGCTTCAGCTGGTATGGGTGAGGGGATTACAGCCATGGGTGAGAGGATTGCAGCCCAGAGGTATCTCAAGGCAAGCTTTACAGGCAGTTATTCTTTTCAGCTTCTGTAGCAGACTGCATGCAGCCAAGGCAGGTAAGGCCTCCTAGGTCCTATTGTTTTGTTCTACTGTGGTAAACAACTCGTTTAGGCCTGCTCAAGGCTGTGGGGGGGAGGGCACAAAGACCTAATACCAATTCTCTAAAAATTGTTTCACAGAATAGAAACAGAAGGAATACTACCCAATTCATTCTATGAAGCCACAATTATGCTCATACCTAAATCACACAAAGACCCAACAAAGAAAGAGAACTTCAGACCAATCTCCTTTATGAATATCGATGCAAAAATACTCAATAAAATTCTTGCAAACCAAATCCAAGAACACATCAAAACAATTATCCATCATGATCAAGTAGTCTTTATCCCAGGAATGCAAGAATGGTTCAATATACGGAAATTCATCAATGTAATTCACTATATAAACAAAGTCAAAGAAAAAAAAAACCACATGATCATATCACTAGTTGCTGAGAAAGCATTTGACAAAATTCAACACTCCTTTATGATAAAAGTCTTGGAAAGATCAGGAATCCAAGGCTCATACCTAAACATAGTAAAAGCAATATACAGCAAGCCAGTAGCCAACATCAAACTAAATGAAGAGAAACTTGAAGAAGTCTCACTAAATTTAGGGACTAGACAAGACTGCCCACTCTCTCCCTACCTATTCAATATAGTACTGGAAGTCCTAGCCAGAAAATTAGGCAACGAAAGGAGGTCAAAGGGATACAAATTGGAAAGGGTGAAGTAAAAGTTTTACTATTTGCAGATGATATGATAGTATACTTAAGTGACCCCAAAACTTCCACCAGAGAACTCCTAAACCTGATAAACAACCTTAGCAAAGTGGCTGGATATAAAATTATTTCAAACAAATCAATAGCCTTTCTCTACTCAAAAGATAAACAGGCTGAGAAAGAAACTAGGGAAATGACACCCTTCACAATAGTCACAAATAATATAAAATACCTTGGTGTGAATCTAACCAAGCAAGTAAAAGATCTGTATGATAAGAACTTCAAGTCTCTGAAGAAAGAAATAGAAGCAGATCTCAGAAGATGGAAAGATCTCCTATGCTCATGGATTGGAAGGATTAATATAGTAAAAATGGCTATCTTGCCGAGAGCAATCTACAGATTTAATGCAATCCCCATCGAAATTACCATTCAATTTTTCACAGAGATAGAAAGAGCAATTCTCAAATTCATTTGGAATAACAAAAAAACCCAGGATAGCAAAAACTATTCTCAATAATAAAAGAACTTCTAGGGGAATCACCATCCCTGATTCAAGCTGTACTACAGAGCAATAGTACAGACAAAAACTGCATGGTATTGGTACAGAGACAGGCAGGAAGATCAATGGAATGGAATAGAAGACCCAGAAATGAACCCCCATGTTGGGGTCCGGAGGCCCCTAGGCTACTGGGGTCAGCCAAAGGATAGATGACTTCCCAGAAAAGGCTCAACCGTCACAGTTCCAGTAATGTCCCAGCGAGATCTCAGAACGTTCCGATGGTGAAGATAAGCAACAGCTGCGAGCCATAGATAACCAGACTAAGGACACTGGGTGGGGATGGGTTTTACTTCCCTGTTTTAATTATTGCTTATATACTGCAAGCCTTGCCTCTAGTAAACGAGACCTTGACACCAGCTAGACTGACTCTGTAGTTCTTCGCTGCATGGTCTCTTTCTCTCTCCCACCCATGTCTCTTTCAGGTGGTGGCTACTCAGGGACCCTGTAATAACTTTGCCCGCTGGATGGGACACCCCCATACCTATGGTCACTTGATCTTTGACAAAGGAGCTAAAAACATTCAGTGGAAAAAAGACAGTATTTTCAACAAATGGTGCTGGTTCATTGGAGGTCAGCATGTAGAAGAATGCAAATTGGTCCATCTCCTTGTACAAAGCTCAAGTCCAAGTGGATCAAGGACTTTCACATAAAACCAGATACACTGAAACTAATAGAAGAGAAAATGGGGAAATGCCTCGAACACATGGGCACAGGGGAAAAGTTCCTGAATCGAACACCAATGGCTTATGCTCTAAGATCAAGAATTGACAAATGGGACCTCATAAAACTGCAAAGCTTCTGTAAAGCAAAGGACACGATTAATAGGACAAAGCACCAACCAACAGATTGGGAAAAGATCTTTACCAATCCTACATCTGATAGAGGGTTAATATCCAAGGTATACAAAAAAAAAAACTGAACAAATTAGACTCTAGATAATCAAATAACCCTATTAAAAATCAGGGACAGAGCTTAAAAAAAAAAAAAAGAATTCTCAACTGAGGAAACTCAAATAGCCAAGAAGCACCTAAAGAAGTGTTCAACATCCTTAGTCATCAGTGAAATGCAAATCAAAACAACCCTGAGATTCCACCTCATACCAATCAAAATGGCTAAGATCAAAAACTCAGGTGACAGCAGATGCTGATGAGGATTTGGAGAAAGAAAAACACTCCTTTCTTGTTGGTGGGATTGTAAGCTTAGTACAACCACCATGGAAAGCAGTCTGTCGGTTCCTCAGAAAATTGAACATAGTATTACCTGAGGACCCAGCTATACCGCTCCTGGGCATACACCCAAAAAAATGCTCCAACATACAACAGGGGCACATGCTCTACCATGTTCATAGCAGCCTTATTTATAATAGCCAGAAGTTGGAAAGAACCCAAATGTCCTTCAACAGAGGAATGGATACAGAAAATATGGTACATTTAAACATATTACTACTACTCAGCTATTAAAAACATTGAGTTCATGACATTCTTAGGCAAATGGATGGAACTGGAAAATATCATCCTAAATGAGGTAACCCAATCACATAAGAACACACACATGGTATGCACTCACTGATAAGTGGATATTAGCTCAAAAGCTCACAATACCTAAGATACAATGCATAGACCACATGAAGCTCAAGAAGATGAAGGAAGATCAAAGTGTAGGTGGTTTGGTTCTTCTTAGGAGTATCAAAACATTCAACCGGAGCTCCCAGGGTCTAAACTGCCAGCCTGGGAACACAAAGGGAGGGACTCATGGCTCCACCTGTATAGGTAGTTGAGGATGGCCTTGTCAGGCAACAGTGGAAGAGGAGGGCCTTGGTCCCTGAAAGTTTGGATGCCCTAGTGTTAGGGATTTCAAGAGCAGAATGGCAGAAATGGGTGGATGGTGGGGGCACACCCTCATAGAAGTAGGAGGATGGAGAATGGGATAAGGAGTTTTGGAGGGGAATGGGAGAGGGGGATAACTTTGAAAGGTAAATAAATCTTAGGCTAGAACAAAGAAGTAATTACAGGCAGAAATATAAATCTTAAGCTAGAACAAGGAATTAGGCTACAGGCATGAAAATGACTTTGGGCTAGGACAGGGAAGTATGCTCAGATATTTTGATTATCCTGATAAGCCCTTAAAAATAAGTGATCACCAGACTCTGTTTATTGTCATGCATGTTCTTTGATTATCTGGGTTTATTGTCTTCCTTGTTCCTGGACTATTTGCATCTCTTGTATTGCAATTTCCTCAACCTAAAACTGACCTTAATCCTTGCACATAATTTAAACAGTATAAATGTGTTGTGGATAGCCCCTGCCTTGTGTTTTGATGGTAGTTCCACTTTCCTGGGAGGGGCTGCAGAGGAGGAGTGAATCAGTACTCTTGTGAACCTTCAGTCCAATTGAATTTGTAAAATAAAGGCTAGAGCAGGTGATTGGGCTGTAGAGGGGGAGGTGGAGAAAAAGGCTAAGAGAAGGAGTCAGAAGGGGAGGAGTCGGAAGAGGAGGAGTTGGAAGAGGAAGTTGATGAGAAAGGAAAGCAACAGAGGATCTGGAGGTGGAAGGACAATGGAGGAGAAGAACATGGCCTGGAAAAACCACAAGTTGTAAGGGATCTCATAGCTGGGGAGTAGAGTAGTGCAATGGAAAATCTGCCCAATCTAGGCTTGAAGTTTATAATCATAAATATTGAGTTGTGTTTTCTTTGACCAGACTTACTTGGGTCAGAGATTTACTGCAACATAAAGGCAAAAAAGGAGGAGGAGGGATGAAATAGGGGATTAATAGGTGGGGGAATGGAGAAGGGGGATGGCATCTGAAATGTAAATAAATAAAATATCGAATAAAAAAAGAATAAGCAAGGGAAAATAGTAAGGATGCGGTATGAATAACACTCAGATGAGCCTGATTTTAGTACCAGTGCTAGGCTAAGACTTTGAGAGCCTGACTCACATCATATTAATTTAGCTATATTTTACTAAGCACAGCACACATTTGGGGGAAGTATTCAGATAACAGTCAACTCAGCACTATGAGTACAGCAAAGCTTAAGATGTGTTTACATTGAAGGTCTTTACATTCATTCACATCATTCACAAGATGCTTTCTTGTTGACTTAGGAACAATGCTTAAGATAAGTGTCTAGGAAGAACAACTGGACTGCGGTAAAGTAATGCCTGTGTGTGTCAGCGTTGGCCTGGTCCAAAGATTATAGAGTCACTTAGGCTGTTGTAGAACACAAATGACATTTCTCACAAGGATGAATTGTATCACCTAGAATCAATGGTCAAGGGGTTGAGGGGAACCGGCTTGAGATAAGTAAAACATTAACTCTTGAAGGTACAGGCCAAGCCTGGCTCATCAGACAGTGAAAGATCACCAGGTTGTGATCTACATGAACCATATCCAGTCCTGCCATTCCAGGAGAGGTAAGCTGTGTGTTTAACTTCCCTGGCTTCTCCAGTGCTTATCCATGTACACAAGACCCTTTGTGCCCTCTCCTTGTGTGTTACTCAAGACAGCTATGGCCAAGACACAGGTGTGTGAAGGTCTGTCCATCTGGGGCTGGGTTGGAAGCTGGCACAATTACACATAGCCAGTGTGTGGTGGGCAGCATGAGGCTGTGTTTGGCTAGCAGCCACAGGGTCAGGTCTCACTTGTCCCTAAGGCCTGTGCTATGATCTGACTCTCTGAGATGGACCAGAAATAGAACGAAAAAGACCCAAAAACATATTAAATATGTCTCCAGTTATGAAGAACTGAGGAGGGTGAGGACCTTTGGAATTCTAAATGCACTTCTTTCTCAGAACCTTAGAAATGGATCTGTGAAACAACCACAAGGCATGTACACTAGAGAAGTTTTGTGTGTGTGTCTCTGTCTGTGTGTGTGTGTACACACATGTGTATGCATTTGTGTGCATGTGTGTGTATATGTGTGTGTGTCTGTGTCTGTGTGTGTGTGTCTGTGTGTGTGATTGTGTGTCTGTGATTGTGTGTCTGTGTGTGTGTCTGTGTGTGTGTGATTGTGTTTGTGTGTGTGTGTGTGTGTGTGTGTGTGTGTGTGTGCACCAAAGCAGGGCTTCACAGACACATAGTTGACTCTTCTTCTTGAGAAGCTCTGATGTTTTCTGTTGTTTTAATTGCGTCTACATCACTCAGCTTCGTCACAGGTTTTCAAGCTCACAGTCCACACACTAAAATATAAAGCTTTTATTGATTCTTTGTGAATTTCCCATCATGCACTTCAATTCCACTCATCTCCTCATTCCTCCATAGCCATCCTCCACCCTTGCAACCTCTACCTCAAAACATAAAAATGAAATAAAACAAAAATAAGGAAAACCATCTTGACACAGTAGCTGTGGTGTGGCTCAGTGTGCCACACAGTACACCCTAGTGTTTAAACAACTTTGCTCACAGATGCTCATTACAATGAGTCATGGCTCTGGATGGAGACCTCTGCCTTCTGATACAGGATCAATACTGGGTTTGTGCCACACCTCCTCTGTGATGTTGTTGCTTTGTGTCATGGAGATCCTGTAGCTTTGGATCTGGAGGCCCAGCTCCTGCATGTGCTCTAGCAGTTCATAGATGGGGTTGATGTTGGGGTGGACCAACTCTAAGCCCTGGATCTGGCCCTGGGGGTAATTGAGTCACAACACCAGCTCTCTCACACCCAAACTATCAAGGCCAATTCTTCCACTTTGCCCAGCTGGGGGTCAGGACCAGCTCTCCTGCTTATGGCAGATGACAAGAGTCAGAATCAGCTCTCCTGTACTCGTGCCATCAGGGACAGCTTCCCTGCAGGGCCTGAGTGCTTCAGCCAGTGAGGTGGTGGGCAGTCTGCCCTTTTAAAACACACAGAGAACGGCCAAGGTGGTGTTGAGTACATGCTTATAAACCCAGCACTTGGAAGCAGAGGCCACAGGAGGCTGCAACAGAATCAAGGCTGAATATAGAAGAACTTTCTAGAATCCCTACTCATGACTCAATTTTCATGTTCCATCCAGCCCCTTGGCCACATTCCTGGACCTATGTTTGTCCCAGGGGAGAAGGCTGCAGGGACAAGGGCTTCCCTGGTTGAGTGACAGTTCTACCTTAGATGATCTTCACCTTGACAAAATCTTCAGGACCTCCAATGGCAGGGAGCAATGATCATAGCAGCCATGTTTCCAGGGTGCTGTCCGTATTCATGAGGACTCCTGTGATGTTAACTACACAGGTTCTGCTCACCTCTGGGGAAGCAAGCTCTCAAGGCCAAAAAGACAGAGCAATGATGGATCCCAGGCTGTCAATGTGTCAAGTCAGGCCTTCCCAGTGGGGCTTACAATATAGACTAGGACTGCAGGAGAGGCAGTGGGAGGCTTTGTTCACTCTGAGTCAAGCCATGAGCCCCTGCAGGAAATGGTTTTCACATCTGGAATAAAAGAATCTGACAGAGCAGCCCCTACGAACCATTGAAGGCTCATCTGAACTTCCCCAGCATGAGCAAGTGCTCTGTGGAAATGGGGGGACCCTCTCTCTTCCCACAGCATCAGCCCACCCAAACCAAGTGGTCCCCCACTCTAAGCTGGCTTACATTAGGTAGCTAGTACCGAAGACTAAAAGTGCAGAGATGTGAACTGGCAGGCAGGACTCGGTAGACTCAGTGTAGCAAAAGAAAAACGGAGATCTTGGCTGGGAGAACAAAGGGTTTATTGGACTCAACAGGGGGACATTGATCTGCACATGTGTGAACCCTGCCAGACCCAGATAAATGTGTGGACAGGGATGGCATAAAACCCTGGAATTCTGCCTCTTTCCTGTGATGTTCACATGCCTCCAGGGCCAAGAGTAGCAACACAACAAAATGGCATTCCAGAAAGTACAGATCTGTAAGCCCTAGTGAGTAGTGGGGCTCCTACCTAGCTGTAAAGGACCCATAAAGTTGAAACAAGGTGTTCCACACTCTACCTCACCTCAGAGCTTCTATAACTCAATTCATCACTAGATGACTACAGGAAGGAGTGATTACCCATGAGGATAAAGGATGAGGGTGGGGGTCATTGGAAGGACCATCACAGGAAAGTCTGCAGGAGGACTGAGCCCAGGCTGAACAGAAGCACTTCTGTCATGATCCAGGTGCTGCCTCCAGTGGGAACAGTGGGAACTGCTGCATTGCAGAGGTCTGTCTTGCAACAGTAAGTCTTCACGTTGACAATAGTACCCAGGATCTCTGTATTTACAAGATTAGTAGGGCAAATGGACAGGCAGAGATTGTTCTTCACTTTGCTTTTGTGAGAGCCTGCAAAACATCAGGGAGTGACTCAGTTCAGATGCAGGGACAACAGAGCATCCCAAAGTCTTGGCCACATGCCACCAGACCTGGATGGTCAAGATTTGTCTCTGAGGTATGTTGAAGCCAGACATGGTAGCTCAGACTTGTGATTCCAGAACTTAGAAGACTGAGGCAGTATAATTGTTATGAGTTGAATCCCATACTGGGCTATATGGGGGCTTCAGGCTATACTGAGTCTAGAGACCCCCCTCAAGTAATAAACAAAAGAAAAACCAAAACCATGGGCTGGTAAGGAGGCTAGGTGGGTAAAGTGCTTGTGTGCACAAACATGAGCCCCCAGTTCTGATCACTAGAGGCCATCACAAGATGGGCAGGCATGGTGGCCTACTTGTATCTCTGTGCTAAGGATACAAAGATGGCGCTATCTGAGGTAAGTTCACAGGATAGACCAGCTCAACCTACAGGCTTGCAGTTCAGTGTGAGACCCTATCTCAGTAAATAAAATAGATATTACAGAAGATACCCATCAACTCCTGGGTCCCCCTACGCTGGAACCTCCCCAGGGCATGTACATCCACACGTGTACACACATGTGCCCTTACACGCAGTGTGCTGGGGAAGCAGCTCAGTCAGTGAAGTGGAAGCCTAAGGATGCAAGATCCATCCCCCGCAACCATGTAAAGAGATGGCCAAGCATGGGAGTGTGGGTTATGATCTCTGTGCTGGGACAGGGAATCAGGAGTTCCTAGCAACTCTCTGCTACCTCCCTCCTCCCCACCCCAGCATCCTTGGCAAATCCTAGGTCCCAGTGAAGATCCTGTCCCAAAGAACAAGGTGGTTGGGACTGGAGACTTGGCTCATCAGTTAAAGCACTTGTTGCTCTTACAGAAGCCCAGGGTTTGGTCCCCAGACCCCACATGGTGGTTTACAACCATCTGTTATTCCAGTGCCAGAGGAAGCAAAACTCATTTGCATTAAAAAGTCAACAATGCCTAAGGAATAGTACTTAAGGATGTCCTCAGAGCATTACTTAGGTTACATTACAAACATTCATACATGTGCACCCACATTTACACACACACACACACACACACACACAAAGATACAGCATACTGTAAGATCACTCACTAGCACAGCACAAAGGGCAACCAGCATTTCATACTCTTGTGTTTCCGAGGCAGTTACATCTAGGACACCTGCTCCGGGAGACAGGCAGGCTGTGGTCAGGAACAGGAAACTGGATAGCAGGGTGGGGCTGCTCCTGCCTGGAGGATATGCCTGAAACTGGCACTTTGGAGGATCTGAAATGTCCTAAGGTCTCTTCTATCAACATTACTAAGTCATTTCTTTGGCCTAAGCTCCAGATTCCTTCACTAAATGCTTCCAGCTCTCCTGGTCCATCAGTGAGCCTGTGAGACCTCAGACATAACATACAGGCAGGAGTATCACTTGACTACACTGGTGACACAGAGGGAAATGAACACCATTTATGTCAATGGGCAGCCCTGCCTCATGATCCCCATCCCAGCACATCCCTGGACCCGGACAGCCTCACTTTGCAGAAATCCCACTCCAACCCCAGGTCAGCTAACTAGGAGGGAGAGGAACCATGGTTCATAACAAGTGACCAGACCTGACCTTTTCTCCCAAGACAACCTCATCCATCTTTATAGAAGCCATAGGGAACTTACCCAAAGTAACTTCTATCTCCTGAGCAACACAGAATTCACTGGGGTTAGAGCAGTTAACTGATGGGCAGGAATACTCAAGTGGTACCCCCAGGCAATTGTAGCACTCCATCCCCTGAGCTGAGAAAGAAGCCAATACATGAGGGCTAGGGCATGCCCTTCCTAGCCCAGACCCCACCTCTACAACTGGCTTTACTGCCACACAGCTGCTGGCCACTAGGACAGAGCAAGGACATTACTGCCCAGTCACCTCCACGAAAAGCAAAAGTGAACCAAGAGCCACAGTTGTTCAAATATGTTCGGTCCTGCTGTCTCAGGGTTTGTGTCAGAGGTAGTGATGTTCAACTCTTTTAGCAGGTTTACAGACCCCATCAAGTACCCCAGCACAGGAAGCTCCACCCACCACGAGCCAATCCCAACCCCCTGACCCCAGCACACCTCGGGCACTGGGCACACAATGGAGGTGCAGGTGTACCCCCAACCCTGAGGCCCTTTCCCATCTCCATTGTACCCTCCTGCCCCTCTCTCACTTTCCATCTCACCTCTTTGTGCACACAGTAGGGCCACAAGAATGATGAGCACACAGGACTTTGTAGCGTGAGAACTGTTCATCCTCAGAGAAAGGGTGCGCAGATAAAACCTGGGAAGTTGGAGCCAGTTAATAGACCCCAACCCATCCCTGGGCTCCCCAGGACTCAGCATCCAATCTTCCCTCCCTCCAACCCTCCACACAGCTCTCCCCAGGAATAGATACATGCCCACATCTTTTATGCACCACCCACCCAGCTTTTCTTCCTAATCCCAGACTCCCACCCACAGTCCTATCCTGAGGGCTCTTCCCTTAGCCACCTAGCAGCTCCCTCCTGACACCAGTCCTTACTTCCTCTCTGTGACCAGGTTGCTGGCACTGTGGAAAGTCCTGTCAGATGTGGTCTGAAGTAAATACTTTCCTTTCCCTCAGCCCCTCCCATCTGGCATCCTGAAAGGGAGGGTTTCAGTACTTAATTCTGATAAGACAACATGCTTATTGCTTATAAGTTAGCAAGGTTTGTTCGTGACCTCATCAAGCCGAATTCATAGCACTTGGGGAGGTAGGCTCATGCAGTGGGGAGGGCCATGGCCCTGGAGGATTAAGTGGGCAGAAGGGCAGGGCCACAATACTTTTGGGCTTGCCATTCAGAACGCAAGGGAAGGAGGCAACACGCTCAGCCTTTTTCTGTTTTTTTTTTTCCTTGTTCTTTCTGTTGTTTTGAGACAGAGTTTCTCTGTGTAGCTTTGGCTGTCCTAGGACTTGCTCCATAGACCAGGCTAGCTCAAACTCATAGCTATCAAAGGCATGAACTGCAGCTGCTGCAGCTTCTGCCACCACCAACTGGCTCTTCCCTGTTTCTAAGTAGAGGGTATGGGCTGCAGTGGCTCAGAGCCCACTGCCCTCCTTCCTATAAGCCAGCAAACAACTGACAAATACCTGGAGACTGGCTCCGGTGAGCAAGCCACCAACAGGGTCTTGTATCCACAAAGTGAGAGTCCTGAGCCAAGAACTTCGTGATAACTGGGATGCAAGTGTCTGATGTGTCCGTGTAATAGATGGGACTGTGGGTGCTGTGAGCATCTGGTAGCTAGAGCCAGGGATGCTTCTCATAGCACAAGGCAGTCTTGTGCAGAGCATGAATGACCCCAGTGTCCCCGAAGCCCAGAAGCTTCCATGGAGAAACCACATGCTCATTCTCCCTGATCCAGTTTGTATGTTGCCTGTTCCTACAAATATGAGGTACTAGTCTAATATGTCCCACAAAGGAATCCCTGGCCTTTATGTCACCATCATGTGGCATAGTATTTTAATAACTAAAACCTTACTAATTAGTCAAATATTGATGTCATTTGTGGCCCAGCCCTGGGATGAGCAGCAGGGCCCCCATAGCTAGCCAGAATCTGAGATTCCAAACCTTGTGGAGCTTAGATCCCAGTGAGTAGCCCCACTTAAGTGTCTGCAAGGCACTGATAAAAGCTATAGAGGGAAGGCTGGGCACAGAAAGATATCTGAGCTGGAAATCATCCTAAGATGAAACCAAGGCAATAGAATATGTATGCTCAGATGATAATGTTGTCCCAAGATGGACCACAGAATCAGCAAAGCTGAACACATCCACTTAAGCAGGCAAGGCTGCAAAGGGAAGAAGCCAGAGGCTCGGAGAACAGCAGGCAGATTCTCCTGATGGAAGCCACAGGGCTGAAACACAGTCTTGGTCTTTCTATCATTTCTGGTTGGTTTCACAAGTACATCCAACTCCAGTGTCAGTGTTCTGGGTTGCACAGGATAATTGATCAAAGAAAGAGAGACACTGTAGGCTGAAGTCAGGATTCTCAAGGAACAGCGGGGAATCAGCCTTTTCAGGACTGAATACCAAACCCCAAGACTACTTGGAGCCATCACTACAGCATTCATGCAAGACACAATGGTTCTGCTAACATTCGGTTACATTCCAGGTCTTCTATCCTAGCACCATTACAAAATCCCTTCTTTGCTACCCTTTAATCTATGATGGAAGTAAACCACATTTGACACCAGCACTGCATAACCCAGCACAGTGGTAGGAGGAAGAGAGCAAGCAAGAAAAGTTTTCTCTGTAATTCCTTCACATGCTGCCCTAGGCATTGGCTCACACATGAACAAGTATATGTGAAGCAAAGAGCTTAGACAGCCAGACTCTGCAAACAAACAGAGGGCAGCAATGACAGAGTCAAGTGACATCACTGACCCGTTTCATGACTCAATGAATTTAAGGGGCTGATTTATAGAGGACAGGCAAGGTCATTTACAGGAACATGCATAATTTCTGAGCAGCTAAGTCACCATCAAGTCTTACCTCATCTTATAAGCAGTGTCATGGAGTCTCTCTTTCAGTTATTCTCTGTTTCCTCTAGGTTCTAGCATTTTCTGTGATCACTTGTGGCTGGATGGGAGCAGGAGTAATGGCTGGAACCCCAGGTGACAGACCACCCTTCTGAGAATAGAGTTCTGTCCATTATCACAGACCTGTTGCTGTTTTGCTCTTCTGACTCCATAACCAGGGCTCCTGGGCCAGCGTTATCCCTACTCCAGGATGGCAACGGGGCCGTCTCCTTCTCTTTGGAGGAAAAGGTCATATAACCACAGTGCTGCACACGGTTTTCCTACAAGTCTTAAACGAGGGGTTCTCATGAGTTCTCTCCACGTTCCACCCAGAACCACTGTTAGGGAGCCTGCTTCCCTTAGTGTTGGACTTCGGCTCAAATTACTGACAGACCACTTAAGTTAATTCTTAAGGGAGAGAGCAACCATGCATTTGTATTTGCCTTTCATATGAATAACAGGTCGGTGCTTTCTGTTGGTTCATGATCAAACATAAGCACTAGATTCTTCCCTTCTCAGCCTTTTTTCATATCCTCTCTTTCTTGTTATTTATGTGAGTTACAGCTTTACGAAAGTCTGTCCATATTGATTCTGAAAACCCTTGCTCTGTGTCTCTATCCCTCTGTGTGATGAGGCATGACAGTGCTGAGGTTCCTCCATCTTGTACTCATGGCCAATGCCATATCCTGGTTTAACTAGAATCTGATCTCCTTCATGGAGAATCCATTGTAATCCACCTTGTTCTATTCTAGGTCAAGTTTTCCCAGCTAACTCATCTTAACCTTTATTCCAACTACTCCTTTGTGTGAGACGACGCCCCTACACCCCACTGGCTAACAGACTTTCTTAGTTTCTGTTAAAATTACCTGCTTCAAATTGCTTATTTCTTCAAAGCCTCATGTGCCTGAGATGTCAGGGTGTGGTTTCAGCCTTTAAAAACTATATTCTAGACACTTGGGGCGTCAACTAAGTACCCCACATTTGGGTATGGTTCCAGATGTCTGGAATAAAAACTTTCAATTCACTTTACACTCAGTGTGAATGTGTGAGTATCCATCTCTTGTGAGCTTCCAGTAATATCTGTTACATTGGCCTTGAAGAGTACAGAAGTTTTGGACCTGTTGACACAAAAATTCAGCTTTCACATCAAAGGGGATAAAAGATAGCTCATTCTGAAGCAAAGTATTAATGAGAGAGATCAGGGAGAAAGCCTTAGGGTAAACCTGATGTTATTTCTTTGCCAGTGAAAGAATCCAATTCAAGCCAGATTTTAAGACATATATGCAGGTTTATAGAAGAGGTATTCTCAGGCAGGTTCACTGGTCCCTAGGACCAAGGCAAGAGGAGTCACTGTGGGGAGGGAGAGAGAGAGAAAGCATAAAATTCAAACATGTGCAGAGAAAGATAGAGGGAGAAAAAGAGAGAGAGAGAAGGAGAGGGAGGACAGTCCAAAATGTCTGGATTATATAAGGAAGAGCCTCTTAGAAAAGGCAGCTCAGCCTTAGGGCTGAAAAGTTCAGGGTCGGGGACAGGGTATGGCAGGTGAGGACTGAGGGATGCTGGGAGAACCTAGAGGCCAGGTCTGCTTTGGTAGGTAAAGTATGCACCTCAGTCCCTTGTACCCAGGGTCTCAAACCAAATAACCCCATGTTCTGTGTATCAATATGATGAAGTTTTTATAATAACAACAAAGAAAATCCAAATTGAGGTACTTACCAAACACACTAGTGAAAACATCAGGTAAAGGGGTTAGAGCCAACTCAGGTCACCTCTGCTACAGGTTCCAAGTGATATCTGATGACTCATGGCTTTCTGGTTGGAGGAAGCTAGGGTTTTATTAATGTATTGGTGTCATGAGCCCAGTATGTTATCTGTTGTGAGCAGGTTGTGATAAGGTTTAGGGTCCCCATGAGGAGAGGAGCGACAGGTCCTCTCCACCCAGGAATCGCATACAGGATTGACTATGAAATGGTCAGTTCCACAAGAGGGAAGAAAGTACACCAGAGACAGAGGTTTGATATTTAATTGCTCTTTAATAATGCACAGCAAAC
Organism: Rhabdomys pumilio; assembly: GCA_030674055.1. Classification (NCBI taxonomy): domain Eukaryota; kingdom Metazoa; phylum Chordata; class Mammalia; order Rodentia; family Muridae; genus Rhabdomys; species Rhabdomys pumilio. The sequence continues at coordinate 26,997,240 of JANHMN010000012.1, read as the reverse complement.
AATATATTATCACCAATGCCAAAGCTATTGTAACAACGAGGTATTGCCACATTTCCTATGCATTGACTCTATCAATGTCAGCACAGTTAACACAAATAATAAGTTGCTAATTACCAAGGAAATAAGTATAGCAATAAGTACATTATTAATTGTGGGTCATACGACTTGAGTCCTTGTGACTGTAGTTTCCAGCAGCTTAGGTCCGAAGAGTGCTTGACCACGAAGATAGGGGCATTGATCTCTCAGCTGCTGCTTTGATGATTGGGTACAGCAGAATGCTTGGTCTCTCGGCTGCAGAGGAGGCCTGAATGGAGGATCACACTAAGTAACCATGGCTACCAGTGTAAGGAGCCGACTTTAAGCAGAAAGCGGTTAGAAAGCAGTTATCTTTGCAGCCATCTGGAATCATTTACCCTGATAGAAACTTGGTTTTTCAGCAGCCTACAACAGCTGAGCACACTCTAACAAATATCTTGTTTATCCCACATAGCTTGTTTTGCTGTTTAGTGAACTCAGCTGCATAGTGCACGTGGTAAAATGTTTTCACCTGTGTTCTCCTGTGTGTGCTTATAAATACCCAGGATTTCCTTGTAATAAGGTTAAGAGGAAAATATACAGTCAATAGAGTTAAGAGGAGTAAAAACAAGAGTGAATATGCACCAACAGTAGAGAGACAATAAAGGAGACTTGAGACTTGACTCCAGAACCTCTGCCTTGTCTCCATTCTTCGAGACCCTGACCCCTTGACCAGAACAGCAGCTCAGTCCTCAACACACCAGTGTGATGAAGTGCTCCAGCCAAGGGTTCCTCTTTTATGCTTGAATTGGCGTTACTGCTGATATACGCAGCAGATAACCACATGTGTCTGGTTATCTGTAGGCTATGACTTCATTGCAAGTGGACTTTTGGTTATCAAAATACTTTATGGTTATCATAATACTTTAAAACATGTCCAAACTTGTTTTCTGGACTTGTCCAGACTTTTTTTCTTTCCTATTACAATATGGAGTCAGCTCTGTTAAGGACCTGCTCCTTACAATTGCTAAAGATTCTGTCAGTCACCAGATGTTAGATCAGATGAGAAGTGTCCAAGGAAGGGCTATTTGTGTGCTAAAGAAATTCTAAGACAAATTACAACAACTCTGACCCTGCAACACTGTAACCTCCGCACAGTCTCATCATTCTGTTCTCTCACCAGCTTTGGAGATGATTCAGTGCAAGGTGCAGCTCCTTTACTGCAGCTTCCTTCAAAGTCCCCGCCCCCACTTCCTGGTACACACTGGTTTGCACTACTTAAGGCCTAGTAGAAAGAATATAATACCCTGGCCTTGGGAAGACACAGGACATTCTGAGTGCTCCAAAGATTAGAACATTTTCTATTAATGTCCTCCCTCACCTGGCTGCCCCCTTGGGAAGGCTAATTCACCAAAAGTCCTGCTACAATGTGACCTGGTTCTGTTATAAAAAGGTAGAGAGTACTGAATGATCAGAACTTGGGGTGCAGCCTAGAATCTGTGAAAGAAGGTGTGCACTGCTTGGTTCTGTTTACACAAAGTATCCACAACAGATGAGTTTGTAAAGATGGAGGAAGATTGTCAGGGGTTGGGGGAGGGGTGAAGAGTGTCTGCCTAACAGAGGTGACATTTCCAGTGGAGGGAAGGAAAGGTTGGGTTACAGACAGCACAGACATGCTAGGCTTTCTACCTGGGCACAGCGATTATGATCATGTTTCATCCTGTTTGTACAGTAAATTGGGTTCTTCATGAGACATTTCTCTAGCCCAGTATGGACTGACTCATGTTCATCCTGCTTGCATGCCCCCAGTGCTGGGATCACAGGTTAGAACCACTACAGCCGGATTAAGGATTCAATTCTTGCTGGGCAGTGGTGGCACACACCTTTAATCCCAGCACTTGGGAGGGAGGCAGAGACAGGCAGATTTCTGAGTTCGAGGCCAGCCTGGTCTACCGAGTGAGTTCCAGGACAGCCAAGGCTATATAGAGTAACACTGTCTCGAAAAACCAAAAAAAAAAAAAAAAAATCAATTCTTCAGTCCCGAGTCTCTGTTATTGCTTGTATTCTGGTGTAAGACACCATCACCTAATGTAGGTCGAGGGAGTTCTCCTGTTTTTAACAAATGTATTTTTGTAACTGAACAGAGTGGGTTTGCCCCAAAGAAACGACTCAGGTATGCTAGGAAAACAGGAAATGAGAGTCTCAAAGCTCATCTTTCTAAACAAAGCAGGAAGGGAAGGAACAGACTTACACTATGAAGGCTGAGCTCCTATGTCAGGGCAGAAGGGAGCCGAACCTCAATACCAACTTCTACTGCAGAGAGAAGCGCCCCTAGTGGCAGGATGTAGCATGACAACCAGCAAGGTTAGAGACTGGATGAGTGAGAACAGGTGCTTTGGGTTGGTTCTATGTGGCTTTCTTTGAAGGGCATTATCTGAAACAAAGAAGCACAGAAGCTGACAGTTCTGCGGGAGGAGCAGCTCTCCTCCTTAAAAGTCAAAGAATTTGTCATTGAGTCACTGCTTAGCTCTTGAGATGAAACTGTGGATCTATTAGTGTCCATTTTATTTATTTTGTTATCATTATTATTTTTTTTTTGGTTGGTGTGTGAGGTAAGGATTCTGCTGTTACCCAGCTGTCTTAGCACCAGCATCTGAAAACACTATTATTCTCAACACAGACAGACACAGCAGTACTGTTAAAAAAACAAAACAAAACAAAAAAAAAAACACCCCAACATGTACATGAGTGTGTGTGTCTGAACTCTGCTTGCTCATGTCTGTCCCTTTGTATTACAGTGGTTTTTGTTTTGTCGTGATTTGTATTGTTTGAGACAGGATATCAAGTAACCTGGAAACTTGCTAAGAATTTGAGAGTGCTCTCGAATGTCTCATCCTCGGGTCCCTGCCTTCACAGTCCTGGGATTACAGGCTTGCACCACCAAAGCCTGTGACTTCCAGTTTCATGTGAACTCCATTAGGAGCTGCTCCTTGTCTTTTTCCTTCCCTCCCCTTCTCCCTCCCTCCCTTCCCTCTCTCCTGTCTCTCCAGCCTCTACCCTCCACCTGATAATCTGTGTGAGTCCTGGGATCCACACAGTAGAAGGAGAACTCCTGTAAGTTACCTTGTGACCTCTACACATGCACCTGTCGCATGCACGTGTGCACATAACCATATACGATTAATAAATAATATATAAATAAATTATCAATTAATAATTAAGTAATTAAAACCCTTACTCATATTAACTCTAATGTACCCTTCCATTTCTTTACACTTGCTTTAATTTCTTTCACTGTTTTTAATGTCCCAGGCTTGTGCTATTTCATGTATACTCATTGCTAGGTGTCTGCTTCTTCTTCATGTTATTGTAAAAAGACCTGTTCCCGTCACTCCATCTTGCTCTTCGTTGGTCGTCTATAAAATCATCACTGGCTTTGTGTGCACCTCATATCCTGCATTCTGGCTGATTTCCCCCTCGGCTCTTCCTGCTTATTACAGATCCTTATTGATGGCTGTGCTTCTCCAGGGAAATCCTTTAATACAGCGTGTGGAGAGCAGGGCGTGGAGAACACACCTGTGATCCCAGCATCTAAGGACCTCAAGTTCAAGGCCAGAGTGGCTTACAGAGTGGGAGGCAAGAGCCTGGGAGCCTTGTGGACAGAGCTAGTTCCTCTCCATGGCCAGCAGGTGGCACCTTCTTCCCGAGTCTTCAAGTGGTTTTCTTTGCACAGCTCCATGCCCTGATTTCTGCTTATGGGGCACTATTCCAAAAGGTAAGATCTGCTGTAATGGTCCATTTTGTCTTAGTTAAGAGTCATTAATAGCCATGTGGCAATACAGCTGAGACTCTAGGAACACTAGGGACTCGGGGCATCAACACATGAGGCTGCAAAAATTTTAAGTAAAACGCTGCTTTGAATTTCCTTCAGTTGCATGTTCTTTTTTGTGCTGGTTTAGATATACTTATCCCAGGGAGTGAGTGGTACTGTTAGGAGGTATGGCCTTGTTGCAGTAGGTGGGTCCATGTCTGAGAGGTACAGAAGAGAGAGCATACCAATGATGTAAGAGTCGGGAAAGAGCAGCCCCAGCCCTTCTCCCCATTGGTTCTAGGGCATCAAAGACAGATTATAAAGTACAGTAAGTAAATGCTCTGGAGTATCAGTGGAGAGGTGTTCGCCATGTGGAGTTATGGGAGTGGCCCAACCATTGAACTGTTTAAAGCATATTAAAATATAAGCCTGCATGTGTGTCTTTCATTTGGCAACCCAGAACACTGGGGCAAGGAACTCTTTGCAACAACACCACATCAATTTGTATAGGATTAATTGCCTACTGATACACTTATAATTATCTGCTGAACAATCTCTGCAGTTCCATAAATTATGGTTGTGTTAGTTACTTTTGTATTGCTGTGGTAAGACCATAACCAAGGCATGACAGAAGAATTTATTAGGAGCCTTGCAGCCTCATAGGGTTAGAGTCTATGACCATCCTGGCTCAGAGCATGGCAGCATGCAGGTAAGTGTGGAGCTGGATCAGTAGCTGAGAGCTTATATTTGATCCACCAGCATGAGGCAGACAAAACTAGTTGGGAATGGTATGGATTTTTGGAACTTCAAAGCCCCCCCCCCC
>JANHMN010000012.1:26931651-26949562 GCA_030674055.1 Rhabdomys pumilio | reverse complement strand
GGGGGGGAAATGTGTATATATGTATATTAAAATGTACATATATATACACATACATACAATATGTATATACACATACACATATGTATACACACATTTAAATGCTATATATATGGCAAGCACTTTAGGTGTGAATGGGAAATGTAAAGCTCAGCAAAGAAGTAGGACATCAAAGAATGGCTGGATGTAAGTAAACCATATAGAGATACCACTGCCAAAGTAAAGGAAAAAAAAGGCCCAACATCAGGTCAGAGGTGACAGCTGACCTGAACGCAGACAGAAGAAACAGGGAAGCCATGAACAGGGTAACACCAGAAATCGTGATGTATGTGTAGCAGGTATCCTGGAGGCAGTGGAGAAGTAGCAGTTCTATAGAAAGAAACATTTGAAGAATTGACAACTAGGGGTGGGGGTGGGCTGGGGAGTAGCTTAGTGGTGGAGTGGCTCACCCAGCCTGTGAGACTCCGAGGTAGATCCCCATGCAGAGAAAGAAAGACAGGTAGGAAAGAAGGAAAATTTTTCTCATCTCAGAGAAAGGCATAAAGTAAATGCCCTAGTGTGCCAGATTCAGTGAGCTGTAAACAGATTAAATCCACATGTGTTAAAGAAACACATATATGATGCACCATATATCATAATCACAACCTATGGATTTTAATGGAGAGAACAGAAGGTGTGCTGTGGGGAAAGTCATGGCCATGCCAGCCCTGGTGGGAGTGTAGGGTGGCCATTCAGAGGGCAGACCCAGAGACGAGACCTCACATTCCTAAAGGGAGGAGGTCATCAAAAATGTCAAATCCAAGGTCTTCCTCTGAATTTAAGAGGCACGGGCCAGACAAGCTAGTGAGATGACACCTAGGGGAGGTGTGGGGAGCAGGGGTCAGAGAGTAGGGAGAAGCCGGGTAGATTCTATTAACAAGAATTAGGGTTGTGTTAAGTTTTAATTTTGTGATTTTGACAATTGTAACATAGTTATGTGACGTGTCCGTGTTTGGAAAATGAACATAAAGAGTACAGAATAATTCTTTCACTTCTGTTGCTGTTGTTGTTTCCAAACTTTTTGGTTTTAGAGTCAGGGTTCTCATACAGCCAAGGCCGGTCTTGAACTTCTGATCCTTTGCCTCTGCCCAAATGCTGGGGTTATAGGCATGAGATTCTGCATCCAGCTTTTTTGCAACTTATTTTTTAAAAATAAATCTAAGGTTATTCCAAAATAAAAAATGAACCCCCTCGGTGGAATATTATTGTTATTCCCTCTAAGCGTGGCTCCCAGGCTTCCAGATAGAAGCCAGATTTTTCTCACTCATCCCTTCAAAGTACAGATGTTCTCATGGGAAACGTGTTGAATTTGAGAAACTGCAGCTGCCTTTTTCAGTATTAATTTCCAACTTAAAGCTTGGAGGCGATAAGATCTGGACACTTTGAACGGAAGCAGTGAACTAGGTCACTACCGAGCTTCTCTTCACAGACCTAACTGAGTGCCAGGGGCATTCAGTCACCTGCAAGGCGAGGGCCTGAGGGGCCCACCTGTCACAGTTTGCTCTGTTAAACATGAATTTGATATTAAAAAAAAAAAAAAAAAAAAAAAGGAAGAAAGAAAAAAGAAAAAAAACTGCCCTCAGGGTCCTCAGTACTTGGGCCCACCACCTCAGGGCTGGGCAGGGAACACTGCTGACCCCACGCACTCACATGCTTCGGTGGAGTCAGGAACCCAAGCTCAGGGTAGAGCCACAGGGGAGTGGAGGAGGGAGTGGTGCTGGTTCTAGGTACTGTGTGACTCAGCTCTTCCTCCTGCCACCCCCTAGTGGTGTAGTTTAAGAAATCTGAGAAGCCTCAAAGCACCTTTTTTCCTCTACCAAGACCCAGCCAGGTTGGGAAAGGGGTTGTGGTTGTCGTATGGTACACTGACCCAGGTAGAGAACAAGGACCAACAGAACATACTCAAATGGCTGAAGGCCAGGGTTGGGATGGTGGATGTTCATGGGAGGAACACCCCATGGAGCATCCAAGGGACATCCAAGGAACAGGAAACTGGAGATACAGTCTCACCACTTAACTTATCAAAGAGCCTGTGTGATTAGCCTTAGTGGGCAAGAGCAAAGTAAATGCAAGTTGGAGGTGGAGGGCTGTGCGATACCAAAAGAGGAGCTACGTTGATGGTAAAGAAGCAACATTGTTATACATTGTTACTTAGCCTCCATCCCTTACAAGCGTAAGTTTCTGCTTCCTAAACCTAATGAATTCTGCAAACAGTATTTCAACCAATGCTGAACTTGTAATCCCATGATGCGGTACCCACCCCTTTGCCTTGTTAAACTACTGAATGCTGTGATGACTCCCCTTGCAAATGATGTATTCTTGCATTTATCTATCCCACAGGCAGCCTTGAGCCCTGAGTCCCCCTTTCTTCTGTCCAGATGTTAACAGCTGTTTTCCCCCGGTAAAAGGGACCTCATAGCCAGTGAGGGACCGCTGTCTGAAATCCTCATTTAGGGAGAGGCAGCTGTCTGGCCAGTCTAAATAAAGTTTGCTTAATCAGACAGTTGTGGAAATGTTTGTTTCTCAGATCTAACAGTTGGTTTCTTTGGAATGTGAGGCAAAGGCATTTTGTGAAAGAAGGGCTCCTTTAAGGACCATCCTGGCAGACATTCAGTGTTCAGATACGTTTGGTTACATTACCCCTAAAGGAGGTGAGCATATAGCCTTAGCCCACAGGTATAGATGTCAGCTTCAGGTCCAAGATGTTCAGGGCTCAGGGTGGGGTGTCCATGGGAGAACTATGAACCTGATGGTACTCTCAGACTGCAGCCTGTCCTCCCCCAGACAATAGCCTTCAGTGCCACAGTTTGCCACACTAACACCCATGACCTACAGACCCATCTTCAGAGCATAGAATACCCAAGTGACATCATCATTAGTGAACTGCCAGGGTGCCTTACCTAGGCAACTCTGTAGAGGGTAGGCTGGCTTTTGAACTAGAGGCTCCCCTGAGCTCCTTCCTGGTATCCTGGCTCTTCTTGGCTGTAAGGACACCAGCTTGGGTAGCCTTCCTCCTTTGCGAAACTAACTGTGGACCCACAATGGTCTTTGGGCTACCTCTATCTGAAGCCTGTTTTTTTTTTTTTTCTTTTCTTATGTTTTTCCCCCCAAAAGTTCTCACTCTGTATCTCAGGTTGACCTTGAAATTGGGATCTTTCTGCCTCAGCCTCCTGGGTGTTGGGATTACAGCCCCATTCCCCTATGCCCAATTAGCAAACCCTAACTATTTAGATTGCTGCTTACAAGAACCACCTGTGGGACAGAGATGTCAGGACAACAGTAATAGGCTTTTTAGAAGGGAGTCATCCTGGAGGGGAGAATCTTTCCAGGAAGCCCCCAGAGACCCAGAGGGTCAGATAAAAAGAGAATTTGTATTCATGGTCTTGGGTGCCAACAGCCATGTGGACAACTCCCAAGACAAACAATACTGAGCCTCTCTGCACCTGAGGATGCTGGCTGATGCTGTGGACAATGACAGTGGCAGCCCCCCCCCCACCTTGACTAAGAGCTGTCTGTCCTGCTGCTGTGGGCCTGTTTTCCTGTAGTTATGAAGGAAGGCTGGAGGACAAGAGCCACATGGTTCCTGTTCACCTTCTGCTGTGCCCCCTTTGCCCGGACACCCTCTGGGTGTCGGCTTTCTCCTATCTCCAGCAAGGATGTTGCTCTCATTGGCATTGAAATGGCTAGCTGTGAAAGCTGATGAGACCCAGATTCATCCAGTTCATCCCGCTGCTCCCAGGACCTGCAGCAGTGAAGTCCTCAGGTGGGCTCTGCCAGGCTGCTCAGCTCTGGGGACTTGGACGCTCTGAGCTCCTGTCTCTCCACAGCTGCCAGTGTTCCTGAGGAACCTCAGGCCTCTTTTATTTACAAGACACACTCCTTGGAGTTTGCAGTGGTGTTGGGGATCCTTCCACAGCCCTGACCTTGCCTTCTGCCACCAGCCAGGTGAGTCCTTTGTCTCACTGTGGACAAAACTTCCTGGAAATATAGCATACCTGCTTGACTACAGGTTAATAAGAACTTCCGTGGTTGTAGAGAGGTTGGAATGATGCAGATCCAGGCCCTCATTACAGATTTTCTTTGGCTTTTGAGTCCTCTTAATAGCCATCTATTAAGCCATCTATTGTAGGTGACTAGCATCTTTATAACTATTAGGAAAATCATTTGGAATGTACAAACAGTTCAACTAAAAGGCTAAATATGTCATCAGATCTTGTTGGAGGCCAAAACCTGAGACTACTCCCAGATTTCTTTGATTGCTTTGACTTGTGTGTTCAATGTGTCCGCTGATGTATTTGAAGAGTTTTGGGGGTGGGGGCGGCAGAGGAGAATGTTTTGAGCCAAGGTTTCTCTATGTAGTCCTGGCTGTCCTGAAACTCACTCTGTAGACCAGGCTGACCTCAAACTCTGAGATCTGTTTGCCTCTGCCTCTTGGGTGCTGGGGTTAAAGATGTGTGCCACCACTGCCTGACTTTGTAGAGTCTTGATTTATGATTCTCTTGTTTGGTTATTATAAAACCTCCACAAAACTGTTACCACATTGAACATGGATGGCACGTTGGGTCACTGGAAACTGCTCCTTATCCATGGTCACTCATGTTTGATTCCAGAATAAACTAGGTGAGAGCTGCCCATTAGCACTGACATGGAGAAAGGAAATGAAACACAGACTAGTTCTGAAATAAACTGGCCCCTGTTTATAGTCCAAGGTGTCCCAAGAGCCATGTGGACACCCTCAACACAACACTGGACAGAGGAGATAGACTATGCCACAACTGACCCAACAGCCTGCCCTAGATGCCTTCGAAGAACAGCTGCATGGCCAGAGGCTGAGAAGACCCTGAGGCCAGGGTATGAGCTCCTACCTGTCCCCCTTTGTCTTCCCCTCACCAATGGCAACACTCATAGGGAAGGCTGAGGTTGTCTTGCTGCAATGATAAAACAAAGGTTAATCTCAGACAGAGCTCCTTACTAAGCCCCAGCACTCATCCCTCAGTCTGTAAAATGGACTCACATATGTCAAGGACCCAAAGCATCCTGCAATCCTCAAGGAGGCTGATGGCTGCCACACCCATAGCTCAGAGCTAGTGTGGGTCAGGACAGGTACACCTGTAGTTTCACAGCCCTGCTGTCCACAGGCCCTTGTGTTCTGTTTGCTGTTCTTCTGTCTGCAGGCCCTTGTGTTCTGTTTGTCATTCTTCCTGATTTGTCAGGAGAGTCCTGTAAACAGACTTAAGCAAAGGTTTTTGTTGGCTCCTATGAGTGCACACAAGCCAGAGACGGACTCACCCTGGACCAGGCACTGAGGCCTGGGAAGTCATTGCTACCTGCAGGCACACACAAGAGCCAGAGCTGGCCAGGCTTCTGGAGGGCTTACTCCCAGGATACCTGCAGAGTTCTGCTGACAGGCCACCATGCCCCATCCTGAAATCTCAGGCCTATGACCTCAATGTCTGCCTTCTCATCACCTTCCAGCAAGACTTGTTCCTTTCTGGAACCCTGAGGCTCTAGACTATAGAGGCCTGCTCCCTCCGCTGTCCAGGTCTAGAAAGAATGATGAACATCAACAGGGCCTGTATCTATAACTGTGCCAGAAACTCTCCCTTCAAGGTCATGAGCATCAAGATTCCATGCTGTTGCAGTAATATTTTAAATGAAGGCCACTGGATGGACCACTATCTATGTGGTGGTGACTCTGCTTAGCTCAGGTGGCCATGTGCCTCGGCCTGAAGCCAAGCGCTCTGAAGCTGGAAGTGGCCAGAGGCCATGCACACACCACAGCTAGTAACAGCCATCCAGAAACACCGGCCCTGCCACCCATGAGATGCCAGTGTGGGAGATGGCTCTGCCAATCTTCCATGCTGTCTCCACAAAGCTGGGCATTGCCTAGACCATCCCACCATTCACACAGGCCCGGTAGGAAATGAGACTTTAATGCTTAAATATTAATCAAAGGCTTTATATGTTTGGTAATGCTCAATAACAATATGCCCATACAATTAGAGGTGTTTCCCAATTAGCTAACCTAAATATAAGTTGTTACCCAGGACTGCTCTCCATATCTGCGTGGCTCTTCATCCTCCTACATCTCTGCCCTCCCCTAGCCAAGCTCCTCCTCTTCCTTTTCCTCCTCCTTTCCTTACTCCTCCCACCTTAGCTCCTCCTACACCAAGCTGCTCCAAGAACCTGTGGCACCAGGTCCCTAAGACCAGAGCATCCAGAACCATGAATTGGGTACAGCTGCTCAGCTAGGGGCTGGGCCTCCCTCATTCATGTCCCTTCCCCTCTCTGATCAAACTGGGTGGTGGAATCTGTCCTCTATGGAATAGATCCCTAGTAAGAAGATATCCTGTCCTTGTCATTGGTCCCATAGTCCTGAAAGTGGCAGGAGCCTCGGGGTGTATTTTCCGTAAGGGTTTCCCCTGGTTGGAATTTCTTTTTGTCAATTTGACACAAGCCAGGGTCATCTGGGAAAGAGGCAACATCTATTGAGAAAATGCCTCCATTAGATTTGCTCATAAGCAAGTCTGTGAGGCACTTTCTTGTTTAATGGCTGACGTGGGAGGGCCCAGCCCACTTGGGTGGTGCCACCCCTTGGCAAGGGGTCCTGAGTTCTATAAGAAAATAGTCTGAGAAAACCTTGAGGAGCAAGTCAGCAAGCAACACTCTTCTGTGGTCTCTGCTTCAGTTCTTGCCTCCAGGCTCCTTCCTTAGCTTTCCCTGATAATGGGCTGTAATCTCTAAGCCCAGTAAACCCTTTCCTCCCCAAGATGCTTTTGGTCATGATGTTTTAACACAGCAATAGAAACCTGACTAAGACTCTCCCTGTGGGGGGCCTCATCTGACAAAGCTGCCATCCTACCAGCCAGGGTTCTCTGTGCCTGTGATAGTCAGGAACTTGCATCACAGTAGGTACTGTGAGTAATCTGGGGCTGAGTACTCAGTTATCAGCCAGTGAGGAGCCCTCCGTCCCAGGGACTGACACAGTATACTGCATTGGAACCATGGTAGTCCAGGAAGGAGATGGGGATAGGAGGCGGGGACTTGATTTCTTCAGAGTCCACACAGATCACGCCAAGTTTATATGGCCTGGCCCGGAACAGGGGTGACATTTCTTCCCATAAGAAAGTGGTTCTCACCTGAAGGACTGCCTGAGGCACTTATGTCCCCTCACATACCCTGTATACAGTTGTCAATCCTACTGTCTCCTTACTGTGTGAGTAGATGGCTCAGCATCCCTAGACTATATAAGAAAGAGACTGTACCTGAAGAACATGCGTGGAGGTGGCACCAACAGGAAATCATTTCCTCAGGGTTGAAGTAGCAAGGGGCAGTGTGGGATCCCAAAGGAGAGAGGTTTCTCTCTGTGGGGTCAGCTGTGCCCTCTTGGAGTCCTACTGAGAGTGCCCAGAAGTTCTTTCATGTTCATCACAGGGCTCTGGAATCCCAACCTCCCAGCTGGCCCAAGATCCAGATGTCTAAGCTGAGTCCATAGCACTAGAGATGTCGGTCATAGCTTTGAGCATTCCACTTTTAGCTGGGGTGCTCTAAAGCAGTGTTCATGCCCTATGTTGCTGCTCACCTTCATACGTCACCATGAGGCCCTTCTCCAACAATGCCTCACCAGTCACAAGGTCAGCTTGGAATCTGGATTCCTCTAACACTTTCCAGTGTCTCCAACCAGGCAGACAAAATGCATCTCTGCACTGGCTCTCTGCACCCTACCACACTTGATGCTGGTCAGCTCTGTGCCTCTTCCCAGTTTTTAACTTCTTCCATCTGCCTCAAGGTGTCTTTTCTTAATTTTAGTAAGACATACATATCAAAACACTCCCCAGAGCCATTTTAAAGTGTCTAGTTCAGTGGCATGGGCTCACTGGCCCTGCTGTGCCAACATTGCTACTGACGGCCTCTGGGGCTCTCCCACCTTTCTGAATGAAAACCCGCTCCCAATCCTTGGCAACCCCATTCTAAGAATGTGACTCCTCTAAGGCCTCCCTATGGCTGGCATTGCACAGGCCTGTCTTTTTGTGACTCAACATAATGTCCTTGACCTTGTCAAATGTGTTATATTTTCCTTCCTTCTTATGACTGGGTGACATCTCATGATTGTTGTCTTGATTCATTTTGTGTTTTCTATGTTTCTATAACAGAATACCAGAGGCTGGTGCTCTGAAAAGAAAGGAGGCCTTTTCTTTTAAGCTTATAGTTCTGCAGGTTCAGGAGCAAGGTGGCTGTATCTGCTGGACATTAGCAGACAGGATTCAGGAGATTAATAACAAATCAATCCTTTGAAAGACTTAGCCTTCCTACCAGGCTTTATGTCTTACTGGTCCCACTGCCTGCCAGCATCACAAATCAAGCTTTTAGCATTCAGACCTTTGAAGGACAAGCTTCACCAACCACAGCATAAGTGTGCACCTTATGTGTACACATCTTGTATATACATTCCTCCAGTGATGGGCATTTGGTTTACCTCCACATTTTGTTGTGACTGCTACATACAAAGGTATCTGCTGACTGTATACACAGGTGACTGCCTAGCCAATAGCCTGCTTTCAATTTTTGGGGGGCTTAGAAGCAAATTTGAATGATATAATAATTATGTTTTCTAATTTACTTATTTTTGTTGCTTGTGCATTGATGTTTGAGGGTGTCAGATTCCCTGGAACTGGAGTTGCAGACAGTTGTGAACTGCCATGTCGTTGCTGTGAATTGAATTCAAGACCTCTGGAAGAACAGTCAATGTTCTTAACAACTGAGCCATCTCTCCAGCCCATAATAATTGTTTTTTATTCCCCCATAACAACTGCCCCATTTTCCTTTCCCTCCAACAGCACAAAGCTTCTGGTTTTTTTTACCTCCTCACTTACACTGTCAGTTTTCATAGTGGCTGTTCTAATGGGTGTTATTTGAGATTCACATTTCCCAGTAACATTACCTTCTGAGTCACTGGGAGCAAAAAGTCCTAACAGAGGCAGCAGAAGAGAGAAAAGGCTCGTTTTATTCCGTTTTAGGGGCTCAGCCATCAGGGTGGGGAAGGGGTGTTGTGTAGTTCCCTTTGTGGTGGATCAAGAAGTGAAGAATGAGAACACACACTGCTAGCTTTCCCCCCTTTCCTCTCTTATTCCATCAGAGTCCCTGTCTCATGAGATGGTGTGTAGACATAGATTTTTTTAAAACCTATTTTAATAACAGTTCTTAAACGCTTTAACCTCCCTTCTAGCCCACCACTCACCAGAGGTAGTGGAAAGGAAAAGTTAACAGGGAAAAAAGAGGATGTGGACCTGTTTAGAAATAGTTCTTTGGGGCAATTCCAATCTTTATTGTCAGGATATCAACAGTTCAGTTCACACAAATCAGCGGGGTAGCTCAGTCCACTCCCAAATACCATTTGTGAATCAGCAGCAGCAATTAGATACAGAAGAAAACATGAGGCTCTGCCAATCAGCCCAAGTCTGTGGAAGCAGCAAGAAGCTGCCAGAATATCACAAGAAGTTCTTTTGTGCATTTCTCTCTACAAAGTCACAGCAAATGATGATCAGTGAAGAAGGTAAGGTGAACCAATGCCACAGCATTATCAGCAAAGCCCAACAAAGACCAGCAAAGAGTGGCAAGGCGAACCAATGCCACACAGCATCATCCATTGTCTGTTGGGTTATACTTATCCATTTCCAAACATCATGTGTTCTCTCAAGTGTCTTCTCTAGGAAAACATCACATGCCCTTTTCCAGGTAGCTTCCAGAAAAATACCACGTGTCTATTCTCAGCAAAGCATCCTCCCATGTGTCTGCCTCAACAAAACATTCTCTCATAAGGCAGTTTTTCTCTCAGAAAAACATCACATGACACAACTGAGTCTCTAAAGAAACCAGAAATTTCCACTTCAATGGTGCCTCCCCCCACATTCAGGGAAGCTCTTGCAGACACATCTAGAGGTGTACCTTCTAGATGAGTCTAGATCCAGCCAACCTCTATTTAGATAGGTGATTTATAAGTATGTCTTCCATTTCTTCATGGTGGGTTTGTAGACTGAGAAAGGAGAATACTAGTGTTGTACAGGGCTAGCTGCTGAACCAAGTGACCACTATCCTCAGGCATTCATCTGTGCCTTCTTGCAGAAGATCACCTGACTGACTCTCATGGAAAGAGAAGAAAAGCCATCACCCATGATGAGTACAGCCTCTTCATTGCTTTTACAGCCCTTGCTCATGCTCACTAACTAAGCCCAATAAATTCATTGGTTCTTCAGGGGAACTTTGGTAGACTCAAACTTTGGTTTATAATGAAGACCTTAGAAGGCAAGTGATAGATATTTCCAAATATTTTCCCATGGCAAAAATTCTGGAGCCTTCAGAGAATGTTGTCTCTTTAAGATGACTTTGAGTTAGTTATGTTTATTTTTTTTTAATATGTATTTTTTTTCTGCAGGACCACAAAGCCTGATTGGAGACCTTGTTCAGTTTATAATGGTCCAAAGCAAGGAAGAAAGGTTCTGCAGAAGAAAAATGGGACAGAGAGGGGGACAGGGAAGGAGGGAGAGAGGTTTTTTAAATTTTATTTATTTATGTTATATATATGGGTACACTACCAGAAGTTGGTATTGGATCCCATTACAGATAATTGTGAGCCACCATATGGTTGCTAGGAATTGAACTCAGGACCTCTGGTAGAGCAGTCAGTGCTCTTAATCACTGAGCCATCTCTCCAGCCCCCAGCTATGTTAATTTTTATATTGGTGTGTTTATCAGGTTTCAGTGACCTTTTATGATAAGTTCACTGAGTCATTTGTTTCCTTATTGTTCAGGATGCCTCAAACTTACCATTAAGGATGACTTTGAACTTCTGATCCTTCTGCCTCCAATTCCCAATTGCTGGGATCATGGGCATTTGGGTTCTAGGGATGCTGCCTGTCTTTGGACATACTAAGCCTGCCATCCACATGCCCAGCCTCTCCAAGTTTTAGTTAATGTCTTTCCCTTGGAAGCAGAACAATAGCTATTTATACGATTATACTATTCAATATTTTTTGCATTTAAGTTCCTAGTATAACATGGTAAATAGTAGATAGTATATCTCTCTCTCCTCTCTTCTCTCTCTCTCTCTCTCTCTCTCTCTCTCTCTCTCTCTCTCATCTCTTACTATATGTAACTCTGGAACTCTGACCCCTCTGGAAACTCAATCTGCAGACCAGACTGGCCTCTAACTCAGATCCATATGCCTCTGCTTCCTGAGTGCTGGGATCAAAGGCATGCACTCCCACACCTGGCCTCTTTCCTTCTGCCAAAATAATGTATTGTTCAGTAGAGTTCATTAAAGTCAACTTAAGATCTTTTCTTTCTAAGTGAAGAGTCTCTCCCTTTCACTAACAGATAGATGCATTTCCAGCTCTTCTTCCTCAGCTCCAAACAGCTGGTGCTGCCACTCTATTGCTTTGGATCATTATAAACTGAATGAGGTCCCCAAACCAGGCTTTGTGGTCCTGCAGCAGCCAAGCTGAGAACCATGGAGGTCATGAGGTAGACATGAAGTTCATTCACAGTCTAGTGTCACCAACGTCCAAACAGCTCCAAACAGCTCACTTCTGAAAGTATGAGTGACTCACTTCTGGAACTTTCCAATTCATCTCAAATGGATGTTTCCCAGCCATAGTTACAGAAAGCACCATTGTTGATGAGTGAGCTCCTATTTCCTGTGTTTTTGGTGGAAAGGAGCCTGTAACTCAGGAGTTAGCAAATCTGGAGAGGCCTGAGCATTCTGCCCTTCACTGGAGGCAGGAGGTGGCCAGATGTTGCCAGAGGTACAATTTACCGATCCCTTTTGCACCCCACAAATGGTGGTGACATTTTAATTTCTCTCTTTTCAGCTTCTATGTTTTTGCTTTTATAGTCTTTTTAAAAAGCTTAAATACATATTTATGTGTGTGTATACATGTCATAGCATTGTGTGGAGGTCAGCAACAACTTGTGGGAATCAGGTCTCTCCTATCACGTGAGTCTCAGGGATCAAACTCAGGTCATCAAGCTTGGTGGCAAGAGCCTTTGGCCTGTTGAGCCATGCCACCAGCCTGCTTTTGTGTTCTTATTTTGTAATACATCTTACTTTATTGCTGAATAAAATGGCATCAGTATGTTTGCAGGGCTCCATGTGTCAAAGGAGGCCCATCTATGGATTTTTCAGATGTCTGGACCAACTTAAGGGAAGGTCTTGCTATCGTTTGTTTACTTGCTTGCTTGTGTTTTGAGACAGGAGTTTACGTAATCCAGTCTGGCCTTTATTCTCTATGCACCCAACACTGAGCCTTAAACCCCCAATCTTCCTATCTATCTCCCAAAAGTGTTGGGATCACCGGCAAGGGTTACTACACTAATTCTCATTAATAAGAAGTTTTTGTATATGTTAATGTTAGCTTGCTTATTTTTAATGTGGGTGATAGCACTTCTCTTAATGTTTAAATTATTTTCATTCCTTTTGTATGTGAGTGTGCATGCTGATGTGAATGCACACTGTGGCACACATGGGGAGGTCAAAGAAAAACTTCATGGAGTCCGTTCTCTCCTTCCATTGTGTGGACCCAAGGGCTGAACCCAGGTCATCAAGCTTGGCTGCAGCTAAGTTGTCTCACTGGCCCTCTTGGTTAGTCTTGGTCTCACTAGACTAGGCTGGTATTCTCTATATAGCCCAGGCTGGCCTCAAGCTCATGGTGACCTTTCTGCCTCAGCCTCCCAAATGCTAAGATTACAGGTATGTGAGCTTCAGCAGTGCTCTCTGCTACAGTGGCTCCAGGGTCGCTTCTCTCCTAATCTATTACCAGGGTATTGCTCACTACCCTCTACCTTTTCTTCAGTCACATCCCTCTCACGTTTCTGGATTAGGCCTGTCTTGGTCACCTCTACTTCTTATGCATCACCTTAAAAGCTGGTTTGTCTGCAATTGTTCTTGTAATTTTGAGAGTGTGAGAGCCGCCCCTCTCATGCCCATGAGCCAGAGCAGGGCCAGTGTCCTGTGAACCAGAGTGCATCGAGGTCTCCAAAGAGGAGACAGTGTTGGGATGCAACAGTGTTAGAATGCAAAGATTCAAAGAAATGTACCTGAAAAAAAAATACCCCCAACATCACTCACTGGTCTCAGTGCCTGAATGTCTATTTCCAGCCAATAGCCAGCAACAATGAGTCTCAGCATGCACCTCAGTGGTGGCAAGTGACATCATCAAAGCCAGACTTAACCTTGTGAAATGGATTCAGTTCAGTCCTTCTTTTTCTTTTTTGTTTCCACTATAGTGATTAGATGTAGGACCTCATGTATGCTAGTTAAGTGCCACCACTGGGTCACATCCCTCAATAGTAAGCTCAGTCCTTTGAACCAGTGACCATTGTGACCACATCCCACATCAAGAAGCACAGTGCATGAGTGTATACATACCCTCTTATACACCTTCACATATATGTATATAAATACACACACACACACACACACACACACACACACACACACACACACACCGAAAGGCAAAGGTTACTAGCTGACTGCCCTCCTTCCTCTCCTGTTGACTCTTTAAGAGAGGCTTAAAATAAGTGAGAAATCCTGGCAACCTGCCAGTTGCAGTTCCTGCTGGTGCACACTGGTGGGCAGAGACCAGAGAGTCCTTATCCCAACAGGCTGGGCGGACAGTAAGCAATGCTGGCTTTATTGGGTATGGCTTATCATGTCAGGACCTCCTGCATAATTATGGGCAATTAAAGAGAAAACTGTCCCTCTGTGTCAGGGTGTGTCATGGAAAGAGGGGCTGGAGCTGAGCAGAGCTGGGTCTGGGTTTCTGCATCTCACAGGTGACCTTGGTAGGTCACAGGTCCATGCTCTGATGAGGGTTACTTTATTACCATCCAAGGGCCAGTTTCTTTCTGAGTCACATTTTAGCTTAGTTCAGAATTAACACCGTCACGTGTATACAAATGGTACAAAATACCATCACATGTATGCAAATGGTATAAGTACCACCATGTCTGTACAAATGATATGAAGATACCACCACATGCACACAAATGGTATAAAACAAGTACAGTGGGTTTTACAACATGAGATAAACATCTGCTTACTATGTATTTATTCAGGTAGCTCATTTTCTCCCAATTATAGAAACAATTAAAATTGGCCACTCAAACCAGCAAAATAGTTCAGTAGATAAAGGTACTTCTGCCAAGTCTGACAACCTGGGTTCGATCCCTGGGACCCACAGGATGAAGGAAGAGAACTGGCTTCCCTAGTTGTCATCTAATCTCTGAATGCCCCTCCCCCACCCCCAAACAAATTCACATAGTAATGCTTATATAGTCTTTAAAAATTATTTCCTTTTATTTATGTGTGTATATGTGTCTGCTTGTCTACATATACACCACATGTGTCCAGGTGCCCTCAGAGACCAGAAGAGGCCATCAGAGTCCTTGAACTTGGGGTTACAGGTGGCTATAAGCTGCCTGATGTGGGTGCTGGGAATTGAACTCAGGTCCTCTGTAAAAGCAGTAAGTGATCATGGCCTCTGAGTGTCTCTCCAGTCCCACACAATGCGTATCCCAGGCTGTCCTTAAACTCATAGTCCTACTGGCGACACCTCTTCAACATACCCTGCTGACACACACTGCCACGATTGGCAACAACAACAGCAATAATAAATAATCTGCAAAATCTCCAAAACAGGAAAACCACTGTAGTTTAGCACTTCGAGGAGAATAGATCTATAAAGGAAGTTAACTGAAGTGTGTGTGTGTGTGTGTGTGTGTGTGTGTGTGTGTGTGTACATACACGTGTGCATGCACACACGTATATACGCGTGGGGGAGTTATTTTTATTTTTAACTTTTATTTATTTATTTTTAATGTGTGTGGGTGTTTTGCCTGCATGTGTGTCTGTGCGCCACATGTATGCAGCCCCTGTGGAGGTCAGGAGAAATATTGGATCCCCTAGGACTGGAATTATGATGGTAGTGAGCTGCTGTGTGGGTTCTGGAACTAGAACCTAGGTCCTCTGGAAGGGCAGCCAGGGCTCTCAACCACTGAGCATCCTCTCCAGCCTTGTTGTCTTGTTTACTTGTTTTTTGTTTTGTTTGTTCTGATTTTGATAAAGGGTCTTGCCATGTAGTCTTCCTGCTTCTGCCCTTTAAGTGCAGTCAGTACAGATGCCTACCACTCTGACAGTTGCCCAAGTTGTTCAAACAAAATCCTGACTTTATAAAGGAAGAGACAAGTTCAGTTGGAGGGCTTCATGGGGGTGGAGACCTATTCCTTCATACTTGTCCCACCAGCCAACACGGCCTATGTGGCCAGCTGCTGGGGGTGGGGGGGAGCCATGCTCATTATTAAAGGTGGCTTATTATTATTATTAGAGATGGCTCAGAGGTTAAGAGCACTAACTGCTCTTCCAGATGTCCTGAGTTCAATTCCCAGGGAGCACATGGTGACTCACAACCATCTGTAATGGGATCCAATGCCCTTTTCTGATGTGTCTGAAGACAGCTACAGTGTACTCATATACATTAAATAAATAAATAAATAAACCGGGGGGGGGGCTCCTGAAGAGCTGTTCTAGTCTGAGACTTGACTCTGTGGCCATCGCCAGGCAGCAGGACCACTTATGTCTCTTTGCCTGTGAATCCTGTGAATCCTGTGACAGGGGTGGTAATAAATGGAAGAGTTGGCATGGATGCTCTGGGCCCTTTAGAGATCTAAGTCAGACAGGGCCCGAGGGGAACTGTGTCAACAGAGGGAATGCTTCAGGGCCCTGAGTTCTTCCTCTGAGATCCCCAAGGCCAGAGTCTACCACTCCAGCCCTCTTTCCCCAATCCCAGTCTGATCAGAGATGAATGGCGAAGAAACCACAGACCTGTTTTCCCAGTCAAGAGGGATACCTGGGTAATTCCAGAATGCCAGTGAATGGCACTCCAGCAACTCTCTTCACTGAGTGCCTGAAGCAGTGGCTCCAGGATGTTGCAATGCTGTTTTTATCACCTCATTGTTTCTCAAGAGAAGCACTGGTTTAATACTGAAGAGTCTATGAGGGGAACACCATGGTTTAGCTTTGGCTCAGTGTCCACATGTGATAGACAACTTGCAGCCTGATCCAGGTCAGATGTGAGACAACAAATATGCCCAGAGCCATGTGTTTAACATGTATGGAAGGAACGCTAGAACAGTCTCATATGAGTGGACACAACTTAGTGGCTCAGTGGCATTGCTGAGGCACCAAGGGTATACTCAACACATTCACAGCAGCCTTCAGACGTACCTGGGGGCTTTGAGTCTCTGCCTCCCCCCTCACCTCCTGGGACAGTGGTCTTGTCTTTCGGTAAGGCTGAACTTGAGCAAGAAGCAGAGCAGGAAGTAGTGCTGTGTCTATGTTTCCTAATGGGGCAGACACTGCTCACAGCCATGTAGTGGCTAAAGATCATTTGCCATCCCTCATATGGACACCAGAGGGTGTGCTCCTCCAGGAGATGGCTCAGCAGGCTTAAGAGACCCACCACCACCAGTGAAATAGGTCACCTTCAACACCTCCAGCAGAGGGCTGATGGCTTCCTTTCTCCCGGGGTTATTGGACATTCTGGTTTTCTTAAAGACCAGGGTAAGAGTTGGATTAAGAAATTATTTACATGTTTTGCTATGTGTGTTTCAGCAGAGTATTGCTGGTCAAAGTGACCCCTTGCTGGTTTCTAATAGTGCACATCTCAAAAGAAAAACAGGGAAACCTGACTTTGCCACCTCCGCCAGCTGTGCCGAGCATGCTCTCCCAGGGGATGGGTAGGCGTGAGTGTCTAGGGCTGCATAATGACACATGGGAGGTGTCTACACGGTGCCACCTGAAAGTCATCTGCACAAGCAAGAAGCAACACAGATGCTACTGAACAAAAGCCCCTCAGCACACTGGTTACTGGGAAGAGGGAGGCCAGGGATAGTCATCCCTGCCAGAAGACAGCAACATCTTGGTGAGCGTCTCCAAGGAAACCAGTGCGGAACTTGGTGCCAAGCGGTACCTGGAACAAACACGTGGAACAAAAATGAATGCCTAGAAAAGGGCAGGAAAAGCTGGAGCTTAATGTCTTACCTTGTTGGGGTTTAACCAGCAGCCCACTCCCTGGCTCTATCACTCAGCCATGCCAGAGCTGGCTGAGGTTCCCTGGGTCAAGATACTGACCAGGCATGCCCATAATCAGGGTACCTTCCAAGCTTCCCCAGAGCCCATCCTCCAAGGAAGCTGGTGTCTGCATCCAAGAACCCTCTGTTGTCCTTATGTCCCTCTCCAAACTAGAGGCTTAGTGGCCTTGAGCACAAGGGTCTAAGTGGCCTCACTGCCCCAGTCCCTCACCTAGTTTTGTTTCTGTTGCTGTGACTAAAAAAAACCAGAACAAACAAACAAACAAAAAACAACAGAGCAACTTAGGAGAGGAAGAGTTGCTGTGATAAAACACCATAGTTTAAAGAAACTTAGGGATGAAGGAGTTCATTTTGGGTGTACAAGTCCAGAGGAAGAAGAATCCCAAAAGGCATGGCAGCAAGCAGCAGGCTCTAGAACAGAAGCAGGAAACATGGCATCTCCAACTACATGCAGAAAGCAGAGAGCAAGCTACAGGGAAGCAGACTAAAAGCTCTCAATGACCACCCCAGTGACATACTTCCTCCTGCAAGGCTGCACCTCCCCACTGCCGCATCAAATGTTGTAATACCTAAGCCGGACAGGGACAGCTCTCATTCAAACCACCACCACAACTAGACAATGGATATATAAATGACGAATGATCAATAGGAAAGAAGGTGGGCAGGTAGATGACAGATGATACATAGATAGATAGATAGATAGATAGATAGATAGATAGATAGATAGATA
>JANHMN010000012.1:26908598-26931641 GCA_030674055.1 Rhabdomys pumilio | reverse complement strand
ATAGATAGATAGATAGATAGATAGATAGATAGATAGATAGATAGATAGATGATGGATAGATGGATACATAGAAAGGTAGGATGGATAGATGGATAGATAGAAAGGTAGGATGGATGGATAGATAGATAGATAGATAGATAGATAGATAGATAGATAGATAGAGTGATAGATAGAGTGATAGATAGAGTGATAGATAGATGATAGATAGATATGATAGTAGATAAATGAGAGATAATAATTGCTAGATGATAGATAATATATACAGAGATAATGATAGAGAGTTGGCAGAAAGGTAGATAAGAGATGAAGTGGCAGATGGATGTATCAATTAATTGATATGAACAGATGTTAGGATGGAAGAAAGAAATTTGATTGGTCTAGTCGGGCACAGTAAGCTAAACCTTTCATCTCAGCTACACTGGAGCTGAACAACAAAACAGAAAGATCCCAGCTCAAAAACAATATTAAGACTGGGGATGTGACTCAGTTGCTAGGTTACTTGCTCATCATGCACGAAGCCCTGGGTTTAGCCTGCAGCACCACACAACTGGGTGTGGTGGTGTAGGCTTGTGATCCCAGCACTTGGGGGGATGTCAACCCTCAGTTACATAACAATTTAGAGGACAATTCAGCCTAGAACTCAGGATACATTGTTTCAAAACACGCTGAGTAGAAAACCAAACCAAACCTGTGTTTTATTAAGTCCATGTAGATTTATTTCCTCACCACAGGTCTATGAAGCATCCTGGAGTAACTTCTGAGATGCAGGCTTGTGAATCTTCTGAGCCTTGTGTCCACGTGTTTGTTTTGCTGACAGTTGTCCCTGCTGTGCACAGGGTCCTTTGCACCTGGTGTGTAGTATTCCACTGTGTGATGACATCACTATTTATTAACACTTTTCTCCTATTGATGGGCCATTTCTGGATTTTTTTTTTTTTTGTTCTTATGAACAGTGAAGTTACAAGCATCAAATACATGTCGCTGGTACACAACACACTTGGGACATTTTTATTGGGTGATATGCTGGCTGGCAAGGGATGGCTTGGTCCTGGGGGACATAATCACTCAGCTTTCCAGAAGGTGCTGGTTGTCCCCAGGTGGCTGTACAATTTGTCTCTGACCTAAAAAGTCCAGGCAGGGCTGCAAAGCACATCTCCAACACGTGACATTGTCAGCTCTCCCAGGTTTGTTAATCCAGCGGGGATAGCTCATGTCTGCAGTTGTTTCCCTGGCAACTAGTGAAACTGGAGACCTCTATACTGGAGACCTGTTCTGTGACTTGCCTGTGCCTGCAAGCCTCTGCCATTTCCACCAGATCTCTGGTCCTCATCTTCCAGGGGCTGCGAGTCATTTATCAATGTTGTCTTCAATCAGTTACTCTGTTGCCAGTGTCTTTTCTCAGACTGTAAATCATCCTTTTGCTTTCTTTAAGATTTTGACAAGTGAAAGCTTGTAGCTTGTGACTGTCACTAGTTAGCCTTTTGTTATAATTTGCTCTTTTTGTATCTTATTTTGGAAGTTCGCTCTGTGCACAGGTCACACCAAAGCCCTTCTCCAGGCTTCTCTCTTGACATTTCCTCACCTGGATCCTGGAGTTCATTTTAGTGGGTGGTATGAGGAAGGGATCCAATATCTGGTTGCCCGCTCCAGCTCATTCTCGAAGGGACTCTCATTTTCCCCTTCCTGTCACTTGGTGTGGTGGTTTGTATATGCTTGGCCCAGGGAGTGGCACTATTAGGAGGTGTAGCCTTGTTGGAGTAGGTGTGTCAAGACCCTCATCCTAGCTGCCTGGAAGTCAGTCTTCTACTAATAGCCTTCAGATGAAGGTGTAGAACTCTCAGCTCTGCCTGCACCATATCTACCTGGATGCTACCATGTTCCTGCCTTGATGATAATGGACCGAACCTCTGAACCTGTAAATCAGCCCCAATTAAATGTTGTCCTTTATAAGACTTGCCTTGGTCATGGTGTCTGTTCACAGCAGTAAAACTCTAAGACACATGGGCTCTGCATACTGCTAGGTCTGTCTCTGGGTGCCTGGTCCTGTTTCAAAGAATGTTTTTGTCACTTGTAACCATGTCTTCCTCTCACTGCCACTGTGATGTCGTGATGGTTCTTGATGCCACACAGCATGTGGCCTGTCCCCACTCCAGTACTATGCCAGTTTTTCCACTGTAAGTGAGGACAGTAGTGGCATTCCAAGCTGGGGGATGAAAAACAGAGAGTAATAACCCCAAGCATGCAGCTAGTGTTCTTGGTCCCTTAAGTGACACTTCCCACACTGGGGTTTTGACCTGTTAGAATATATACTAAGTTCATTTAATAAAATTCAAAAAACTCATTCAATAAAATTTGGGCCTCCGAGTCCCTGGAGGCCTCCAACAAGGAGCAATGGGAAGAGTTGGCAGGGGCCACATGTAGCCTACATGGGTAGAAAGGAAGAGTTTAAACAGTGCCACTTCCCAAGAAGCCTCTGTAGGAAAGGCATGGGTAACCATGGTGACTACCAGATGGAACACGTGCCTCAGACATATTCTGCAGACAGACTGAGTCTCCTAGATTCTCTGGATCAGGATCACAGTCAATGTCACCTCAAGTTTATGAGCTCATACTAACCAGCTATGGTCATGTATGGTTTGGGCACTCCAAGTCTAGAAAGGGCCAGTCTAAGGAGGGTTTGAACAAGAAAGTGAGTGTTTGGAAGTAAGGTCAAAAGAAAAGGGTTGGTCCTGAGACTTTTAAACAAGCAAGGCTCCTTACTCCAGGCTGTCTGCTCTTCATAGTTGCTCACAGTATGCCCCTTCCATGCCCAGACAGTCTGGGTGTCACTAGGCACTTGATTCCTGACTTATGATTAATTATTTTACCATCATTCACCCCACCCTACTCATTTCTATTTTATTCATTCATCCTTTTTGCTCATTCATTCAATAAAATTCTAATACCAATGATCTTTGGAGAGGTCATCCTGTCAGGCTCACTTGCCCATACCCACCCATGTGGGGTGGGGGAGGAAGCAGCTCAGTAGCCTGAAGGGAGCAGAGTAGGCCCAAGCCTACCACACAGTCAGGCTTCCCAGCGCTAATGAAAGCAAGGAAAGAAAGCCCAAGGACCAGCCCTTGCCCTTGGTGCTGTCTCTAAATGCTCCCACAGCCACAGTATGTTCCAGACACATCACAAGGTTTCCCAGTACCGTGTCAGTGCTCACCTGACAGAGCTGAGAGAAAGAGCTGCATGCAGTTAGGAGGATGTGGGAAATTGGTGGCAGAAGATTGTGGTTTCACGGTAGCCTAGGCATTCTGGAAGTTCATCCAGGAGAGGACCAGCAGAGATTCCACCCAGAGACACTTTATGCCATGCTCCCTTCCTCCAGGATGTTCCCCAAGGCCTTGAGGTGCTGGCTAAGCCTGGTCAGGACCAAGCTCTGCCTCAGCCAAAAGCTCAGTTGGACAGTCCTTCACCAGGGATTCTGAGGCAGTCTGCGCTCACACACCCTTCTCGACTTTCATCTACCTACACCTTTGAGGTCCTTCCCTTCAGAAGTCCCTCCCAGATACTATCACCCTCCTAAATTTTTTACCAAAAGGAACACAGGGTCTCCCTGGCAAATGCCCAACTCAGTCAATGATCCGTTACCTCCCAAGGAGTCTTCCCTTAACTCGGGACAGAGGGCTATTACAACCCAGAGAAAACACTTCACCACGCCCTTACAACCCCACAAAGCAATTGGAGCTCTGCTTCTTTCTTGGCCTGGCATGCTGCTTTAGGGTCTATAAAGACCCTAATCAGGAATCCATTGTCAAACCTCTATTTAAGGCCTTATGGGACCAGGATGTAAATTACTAAGTGGTTCTTTCCTTTGTCGCTGCCTTCCAGACTCAAATGGCCCTCACCAATGCCCCAGCTACAGCCCTTCCCAACCTTCAAAAGAATTTTCTCCTGCATGTAGCATATAAGGGAGGGATGACACTAGGATTCCTGGAGTGAAAGCATGGTGGCACTTAAGAGTGTTGGCTTTCCTTTCCTTTCTAAACAACTTGATAGCACCTGCTAAAGGCTGACCTCTGTGCCTGGGGACAGTGGCTGCCTGCTGCTGACCATAAACCTAACAAACTTACCGAAGAACAAACGTCAGACACTCAAATTGATGTCTATCAGAACCATGCCAGCCCCTGCCTTACCCAGGCCCAGATCTGATTAGGAAATCTAAACATTTCTAGCCACAAATAAAATCTCCTAAATATTCCAACCCTCCTCTCTACAATAAGACCCATTACACAGCAGTGCCTATAAATTTTAGGGTACACTTGGGCAGTTCGTGTAGATTCAACAGACTCCAGATTCCCAAACTTCCCAGAGTACAGAATTCACCCTGGCCCTCAAACACATCTGAGTGAAAGGCAGAGCTTACTGCTTTATCAAAGCTCTCCGGAGACATCCTTGGAAGACATCAAAGACTTAACACCTACAAAGACTCCAGGTGTGCCTTTTCCACTGTGGTAACTGGAATGAGAAATGTCCCCAAGAGGCTCAGGAATAAACTTTTGGTCCACAGTTGGTAGTGCTGGTAGGGGAGGTTGTGAGGCCTTGCTGGAGGAAGTGCATCACTGGGGGGTGGGCTTTGAGAGTTCATAGCAGTATGACCCAGTTGGCTCTCTCTGCTTCTGTGTCTGTGGTTAAAGCTGTGGTCTCTTAGCTTCTTGCTCTGGATCCCTGCCGTCCTGCCTTCACTGCTATTATGAATCCTCCCAGTAGAGCTGCAAGCCTAAGTAAAATTCTAGAGGTTGCCTTCATCACACATCCTGCACCCGTCGGCTGGAAGCTGGAAGAGTAGAGGACTCTTGGTACCCATGACACATACTTCTCTCCATTTATAGCTGACAGAGGCTGCTATATTGTCTATGCCTCTTCTTCTAACCAAATACCAGACAGGACCTGGCTTCAGAGATGAGTGTTCAATTTGGCTTGAAGTTTGAAGGGATACAGTCCTCCATGGCAGGGAAGATATGGAAGCCAGGGTGTGAGCTAACGGTCTAGAAGAAGAGAGTGGACAGGAAGAGGGGCTAAGCTATAAACCCTCAAGTCCTTCCTCCAGTGACCCACTTCCTCCAGCAAGGCTCCACATCCTCAAGGTCCCACAACTTTCTAAGACAGTGCCACCAGCTGGGTACCAAGTGTTCAGATACAGGAACCTATGGGGAGCCCTTCACATTCAAATCACAACTGCCAAACTCCTGACCCAGATTGTAGACATCTAGTGAAAGAGCCACCAAAAGACCAAGTACTAGGGGGACTGGGGAACAATGAGACAATCAGAAAAGCTACCCCGTTTACTCTCCAGCCCCAGGGGCCCTGGTTAGTTCTCAATCATTTGATAGAATGAGAAGATATAACAGAAGATGGGGCTGATTCAGAAGGATCCTGGTTTTCCTTACCAGGCAAAATTGTCCTTCCTGCTAGTCACAAAAGGAAAATCCACACCAGGTTGCAGAATTCTTCACACATAAAATATAAGCCTCCACAAAGGCTCCTGCCACCCTGCTCCATTGCCCAAATCTGGGAGTTAGACTAGAAACCCTCAACAATGACAACAACAACAGCAACAATGACGACGACAACTGTTCTAACTCTCACCTCATACAGGGAGAGATCCACGATTACACCTCTGGGGGCTCACTCATATTAAGAAATTCCTTCTTATTTTTGACTCCAGTATTCTCAAACTTCCTTTGTTTGGGCTTTTCTTGCTCTGCTCCACAGAACTGATGTCCACTGCAGCTGGCGGAATCGTTTTATCTGCTCTAACAACTTTAACCATGCCCACCCTCTGGCTTGACCCTTCTCTTTTACAGTCTCCTGGAATTTGGTCTCCTTTGTTACCCTAACCTGCTCCGCCCCTTCTATAAAACCACTCGAAAAGACATCCAAGTATCAAATAAATGATAGCATCGCAGATTGTTGGAACAGAGTCCCTTACTAAAGGATGTATCTGGTTAATCTTCTAGACTGGATTGCTACCACTGCCATTTTCCCCATCCAGGACTAGAGAGGCAGAAACAGGTGGATCTCTGCAACTTTGAGACCAGCTTGGTTTACATAGAAAGTTTCAGAACAGGTAGGGCTATATAGTGGATCATTCTTTAAATTTTTCGATTAATTAATTAATTTAATTAATAAACTATTTTAAAACTAAAAAAAAAAGAAAGAAAGAAAGAAAGGAAGAAAGAAAGAAAGAAAACAGCTACCACGAACACATGCAACACATAGTGTGCCTTCTGGTAAGACATAGTAGGAAGCTTCTATCTTCATATTTCTAAGCTGTAAGGAGGGCCTAGCAAGAGGGAAAGGTCAAAGGTCAAGAGGGAAAGGTCAATTCTGTGTTACACAGAATCAAATGACTATCTTTCCTTGTTAACCAACTAATCAGCAGAGATGGCCACCTTCCCAAATGGAATTGTTTTTATCATTTTTTTTGCCTTTCCTTCTAAGTTGTATTCCAAAAATCCACAACAGTTACTTCCTTTGATACTGAACAATCTGCTTAGAGATGAAGGAGAGGTAAGGTCAGGTTGGGTGGACAAGTACCAGGACTGAATCAGATTTTTCAGAATCCATCTTTGGTTCTGACAGCATCTCCTTTTAACTTAGAACTATTATTATTACTATTATTAATTTGTGAATTACCAGTTTTCTCATTTTTTTCTTTAGATGTGTTTAAAATCCAGCTAAAGCAGGCTGCCCGTTTATAATCTATAATCCTATTACCTAGGACATTTCATTTAACACACACAACAATTTAGAGGTATTAAATGCTCCCCATAGAGAGAATCACAAAGTCAAGTTATCTTTAGTTAGATTCCCCTCTTTTTCTTTTGAAACCGTGCAATTTGAATTAGCAGTTATCAAGCATAAAACGCAGCTGGAATACCAAATAATGCTTTTTTTTGTCCAAAGGTTCCCTGTCCTTTAGATTACATATTGGAGGAGCAGCCAGAGACTAGGCTGACTGCTAACAAATTAACAAACCAAAATGCCTTCAGAGGTCTGAAAGCAATAAACCAAATCCTGGGGATCCAAGACACCCCTAAACCAAACAGACAAAATGGACACCTTAAAACAAGTGCTTCGGAAAGCCAACCCCAAAAAGTATCCAATAAACAGGATTCTAACAATCAGTTTGCAAAAACAATACATTGACTTTCCACCAAACCATGGGAGTTGGGAGCCCCAGCAAGAACTCACCAGCATTCATCTGAAGAGGTCAGTTGTGCTGGGTGGTGGACACAAAGGCTCCTCGCTGGTACTTGGTGCAGATTCAGGTGACAAATGGGTTGTGCTTGAGAATCATAACAGCCAATGCAAAAACACATTAATCTTAAAGGGAATAAATGATAGTTTCTTCTGGAGTCAAGAACACGAATGTCTGGTTTAGGAACATAGATTCAGGTTTCTTCATGTTCCATGTTCCAACATGGTAACAGTCTCATAAAGTTTTTTAATAGCCATGGCGGTTTGAATGTGCTTGGCCCATGGGAAATGGCACTATTAGGAGGTGTGGTCTTGTTGGAGGAAGTGTGTCACTGTTGGGAAGAGAGACCCTCCTACTGGCTGCCTGCAGAAGACAGTCGCCTTCTACCTGCCTTCCTTCAGATCTAGATGTAGAACTCTTAGCTCCTGCTCCAGCACCAAGTCTGCCTACATGCTGCCATGTTTCCCTCCATGATGATAATGGACTGAACCTCTGAACCTGTAAGCCAGCCACAATTAAATGTTGTCCTTTATAACAGTTGCCTTGGTCATGGTGTCTCTTCCCAGCAATGGAAACCCCAAGACAGTAACAGATCAAAGAAAGTTATAAATCAAAATACTTTAAAATCTATTGGTCAAGAGGCTGGGGTGATGGGGCTGTAGTTAAAGTGCTTGCCACTAAAGCACATCTGGATTGTAGTTTGGATTCCGAGAACCCATGTAAACATCTGGTGAGTGTGTCAGCCCTCCTGCATTTCCAGCGCTGTGAATGCAGAGATGGATCCCCAGAGCAAGCTGCCTAGATAGACTAGCCATATAGGTGAGCTTTGGGGTTCAGCAAGAGACCTAACCTCAGTGAATAAGGTGGAGGCTTGACCATCAACCTTGGCCTCCACAGGAATGCACACATATGCACATGCATAGCCACACACGTGTGCCTACCTGCATGTGAGCATGCATACTCACACGCACACATACACCACAGATACATGAAAAGGGAAAAATTAACGTTTGGAAACAATGGGTAGGTGCACTGTAACAAAGCAAGTAGGGAGGTCTCCATTGAGGTCTCAGATGCTCTTTGGTGACCGTCTTAGTTTTTGGATTGGTCAAAGCCAGCTTACTAAGAATACATTTTAAAGGTTGGTGGTTTTGTTTTTTAGTATAGTCACAAAGCTGTTAGATGAGACATAACCTAGAATGAACAATGAATGACTTTCAAAAGAGACTAAAAATAGCCCAAGATAATTTGGCTCTGGTCTGCAACATTTTAACTCTCCATAATCACTAAGTTCAGTCTTCCAGCCTTGTAGAATCTGAAACATAGGTGTGCCTCCCACTTGGGAACTTCTGTTGAAAATGAATACCCATATACCCCAGCTACCCATATACCCTGAATGTACACACCCATGCACACAAGAATTCATGGGAGTACCCACCCTTCTATCTTGTCTACTGCTCCATCCCAGACCCTAGAGCCTAGCTCTCCGCACCCAACAAGTAATAAAATGGTTAGCCATCTGCACATGTGGCCAGTGCTTTCCATCTCATCTGATGTACCCATCTTGCTTATTATAGAGTACAGATTGTACAGAGTCCTGGAGGGAACTGAGTGGGAAAAGGCCGAAACCTCCCTTCAGTCCATAGCTTCTACTGCTTTCCAGCTTCTGGACCAGCATTCCGCCAGCCTGGAACCTAAGGAGCAGAGCCAGAGGCTAGACCCAGTCCCAACTCCACATGCACAATAGCCCTTAACCAGGATGTTCCACCTCACACCTCAGGACCAGGCTGTGAGGGTGCAACTCTCAGAGAGAGTCAGATAGTAAGGAGTAGGGAGGAGAAATCTGAATGGAGGCCATCTGGCATTTCCCGTAAATCAGCAAAGACTTCTATCTCGACACCTGCCCCCCCTCCTCTTCTCTTTGTTTTCTTAAGATTTCTTTTATGTGTGTTCATATTTTACCTGTATGTATGTATGTGCATCACACCTGTGCCTGGGGCCCACAGAGGTCAGAAGAGGAATTTGGATTCCCCTGGAACTGAACTTACGAATGGTTTTGAGCCACCATGTGGGTGCTGGGAACTAAACACAGGTTCTTGGCAACAGAAGCCCTTAACGGATGAGCCATCTGTCTAGGCTCGCGCTTCTGTTTTTAAGGGAAGCTGAGTATTGAACCCAAAGGCTATACATGCTAGACACATGCTCTACCATTGGTCCCCGTCTTATCCTTGATAGCCTATCTCTTTCAAATCTACTTTTCACGTAGGAAGTGAGAGCAATAAGACAAACTGGGTACATCAGGTGCAGAAGGAGATGAATGTGTGCCCAGCATCGTGGAAGGATCTCCCTGTACTCATGGAGAAAGGAGAGAGCAGGAAGGGCACAGGGTACCCACTGATGCTGACAGACAGCTGCCCATGGTATTGGAGGATGCCATTGGTTTCCAAGCAGTACATGGAAGGCAGGGGATGCTTGTGGCCCTGCATAACAGTCACGATGCTAAACTCGCCTCTGATGAAGATGTCAGGGCACCACAGGCAAATCTGTGACACAAACATGCTGACCAAACACTGCCTGTTTAAATGGGGTAGCATCTGAAAATATGTCACCAGGGCCTAGGTGGCTTGTCATCAGGAAATCTGACAATGCAACTCGCTACATTATCTTGCTCATTAAGCTGGAGACACACGTGGTTGTGTCAACGGATGGGAGAGAGCTTCTCTTATAAATTCATCAGCCATTCTTGACTTGTAAAATCGGATTGAAATATGAATAAATACTCTAATGTAAGCAAAAATGTATTATTTCCTAAGGTAGTGGAAAGCTGTCACTACTCAGGTACCCTTTACAAAGACTCTGTGCCATGAACACAGAAACCGACAAAAAAAAAAAAAAAAAAAAAAAAAAACAGGAAAACTGAAAACAAGGTTGGATGTCTTCATTTGGAGACCATGTGGTTTTATGCCTTGGTGAGGCCAGTAGTGAATTTAGAAGCAGGGGTTTCCTTCCCTGCTAATTGTAGTGTGGTGTGTATCTGTTTCAGTGGTGTGAACCCTTCTGTGTATGACACTGGTCAGCTTCAGTGCTATGGACCCCACCTTCCCACTGCAGGTTTAAAAACTACACCTCCTAGCCCCACAGTCCCACAGGCAGCTCAGAGGCTCTGAGCAGGTTTGACTTTGGGAGAGGTGACTTGGATCTGCTCTCCCAGGCTTAGGGCCTCATAGCTGATGCAGCAGCTGGACTGGTGTCTCCGCTGGGCTCCACCTTCAACTCACCAAGTCCCTCTTCCTGAGTATCAGGCAGACGCTGGGGTCTGCACTAGAGAGGACAGTGTGTGTGCAGGGACCACCACTCAGATGAGGGGCATGATGGTAGCATTCCTGCTGTTTTTTTTCCAGACCTAGCCATTCACCCAGGCAGCCTACACTTGTCTTATTCAAAGCAGCCATCTGTGTCTTCCCAGGGTGGTGGCTAATGGAGGGTGAGGAGAGCAAACCATCACGTCCGTCACTCAGGTATATGTGGAAACTTGTGTCAGCCCAATGGTCATCAGACAAGAGGATCTTCATCCTTGTTGTGTCTGTCAGCTCCTCCAACCTGCCCTTCGGGCCTGCCTGGGGCCCACCATCACCCCATCACCACCCTCAGATCTGGGGTCGTGTGAGTGCACCCATTAACAGGGATGTCCTAGCTGAGTGGACCTCCCTCCAATTGACTACATGCTCCCTATTTTGAAACGTCTGAGCAACTCCTCTTAGGGGTGTCTGTTCCACTCTCAGAGAAGCAAAGGGGGGTTAGGCTTCTGGAGACACAAAGGCTGAGGGACTCAGAGCCCACCACTGATCTGTCAGTAGGCCTCATTTGTTCGCTCATATGGAGTGAACCACTTATGGGAAAACAAAACAGAAAGCCAAAAACAGCAGCTTCCCTCACAAATATGACCGATTGGATTTCAAAGGAAAGGGCCTATCATTCCACTACCGCAGAAGATATGGAGAGCCCAGCCATTCACACCTAAGGAGGCAAGCAACCCATGGGAAGAAAGCTACATAGTTCTTTAGAAAGATCCCATTCCAAAGGCTCTGATGTATCTGTGTGAGGATTGTACCTGCACTCCAGTTTCAGACCCCAGAGAGCAAACTCTAAATAGATTCTAACAGAAGACTCTGGATATGGGAGACTTCACCTATATAAGAACCAAGGGCAGAAGTGCCAATGTTTCCAGTGGGATCACGTAAGTCAGTCGCCTCAGCAGCCATTAAAATGTTTTCAGAATTGAAAAGGCACAGCCAAGACCAGTGGCAGAAGCAGAGAGGTGGCAGCTCTTGAGCATCCTGTCTAGGTAAGAATGCATCATGTTGTTTGTAAAGGTCATGGTTTAAATCACCAAGGAGATTGAGGCTGTTTTATAAGTGACTGAAAGACAGTAGTCGCTTGGAACAACCCCCTCCCTCCTCAGGCGAAGCTCAGGAGGATGGATGTCTGAGCGCAGCTACCAAGCCTGCCAACATTCAAGAACACATGGAACAGATTCACAAGAAGACAGAGGACGTTCTGAGGCAGGAAGCCCCAGACTGTACAAAAATTAGACAGACCTCAAGGCTTCCAGCCTCAGTATAGCACACACGTGGTTCCATAAAGCAAGACGGGTAGCCGTCAAACTGCCAGTCCTACACAGAGTCATGTATGCCAGGAAGAGGCCAATGCTGGCATGAGAGGTCAGCAGGAAGGAGTCAGGAACTCCTCAAGGGACACTGTAACTAAGGACCTCAAGGACATTCAGCCATTGCTGACATATTGTCACATGGAATGTCAGCAAGATTCTATCTTTTATATATTGGATGGACAGAAACCCCTGGCAATACACAGCTAGAAAGATGTAACAGCTAGACAGGATAACCTGGTTAGAGGGCCTACTTCCCCCTCAGATTTCCTCTCTGCCTGCTTCTCCCTTCCTCAGATCAACCCTTCATACCTGATCACCTCAGCCTCTAGCAGGAAGACAAGGATAGACATCCCACCCCCCAAAGCCAGTGACAAATCTGAAAATAACTTAGGCCCTACTAAAGGCTGGCTAAATAAACCAGAGCCATACATTCCTGGGACAAGTCGGAACTTGAAAACCCACAGGACACCGACTATGACTTCCTGGAAAGAGGCTGCTAAGGGGTTTCTTAGCAAAAAGGGCCAGAACGGGAGATGAGATGGCTCTGGCAACCAAATCTGATGCTGAATTTCATCCTCAGAATCCACATGATGGAAAAAGAAAGAACTAACTCCCCCATGTCCTCCGTTCTTCATGTGTGTGCCCTGACACACATTCACAATACAGCAAATAAAAACTAAATAGAATAATTAAGGACACAGAAGCACTCAGCCCTGTCCAGAGAGCCTGTACCTGTCACCGATGTGGAAGGCACCCAATACTATACCAAAGCTAGCCTCTCCCTGAGATGGAACTCTCCCTGAGATTAGGACATTGGCAACTCAAATAAGGTTGCTGAGGGGGCCCAACCCTCTATTCCTGCTACCCCTCCCTCAGAATCCCCTCAAGGGTAGAACAAGAGAGTTCCCCTTCTAACTTCATGTATTTCTTCAGAGAACCTTGGTCTCGTTCGTCTTTAAAGACCATTAAGACAACACATTGGGCACAGAGTTGTCTTAATGAATGTGGGCTCCAAGCTCATCTCCAGTTAGTGGCTTGACCTTCCAGAAGCTCCGCAGATTTCCCCAGGGAATCTACCACTCTCAGGCTTCCTGTTCCTTCCATACACACCCTTCCCCTGCTCCAACTGTGCTCCGTGCTCCCTAGGCACCAGGCATAAGCAGGGGGAGCACTTTAGAAGGAAGCAAGGAGCAGACAGGTCCACTGGGGCAAAGTTCAAATCCAAAAGGAACCATGCTTCTAGAGACAGGTCCTTGGCTGTGTCCACAACAGATTGCAGACATCAGCGACTAGTGATGACAGGGACTCCCCTTCCCAGTCACCCACTTGAGCCTTACTCTGGTCACTCATAGACAGTTCCCAGGAGTAATATCAAGGCTACAGGAACTAGTTCTCTTTCTGGGGGGTCCAGGACTCAGCAGTGACCATGAGTTTGGGTCAGCCGCAGGTGGCAAGGGGGAAGCACTGGCCAAATTTCAGGTCTCAGAGAATGCCTGGGGTGTTCCCGAGTATCACAGGGTGAGCCTGGCCACACAAACCATCCGTGGAGCATCTGGCAAGCAGCAGGAAGCAGGGTGGACTCAGGGATGACACTGAAGACCAGCAGCTGGGGTGGAAAGAGCAGGACAGCTCATCTCCACGTATAAGTCTTCCCAGTCTCTCCCACCTTTGCCATCTTGTATGGGAATCAGCATCTTCAGGCCTCAGGACTCCATCCATGCTGGACCCCGACTCATAGTGGGGCAGGGGGGTGCAGATATCCAGTGAAGGGGCAGAGTTCAGGAAGTGAGACCTCTACTTCCACCTTAAGCAACCCCAGGGCCTTTACCACCCATAGAGAGCTGAACAGGCGCAGCAGTATCTGCAGTTAGGTCAATGTGCACCCTAGGGTGTGAATGTGCATCTGGACACATCACGCAGGGTGATGGAGACACTGGTGAGGATATTTTGGTGCCTGTGTGTGCAGGCACCTGTGAGTGTGAACATGTGACTGTGAGCAGAAGAGTAGACACTGACTGTGTTCGGCAGGGAGGCACCTCCCCAGGCTGGCCATATGCATTGGGGAACGCATCTTGGAGTATATCTTACACCCACGGTGAGCTTGAAAAGTTCTCACACCTTCTCCCCCCTCCCCCAAAGCCCTACTCAGAGCATCCCCAGGTGTCTTAGCATACACTCCCACCGCCCTGAACTCCTGACCATACCCCTGTCAGGTCTCTCTGTGCCTAGCTTGGCACTTGCTCCCCTACCAAGACCATGCCGACCTCAAACACCCAGCCTCAGACCCGGGGCACAAGACTCAGAAGTGACTTTATTTCTCTGTAGTTAATGCCCCTCAGGCCAGGCTGTTGGGCTGTCCCTGGCTTGACCTCCCTCCCCTTGGGGACCTAGAGGGTCCCAGTCCCTTGCCCTCCCCCTCCCCCCCATCCTAGCTTCCTGCCAGGATGTCTGGATTCTTGGAGATATCCAGCTGCTTGGGATATGGAGCTGGTGGAGAAACGAAGAAGGCTCACTCACATTTAGGAAGGTTGAGCGCCTCAGACCTTGATGCCAAGCCCTTGCTGTCCCAGCCCCAGCCAGGACAGGCTGGGGAGAGGCAGCAACAGGCTCAGGGGACAAGCTCCAAAGCCCAGCAGGAGGGAGGGAGGGAGGGATTTTAGGGCCCAGCCCAGAGGAGAGCAGGCCCCAGGCTGAGCAGGAGGCCCCCAGCCAGGGCCCAGGGGTTGCGTCCCGCAGCTGATGCCCCGTTGCACAAATCTTTCTCGCAGCAGTCCACGTCGACTTTTAAGATTCCAGAGTTAATGAACCCCATCAGATAGTCTGAGAAAAAGTGCCGCTTAACGAAGTCGCAGGAGGAAGCACACATCTTGTTCACAGAATGGTCCTTCCTGCCTGGGGAAAGGAAGACATGGGGGCTAAGCCCACTTCCGCCTGAGCTCTGTTCCCTTCCCTAGAACCCAGGAACCTCTAGATGAGTTTGAGACTTGGAGCCAGGGAGGAATGAGCCAGTGTTGTTTTGCCTCAAAGTCGTGCTCTTGTCCCAGGCTAGAGGAATTCAGAGGACACCTCTGACCTCTTCCTAGCTCTCGCTTTCAGTAGCCCCGCCCCTTCATCAGGTTCAGACTTACTGCTGCTGGGGTCGGTGATCCGCACGCTGGCACAAACGGTATCAGTGGGCTGGCACTGCTTCGGGGCGCAATGGCTGGAATTGGCCAGGGTGCAGTCCTGGCACCACAGACCATAAGCTAGGCAGGGCACGGAGAGAGGGATGACCAGGGGAACCCAAGTCTGGAGAGCGAAACCCTACACCCCCTCTTCCCCAACCTGCTGCAGCTATCGTGGCAGAACCATACCCCACGGAAGAGTTCCAGTGCCACAAGACCCAAGTGGGCCTCCAGGTTGACCCTGTCGCTGTACCTACCATCCTGCCTCCCCCATTCTCTTACTCCTTCACACAGCACCCCCAAAGATAGGTTCCAAGACAGGAAAGGTCCACCCGACTTAATAGGAAGCTCGGTGGACCTCTGAGAATGAGGGACATCTGCGCAGTACTAGAAGCAAGGTGGAAAGGCACTGGATGCCCTCGGGTGTGGGGAGAGCCCTCGGTTGCTGGAGCTGAGATATAAGAGTGGTGCTCCCTGCGACATGACCACCTCCTCGTCCCCCCACCCCAACTCACCCGGCGAGGGGCAGAGAAGCAAGGCCAGCAGCGCCAGGCCAAGGCTCTTCATGGCTGCAGGCAGCATGCTCCGATAGGGCCTGAGAGAGGCTCGGGGGCTGCAGGCGGGGGTCCTCTGGGACGCAGGCCTGGAGGGGAATAACCTCGGTCAGAGGACCCAACCCCAAGGACCCGTCCCTTTTCTGGCCTGAGGATGTAACCATCCCCCCAGGAATCAAAAGCGCGCGGGGTGTGTGGGGGGTGGGAGGTCCAGTAGCTCTCAATGCCCCACCCCCAACCCATCACCGGGAGCATCCACCATCACTGCCTCCCCTCCAGGGAGGAGAGGTCTGCCCTCTCCGGTGAGGTGGCTACCCGAGGTCCCCACAGCCTTTGCCCTGCACCTGCGTGGGGAGGGTGTCTTCTCTCCCCAAGGAGCTGTAGGTGCGTCCGGACAGGAAAAGCGGGAGGAGGGAGCGCACCTTACCTGCCGGCGGGGGAGGGGTGCGCGCCGCGTCCCCGTCCTCGTCCCCACCCCTGGGCTGGGGGGCCGGGAACCCCGCGCCGAGTCCCCTCCCCTGGTCCCCGCGCGCGCGCCTCAGCGCTCACCGCGAATCGGGGCGTGGAGTGCGGGCCTCGGGGTGGGGGGCGCACTCACATCCCTGGGGTGTCCGCACTCCGGGCTCAGCGGCGGGCGGCGGGCGCGGCGCGGGGAGCGATGCCCTTCGGTCTCCCTGCGGACCGGAACCGGGGCGCAGCTTCGTCTTTCGGGGAACGCAGCCGCAGACGCGGACCCCGCGCGAGGGGCGGGGCGGAGCCGGGGCGGGGGCCGCGCGCGGAGGGGAGGCGCGCGGGGTGGGGGGCGCCCAGGGCTGGAGGCCACGCAGCAGGTCGCCCTACCCGGCCTCGGCGCCCTTCGTCCGCGCGCAACGCCCCTTCTAGGTCTCCCGCTCCCGCCGCAGCAGCCCCCCACCCTTGTCCACCTCCCTACCCGGCGTGGGAGGATCCTCCCCCTCTGCTTGGCCGAGGTCCCCTTGCAGATTCTCGGAAGAGCTTTGGCTGCTAAAGGAAGCAAAATGCACAAAGACGCAGCGAAAGAGGGAAGCGGAGGGGTAGCTGCTGTGGGGTTCAGACGCTCAGCCTTGGGGCTCCTCCCTCCCCAACCTCCACCTCGCGTCCGACAGTTCCAAACAATTCTACTCCTAAGAGTGCCCATGACGACGCCCACCGGCAACTCAGCCCTAGGGACTTTTGTTACCAACCACACCCACACACAGAGAAGAGAATCCTGGCCCGGTATAGGCATGGTTGGCCAGGTTCACACCTTGGGCTCCTGCTCCCACCTGCCCTTCATCTCTCCTGGGCTCTGGATAAGCCACAGCTAGTACCTTAGCTCCCTTTTCACACAGGAGGAAAGCTGTTCTGTGTTCAAAGCCCTAGGCCCTAGGAAAAGCAGTGAGCAGACACGCCCACCCCACCCCCACCTCAGAACCTCACACCAGTCAAATGACTGTCACTAATACCAGGTCTTTGTTAGATGTAACAACATCAGCTGTCAATCTGAGCGCATAGTCTGTTCTCCTTGATCTAAACAAGCACATTATAGGTATCTCGGTGTTGAGTTACAGGTAAGGAGAACACACAAGAGTTAGAGCTTCCTGCCCAGTGCCACACCAGTCACTAGATGATCAAACATTGTGAGCACTTGAGTAGTTCACAAATGCTGAGGAAGAGAGGGACTGGACACTTTGAAGAAGGGATCTAGATGAAGATAGTGCAGAGGGCATGAATTAGTTCACACATGATTCTCTGCAAAATATGTCAATACCATTGTGGAGCCCAGAGCCAGCCTGTCAACAGACCCAGGTGAGGGCAGCACCTGAGCCTGCACTCGGGGCTGGCAGACTGGGCCATGGTATGGATTCTTGCAGAGCAAAGGCCTGGTGAGGCTTCTAGATGTTTTCTGGAGAAACATGGGGGAGTGAATGGTCCGTGAACCCTATTCATCATGACCTGACCGCAGCTTGAAAAAGCCAGTGGCCTGCCTAGATTTACCTCAACACTAACAAACCAAAGAGTCACACAGAGATACGCACCACCACCAAACTTAAATCCTAAAATACAAAGTCGATGTGCTTATTAAGATATGCTAGAAGAAGGAACATATAACCCCAAGCTCAACTGCGAGTTTACCTGAAAGAAACTTCACTTACTTGAAAAAAGACCAGTGCGGGCCTTAAAAGAATTCCCAGGAAAAGAAGCCAGTCAGTGAAAAAGAAAGTGGGGGGGGGGGGGAAGCAACAAACACCTTACATGTCATGTCCTTTTATTTATATGAAATGCCCAAAATAAGAACCCAACAAAGACAGAAAGATTAGCCAAGTATGAGGGAGGGAGAGGAATGACTGGCTTGGGACACAACTAATAAGGGAAGTGATAAAAGTCTTATTTTATAGTAATGAAATGCCCTAAAATTAGATTCTGGTGATAGATACACAACTTTATTGATACACTAAAAGTCACTGAAAATGTAGTCAATAGTGAGTTTTGTGGTATGTGATGTGTCTTATCTTAATAAAGTTGATTTTAAAAAAAAAAAAAAAAGTCAGCACAGAGTTAGCCAGCAAATTAGACACAGCTGAAGAGGGAATTTATAAGCTGGAAGACAAATCTGAAGAAATTATCAAGAAAGGCTGAGGATATAGCTCAGAGGTAGGACTCCTGCCCACAAATGCCCAGGGATGTAACACGCAATAAGAAGTTCAGAAGCATAAAGAACTACAAAAGACTGTGTGCAGAGAGCTAAGAAAAGTCTAACTGAAACCCCAACGATTGTGTTTAAAGACATTCTGCTAAAAATAAGTCAGAACTGGTGAAAGGTGAATGTTGGTAGAGACTCTCATGTATTATAAGCAAAATAACAAATGACGACTTACCTAAGCACAACATAGCAAAATTGCAGCCCACCAAAGACAGGAAAACCTAGAAAATGAGGATAATAATCCTAAAAAATCTGGTAACAGAGCAACCAAAACCAAAGAGGGTGAAATAGTGTCTTGACAGTGACCCAGAAAATAATGCCTAACTCAGAATTTTATACACTGTTTTCTACGATTAAGTGCAAAACTAATTTTCAGATAACCTTAAGTATAGAAAACAACTTAGTAGCAAGGAAACAAACAGCCTGACTCAAAATCAACAAAGGATGTAACTAAATATGCCTCAGAAGAAGGCATACATGTAGTTACAGGTTTGCAGAAGAATACTAAATATCACTGGTTACCAAGGAAATGCTAATTCAGACCACAATGAAATGTAATGTGACATCAATTAGGATAATGATTCCACAAAAGATGGAGTACCACAGTGCTAGCCAGGATGTTAAGGAGGGGAATGTGTGCATGATCTCATCTGAGGAGTAGACAAAGAGTGATAAAGCCCAGGAGCTGGGCTCCAAGAGACACAATTTCCCTTAGACAGAAGGTAAGTCATTAAGATCTGTTACACAGCCCAGGGCCATAGTTAATACA
The DNA here is from genome assembly GCA_030674055.1 of Rhabdomys pumilio. Lineage (NCBI taxonomy): Eukaryota > Metazoa > Chordata > Mammalia > Rodentia > Muridae > Rhabdomys > Rhabdomys pumilio. The sequence goes on along the minus strand of JANHMN010000012.1, from coordinate 26,912,535 downwards.
ATGTATTTTTTTAAAAAAATTACCAAGATAAAGTATTTTAAATGTCTTCATTGAAAATCCAAGAGGTTAAAAATCTGATTGGCTTCATTTAATTATTCTACAGTGTGTTATGTATCTAAAGGCTCCCTGGTACCCCTAAAACACACACAACTATAATTAATCAATTGAACTATTTCTTTTGGTTTTGTTTTCTTGTGACAGGGTCATGCTGGTAGCCCAAGCTGACCTCTAACCCACTACTCTTCTGCCTCAGCTTCTGTAGTGCTGAGGGTCCAGGTGTGTACCACTGCACTGGCTATGTTTGGTTACAAAGGTTAACCACTCAAGTGCCAGTGCCCAGGTGTTGGCACTATTGGAGTCTTTCTGGAAACTTTAGGAGTTGAGGATAGAGAAATGAAGACTGGTGACAGATCCTGTGGAGTTGCCCCTGGCCCTTCCTGTCCCTGTGCTCCCTGTCTGTTAAGAAGTTAAAACAACCTCTACCAAATCCTCCTTCCATGTCCTGTTGCCAAGCAACCGGGACAGATATCTCAGAGACAGTGAGCTATAGCACATCGTCCCTTCTTTAAGCTGTTTATGGAGCTATTTTATGTCAGAGCAATACAAAAGCTAATATGCTGACTCAACGTTTTTGATTGATTATTCTGTATTTATTTGGGGGTCGGGATTTTGGGGTGTTGTTTTCAAAGATAAGGTCTCATGCAACTCAGTCTGACCTTGAACTTGCTATATAGACCAGACTGGCTTTGAATTTCTGATCCCTCGACCTCTGCCTTCTAAACGTTAGGATTACAAGCAGGCCACACCACAACTGGAATGCTGTTTTATAGCTTGAATAAATATATATTTTCAGATAAAATTCAGAGAGTTTTACCACTAGCCACTCTTCCCTAGATAAACATTTAAAGAAGGTGCTTCAAGAAGGAGGATGAGCCAGGCGATGGTGGCGAACGCCTTTAATCCCAGCATTTGGGAGGCAGAGGCAGGCAGATTTCTGAGTTCGAGGCCAGCTTGGTCTACAGAGTGAGTTCCAGGACAGCCAGGGCTACACAGAGAAACTCTATCTCGAAAAACCAAAAAAAGAAGAAGAAGGAGGAGGAGGAGGAAGAAGAGGAGGAAGAGGAGGAGGAGGAGGAGGAGGGTGAAGGGAGGCCGGAATATAGGAGAGAGCTGAGAACTGGCTTACAAGAAGGAAAGTCTAAGTCATCCTATGCCAACAAAAGCATCTGCCATGTGACTTCTAGACAGCTGGAGCCCTGGGCAGCAGCACGTGCCAGTCAGGTGGGTGCTCTAGGATAGGAGGTCCAAGACCCTGCATTGCTAAGAAACAGCTAAGTGAGTGATAAACTAGACTCCTTTAGATGCTCAGGATGCAGAGGAAGGTTTCCAGGGCAACCAGCAGCTCTCATTGAAAGAACCACATGTGGGGCAGGCAACCCGTACAAAGACTGGAAATGGAAAGACACCAAGGATTCAGAGCAGGAAGGAAGGCAGGATTGGGTGGGGTGGGTTGGGGTGGGCAGACAGAGAGCCTGAGAATCCATCTACAGGGAGATGAGATAGGGACAGATCAAATATCAGAACCCTCCTGAGAACTGTAGTGTACTACCTTATCTGGGAGAAAATCCCTGTTGGAGAGTGTGTAACTAGTGTTATGTAACATTTGGTTGGCCCATGGTACTCAGATGGTAGGTCAACATTACTCTGGATGTGTAAGGGTGTTCACTATGTTGCCCAGGTTAGTCTTAAGTCTATGTAGCCCAGGCTAGTCTTAAGTCACTATGTAACCAGATGAGTGCCACTGGACTCAGCCAAGTTAACATTTATTTTACTTTGTTTGTTTGTTTGTTTGTTTGTTTGTTTGTTTGTTATTGAGGGGGTATTGTGGCCCTCCTTTCTCCATGGGGCTGCTGACTACCAGCCCAAGAGAAAAAAGAGAGCAGAGTCAAACAAGGTTTGGACAGCCCATGAGTATAACTACCAAGATCAGTTACAGAGAGACAGCTCAATTTTAATTGGGGTAAATCAAAATTATATAGTTTTTTGGAAAGGAGATTGGTATTTCTAGACAAGTTGATTACTAGGTAGGTGGGTACATATCCTTAACTACAGCTTAGGATATTGAATAATGCCTCGTTTGCATGGAGAGGCATTCTAGAAATCCCAGGGACTTGCTGGACAGGTTCTTATCAGAAGAAAGGAAGCTGAACCCAAAATCTCACCGAGGCTACAAGACATTCCAAAGATAGAAGGTGAGGGGTTTCAGGCTTGCCAGACAAGGTCAGAGAGGAAGAAGGCCCCCTTGTAAAGGGAATCGTCCATTTTGTGCCGTGCTCAAGAGAGTTGTACAATGGTAGACTGTGGCCTTAATTAGCAGGGTTTTTCCACTGGGTATCATAGCTGTGGGTATATTGGATGACATTATGACAGGGGAGATAATGAATAAATATCTATTCACCCCAGATAGAGGAGACACAAACGGCCAAAGTAAGGACCACTATACTGGCTGGTTTTGTGTGTCAACTTGACACAAGCTGGAGTTATCATGGAGAAAGGAGCCTCTCTTGAGGAAATGCCTGCATGAGATCCAGCTGTAAAGCATTTTCTCGATTAGTGATCAAGGGGGAAGGGCCCAGGCCATTGTAGGTGGTGCCATCCCTAGGCTGGTAGTCTTGGGTTCTGTAAGAAAGCAAGCTGAGCAAGCCAGGGGTAGCAAGTCAGTAAGCAGTACCCTCCATGGCCTCTGCATCAGCTCCTGCCTCCAAGTTCCTGCCCTGTGTGAGTTCCAGTCCTGACTTCCTTTGGTGATGAACAGCAATGCAGAAGTGTAAGCAGAATAAACCCTTTCCTCCCCAACTTGCTTCTTGGCCATGATGTTTTGTGCAGGAATAGAAACCCTAAGACACCCACCAAAGTCCAACTTGCTGAACAAACGGGTTTTACTTATTTTAGGGTTACTTAAGAGAAATATGGACACCCCTTACAGGATATGTAAATGACTCAAAGACAGTTATACCACCAAAAGTCCGTCCTAACACAAGTTAGAACTCAGGAAAGCTGGAAACCAAGAACACACTGCAAAGCCTGCAGGCACATCCACAGGTTGCAGAGTGTCTCTTCCAGTCATCTCAGCAGGTCTCTGTCTCTTTCAGGAGGCTTGGTTGGTCTGAGAGTGGGTCTCAGTAGTCCTCACTGCTTATATCCATGTGCTACATAAGGGTCCTAGTGAGTCTAGTTGGTTTCAGGGACTTCCTGAAGCCTTCATATAACCGAACTTCAGCTACTTTTTGGGTTCCTTTCTGTATCACCCTTCCCCACCCCTATTTTACCCTTCCAACCCTTAACACTAGATAGAAGCGAAAGAAGACTAGAGGGTAAATGGGGGTCAATATTATTAGACTACTTTCTGCTGAATAGGTGTACCAAGTTCCTTGGGGCAGGTTTGATTTTTGCCATTACAATATCCAATTTCTTTCTCCTCCCTCTCCCTCTCCCTCTCCCTCTCCCTCTCCCTCTCCCTCTCCCTCTCCATCTCCCTCTCCCTCTCCTTTTCTTTCCTCTTCCTTCTCCTCTTTCTTCTCTTTCTCCTCCTTCTCCTCCTCCTCCTTCTTTTTTTTTGTGCACAATCACTTGACAAACTATAACAACCGCAACCAGCAACCAGCAGCATCAGCAGAAAGAGTAGCAGCAGTTACAGTCCCTCTCTGGGCTCTAGCTTTCAAGAGTCCCCAGAATTCCAAAGATCACACACTTGCAGAAACTATCTACAATTGGCAAGCTCACACCCTTGCTGGAGCATGAGGCAAAGCTAGTCAGCTGCTGTGAACAATCTAAAGCAGTTCCATATCCTCCCACACCAGGGATTAAAACAAAAACATATTCCTACAATCTCTCTCTCTCTCTCTCTCTCTCTCTCTCTCTCTCTCTCTCTCTCTCT
>JANHMN010000012.1:26876337-26908588 GCA_030674055.1 Rhabdomys pumilio | reverse complement strand
TCTCTCTCTCTCTCTCTCTCTCTCTCTCTCTCTCTCTCTCTCTCTCTGTTGTGTGTGTGTGTGTGTGTGTGTGTGTGTGTGTGTGTGTGTGTGTGTTTAAAGAACCTAAAATCCTCATTATATCTTTGTTGGTTATTTCCTGAACTTAAAGAGTTTCCCTACAGGATAGACTGTTTCACCTCTGTTTACAACATCCCGAGTCCTGTGTCTTAACCAGCTTTTCTCCATGATGGAGGTTTATCTAAGAGAACATTGTTACACAACAGGGCAGAGGGCAGAGGTCAAAAGATAACTTATAGGAGTCAGTTCTTTCCTTCCATCATGTGGGTCCTAGAGACTATATTTAAGGCTTAGCAGCAAGAACCTTTATTCACTGGCCCATCTCACTAGCCCACAGAGTAACTTTTAAATGGTTAAGTCTTGACTAAGTAAGTACTTCATAGTGTGGATGGGCCACATCTAATCAGCTGAAGGTCTAAATAGAAGGGAAACCTGAGGTTGCCTGAGCAATAGGGAATCCTGCCAGTCCTGGCTTTGGGCATGGTTGCTTGTGGGCTCTTGACTGTTGATCCACCTGCAGGGGTTAGAACTGTCATTCCCACAATCATACGAACCCCTTCCTTAAAATAACTCTGTGTATTTACACACCCATTTGCTCTCTGGAGAACCCTGGGTAGTGAGGGACACTGGTGATGGAAGTCACCAGAGTCTGTCCTGGTCTTCCTTGGTCACAAAAAGCACCGGGCAGGGATGGGGTTAGTGAGGATGAGGTATGGGAGCCCTCAGCAGGTGTAGTCTCGCCCTCACCACATTCCATCATCTGATTCTCACCCTAAGCCAGCATGAAGCTTCCCTGTGACAGCCAGAGAAGACTAGTGTCATGTCTGTGGGGACTCCTGTGCTGGGGAAGAACACAAACTGGGGCAGCCAAGCCAACAGGAAGGTGGCTCTTTGCTGCCGTGTACACGGCAGAAAAAAAGGACCTGGGATGTGGATAAGAGTTTGGACAAGATCCCCCTGAGGTGAAACAGAAGATATGAGGAGAAGCAGGGGTTGGCTCAGGCTATATGCAGCAGAAAATCACAGGGGCCATAGGATGGGTTGATGCAGGGCAGCATCCAGGTATGGACATCCTTAACCATATGTGGCTCGTCTATTTCTTATTCCATGCTACCCTTCATGAGGCAGAGGGACAGGATTGTTAAGAGGCTGGCTACTGCCTCCTTTATCTCACTCTGGAGTTCCACACAGTCATGGTGTGGCTGAGAGGGTTCCATGATGGTATGGGACTTTCCTGACCACAGCTAGCCCACCCCCAGGATGGAAACCTCTGTCAAGTTTCTGTTCAGTACCTGTGAGCCCAAGGTGAATCTAGCCCCAAATCTTAATCTCTAGGGGAGGTGGTGAAATGGGCTTGCAGGCTAGCCTCCTCAAACACCACCCTTGGACATTCTCAACCTGTGATCACCCTCACCCCTCCCTCAGCCCAAGCTAAATGAACTTGCTTTTCACAAAGACCACACCTTCAAGAATGAGTCACAAAAACTGTGGCTTCTGTCTTGGTTCCCCTCAGCACTTCCCATGGCCCTAATCCTGGTATAGCCACCTGCCACTTCATGAAGTAGCTCTAGTGACAGGAGCTGAGCCTGCCAACACCCCATGAGTGAGTTTGGGAGTGGACCCTGCCCAGCCAAGCTTTCAGATGGGCCAGAAGCCCCGGCCTGATTCGAGATCACAGTCCAGCGCCCCCCTACAAATCACCTGGATTTCTGCTCTAGGCACCAAGAGGAAATGAATTTGCTGTTTTAAGCCCCTACATTTGAAGGCAATCTGCCTGCCACACCGGAAAAACACAGGTGGGTAGGGCCTAGCTTATGCAAGAGCTGGGGTGGGGGCAGCATACAGGAGGAGGCTAGGATGAAGAAAGAATAAGGCTTGAGGAGGGGAAAGCTGGCCTCCCGGGAGCACGGAAAATGGAGAGCCTGAGACCTGCTCTCCCCAGGCTGGACTTGGTTGCCAGGGAGACGAGATTCCCAACCTGGTTTCCAGGCTACTCTGACTTCCTCCTGATGCTTGCGGTCTGTTGGTTTTTCCTATCAGGATTTTTGCAGGCAAGAACAATGGTAGCCATGATTAGCAGAAGAAAGGATTTTTAAAAAGTGAAATGTCAAGATGTGACGCAGCCTCTCTAGCAGCCCACCCCCTCATGGAGTAGGCTTTGACTGACCTAACCTGGCTCATACTGCTGTTTCTAGAGCCATGGGGTAGCAAGGACAGTGAATCTTGACCCTGCCTGGGACACTCTGCTAAGTACCACACAAAGGATAATGTGTTCATGGCCCAGGGTTTGTTTTTACCTATTTATTTTTAGTGTGTGTCTGCAGTTGTGTGTGTATGTGTTTATGTTGGGGTACATTGTGTATGTACATGTTTGTGGAGGACAGCAATCAACCTGGGTGTGGTTCAACAGAAACTGTCCCTCTTAATCTGGGCATGGAAGGACACACCTTTAATCTCAGTACTCAGGAGGCAGAGACAGGCAGATCTCTGTGAAGTCCAGGCCAGCTGGGTCTGGACAGATGCGGTCTGCACAGTGAGTTCCAAGCCAGCCAAAGTGTGTATGTATGGGAAGGGAGCTACTGAGTGAGAGAGAGACAGAGATAGAGACACAAAGAGACACAGAGACAGAGACACAGAGGCACAGAGACAGAGACACAGAGAGACACAGAGACAGACACAGAGACACAGAGACAGAGACACAGAGAGACACAGAGACAAAGACACAGAGAGACACAGAGACAGAGACAGAGACAGAAAGACCAGAGAGAGAGACAGACAGAGAGAGACAAAGACAGAGACAGCACGCACTGATTTTTGAGACAAAGTCTCACTCATCAAGTAGGCTGGCCTAGTAGCCAGTTGGCCTGAAGGATCCTGGTCTCCATGTCCCCTGTGCTGGGATTAAAAGTGCTCCCACAGAGGTTAGAAGAGGATGTTAGATTCCCTGAGACTAGAGTTAGAGACGAATGTGAGGCCCCATGTGAGTGCTGAGAACCAAACCCTGGCTCCCTACAAAACCAACAAGTGCTCTCAAGAGTTTAGTTATCTCAACGAACTTCAGACGCCCAGACCTCTTTTTTATACAAAGGACTGGTAAGCTGGAGATACTTTGCAGCACTAAGGTCAGAACCAGGGACAGCGCCAGTGTCCCGGCCTGTACACCATTAGCTGCCCAGGGCCCAGGAGTCCTGGAACTCCAGAGAAGAAGGCACATGGTAGGGATGATGGGGTGAGGGGCAAGCTGAGGCAAGCTGCAGAGCTTGCTGCTTTGGCCAGGGCCCAGAATTCCTCCAAACAGTTAGAGGCTGCACTTGACTCACAGAAGGTGGCTGTATTTGCAGTGGCTCACACCCAGGGCATGAAGAAATCATTTCTAAAAACTTCCTGGTGACAGCCCCCAACAGGAACCAGAATAGGAGACACACAGTGAGGATGCCATGTGACCATGAGCCAAGCCTAGAAGGGTGGGAAAGATTCTCTAGACCCTCAGAGAGAGTGTGGCCCTGCTGGCAACTTTGAGTACTTAAAAGGCTAAGGCAGGGGGATTATCATAAGGTTAAGGCCAGCCTGGGCTACATATTGAGTTCCAGGCTAGCCTGGGCTACATAGTGAATTCCAGGCCAGGGCAGGTGACCTGGAGAGGAAGACCTTACCTCAAAATCAAAGAAATCCAGAAGCTTTCTAGCCTCGGGGTGGCTCAGTAGTATTACTCTTGCTAATTATTCACAAGACCCTGGCTTCAGTCCAGAATACCACAACCTACGCTCTACCTTCCGACAGCATGAGAAAATGAGAAGCATCTCTGGTGGGTTAAGCACCAACCATGTGGTGACCTCTCACATTGGCCACTCCAAGCTGCCATGCTGCCTCTCCGGCTCATGTTTACAGGCTGGCCTGGTAGGAGTGGGTGGCAGGCATCCTCCTTTTTCCGCCACCACTGTGCCAGAAATTCAAGTGTGTCCATGGCCAGTGGAGCCTCTTCAGGTTGAACGGTCCATCCTCCGACATAAGTGTTTCATTACAGAAGACTTAATACCCAGAAGGAGTTAGAAGAATTGAACAGCCAGCCCCCACATGCCCAGCAACACATGCTCTGCCGACCAAGTGTCTCCCTATCTCTCTGATCCTCCATCCCATCTTGCCTTCTTGACAGACTTCACATGGAGCTGTTGACATCTGCATAGGCCCCCTGAGACCTCAGCATGAATGCCATTGGCTATTCAACAGTGCTCTGTTGTATCAGAGGTAAAAATATTACTCAGTGAAATGGAAGAGCCCCAGGTGAAGCATTCCATAGCAAGTTCTATCAACTACGTGACACCCAAAACCCTCTCCAAAGCAGACATTGCCATCACACACACACACACACACACACACACACACACCACCACCACCACCACCACCAGCATCACCAGCACACTGCACACACCACACACACAGACAATACATGCACACACACACAGATCATACACATATATACCACACACCATATGCACACACATGCCAAAGACAGACACATACACACATACCACATGCATACACACAAGCACACATACACACTATATAGATATCGATATGCACACCACATACACACAGACACCATATGCACACACACACCACGGACACACCACAAACACCACATACCACATGTACACACAGAAGCATACAGTACACTACATGCACATACACATCATACATGTCACATATGCCTACATATCACATGCACACACATGCACATACATACACACCACATGCATACACATAAACACACAAATCATATATATGTATATATATATATATATATATATATACCACATACACACCACAGATACACACACAACATGCACACACACCCCACATACACACACACATACCACACACATACACATCACACACACCACATACACACATATCACATGCATACACATGCACACCACATATCACATACACCACATACACACGCATCACTTGTGTGCACACGCATGCACACACACACACACACACACACACACACACACACACACACACACCAATCCCCTCCTTCCCACTCACAGTTCTCTTTCTTTCCCAAGGCAACCATTAGGAAATCTGGAAGAGCTGGAGTGGAAATCCGTGGTGTCTTAGCTCTCTTTCTTTTGCTGTGATAAAACACTGATCAAAACCAACTAGAGGAGAAAAGAGTCCTTTTTAGCTTATAACTTCCAGGTCACAGTTCAGCATGGAGGGAAGGCTGGGCAGGAACTAGAGGCAGGAAGCAGGAGGCAGGAAGTGAAGCAGAGGCCATGGAGATATGATGTTTATTGGCTTGCTCCCGTGACTTGCTCAGCCTGCTTTCTTCCACAAACCAGGATTATCTGGCTCTAGGATAATACCTCCAGTGGGCTGGACCCTCCCACATCAAAGAAAAAATCCCAACAGACATGCTTACAGGCAAATTTGATGGAGGCATTTTCTCAGTTGAGATTCCTTCTTCCCAGGTTGCCCTAGCTTCTGTTTGTTTAGTTAACAAAAAAAAAGAAAAAGAAAAAAATAGAAAAAAAAACTAACCTACACACATGGTGTGTTCTTTGTGTCATTTCTTGTCACGCGTCACTACAGTCTAGCAGTTTGTCCTTTGCCATACTAAGAAAGACTCTCTCAGATGAGTAGGCTGTTAGGTGCTGGCCATAGGTGTGAGCATGGACTTCCTATTTTCTTGTCAATACCAGAAAATTTCTGGTGTGGGTTGTCAGATCTGAAGGTCAGGTGAAGTTCTAAGCAGTTGCTGGGTTTGCATGGGGTGTGTGTGTGTGTGTGCGCGTGTATGTGGTGTGTTTGTGTGTATGTGTTCTATACTGCAAACATGTGGGTGTGTGTGGTGCTGACACAGGTGCTTTCTGTGGTATTGATCAGTTTCGGGAACCCCTCCCCCCCATGGTGGTTCCCTCTGCTTCTTGCCCTGGAGTCTTATGTTTTCCTGCAATTCTTGCTTCTTCCAGAGCATCTGAAACCCACACTGGGGGTTCTTGGTGCCACATGCCCTGATACCAAGTCACATTCCATGAAAAGACAGGGCTAGGGAGATGGCTCAGTGGGTAGTGTTTGTCACACAAGAGTGAGGATCTGAGTTTGGATCCCCAGAGCCCAAATCCAGCTGGGCACAGTAGCGCTGTGATCTCAATGTTCCTACAGGAACTGGGAGGTGGGGGCAGGGAGATCCTTGGGGGCACACAGTCCTGACTTGTGTGGTAGTGAGACCCTATTTCAAATGAGGTGGAAAGCAAGGACAGACTCTTGATCTCCACATACATGTTGTAGCGAATGTGTGCCTAAATACACACACACACACACACACACACACACACACACACCACAGAGAGAGAGAGATAGGTAAAAACTGTGTTCAGTTATGTGCCTATGTGGAGGTTCCATAGTGAGAAGAAACAAGACAAGCAGACACCTCACTGCTGTGAACAAATGCTATCCCATGAACATCCACCCACTCCCCAGACAGCACCGATCCACTCTCCTCAAGAGTGAGTCTGAAGACCATTCATGAGGCCCCATATCTTAAAGGCCCCACCCCTCAAACCACCAGACTTGGACAAAACTGAACATATAAGCCTTTGGAGGACAAACCACAGCAAAACTACATAGCACTGGCAACGTCATAATACAGGCACCGTCTCCTAAAAGGAGAAACGACCAAACAGGAACAAACCATTCCCAGAAACACTCACTCGCCGTCTCTTCAAATTCAAGGTTTCAGCGTTTTTATTCTTCATCTTTTTAACCTGAGTCTCTCTCCTTTAAGTTCTGGGAGGAAGGCATCATTCTTGACACTCACGTGTTTGCTTGCTTTGTGATGCTTCAGTACCACACTGCTGTTATTACAAACAAGAACGCCGAGGCTTGATTTAGGCTTCTCTTTGCGGGTCATCCTGTCCTGATGGTGTCACACAAGCTGGACCTTCAGAGAGCAACATTCTGAGGCCACTGCCTTTTTCTACTTTATCCTTTCTGTGAAGTTTCTATCAACTTGACACACAGTTGGGGGAGGGGTAACTGTATTTGCTTCCTATTTCTAAGGTTTTTGCTGCTGCTGTTTTGAGATGTGTGTGTGTGTGTGTGTGTGTGTGTGTGTGTGTGTGTGCATGAGTGAACGCATATGTAAGCTGAAACAAGGTCTTGTTAGCTGAGACAAGGTCCCTTGTAGCTCAGGCTAACTCAGAACTCCAGATTCCCTTATCATCACCTCCTGAGAACTGAGATTGAGGCATGCACCCCTCTGCCCACCTCAAGGATTTTTTTTTAACCTACCATGTTTAGTGTGTGTGTAAAAATGTCTATATTATTACAAAGCCAAAAGTTCAGAGTAAGGTGCATCAACAGAAGCACACCCTGTGACTCTACCCTTATTGCTCCATCCTTGTCTCCTCTTCTAGGGTCTCCCCTTCCCCTGGAATACGTGTCTCTTCTATGCCAACATGAGAATCTGTGGCTTGTGTTGGCCTTCTCTTCCTTACACCAAGCGTGGCCACCAGCAGCGCACTGCCATCTCTGTGTCAGCACATCCTGAGGAAGAAGCTACATGCTCTTTTCTTGGACCATGTGACCCTGGGGGAGGGGTCATGGACCAATGCATCCAGACAGCCCTGCAGCAGTGGCCCTTGGGAAGTACCCTACCTTAGCCTGGGTGTGCATGTGTAACCTTGAGAGTGGGTTCCTGAAGTGGACAGAACGGTGTTCCATCTGCAGGTGTCTGTGCCACTGACAGGAGTCTCTCCTATAGGCTGTGAGTCTCCTGAACTCAAAGTGCATTTGCTGATCACCCAGAGCTGTCAGGAGATGTCCACGTGGTGCAAGTTAGTGGTGTTTCCTGGAGGGAAAGATACTGAGTTTTATGGAGTTAGGAGACACATGCATGGTGCTTTCTGGTAACTGTCCATTCGTGATTTTATTATTTCTCCCAATTAGATATCCTGGAGTTTCTTAGTGCTCAGGGAAAGTAACCTTAATAACCTTAATAAACCATATAAGTCATACACACACACACACACACACACACACACACACACACAGAGAGAGAGAGAGAGAGAGAGAGAGAGTTTTGTCTTTTATCACTCTTTCTCTGTCCCCCTTCTCACGTCTTTCACCCCTGCTCCCCCCTTTTGTTCTTGGTAGAACGGTGTTCATAGCTTCCGTCTGCCCTCCTACACCTCAGGGCAAAGGATCCCCTTTATTTCTGCAAGGCAGGGTTTTCGGCAGTGGTGTGGGAGGTGCTATCAGATAGGCCTCACCCCTTTGGTGGCTTCTTAGTGCTTTTGCTGACACACTGGGGCAGGTGGTCTGCAGAGTCTCCTTTGCTGTGAGCAAGGCTGGCTGGCTGCCCTGGGCCTCACAAGTTCTTATGCCTCCTCCTGTTCATTTCTCCTGTGCTCCTTGGGAGTCTGAAAGTTGGAAGCCTGGGTGGCCTTGGCCTAGAGCTGAACCTACACTTTCTTCCCAGGTTGCCTGGCTCTCTGTCCCATCATTCCTGCCTCATCCTTGAGGCTTTACACTTACATTCTTGGGCCCCTCCAGCCTTTCCAGCTAGCTCCACACATCTATCTGAGTTCTTGGTACCACCGAGAAAGACCTGGGGACTCTGCGTCAGGAAAACACTCTCAGAAACACAGATAGATGTGTAATGTCACAGACCCTTCGGCTGCCATCCCCCCTCTGCCCCCCCCCCCCGCCGCCTTCAGTCTCTCCCTCTACAGAGCAGATTAGCTAGTGTGAGTGACCTTACAGCTCCTTACAGCTCTCAGGGTACGCCTCCTCCCTACTCCTCAGAACAACAACAAGCCTTGGGTTATAGCTGGTCTTCCATCATTGCCTTCCCAGCTAACAGCACACTGACTGGGTCATGTGGTATGGAGTACCCTTCCCCTGGAAATCTAGAAAAGAAAGAAACCCCCTTTCGTTTCCTGAATCTGAAGAGAGCTGGGAGAACTAGAGGGGTTGTCTGTCCCCTTCAGGGCCTGTTATGCTGCCTGATATTTAATACCAACTCTCCTCACATGCTGCGAACTAAAGGGAGCTGAGGCTCTTTGTCAGGAAGCCCTGCTGTTGAGGTCGAAATCTGACATTACCAGAAAGCCTGAGCTTGATGCAAAACAGCAGACTTCCTTTGTCAGCTTCCTCCTCTTAACCTGGAAGATCTCAGACCCCACACCTTATACCTGCGGAGTGTCAGGAAGCCTTGGTTAGGTTCGGTTTCTTTTCTCCCAATAAGAACCTGGTGAGCTAACTCCTGAGATTCCTGGAATGCCTCCCCATGCTAATGAGGTATCTCAGTACCTTAGCCTTCAGCCAATGACCTTTGCCCACCCTTTGCCCCCTTCTGCAAAACTATATAAGCCTTGATTCACCCCAAGTAAAGTAGATCTGTCTCTCAAAAGCTTGTCTTGGTGTGTCACTATTTCTAGTCATACGCACAGGCCATCTGATGCCCTGTTCACCGACTCTGCTCCCTTTGTCCTCCTGGGCCAGTGACCCCAGTGACCAACAATCCCAGAGAGAGGGGAGACAGCTCTTCCCTTCAGGACCACGGTCATGCCCCTTCTGTCTTTCCTCAGGGAGCTCCATCTTGGACCTATGGGTTCATTCTCCTACTTCAGGCTGAGGTGTTCCTGTTTAGACTCCTCTGAAGAGTGAGTTCATCTTTACTTCCTTTCTGTGAACCTTATCTGACCTTATTTGTGTCAGAATACATTGAATAACAACAAATTCACAAGTTATACCAGTTTTTTTTAGTCATTTATTTGTTTGTTGCTTTTGTGCCCAGGCATGCATGGGTGTGCACACATGAGAGAGAGAGAGAGAGAGAGAGAGAGAGAGAGAGAGAGAGAGAGAGACAGAGAGACAGAGACAGAGACAGAGACAGAGACAGAGAGACAGAGAGAGCATTGCATATGTCTGCATGAGTTTATGTGTACCATGTGATTGCAGGAGCCCTCATAGGCCGGAAGTGGGCATCAGATCCCCTGGAACTAAAGTTACATTCAATTGTGAGCTGCCTGATGTGGGTGCTGGGAACCAAACGCAGGTCTTCTGCTGAGTCATGTTTTGTTGGCTTCAACTTACCAAGTAGTCTTGATTTCCCTTAGTAGCTGGTTGATACTAACACAGGTTCTCTTGATCCAGTTGTAATTACTAACAATTGTCAGGACACACGTCAGCTCTACATCATATAACAGATATACCTCCATACACGCATGAACGTCACTTACCAGATGGTCCTAAAGGATTATTGAGGCTGTAAAAGAGCTCAGTGTGTTGTAAAGAGGTCCAACAGGAGGCTAGCAGAGGTGGGCAGAAAGCAGGTAGAGACTAGATGCAAAAGGAAGCCATGCAGGAACTGTTTAACAAACCATGCTGGAGGCCCTGAGGTCAAACTTTGTGGTCAGAGTTGATCTCTCAGGGGAAGGCACAGCCTAATAAAAGCCACTGTTTACCCCACAGGGAGGAACTCAGGTCAAGGCTCAGCCTAAACTCCACAATCAGTGTTCAAAGAGAAATTACCTAGACATAATGCCACCAGCTGAGATGCCATCCTGGGTATCAAGATGCCTCCAACAAGAAGGTGGGGGATGGTGAACAGACAGAGATACTGTAGGAGAACCCTGGCAGGTGTTAAAGGGTCTACAAAAGCTTTCATTTTCATGTAGCTATATTAAGGGCTGGCAGGACCCCGTCCCTCACTGCTTACACACTCTGAGACCCTGTGCCTCCTTATGCTGGGGCTTGGCATAAGCTGGCCAATAGAGGAGGGCACCAAGATGTCCCCAGGGAACAGGAGGTGTTCCTACTGAGCTGATATCCAGGCAGACCCAAGCCTAAAGTACGTCTGAATAGCACATGTGGGCTGTCCCTAAAGGGGCTAGACTCAGAGAGCAAAGCTTAGGCCACCTTCAAGCCTTAGAGAGCTCCCAATAGTTTCCCAAACAATGAGACCAGATCAACACACAGAAGGGAAACACTCTTCTGCTCCCAGCCCCAACCTGGACCATGCCCACCTTATCTCTTTGTGTCTGTAAAAGAGCAGTCATTTTTCTGCCAGAGCAAGCCCTATTCCCTGCACCAGGAGAGGAAGAAACTACCTAGGCCTCAACTCTCCAGCTCAGTCTGAGAAAGTGGACCCCAGGGCTAAGGGTCCCTGACTCTATCTTGGAGCCACAGATTCAGAGCAGGGCTCTTTTCCCTAAGCCACAAGAAAGAGGAAGATGCTGGGTCCTTGATCTTTACTGGGGAGTGGCATGTGAGGGAGTTACACTTGGCTATGCTGGAAGAGTTAAGTCTATCCACTCCCTAGCGACTGCAGGCACCAGCCCCACCATCGTGACATCTAGCTCAAATGCAGCCTTTCCCCAGGCAGAAGATCTGGTGCCTGGACTCTCAGGAGACAAGTAGGCAGAGCCACTTGACCTCCCTGGAACTTGGGCTCATGTGCCAGTGTCTCCTCGGAGCTTGCAAAGCCTCCAGATGCCTCATGCCACCTTAGCCTCCCAGAGATGAACAAGAACCCTGGAAATTTCCACCTAGCCCAGAAGGAGCTGATTGAAATCTAGGTTTAATTATTGAGTGATAACCATATCTAGTGAACAGCAAACTTGTGTGACCTTCTTGGTGACCTATGGAGCCCCGGCACTGGCAGTGGGAGGGCTCTGTCTGGGATCATCACCAGGCACCTCTCTGACCTAAGCTGGGGATTCGGTGGGTTCCTGAAGTACTTGTATTCCTCATGTAAGGTCCTCTGGAGTCTTTGGAAAGTAGGTGCCCCTCCCCCCAGAACACACACAAAGAAGCAAGCATATCTATCCTTGGCAGCCCACAAAAAAATAATAAAATAAAATAAAATCTATTCCAGATAGAGCCAACAGGACCAGATGTCGAGCAAAGAAATGGGAAGATGCCAGGTTCCTGGTGTACAGCTGATCAACATTCCAAGTCTCTCCCAAGTCCTGAGCTCCTAGGTTTCCAAGCAGGGGCCCTGCCTACTACAAGAAACCAGCCTCCGGCTCTCCACACACATAGCTGCCTCCCACTCTGTTAAATTCTGCAGCTGTCTTCATCTCTGTCTTTTCTCCCGCTTTGGATGACATCGCTCTTTAATTTCCCAAGCCAAAAGCACAGCTAATGAATGTCAGGCTTCTTTTCTAATATGCTCTGAAAAGCAAGCAAAGCTCCAGAGGGGCCCAAGAGAAGAGGAAACTCACAGAACTGCTTGTCTGGGGCTTTGTATAGGTCTATGCCCATCACTGGACAAAGGCTGAGGGGATTTTTATTAAGACTGGGCAATTATCTGAACAATAGAAAGCTCCATGCCTGTACTCCTGGTTCAACCAGGTAGATGACACTCAGGAGAGTAGCCACATGGTGAAGACCCCTGATCAACTTTAACTTGCCTTGTTAACTAGTGACCTTGTGTGTCTGATACCATTAGTCTGGGCCTGTGTTGCTAATGTGTCCACCTTGCAGGTATTGCTGGTTAGTCTTCTATAGACTAGGCTAGCCTCTAACTCACAGAGATCTGCCTGCTTCTACCTCCCAAGTGCTGGGATTAAAGGCATGTGGTACCATGCCCAGCCAAGGGTCTACTTATGTCATTAAACTAAGCTTTGTTCCCATGTTTACATGACCAGCTTGTAGCTTTACCATGGACCTAACCCTAGCTCACAGCTACCAAAATGTAGCTACAGTCCTTCTTGATTACTCATAGCCAACTCCTTGCCTACAGGGTGCTCCGGGATGGTCTCCTTCCTGACATAGGTGGCAGCATTTTAGAAGGCAACCTTACTCAGTTCAGTGTGTTACAATCAGCTGCATTAGAATCCAGGGGTGCCTCTCAAGCTCTCCTCAAGGGAAGGAGCTTCCATAGAGCCAGCAGCACTGGCCAGAGCCCCATGCTTCCTATTATGTCAGCTTAGTTCTCTATCTCACACTCAGTACAAGCTCCTCCATCCCCAGCATCGCCACTTTAATCCTAACGTTGATTCAACCTCTGTTTTTACTATGACTGCCAAAAAGAGGCAGTCACAGAATTGTGTTCTGAAAGTCGTATCCTGAAGTTCTGATCCCTGAGCCTCAGTGTAGCTGTATTTGGAAACAGACCCTTTAAAGACATGGTTTAGGTCTTAATCCAATAAGAAGATATCAGAATGAGTGGACAGACACACAGGCAAAGACACATGGGGTTAGGGTGTGGTGAAGACATAGGAACAAAGACCACATCTACACAACCTGACTAACATCCTTAACCTTAGGCTCCCAACATCAGTCACTTGGGCTGCCCAATCCATGGCACACACAACAACAACCCAGAAGAGCAATATGTTGTGGGTGGGTGCCCACCACAGATTCATCACAGGTGCCAGGGCAGAAGAAGCCCCCTGCCCCACAGTTGCAGCCTCCCTTCCTAGGAGTGTCAGTACACCTGTGCTGCAGAATTGAAGGCAGCAGCCATGGCAGAGCAGGGTGGCAGCAGACTCCATCTGAGCATTCAGGTACAGCGCCTGATTCTGTAAGGATCATTCCTGGCTGCCCAGCATCCTGCCTTCCCTGGAGAAGCTGCAGCTGCTTGCTAGCCTTCCAGTAAATTCCATTTCTACTCTGGTAAGCTGGGGACCATCCCTGCTGTGGGTAGCTAGGAGCTTGGCTGACAGACAAGGCACCATGATGGGGAATGGAGGGATGCCAGGCTGGTGATTTGGATTGGCTGAGTTAACAACAGACAAAACACAGCCAGCAGAGATGAAGGAGCCTCAGACAGCCCACACTTCACATGGAACTAAAAAACAAATCCTACGAAAGGTCTTGGATCACCTGGCATAAAGTGCCCTGAAAGGCACTGTCTTGGGGGTTAGAGCAAGACACTAAAGAAACAGAGAAAGAATGACTCAGAACTTTCCCCAACCTGCCTAAAGGATCTTGGTTTTGCTATATGGCTATGCCTGGGCACCAGAGTTCTGGTTGAGTCCACCTGCAAGGCTTTAGGTCTGTAGCAAGCCTTCCACCCTCAGGGAGTGTTAGCAAATAGGCCAGGTCCCAGCAGGCCAGCAGGCCAGCAGGTGGCAGGGCAGTTTTCTGAGTGATCAGTCCTTCCTCCTTGGAGGATCCTCGCCAGAATATTTTCCTCCCAGATAGTAATGGTTAGAAACATTCAGGAATACCCCTGACCTTCCCTACCGCTAGATGCCTCCCACTAACTGTGGACTCCAGCCAGATCATGGCATATTCAACCTGGAAGTGAAGTTATGCAGGAAAGATTCACAAAACGTAACTTTACATTAGCAAAACTTCAGTGAGTACATCTGGAAGTAGGAAAGGCTCTGTCTGAGGTTGAACAGGATGTGTTTGCTGTTTGGGAGTCTCTCGGCGGAGGTTCTGTGTTCAAAAGTGTGGGGCTGCAGCTCACGTGTGGCATGGGTCCTGTTGGGCAGAGTTGTGGATCCCACGTGTCTGCGGTCGCCCCAGGCAGCTGGAACCACGGCTTGGGGAGCGCACTTTGTGGAAATTTGACTGAGTTCACTCCATGAGACGCTGGGCAAATATCGGGCTATGAGAAGCCGCCAGACTTCGCTGGGGAATGAGGAGATCTCAGTCTGAGACCCGCAGGGGCAGAGCTCTTGGATGGGAACCCTGGACATGAAGGCGTGCAGGGATCAACTGGTCTCAAACTCCTGGGCTCCCAGGCACTGTTGGGAGCCGTGAAAGAGTTGAGACTGGGGGTGTATGGCCTGGACTGACCTGCAGGCAAGAGGGTCGAGAAGAAGAGCTCCAGCAGTGCCCCGCAGGGTCGTGGTACTCTTGGTGGAAGGATTCGCTTGGCTGGGTCAAGGCTGGCTTGGCTAGCTTGCTTGAGTTGGCAGGACTCCATGGCTGGAATGTAGAGAAGTCCTCCATGGGATATTAGATGGCGTGGCTCAGTAATCGAAGGCCCCCCTCTACAGTTCTCCAGGCGGGGCCCCAAAGACAAGAGGAAGTCCATGGTTTTAAAAGGTTTATTGTAATGGTGGAAAGTGGATGTAGCTGTACCCCATGTCCTCGGGGTGGTCCTAAGGCTATATATTGTTTGTAAAGAGGAGGGTCTTGGAAGGAATGCTTAATTGGCTATGCCCTCTGGCCTTTAGGTATCTCATGAATATGGAGATCTCTTGAGGCTCTGCAGCCTGTAGTCACGCCCTCTACCTGTGGAGGTGCTGGTAGGGGCATTGCCCTATGTGACTGAAAGGTGCTGATCAATGGAGGTCTTCAGCCTGGAGCCTGGAGTGTCAGGAGCCTGGAGTCTGGGAGCATGACAAAATGTATGCCATCCCTTGCAGGGATACCTGTTGGATCTCTGGCCATCTCTAACCAGTGCTCCACCAGAAACCATGCTATCCTTTCACAGTCCTACACAAAAGGACAGCTCCAGCTGCTGGCCGGACAGTAAAAATCTGCTTCATTGATGGAAACCTAAAATTGACAGTGGTCACAAGCAGCTGAGAGCCTGAAAGGTTCAACTGACGAGAAACCACTGAAACAGGGAACACCTGACCAAGGTCTGAAGTTAGGGGCAAGGCCCAACCACTCCCCCACCCCCCAGCAGACCAATTCATGGATTTGGCAGGAAGGACACACGAAAGAAACAAAACATACAAGTCTCTGAATCCTCTTGAAAGTCACCAGAAGTCCCACCCCAACCCCAGCAAGTATATACAACAGGAACAATTGCTGGGGAGTCTCCACCCAACTGAGCTGGCTTCTGGTCAGGCTGAGAGCTCAAAAGATATAGCTTTGAAGCTGGAGAGATGGCTCAGTGGTTAAGAGCACTGACTGCTCTTCCAGAGGTCCTGAATTCAATTCCCAGCAACCACATGGTAGCTCACAACCATCTGCAATGGAACCCAATGCCCTCTTCTGGTGTGTCTGAAGACAGCTACGATGTACTTATATATATACAATAAAAATAAGAAAAAAAAGACACAGCTTCATGAGTGGGCCTTGGGGAGACACACCTGCCTCTGAGTTACTTACGTTCCTGTAAGTTACCTCCCTAAACCCACTGATTCACTCAGGGGCATTTGGATGGAATCATTTCTGTGGTCTGTCAGCAGTGCTCTAGCTAAGATGATATTTCTTCATATCTTTCCAAGAAAAAAAAATTCACATAACAAACCTGGCTGTGCTTGCTGTTAGCAGCCTTGCTTGGAGCCTGTTGCCATCTGTCAGAGAAATCAAGCAGTGTGGACAAAAAGATGCCTACATCTCTTGGGGAGTTTGGGACAGACTCCAAGCCCTCACTATTTGGCTTTGTGCTTTCTGATTGCCCACAGCATCTGTGTGTAGGTGAGATGGATGGGGGTGGAGGGGGTGACAGAATAGTGGCCTAATTCTGCTCTCTAGCTCCTTTAGCTATGTGCCATAATCTTGGGGTGAATAAATACATCCACAATTCCCAGGATCCCTCCCAAGTACTTTGGTCCTCCAGGTTAAGGGTAGACAGGGCATGACCCCAACCAGCTTGCATCCCCAAGGTCTCGACAGTCAGCACCATGGCCAGAGGCACAAGCTCTCTGGGCTACTTCCCTAAACCTCACTACACTACCTGGCAACTGAGAAGCTCCAGGTGAGTGGGGTGTGGTGGTGCATACCTTTAATTTAATCCCAGCACTCAGGAGGCAGGGGCAACTGGGTCTCTAGGAGTTCAAGGCCAGCCTAGTCTACATAGTGAGTTCCAAGAAAGTCAGGCCTACGTAGAGACCCATCTCAAACAAAACAAAACAAAACAGGAAAGGAAGGGAGGAAAGGGAAGGGAAGGAAGAAAGGAAAGAAGGAAAAAAGGCAGGCAGGCACAGAGTGACTGTCAGAACGTCGTGGTGATTTCAGCTTGAACTCTCTGCTCTGTCATTATCGTTCCTGGGACATGCAGCTAGGCATCTGGAAGCAGAGTTCTCTGTAGCTGGAAGTAGTAGTCACTTCAGCCCGTTCCTGTCAGCTCTGCATCCCACTTTAGACTGAAGGTCCTTGGCAGTTTCCCGTGGCCCTGCTCAACTGAGCCACTTGAAGGATCTGAAGGGGCTGTAGATGCCCAGGCACCAGCCTCCCTTTCCAGGTAGAATGGAAACCCAGAATCTAGGAGACACCACCACAGGGTGCACCGGTGCTTTCACTTGTAACCTCTCCAGCGTTCAGTCCTCCTCATCCTTCTCTTTGTACCAGACTGCAATGGGCCCGTGCTGGCTAGTCTGTCAGGTTGACACACAGACTGGAGTTATCTGAAAGGAAGAAAACTCAACTGAGAAAATGCCCCCACAAGATCGGGTTGTAGGCAACCCTGGAAGGTGTTTCCTTAATTAGCAACTAATGAGGGAGGGCCCAGTCCATTGTGGGTATTTCTATCCCTTGGATATTCCTGAGTTCTATTTTTTTTAAAAAAGCAGGCTGAGCAAAGCAGGCAAAGCAAGCCAGTAAGCAGCACCCATCCATGGCTTCTGCATCAGCTCCTACCTCCAGGTTCCTGCCCTGTTTGAGTTCCTGTCCTGACTTCCTTCAGTGATGAACAGCAATGAGGATGTGTAAGTCAAATAAACCTTTTCCTTCCCAATTTGCTTTATGGTCATGATTTCATCCCAGCAACAGAAATCCTACCTAAGACAGGGTCTGTGGTGGTTTTGAATATGCTTGGCCTAGGGAGTGGCACTATTAGAAGATGTGACCTTGTTAGAGTAGGTATGGCTTTGTTGAAGGAAAGGTGTCATAGGTGGGCTTTGAGCCTCTCCTCCTAGCCACATGGGAGCCATTCTTCTCCTGTTTGCCTTTGGAACAAGATGTAGAACTCTCAGCTCCTCCAGAGCCATGCCTGCCTGGATGCTGCCATGCTTCCCACCATGATGATAATGGACTGACCCTCTGAACCTGTAAGCCAGTCCCAATTAAATGTTGTTCTTTATAAGACTTTCCTTGGTCATGTCTCCTTACAGCAATGGAAAAACTTAAGAAGGCCCAACCCTTTTCATCATGTAACACTGCCCTCAAATACCACCTCTAAAGCTTATTCTGTCGGCAAGGGAGCGAGGTCAGGAAGCACATCCCTTGCTGGAGGCACAGTCCCCAGTGTGTAGTTACCACTGAAGAGCACCTGGATTGGGGTCTTGTTGGACCCGTTCCCCAGCTGAATCAAACTGAATGTGGCTTTAAGATGTCCCCAACACTCAAGTCTTCGGGTCGCATTGACTCAGAGCCTAACTGAACAGAGCCCAAGAACAGGCTTTTCCAAACAGGCAGGCAGCTGGGCTTTAGTGCATTGTACCAGGGACACCACCCCAGGCCTTACCAGATAAGGCCAGGACACACTCCCATTGTAAGGACCACCCAGTTGTAAATCATTATGTGTGCCTGTAGCTGCTAAATTTAACTTACCCAAGCGTTTTCCTTTTAGAGGTAGGTACATCCTGTTTCAATTTACTTAAAAGAACATGGCTTGTAGCAGCATCCAGAGCCCACCAGAAGCCGAGGCTGCTATCCTGACAGGGATGGGCCCTGGCCTGGATAACTTGCTGTTGTGCAGAAAAGAATCCAGCATGATCTAGTTGGATTCCCAGGACATAAGGAAGGACAGGAAGCTATCAGTGAACACTGCTGCTCTGGGGAAGACAGGGGATAAGAGCTGGGGCCCACCTCCTAGCCCACACCCCAAGGTCATCTTCAGACAGCCTGTCTCCTTGTTTCTCCTCCTAAGATGTTATACTGGCCGGTTTTGTGTGTCAACTTGACACAAGCTGGACTTATCACAGAGAAAAGAGCCTCCCTTGAGAAAATGCCTCCATGAGATCCAGCTGTGAGGCATTTTCTCTATTAGTTAGTGATCAAGGGTGGGAGGGCCCATTGTTGGTGGTGCCATCCCTGAGCTGGTAGTCCTGGGTTCTATAAGAAAGCAAGCTGAGCAAGGCAGGGGAAGCAAGCCAGTAAGTAACATCCCTCCATGGCCTCTGCAACAGCTCCCACTTCCTGACCTGCTTGAGTTCAGTCCTGACTTCCTTTGGTGATGAACAGCAGTGTGGAAGTGTAAGCTGAATAAACCCTTTCCTCCTCAACTTGCTTTTTGGTCATGATGTTTGTGCAGGAATGGAAACCCTGAGACAGATGTACTTTAGTGATTTTTGAGCCTCAGTATACAGCAGCCAGGGTCTGAGGACCCAGGTAGACCTCTGGGTCCTCAGAGTCCCAACTGAAGCTGAGGCAGCTGGCAGGGGAGTGGTGCATGCAGCACAGGGGGTCTTTGCCCTAGCTGGGGACATCAGGGGTCAAGTTGCATATCTCTCTGCCTTATTTTGGGCCCTAGTCTGGAGGGTCCTGCATGCTGTCCTTACAACTCATTTAGGCTCCTTGGAAGCCCAAGGCTGCAAGGGGTCAGTCACCTCCTTGTACAGACACAGTCCTGATGAACTCTGAGCTCTCTGTGAGATGGCCTTCATGATCTCAGGAGTCATCCAGCTTTGCCCTAGTCTCCAGCTTGAGGCATGTCTTACCTTCTCTCTCACTTCTCACAGAGGATCCCAAAGGAGGAACAGGGAAAAATCCATCAAGATGATTCTCTTTCCCTAGTTCAGCAGAGCCTGCCCTCCCCAAGGTGATCAGAGTTGCCAACACTAGGGGGCTGGGGTAGGAGGTGCTGGACCCCAATAGGAATCCTTAACTCCTTCTAGTGGGAATGTGGCCCTCAGCACCTTACCTGAGATTTCATAATGACATCAGCAGGGTCCGTGTGAGATGCTGCGCAGTCCTGCCTCCTGCCTACTGCAAGATGCAGACTCTGTCTGTCAAGAGGCTCTGTGTGCCTGCCGCCAGCTGCTTCTGCTTCTCCAGTAGCTGTTGTCTCAATCCCCACAACCCACAGCCTTCCGTACATAAGGTACCCCCACCACAGATCCATGTCCCAGCTCAGGGCCCTGTCCCCCTCCACAGATAATCTTGCCTTCCTGGGCCTGTGGGAAAGGCCATACCTTGCAGGCCTCCACTGTCCCTGCCTTGGGGGACAGGTATATATGCCTGGGAAGAAAATGCAGATCTGGGACTGTGAGAGAAGACATTGGACAGCCCAGGAATGTGGTGCCTTCTGTGAGGTCACACAACATAACTTCAGCCTTCCTTTGAAGCAGGAAGCAGGTTCACTATCCACTTCCTACTTTTCCCATTTGGGATGTGAAGAGCGTCTTTGTCCTCCCCCTCCATTGTAGAACTCCCGGTGTAATTATATTTAGAATCTGACCGTACTGGGGGAGGGAGATGGATGCATGACCAGATGCCATAAATGACACAGAGTGCCCTTTGCCTCTATATTTTCCAAGGGGGATGCCAGTAGTGTACACAGGGGTGGGGGACAATAGAACTGGGCCTTGACTGGTCTTCTCAGAGAAGAAGGGGCTGATCTCTCTGCCAGGAGATTCGCGGCAGAGCCTCCAGCTTCAGGGAGCCATGTGGAGACCAGAAGACAGAGAACACAGGGTGAGGCCTTTGCTGTCCCCTACAGGACCCACGGAAAGGAGAATATCCAGGTTGACATGTGTGGCTGAGAGGGTTTAGGGACCAGAGAAGGGGCTTCTGAGACTGTGGTGGGCTTCCCTTATAGACTCAGGAAAGAAGAGGCAAGTTCCGATCCACCCACATCTGCCTCTGAGCGCAGGTTCTCAAGAAGAGACTAGTGCCTGACTGACCCAGGAGAACCTATACATCACCTCTGAGGGAGTCATTTACCCACCTTATCCCAGGGGAAGAGGCTGTGTGTTCAGCTTCAAGAAAGGAATCCAGATGGAACAGGAAGAAGGTCAGCAGCAGAGAATAGGGGGAACCAAGCGGAATGTTGAACATGAAAACTAGCGTAATTATACCCTAGGGTATAATCTACTCCAAAGGCCTAATCTCCAGATACCAGATGCAAACCCAAAATTCTGTGTCTATCAATTGTTGCAGTTCCAATGTGCCTGTCTCCCAAATGTCCCCCTTGTTCTCTCAATAGTATCCTTGGGGGACGGAACAGCTCTCAATCTGACACTATCGTGTTCCCAGAGGTCAAGATGGGACCATATAAACCCCCAAGGACAGTAGCCTGCAGCCCTCAGTACTGCCCCTACCTTCCCAGCCTCACCAATCACCTCATTAGCCGCTTCACTAGAGGGGACATGAGTAGCCAGGAATTCCATGTCCACAGTCAGCACTGAGGTCTGAGCCCAAGCCTGCTGCTTCCAAAAAGACTAAAGTGGGGAGGGGCTCAGAGTCCAATAGCATACTTGGAGCCCAAGAAGACATGCAGTCAAGGCAAGGCCAGAACCCACAAGCAGAAAGGTCTGCAGGCCAGAAGCCAGGTGACTGACTGCTTTCAGGGGTACTCATTGAGAGAGGAAGTCTCATCTAGAAGGGAGACGCAACCCAGGAGCAAAAGCCCAGGACCCAGGCTTCAAGATGACTCTTGGCACCTCAGAGCCACTAGACTGAAATCTTGGGCTCTCAGCAGACATATCCTCACTCTGGAGGAGCTATAGACTCCCTTGAGTCTGCTCAAGAGGCCATGTAGTACAAGGTGGGGGAGGGGAGAGGGAGGGGATGGGTATCCATGCACACTAAACAAAGTGATTCCCACCCATACTCAGATCAGAGTTGAGGGGAGTAAGTCTCTGCTATCAAGGTATCAGGTAGGCAACCTTATCTCCACCAAGGGTCATCAACCTTGGCTTAGCTGGACCTGATTCCAGCAGGCTTTTCCTGTAGGGCTGGGAACAGTATGTGCTAAGTCTGGGAGGGGTGTGTGCAGCACTGGGGACAATGTGCACCTCCCACTGAAGCCAGGGTGGCCACACCACTGCTTCTTACATTTCCTAAACATTGCCCTCACTCTTCTGAAATGCTCACAAGCTTAGGCCTGGGTGTATGTGGTCCTGGCAGAGGAAGAGCTGGGCTCACAGGAAGACTACTTGACAGAGCCTAGGCCCATGGGAGGAAGGTGTAGTGGCAAGCCTACTTCTCCCTACAGGGTCCTGGATGGCCCAGGCCCTCACCAGGTCAGAGGCTCCCCCAGAGGAAGCAGGTAGCAGCTAGAGGTAAGCAAGTGGCCTGCAGATGACTGGTCCAGAAGAAAGACCAAAAGAGATGACCCTAACTTGGGAAGAAACCATGGCTACGAGGACTTAGGAATGGGGGTACAGGACAACACAAGGCTGGGCAAGTTCCCAAATGCTAGGAAGGAAGACAGTTCAAGAGGAGTCAAGGAGGCGCAGCATGCTCGTGGCTAAGGCATCAGACACGTATCTTCCAATCAGCCCAGAAGGGGCCACCCATGCCATGCACTGTTGTAGGCATCTGTGAGTCCTGGCCCTTGATGGTCACTTCACCCTAGGAGAAAGACAAGGTTAGACAATTAGAGGAACGTGGAGCTGGGACTCAAATATTTGTTCTAAGTAGCCCCTAGGAGATTGGTGATTTCTCCCAACTCCCTATTGACAATCCAGGAAACTGAGGCTTAGACAAGTTAAGGAGCTGGCCAAAGCCACAAGACAGGTAGATTTCCCAGGACTTGTCAGTAACTCTGACTCCTATCCTGAACCCAGTGCTTCTCTCCATACTTCAGGTGAGGGAACATGACTCTCCAGTACCTATCTCACCCATCTGCAAACTGCCCTGGAGCTTGGGGGTCGCTATACCCTGGGATAGACCCAGGAGTCCAAGGGCTAACACAGTGTACACTAGGAGAGATGGTTGTTGGGGCTTTGCCAGGCAGAAGTCAGTCCCAGAAGGCTCTCTGCCTCTAAGTCAACACCTATCTAGATGCAGAGGCCCAGGGACAAGGGAATCTAAATTCTGTAGGCTTATCAAGGGCAGGAGTAGCCCAGAGTGGTTAGAGGTAGCAATATCAGGAGACAGACATCCTGAAAAGTGTGAACAGTAGGGAGGCCTCTGGGGAGGTAACTCATAAAGAGACTGAAGGAGAAGGAGGTTACTAAAGGAGCAGCCTGTCTAAGGAAGAGGAGGCCAGAGCCTGGGCAAGCAAGACCACAGACAAGAGGTGAGGAAAATAGTTCTTGGAGTTGCAGCTAGACAGACCATGCTCTTTTCTAAATACTCTGCAGAATGTCTTCACTCATGTGGAAGATGCCTGGCCTGTGACCCTCAGATAGAGTCCTGAGCCCTTGTGGTTGTGAAGCCAGGATCCCCAGAGGTTTGAGATGGGTGCTGATGCAGCCAAGAACCAGGCCTACATCAAGCATGACAATGCCAAGGCCTGGAGGGGTAAAGAGCCAGGACAGGACCAGGTGGCTCCTGAGGTCACCACTCACCTTTTGTAGTCGCCACCAGCTCAGGGACAGCTCAGGTGAACAGGACACTGTAATAACTTCCAACATAATAACTTCCCCTTCCTCTCTATCCCCGGAGGTTCTGGAGGGAAGTGATGTTCCTGGCCTTGTGCCTGTAGCTGGAGACCAATGTAAGGCTCATTGTTTGAGATTAGAGATGGTGGGGGCCACAGGAAGCCCCCAGTAATGTCCTATGTCCCACTTACTGCAGACTCAGAACTCCGAGTGAGGACTGAGCCAGTAGACAGAACAGCCTGAGCCAGGATGAAGGCTCTCAGGGCTGTCCTCCTGATCTTGCTACTAAATGGACAGTCAGGTACGGGTCACCTCAAGAAGAGATGGCCCAGTCCTTACCCATGAGTACCTCCAGGGACCCCTTATCCTAGGGACAAGGAATAGGTCTGAGACATAAGATGGAAGCTCGTCTCTTCTGCCCGCTGCAGGCTTGGCTGCTTCAGCATTGCAGGGTTGGGGGTGGGGGGAATTCTGTCTCCTTCTATAAAATGGAAAGGGTATAAGGAAGAGAGCATGTTAGTTAGGGTCAGGACTCAGTGCTCAACCCTGAATGCCCTCTGCATCTAAGTGGCCAAGGCTTACTGATGTCCCTGCACCACCAGGGAGCAACGGGACACAAGAAGATGATGATGTGGACCCGGAGCCAGAGAGCTATGGCTACGATGACGATGATGATGAAGAGGAAGAGGAGGAGACCAACATGATCCCTGGAAGCAGGGACAGAGGTACCCCACCCCAGCTGAGGGTCTAGCTTCCTACTCTACACTGAGCATTCCTGCAATGCTTACCTCCCATCCCGGAGGGTAAAGCAGAGCAAGCTACTAGCATCCAAGCTGGGAGCCCCACATGCCCACACACTGGCTCTCCCCTCAGGCTGCAACCTTGTCCACCCTGAGCCAATACCCAGGTCTGCCCCTCTCAACTCCACCCCAACCCTCATGACCCTTAGCCCTGGGCCTCACCTTACCTGAACCCCATGCTCTGTCCTTCCTCTTAATAGCTCCAGGCACAGGCTCCTCTGGGGGGGGGGGGGTCCTGGGTAACTGGTGGTGGGGACCAGGCTTGGGCATGGTCCTGGAGTCCCACTCTCAACCTGAGCTGCCCTGCTACCCACAGCACCTCTACAGTGCTACTTCTGCCAAGTGCTTCACAGCGGGGAGAGCTGCAACCAGACACTGAGCTGCTCTGGCAGCAAGCCTTCCTGCATCACAGTCATCTCCCATAGTGAAACTGGTGAGCATCTCAGGGAGGTACACCCAGGGCGGGGGACAGAGAAAGAGTCCACACCAACACCCATGCTCCACCCTTACCACCTGTTTTTCACACCCCCCTAGACAAAGGTTACCTGACTACCTATTCCATGTGGTGTACCGATACCTGCCAGCCCATCAGCAAAACAGTGGCAAGAACCCAGATGACCCAGACCTGTTGCCAGTCCACACTGTGCAATATTCCACCCTGGCAGAACCCCCAAGTCCAGAACTCTCTGGGAGGCTGGGCAGACAGCCCCCTAGAGGGTGGGACCAGACATCCTCAAGGTGGCCACCCCCAGGTTATCAAGGTTCCTCATCCTCCGAGTGATGGGGCTACCTTGCCTAAGGGTGGCAAGGGTAACCAGCCCCAGGGAAGTGGGGCAGGATGTCCTCCAGGCTGGACCAAATTTGGTAATACAATCTTCCTGCTCAGTTTCATCACCAGTCTGTGGGCATCAGGGGCCTGAAGACCTGTTGTCCTCCAACCAGGACACCCTGGTGTCTCTTCCCTGATAACCAGCTTCAGAGAATAAACTTGAATGATTTTTTGCTGTCTAGCCAGTTGCAGCTCCTTCAGCCATTCTTTGCCCTCAGTTTCACCCTCAGGCCTCTTTGTTTTCTCCCCCTCAGCCTGTAGGCAGCAGCGTAGGTAACATTTTAGCCTCAGATCCAGCTGTCTATTGCCTGTGCTTTGGGGATGTTCAGCCTATAGGGGCCCCATATGCTCAGCTACTCGGAGAAAATAACAAACCCAGAAGGATCATTCTCATCCTGAATTTGCCAGCATGAAATTCTTCCCCAGAGCCACCATCTAGAGAAAAATCCGCCCTTTCATACACATGTGAGGTACAGGGTGAGCCTCCAGAGACCTGGAGGGAGGGGCTGTTGGAAGGAAACCAAGAATATTGCAGGGCTGAGGTACAGTGACTGCAGCTAAGGCAGGGAGGGAGGCAGAAAGGGTAAGGAAGGCCTGGCTGCTTAGTAGGGGATTCTCCAGCTATGCCCTGGCACAGAAATCCATCCTCTTCTGGATTCTAGAACCTCTCTTCTAGCACAGGCCACCGGGAAGAAGCTGGGAGCCCAAGATAAACAGCAGGTTTAGGAAATGTCAAAAAGCCCCAAGGTCTCCTTAGGCAGAGAAATAGGTGGCACACACACACATCCCTGCCTGGATGGATGGGTACCTTCTCTGGTGAGGAGAGGCCCCTAACAAGTAGCATCTCCTTAAGTCGGCAGGGAACCTGGCTTCTTGGCAGGTTGGCCAATCCTTCACTGGGTATGTCTCATATTGACTGAGCTCTCGGCTTCCTTGACTGCACCAAGCTAGACTTCCACCAGCAGCTGGTGCCAGAGCAGATCTCTGGGATAGAAAAAGAAGAGCTTGCCTAGGCCACTACTCCACTGCTGACTTGGATGGAGCTCAGACTCCCCACTTGTGTAACACGGAGCAGGCTTAAGGGACTCCTGGGTCCCCAGTGCCTTAATGTTGCAAGAACTAGAAGTCTAGGGTCCTTTTCTAAAAGCTGGGCTTGTTTGTTGGCATGCAGTAAGAAACCCCTAGTATATCTTATATATCTTATCTCTCCTTTTCCTGTTGATAAACTATCAGTGCTATGCTAGCCTGTTCAAGGACAGAGTCCTTGGGTGGAGGAGGCACCTCTTCCTCTGTCCCCTTTCTCCTTCCTGCTGACTGGAATTCAACAGTCCTTTCTACCACAAGGAAGCACCATGAGGATAGCAAGAGAACATGGGAGAAGGTTCTAGAACACCAATAAATAAGACATTGCACTGTGTACCTCAGGATGCCCTTTTTGAGGAGGGGAAATAAACTCCCTTGTTGAACCTAGAAAACTGTCTTGATTTTTCTGTTGTTCATGTTTTCACCTGTGTTTGCACACACGGGCTTACACATGTCTCATTACACACAGAGACACAGCTCCGAGTGGTTCACAGCTGAGAAGTCAGATCTCCCGAGTTAAAATCTACAATCCACCCTACCAACTCCATGACCTCTGGGACCCCATGCAGCTCATCACCTCTGTGATAGGAGACTGCCGTGTGGACTCACTGAAGTGTCCCAAGCCTGACTATCCATAAGACACTTAGGACTCATGCTCCATCCAACCCACTGGGGTGTGTGTTTATAGCAAATGCCCCACCTATACTAGTTCCAGTCTCTCCAGACTAAAAAAACCCTCAGTAACCACCCCCAACTTAGAAACACTAGACACATCGTTTCAGTCTGAAGTCACTGCTTTAGGGCCTCTCCTGCCTCACTATCCTCTTCCAGGGTCTCTGTGCTCACTTCTGGGAAGCAGGAAACACAGCTAAGGTCAAGCTGGAGACTGTGCAGGTGGCACGGAGTGTAATCCAGTGGCTTCAGAAAGGAGCAAGGAGTAACTTGGGAACAGAAAAAGTCATCTGCCGGCACCCATCTCTACCACAGTCAGCCCCCCTGGCAACCCCCTATGTGCACACCCACACACCCACAGTGCCACAAACTCATGTTCAAGCCTTCAACACCAGCCTCTGGAGGACATGTAAGATCTAAGCCTCACTTTTGAGACCAGCATGCAGGAACACTGCAGGTGGAAGCTAGTCTGGGCCACACACTGCTCCAGTGGACTTATAGGGAAGTTGTGAGTCTGTGACCTACTGCGGCACCCTTAGGAAACCAACCCAACCACACCTCCCTCTGCCTGGCTGGAGGATTGGGCATGGCCCCTCCCTCACATCCTGTTATTCTTCCTTGGGATGACATCCTGCACGGGGTTCTGAGACAGGGTCTAGGATATCTTGACTGACTGGCACCTCTCAAAGTTCTGCCTAGGAACTGTGAGAACCCCGTAGGTGCATGCACTATTTAGCTCCCCTAGCCTGTGGGACGACAGCTACAGTCTTTTGTTGACCTCACCTTACCCAACTCCTAGTGACATTCTTTAAATAGCAAATATCTGGAGAAATGAGTCTTGCTTCTGTAGCCACAATCATGTGACCTTGAGCCAGATCCCCCTGTCCGAGATTCCTGTATCCTTTGGCTGGGAATCCTTACCACATCCATTTTCACCAGCACACTCCTCTACCTCAGAGCTTCATTAGCTCATGGCAATGCTGTGTGTGTGTGTGTGTGTGTGTGTGTGTGTGTGTGTGTGTGTGTGTTTTGGGGCTTCAGGTTCTAGAGGATGAGCCCATGGCAGGGAGCATGGCAGCAGGCAGGGAAGCCTGGCACTGAAGCAGTAGGTAGCTGAGAGCTTACATCTGGTCCACAAGCATGACACAGGAGGGCCTATGATACTCGGAATGGTGTGGGCTTTTGAAACCTCAAAGCCAGGGACACACTTCCTCCAACAAGGCCACACCTCCTAAACCTTCCCAAACAGTTCCACCAACCGGGGACCAAGTATTCAACCATATGAGCCTATTGGGCTATTCGGCTTTTTAATACTCTTCCACTGCAGCTGCCTGGCCCATCAGCTATGGCACACACACACACACACACACACACACACACACACACACTTCATCAATAAGTAGAACTCAGCTCAGCACACACTCAAGGATGTCTCCTCCCACTTACAGATAGCTCCATACCCACTGAGGGGTGGAACCAAGGTTTCCCTGGGAAACAAACAAGCAACCATCCAGGAGTTAAAAGGTTTCTTCCTCAGTGTGCCTTCCCCTCTTTTGAGAAAGATTCTTTCTACATAACAACTTGCTGTCCTGAAACTCACTAAGTAGACCAGGCTGGTCTTAAACTCTCAGAGACCACTCTGCCTCCTGAGTGCTGGGATTAAGTTAGAGGCACATGCCCAGCTGTGTCTTTTTCTCTTAATTCTGTGTGAAGTGTAAAGGAAATATACCATCTTCTCCATAAAAGGTTAAATAAGACAAAGCTCCATTTTTTTTTTTTTTTAATTATAAAGAAGCCACTCACTTGGCAGAAATTCAAATTCCCCTAGGGGCATCATTTCTTGAATCAAATATGTGCTCGGTATTGTGTCCTCTTTTTTAAAAATGTCCCTTTGCTTATCAGCTGCCTTGTTCTAAGTCAGCCAATGGCTTGTTTGTTTATTGTATGTGAGTACACTGTTACTCTCTTCAAACACACCGGAAGAGGGCATCCGATCCCATTACAGATGTTTGTGAGCCACCATGTGGTTGCTGGGAACTGAACTCAGGACTGCTGATCTATCTCTCCAGCCCTTGTCAAACTGCTAGAAATGTGCTTGGGATCCCAAGAAAATAATCACACAATCTCAAGTATGTTGTTGGCAAGGCAAAAAGTTTCAGTTAGCCACTGCTCCTGTAGCCTCCACCCCCACCCCTTGTCAAACTGTCTTAGCCTCTGCTCCTGTAGACCCTTGAGCCCGGAAGGTTTCAGATGCATCTCCGGAGAACCCTGAAATGAGCCAGACAGCTCTCTCAGCAAAATCCAAATCCTTGCTTCCTTACAGCGACATCCGACATCCGCAGGCCTCAGCCCTTGAGGCACCATGCTCAGCCCTTTGAAGCACCAAGCCAGGAACCCCTTCAGTGAACCTTCTTCCTGCTACCTTCCCTGGGGCTCTCTTCTCTCCCAGCTTCTACATCTCCCCGCCTGGCTGACAGCCATAGCTTTAGGGTGATGGGAACTCTATCCTAGGTGAAGGAAGATAGTGACAGCTGGCTCCTGATCTGCCTGAGAAGCAGAACATCTGCCAGACCCCGTTGTACTCTGAGTCTGCCGTGGGGCGGACTTCCTGGGTGTTGTGCTCCTGGGAAGGCTTGGAGCACTCAGCAAAGGAACTCTGCCCTACTGAGCTGAGGGCTCTGTTCACTTAGCTTGAGCCCAGAACATTGATTTGCTTTCAGATGCCAGGAACAGAAAATGTAACTGGCTGTAAAGGGTTTTTAAGCTTGGTTGGTTCTGGTTTTTTGGTTTTTTGGGGTTTTTTTTTTATGGATGCTTTTGCCAGTTGGTTGCACTGTGTCTTCTCTCTATTGCTAACTTAGGAGGATGGGATAGGCAATAGAGTGAGCTCCATCTCAAACAAACAATAAATAAACAAAATGGGAGCATTCTGGGTGTCTGATAGCTGACACTGTGGTATAACAACCCCAGAGCTGGGTCAGCACCCTGGCTATGCCGGTGTCCCCATCTCTTCTCCTTCAGTCGTATTAGATCAGGGCCAACTTTAATGACCAGGTCTTGTCTTCATTGCCTCTGTAAATACCCTTTCTCCAAACACAGCCACACTATGGGATGGGATGGAGACAGGTAGGAATTAAGTGTGTCTTTCTAGGCTGCCACTCAGAACATGACAGAACTCCTAGTCTGTCAGCAACAGGGAGACCAGGGAGACAAAAGGATTGTCAGGTAGAGGGACTACCTTCTGGAAACTCTTGGAGACTGTGGCCACAAATCATAGTCATCACATATATGGCCAAATATATGTACACATGTCCAGCTGGGCAACCATACAGATGATTGGTGGTCTAGTAGGGAATCTAGCGCTTTAATGGGCTGGTCCAGAAGCACAAGTCCAACCTGGGAAAGAGTACATGGTTGGCCTAAGGGGCTAGATGAGGCTGCTATGAGCTATCTGGCTCCATTCTCACATGACACTCGAAATCTTATCCTGGGGTACCGTACCTAGGCTGAGAGATGTATGTGGCTTGACTCTGGTAGAACTCAGTCTGCTGGAGATGTTGTATAACAAAGAAGATATTAGTTCCCTGGCCAGTGGTACCCAGGTGAAGCAAGCTCAGAGCTGCAGGATAGCCTCTGGGAACGCACTGGAGCCCAAGACCCTTAGTTCTTTACTTGTATGGGCCCATGGTGACCTACCAGCTGGAGCAAGATAGAGAATATCCTTGGCCTAGATTTAGGCCTACATCTGCCCAATGTTACAGAACCTTCTTAGGGCCCACTGATAGTCTCGGAGGGTCTCCCCTTCATACAGAGCCTGTGGGTATCCCCCTAGATTGTGTTGTATGTTTAGGTTCTGTATTGTGACTCTCCACATAAAAGAAACAACTGTTTGTTCCAAACAGGGAGGTAGCCAATGGGCTAAAGTAAGATCCCACCAAGTTTAGCTTGGAAAAATTTATAAATGAGTCTGCTAGAGTTACACACAGGATGACTCACAGGCAGCTGCACCACTAAAAAGTCCCAACCCCTAATTTGTTTAACCCTTAATATACGTTTGCATTTTTAAGAGGACATGCAGCTTGAGCAGGAAGGATGGCAGTTGGACTCTCTGGAGAGGTGTCTTGTGACCTCCTCTTAATAGCCCAATGTTGTAGACTTAGCTGCCTCCAGTACAGTTCAACTTACTTCATTGTTCTAGTTTTCCTCCTGTTGTTATGATAAAACACCACAACCAACACCGGCCTGGTGAGGAAAGGGTTTATTTGCCTTGCATGATCCCATCACAGTCCATCATGAAGGGAATTCATGGCCTGAGCTCAAGACAGGAACCAGGAGCCAGGATTTGAGGCTATGAGGAATGCTTGCTCACCATAGTTTTCTCAGCTTGCATTCTTATACAATTCAGGACTGTCCACCCAAGGGTGGCACTGCCTACAGTTAGCTGGGTTCTACCGTATGAATCATTAATCACGAAAATGCCTCCAGAGACTTCCCATCGGAGGCCAATCTGATGGAGGCATCTTCTCAGTCAAGGTTCACTCTTGTTGAAAGACTCTAGTTTGGGTGAGGTTGACAAAAACTAACCAGCATATAAGACTGGCCCAAGATTCCCTGTAGGTCACCACAGCTGTTCCACTTTTGTGATGGTAAAGGTCATAGCAAGTTCAAAAGAAATGGCTTTGTTCTATCCTTCCTCCAACCCTTACAGTGTGGCTCTGTCCTCCTGCA
Source organism: Rhabdomys pumilio (assembly GCA_030674055.1). Taxonomy (NCBI): domain Eukaryota; kingdom Metazoa; phylum Chordata; class Mammalia; order Rodentia; family Muridae; genus Rhabdomys; species Rhabdomys pumilio. Next base: position 26,877,053 of record JANHMN010000012.1, on the reverse strand, counting down.
CTATGCTCTCTGAACCTTAATCACAGCAGGTAAATCAAGGCAGGAGGAGCTTAAGCTTAAAGCATCATCTGGTCACAATAACATCCACAATCAGGAGGCAGAGAGAGCACAATGAAGGATTCCTAGTGCTCAGCTCACACTCTCCACTCTATACAGTTCAGGAAGCTCTGCTGGGGGAACAGCGCCACCCACAGGAAAGATGTAACCAGCCAATATAATCAAAGTAAGCTCCCCATGCACATGGTCAGAGGATTGTCACCCAGGTCATTCTGAGTCTTTCAAGTTGACAATTGACACTACTGTCACAGCAGCACAGAGCTATAATCCCAACTAAGGCTGAAGGCTGAAGCAAGAAAGTAAGTTCAAGGCCAGCCTTGGACTAAAAAGACCCTGTCTCAAAATTTAAAAGTCCAAAAGAGGACTGAGGAGATGACTCAGCAGATAAAGTGCTTCTGTATATTCATAAAGCCAAATTCCAATTCAAGCACCACACAAAAGCTGGATGTAGCAGAATGTCTATAACCCCAGCTCTAGGGAAGCTGACACAGGAGGGCTCTCTTAGGCTTATTTGGCAACTAGTCTTGCTGAATTGATAAGCTCCATGCTCAATGAGACACCATAAGGTGGAGCTGGATATAGTAGCACACAACTTTAACTCTGGCACTCAGAAGGCAGAGGCAGAGGCAGAGGCAGAGGCAGAGGCAGAGGCAGAGGCA
>JANHMN010000012.1:26852754-26876327 GCA_030674055.1 Rhabdomys pumilio | reverse complement strand
AGAGGCAGAGGCAGAGGCAGAGGCAGAGGCAGAGGCAGAGGCAGAGGATCTCTGAGTTCCAGGCCAGCCTGATCTACAGAGTAAATGCCACGGCAGCCCAGGGCTACACAAAGAAAGCTTATCTTAAATAAAATAAAATAAAATAAAATAAAATGTAAGGTGGAGGGGCTTATGAGATGGTTCAACAGTTAAGACACTTGCTACTCTAACAGAAGAGTCATGCTTGGTTCCCAGGACCCACATAGTAGCTCACAACCCTCTGTAGTTCCAGGTCCAGGGGATCCAACATTCTCTTTTTACCACTAAGGGCATCGTGTGTGCATGTGGTACACAGATATATGTGTAGGAAAAACAAACACCCAAACACATAAAATAAGAATAAATAAGCCTTTCTAAAAATAAATAAGGTAGGAAATGGTCAAGGGTAGCACCTACATTAGCTTCTGAACTTCACACTTGTTCACACACACACACACACACACACACACACACACAGAGCTGGAGATACAGCTCACTAGCAGAGCACTTACCTAGCGTGTATAAGGTCCTAGGTTTAATCCCTGGTTGCTGTTTTTTAAGTCATGGACATCCAAATGGCCTGTATCCTTTTTATCTTGTTTCAGTGGACAATAGCCAGAGACTCCTCTGACCTGAGCCCACCAGTGAATACTTTTTTCAGTGCCCATGTTACTTAGTGGAAGGAACTACTGCTTTTCAAGGAGTTCTAAGAAATCAGCCCAGTTTGTGGGGACAGAGAAAATGTCATCAGTCCAGGGTATGCATGCTTAACTTGAGAGGGTGAGTTGTCCACAAATCCAGCAGTCTGACCACTTAGGAATCTCTGCAGTAACTTCCACAACCATAAGAAGAATTTCTACTGGACAGCCTGATAATTGCAAGTCTATGAGTGTTAGCACAAATGTTTAGAAGGTAATCTGACAGGTGCATCATATTTTCTAACCACCAACAGCAAGAGCCTTCATGCTGGGATCTCCAGCTTCTCTAGGCACAGGTTTTTGTCCTGGCTCACAGCATCAAACATACTGTGGAGTGGGCCTTAAATTCAATCTGATATCTGTTGTTTGCTCCTATAACAGTCCCGCCACTTCATACCAATGAACACATTTTCCTGGAATGCCACTATTGCAAGCAGGTTGGGTTCACAACCATGCTGGACCATTGGGGACATTTCTCCTAGCAGCCTGAATAGCACTGTCTGACACTAGGAAAGCAAGCCAACAGGGAGGAAGCTTCCAGCTCTATCATAGGTCCTGCAACAAGAGCAAGTGGTGTCTCCAGCAACAGTAATTTACCATCTAGTTCTAGTCTACAGCCAGACATAGTAGATGATATCCCATATGGTATAGAAAACTCCAAGAGCCTTGTGATGGTTTCTATATGCTTGGCACAGGGAGTGACATTATTAGAAGGTGTGGCCCTGTTGGAGTAGGCATAGTCTTGTTGGAGTAGGTGTGTCACTGTGGGTGTGGACTTTAAGACCCTCATCCTAGCTGCCTGGAAGCCAGTCTTCCATGAGCAGCCTTCAGATGAAGATGTAAAACTCTCAGTTTCTTCTGTACTATGCCTGCCTGGGTGCTGCCATGTTCCTGCCTTGATGGTAATGGACTGAACCTCTGGAACCTATAAGCCAGCCCTAATTAAATGTCCTTATAAGACTCGCCTTGGCCATGGTATCTGTCCACAGCAGCGAAACCCTAAGATAAACCCCCCAGGTCAATAACTCACAATGAGGTAATCAACCCTTCCACTAGGATCTGTATTAGATAACTTTCTTGATTATGGGAATACTTCTCCCCAGACCTCTAGGGCACACTCTACATTTAAGTCTTTAACCGAAGTTATCGCAATCTGTGACTTCAAACACCCAGCCTTGCAGTGTTATAGGACAGGTAGATGTACCACTGGACTTTCTCAGCATTCATGATTGCTGGTTTTTCAGAGTCTTGGTGACATCACCAGCCTGTTTACACAGTGATGCTTGTAAGAAGCCTATGGCAGTATGCAGATGAGAGGATATTTGCTTGCTCCACCAACAGGCATAAACCCTGTAATGCCCACTTGCCAATCCCAAAGTGGACAGGTAGATTGTGTGATTTTCTCATCATAGCATATATTTGCCAAGGTCCTAGTTAGAAGCTGACCCCAGGTGTCAAAACAGCTTGCAGAATACACAAGTGTTTCTTGGAGACGCTGGCTCTTCTTCAGCCTATGTTGGCTCTCTGGTGATCAGACTTTATATAAACCCAGCAAATAGCTTCTTGTGGCACTCAAAGCAGATGGCCTGCATTTTGTATTTTGGTAAAGATATCTGATCCCTAGTTTCCAGGAAGGCTCAGCAGGCTGTGTGCTGCCATGTGAAGAATCACCAGGGACTCTGGTTTCTGCTGAGCTCTGTTAACATCCCTTACATGTCTGTTGTCCTCACCACTGCCAACCCAGAGCCTGCCAGTTCTCTCTTCCCCCACTGACCATCAAATTCAGCCAGCTGTCAGCAAATGATGCCACAGGTCAAGCCTCAGAGCTGGCACCATTCCTATTACTCTTAAGTCACCTGTGGGCCACCCCTCCCCTCTCTTCTCCCCAGTCACATAGTGGAAACATTTCTTCAAATGGCTGCAAACACCCACTCCTGTCTAGTGACCTTGTCTCTACTATCAATGTAACAAGCAACTACAGGAAGGAGAAGAGCTGTTGTCAGCACCTTGCCTGGCAGGGATGTTGGTTCAAATACCGGGAAGGACTCAGTGGCTTGGAAAGACACTGAACCCAGTGCAACATGGAGGACATTGGTGAAAGCACTTGCAAGCACCACACCATATTACTGTAAATGTGTGCCACCCTTGCAGAGTTACATTCTGTGCCACCCGGAAAGAGGTTTGACCCTTCGGAAGGCTTCCTGCAAGCCTTCCAGCTTTTATCAGACAAGCTGCTTTCACTGTCACTGAGATGGAACCAGCGATGGATTCCATCTGTCACAACGCTTTATACACAACTAACAAATCGCTGTTCTAGCACTGTATACCAAGATCCAACGTTTTCCATGACTGAGACCAAAGCTCCATCAGGAATATTATTTCTCAAGCCGTTTCTTACATAGCCCTGGTCGAAGCCCTCTGAGCTTCTGGTGACTTCTAACATGAAGGAACACTGGAGGACGAAGCATACAACCATTTAGTTTGTCCTACCAAAAAAATCTTCAAGTCCTACTGAGCCTTTCTGTCCCAATCCCACATGGCACCCTTGTGTCAAGCTAGACAAAGTATAAGTAATTCAGGCAAGGTGGAGCATGAAAGTGTCCCAATGTTCCGGAAGCCCCAGGAACACCTGCAGCTCTTCTAAATGTGCAAGTATAAGCTGTTCTAGGATGTTCTGAATAACTATGTCAAGTATCATTCATATCTTATTCTATCATAAGGCATCCCAAAATCTCACGGCTGTGCCTGGCGCTTGTACCTGGAGTGGATTGGTTTCCCATCCTTGGTCCTAGACTTGAATGTAGCTATGACTCCCAGATGCTTTTTCTAAATCTAGAAGACACTCAAATCTGCATCCTATCATCTATGTGGTGAAATCTTCTTTTAAAGATTTTTAAAATACCCATTCTTGGGCTGGAGAGATGGCTCAGCAGTTAAGAGCACTGGCTGTTCTTCCAGAGGTCCTGAGTTCAATTCCCAACAACCACATGGTGGCTCACCACCATCTGTAATGGGATCCGATGCCCTCTTCTGGTGTGTCTGAAGACAGATACAGTATATTCAAATACATAAAACAAAAAAAATAATTCTTTTTAAAAATGCCTATTCTTAATTTTGCAAGCATGGATGTTTTGTCTGTGTGTATACCTGTGCACTGCTGGTGCCCACAGATGCCACAAGAGGATGTCAGATCCCCTAGATCTGGAGTTACAGGAGGTTGTGAGCCACCCAACATGAGTGCTGGGAACCAAACTGAGGTCCTCTACAAGGGCACTACTCCCCTTTTGAGCCATCTCTAGACCCTATAAGGGTACTTTAAGAGGTGTTAGCAAGGTCCTGTACAACAAAGATCTTGTCATTTGTACCAGTTATCCTGCCAAAGAGCAACGTCGTGTACAGTAGCAACGATGTCATGTACAGTAGTACAGATGTGGGGGTCACTGTCTTATCTGGATCACTATGACCCACACTCTTCTCCATCAACTCCTGGCTTCCTTTAACATACTTACTTAGTTTTCCTTCACATGTATGAATTATTTGCTTGTATGTGCACGGCATATGTGCTTGCTACCTGCAGAGGCCAGAAGAGGATGTCAGATCCCCTGAATCTGGAGTTACAGCCAGTTGTGAGCTGTTAGGTGGGTACTGAAAATCGAACATAAGTCCTCTGAGAGAGCAACCAAGGCTCTTAACCATTGAGGCATCTCTAGAGGGCCCTGTCTGGCTTTGTCACTGTTGAAAGGACTTTAGACTGAGCAAATAATCACCTTGTCTAATTCCTAAACGGTAGCTGCGATTCAGCCCACCACCCCTCTTTGCCTTCACAGTTCACACTGTCAGGAGAAACTTTCCCATAGTGTTGTGTGACTTTTCCTGGTAAAGTGTGAATACACACCTATTCACTCCGGACTGAACATGGACCAAAGAGAAAGGCCCTCCACATCTAATTTAGTGAAGCAGTGCATTGTTTTGAGTTACCTATAGGAGCATGGGTAACTCAAAGGTAAAAATCCCACCTCCAACACAGGAGACAATTCACAAATACTACATCCTTAAACTTCTCTGCATAACTTGCAGGTGGCTCGACCTTGTGGGAAGTCTCCTCTCACAGGCAATTATTTCCTTCTTTTGTAACCTTGAAAACGAGCCTTGTAAATCTTACACATTTTGATTACTACCTGGGTTTTTAGAGCCATTTCTTTTTGGGGTGGGAGTGGAGGGAATGTTCCAGTTCAGACAAAGTAGCTGCACACAGAAATGGGGACATGCAGGGTGTACCCCAGCAACAGGCCAACTCCTAGTATATTTTCTTGCTAAGGAGAAATCTAAAAGTATACTCAGAGGGTTAATTGCCTAACCTTGGGATAAGCTTAGTGTTTTTCCTGTGTTCTGTTCCTCCTCCATATCTAACCACTGACTCTCAGTGTTTGCAAAGGTTCCTGTGAATCAAAGCACACTCAGGTCTAACATCCATCAAAGCTCAAGTGTTTTGCATATTAGGGGACCAATAAACCCAGGATTCAGCATAGAGCCTAGGAATTCTTAGTCACCCCCTCAGAGCCCTAGGGTGGCTTTCACTCCAGAGTCTGGTGGGACCTTTCAGCCATGACCATGTCACTTTCCAAAGGTCCTTCATTTTGGTTAAACAACGACAATTCCTGAAACATAAAGGTTTTGGTTCCCAGTGACTTGTTTTCTTGATTCTTGGCACTCCGCAGTCTCTCGGTAATAAGCATCTTTCAGATGCTTATTAATCACCTGATGTTCTTTTACCCACCATGTGCCTTATTTCCTTCGTTACCCCTAGCAACAGACAACAGTGGGCCTAAAAGGAACATTTTCAATTCTCTTCCCCCTTTTCTGCACTGTAGTTATCCCAGCCTGGAAGCAGATGGCGGCTTTCTGGAATTAGAGATCTGCCCTCCACAGGTCTGTTTCCAACAAAGCCTGTGCTGTTACAGAATCAGCCATCACTATGTGGATCCTGGGGACCAGACTCAGGTCACCAGTCTTTATGGCAAGCACCTTTACTCACTTTACGTCCTCCTGGGCATAGGTGATTTCCTTAACATTTCTGGAACAGTTGACGTTCATGGCCAGGCGAGTGACAGAGCCATTTGGATTAACTCTGAAGAGAGGTGACAATGGCTTTTACAACAAGGTCCCTGCAAGACAGTAATGTTATGCTGTTTGAAGCAGTACAGAGTGTCACATCTCCACCCGAGGCAGAAGAAATTATTCATCCTCTATTTGTTTGACCAAAGCAACACAGGTAAGGTATAAAAGAATTAGATAAATATAGGTAAATAATTCTATAAAAATAGCCACTCTTGGGACTGGGGAGATAGTCTAGGGGTTAAAGTTCTTGCTATGCAAACATGAGGTTCTGAGCTCAAATTCCCAGAACACTATCTTCTCAGCCCTATCTTTATTTTTAACTTAAAAAACGTTGTGTGTGCGCTGGGCTTAGAACCTGTGTCCAGACACTGGAGCTCCTTAGCAGAAGACACTTGTCTTCTTAGACAAAAACTTGGACCATGTGAGCAAGCCCAGGCCACGGTCTTAGCAGTTAAGTCCCACCAACAAGAGAAGAGAATATAATTCTCTAGAGGGGAGCCACTAGGCTTCCATTAGGGCTTCCTGCCAGCCTAGCTCCAGGTTCAGTGAGAGACCCTGTCTCACAGAAATAAGGGTAGAGCATGACAGAACAGGACATCCAACGTTGTCTTCCTCTGGCCTATACATGTGAACAGGGCACACACACCTGCACACAAACATGCTCAGATAACACACACACACCTTTTTTATTTTAATTACTTATCTATTTTGTATGTGAGTACACTGTGGCTGTCTTCAGACACACCAGAAGAGGGCACTAGATCCCATTACAGATGGTTGTGAGCCACCATGTGCTTGCTGGGAATTGAACTCGAGACCTCTGGAAAAGCAGTCAGTGCTCTTAACCACTGAGCCCTCTCTCCAACCCCCCTCCCCACCCCACCCCTCCCACACACAATGTTTTTTAAGTTAAAAATAAAGATAGGGCTGAGAAGATAGTTTAGGGGGTAAAGCTTTTATTGCACAGGCATGAGGACCTGAGCTGTGACCCTCAATACATGGAAGAGCCCAATGTGGCAGCACATGTCTGTAATCCCAGTGTTCTTCCTACGGCAAGATGGGAGGAGGAGCCAGGAGAATCCCCAAAAGCTCACAGGCCAGCTAGCATCACATATATAGCAACGAACAGCAAAGAAAGCCTGCCTCAAACAAGACTGACAAAGTGGTCCTTTGACCTCCATGTGTATGCCATGGTAAAAGATAAGGGGGGAAAAAGATTTTAAGAGCATCCCAACAGTACAATGGGAACAGCTCCTGCAAACCTGTCCTGTGACCACCCTGTATATAAACTCAAATTGAGGAACCAGCAAGCAAAGAAAACCCAGCTGCCATGGGGGCTTCAGCTTAGCTTGGTCTTCACCGATGAGTTAGTCAACTCCATCCATCTCTGTGTTTGCCTATGTGGACACAGATCTGCCCATTGCCTCTGGTGCCTCGGCAGTTGTGGCTCTCATGTCACTTCTTTAGCTTCATTCCACACTGTAGCTCAGCTGAACTCTAACTTTGGGACCTGGCTCTGCCAGTGTCCACCAGGGACTCTGACGCTCTGTCAGCTTCCTGCTTCTACCTCCACTACGGCCTCCCTGAATTCTGCAGCAATCTTCTTAGCCCTGTTGCAGCCATTCTGTGACCTATCTACAGCTAGACAATAGATGACTGAGAGATGATAGTTGACAGGGAGATGGCTACAGTTCCAGATGTACCTACTGTGTGCCATTTGAGGTATAATCGGAGCATTAACATTAGTGGTCGCAATAGAAATAAAAGAAGCTGTGCTCGCCTCAGTCACTAGCAGAGCCAATCAGGACCACTTGATAAATATCAGTCAAAGAAGCCAATGTAGCTTCTGAATTTGTTATTCAATAAATTCTGGTATTGTAAAAGGACACAAATGTGTATATCTATTTCTGACATTATGTATTCACAACAGATACCCACTTGTAGGGTCACTTGCTCCTGTTCTTGGCTAGTGCTGGTGCTGGACAAGAGCTCCAGTTTCACTGACAGGGACTTGAGTCCTCTGGGCTCTCTAGAGCCTTCCTGCCTCCCAGGACAGAAAGCAGCCATTTATAGTGGTTTTACTGTTCCTTGCTAGGTTGTAAAACCCTGGTGGTGATGGTTGGTGGGGGGAGGGGGGAGGGGGAGGGGGAGCAGGTGCTATCCCCAAGGCAGGAAATCCTGAGGAAGAAGACTCATTACCACTGCCCTTCCAAGGACCTTGTGGAAGATTGTTTGTAGAAGCCAGTGACGCAGGGACAAGCCAGTAACACTAGCGCAAGCACAATCCATTGCAACTAGGGAGGTCCTACACTACCCAGTTCTCTGTATCCAGGTTCCCATGTGAATGGCCACTGTCAGGAATTCTCTTGAACACAGACACATCTCAGTTTTATATCACAGAAGACATTGCCTCCTGACCCTAGACTGTGCACACCAAATATTTGTGCCCACCAGACAAAGGGGGCATGTGTCCAGATGGCTTAGAACCTGTGTCCAGACACTGGAGCTCCTTAGCAGAAGACACTTGTCTTCTTAGAGAAAAACTTGGACCATGTGAGCAAGCCCAGGCCACGGTCTTAGCAGTTAAGTCCCACTGACAAGAGAAGAGTATATAATTCTCCAGGGGGAGCCACTTCAAAACAGAAAGATGGCAGGAAGCACGCGGACCACTAGCCTTCTGGGAAAAACAAGCAAGGAGATGCCTACCTCTCTATACCAAATGCTGGTGAGGCAGAAAGCCCCATGCCGCTGATAGGAATGAATGAGAAATGGCACAGGCTCTCTGGGAAGCAGCTTGTCTGATTCTCACAAAAGGCAACATGCAGTTTGGGACCTAGCAACTGCATTCCTGGGCATGGTCCAAGAGAAATGAAACAGCACGGTGGGGGTGGGGGGGGGGAATGGGTGCTTCACAACAACCTTGTAAACACGTCCTTCAGTGGACAAAGGATCCCAAAGCTGTGATGTACACAGAGCGGAGGCAGCTGTTCAGAAGGCTGAATGAACCACCATTCAATACACAGCCACTCTTGTGACTCTAGACAGCGACGCCCGAATGATAAGCGGAAAGCTCCGCCAAGTCACACACTGGACAATTACATTTATCTAGCATGTTGGCATTGAGTCTAAAAGGATGAGGTGGAGACGACAGCTCAGTGGTTTGCTAGAGGGTTGATACCGGCTTCTGCAGCACTGGAGGCACTAACATTGTGTGCTAGTCATGCAAAATGGCGCCCCCAGGGAGACTTAACTAAGCACACAACAGCTCTCTATCAGTTTCTCCTAACTGCATTCTCCAAGATCCGTGGGCCACACCTATAATCCCAGGACTCGTCCGAGGGGGGAGATTGCTAGTTCTAAGCCAGCCTGACAATATATAATAGTGACGGATATACCCAGAAAGTCGAAACAGCACAGGAAGTGACTAGATTTAAATATCTGTAAAGACCCGTGTTAGGGGACAGAGCAGAGGAGGTCTGCGCCTGGCTTTGGCGGGGAGGGGGGCGGGGTCAGATGATTCCAGGGGGTCACAGGCCGTGCACTACTGAGTCAGCCATCCCGGCGCACCACTGATGACAAACCCGACGACTAAGAAATGACACCATGCCTGCAGAAGGCTTGGAGTCCTGAGAAGTAGAGGCGTACGCTGGGAGAAAGGCGCCGCCCGCAGCCCAGAAGCTTGTACAGGAAGAGACGCCTCCAAAGCATCCTCGCAAGCTAAGCTCAAGGCCGCAGCCGCAGCTTCGCAGAGAGCTAGGGCAGGGTCTCCTAGAGCCGACCCCAAGGGGAGGGGAGAGGTAGGCGGGCCTACGGCCGCAGTACACGACCACAGAGAGGCCTGATGACCGCTCCTAGAGCGGCGCCAGAAGAGCGTGAACGAGCGGGCGGGGCTACGCAGCATGCGGTGGTACCACCGAGAGCCGGGCGAGGGTCCTAGAGCGTCACTGGAGCGGGTTTAGAGCAATGGGCGGGGCTTGGAAAGCTCGGCAGCACCACCGAGAGGCTGGGGAAGGTAGAGCGGCACCTGAGGGGCGGGCGCCTTTAGGAGCGGGAGTGGCGGGCTCAAGTGGGCATTGTTAACGGTCGCCCGCCCGCCGGTCAGCCTGCCTACGGCCACATTCTGCCGGCGTCTGTGCTCGGCACCCATCAGGTACTTTCTGCGTGTGTGTGCTCGGTATCCCCGACCGGGCGAAGGCCGGCTTCTGAGTCGTTTCTCTGTGGACTACCTCGGCGGTGTTGCGGAGGCCCTGGAGGCGGGGAAGGTGGGCCGGGCTACCTAGCGATGCTCCTAGTTGCTGGATGCATTGAGCTCCTTGTCCTGCCGGGTCCAGCATCCCCTTGATGGATGAGTCCTTAGGTCCGCTAAATTCAACTAAGTTGCCTGAATCACTCGCACCTACTCCTGTGTACAGGCCTGTGAAAGGAAGGAGCAATAAGATAGTCTCTGTGATCTTCTATGTTTTTAATGACTATTTCAGTTTTCAGTGAGGATGATCCTTGGTGAGCAAACACAGACACCTGGGTCCCGCTTGTCATTCCTCTCACCAGAGTGAGTGAGTGAATTGGTACTGAGTGATGCTATACACAGGGACTCTCAGGTATCTCCTGAGCTGTCCCACTATTGACAAACACTTTTAGATGCTGATAGTTGCCAGGATCTCGGACTCTGAATCCAGATAAGAATTTTATCTGCTGGGTTACATATGTGGGTATTTGTCTAATGCTTAAAAAGAAAAAATACAGTGTGTTCCCAACGTGACAGTTTTGTTTTTGGAAAAGTGTGGGAGCCCTAGATGGAACTGCCAGCATAGCTCACCCCTTTGGGCCTCCTGGGATAAAGGGGATCACAGAGAGAGACTCATTAGTTACAAGAGGCAGCCTTTAGGGGTGTGATGGGGTTTGCTAGCTACTGTGGATTATGAGGACAGCGCTGAGTTTTCCAGGCTCAGAACCAGGCTGTATGTGATAGAGTTACTTCCTGCTCCAGAGTATTTACACAGTCCCGATGTGGGCAGGTAGAGAGGATAACGAAGAACAGGGAAGGTTCTATTTGGGAGTTGGAAAATGGCCATTGGTCCATTGTAAATACGGCTTTCTCTGAGATGAGTGAAAACCTTGTCTTCAGGCCAAGGAGTGTCAGTAGCTGAGTGAGAGAGTCACTCAGAGAGATGAGCATGCTGTGGACAACAGTCTCTGAGCTCAACTTCTAGGCCTGGGACTAGAGCTCTGGGGAGTCCACTTTAGTCTGAGAAGCTCATCAGGTGAGCAGCTGGGAAGACAGTGGAGGGAGAGACTGCAGCACTAAGAGCTGCCTTTGACCCGTTGTTAATGCTTTTGCTTCCAGAAGCAAGAAGACCATGGTTCTGTCTGCTTGATGCGGCTTTATAAGCAGGATGTGGTGAGGTGTCCCTGACAGAGTGAAGTCCCAGAGGAGCAGCCAGGCAGCCACTGGCTGGGAACCCTCAGCCTTCCCTGGCTTCCAGGGGGTTTCCTGCTTCCTAAGAGCAGCAATGGAAAAGCCTGCAACTAGGAAAAAGAAGAGTCAGGCTCCAAAGGAGGAGGCAGGTGCACAGAAGGCCACTGTCAAAGGAGAGAAAACATCAAAGGGGAAAAAGCCAACCAAGAAGCCAAGAAAGCCTCGCAAACCCCGAAAAGAGCGTGTCCTAAGTCCTGAAGACGAAGCTCATATCTTTGATGCCTTCGATGCCTCGTTTAAAGATGACTTTGAGGGCGTCCCTGTGTTTGTTCCTTTTCAGAGGAAGAAGCCCTATGAGTGCAGTGAATGCGGACGGATCTTTAAACACAAGACAGATCACATTCGCCACCAGAGAGTTCACACTGGAGAGAAGCCCTTTAAGTGTGACCAGTGTGGAAAGACCTTCAGGCATAGCTCAGATGTCACCAAACATCAAAGAATTCACACCGGCGAGAAGCCCTTTAAATGTGGGGAGTGTGGAAAAGCCTTCAACTGTGGCTCCAACCTTCTGAAACACCAGAAAACGCACACTGGAGAGAAGCCTTATGGCTGTGAGGAATGTGGAAAATCCTTCGCCTACAGCTCCTGCCTCATCCGGCATCGGAAGCGTCATCCGAGGAAGAAGCACTGAGCAGGGCAGTCGACAACTGTGGCTCCTCGACAGACACCTGATGATGGCCCAGAGTTGTTCTGCAGTGTGCTCATCTGGCCGCCAGACAGGAGGGCCCACAGAGGCTTTCTGCCCTTCGAATCTACACCTAGTGGTAACACGGTGCTCCCCGGAGCTTCCTGAAGCTCCAGCCATTTTCAGACTACTTTATGCTACTCAGGGCCATCTCTGGAACAGCTTTGGGTCACTGAGAACTTTAGAGCTAAAGGGACACCCCTCTTGGCAAGGGCCACTGCCTTTGCTGCCTATCTGCACCAACCATGTGCTTTTGTCTCTTCTTTTGAAGGCTTCTGGCTCTGCATGCCCAGTCCCATACAGTCTGCTAGGGGCAAGAAACCCTGAGGTGGATGCCATGCAGCACTCTGACCAACTCTGAGGACTACTCCCCTTGGACAGCACCAAGTCCTGCTCATCTCTGTGCAACCGACTTCAGTGGTCATTTCTCTTTTCTGGCTGAAACAACAGTCTTTGAGCTCAACCCCTGGACCTAGAACTGGGCTGCACTGCATTCTCTTGTCCCAACCACATCTTAGACAAGTAGCCTGGAGCCATCCAAAGTTTCAGCAGACCCTTGCACCCTGGCATAGTGGCAGATTTCTTAGACTAGGTCTTGTAGCTTCAGGGTGCCATCAGCAGCTTCTGTCCACTGTACCTTGAAAAACAACTGCGGCCCTACTCCACAGTATCTGTCCATTCAGGTCAATTCCACTTCCTGCTGCTTAGCAGGGCAAGACCACGTGACTGTGTCTATCGTCTGTCCTGAGTGCTCTGTGAGGTCTGTATTCTAAAGACAGCAAGTGACTGCTGACCAGGAGGGTAAGTTGGTGGAAAGTTGGCAGAGATTTAGACATAAAGTAACAAATAATGGCTTTAGTCTTTGGGGACTCTGCCATGAAGAAAGGGTCTTCGACCAGAAGTAGAGAAGGGCTTGTCAGTAGGTACAGAAATCACCAGAGAGGGCACTGCCCACATGATGCAGGTGGTCATGTTCCCTGGTAGGAATGTGACCAGGTGCGGTAGTTAATCTGCATGGTCAGCCTGACTGAATATAGAATCACCTAGGAGACATAGGTGTGTCTGTGAGGGTGTTACCAGGGACAGTCAGCTGGAGAGGGAAGACTTGCCTAAGTGTTGGTAACACTATCACACAGGCTTGGTTCCTAGATTAAATTCAGAAGGAGAAAGCTGGGCCGTCAGCTTTTTGAATTCAGTCCTGGAACCCATGCAAAAAAATGACAACAGAGACCCAACTCTTCAGAATTGTCCTCTAACCTACTCCTGACCCCATGCAGACAGCAGCACTAGAGACAGTCACAGAGATTTCAAAAGAAAAACTTGAGCATTTACCTGTCTGCTTCCCAATTATAGTAATGTGACCAACCATGTCACACTCCCTACCATGGTGGTCTGTATCCCTTCCAACCAGGAGCCAAGGAAACCCTCAGGTTGCTTTTTCAGACAGTTGCCACAGTGACAACTATGTAATGAGGTCTGCCGTCCTCTTTCCAGAAGCTGAACCAACACTGTGTGTCTCTGGTGCCTCCTGTGGTGCTGACCTGGCCAGGTTTGCTGATGCACCAGGCTGCTTGTACTGCCCCTCCCTATGGGGCAGAACCTTCCAGTTAGAGGTTTTCCCACACTGCTCTCTCCTTATGCAAGCTTCCCCAGGAGTATTTTACCAGTCTTGATCCCCATGGGAGAGGAAGGCTTAATCTAATATGAAAACCTAATAAAGTGAAATTGTGAGAAAATGGGTCTCAGCTGGTATAGGAGCTGATACATGACATACTTGGGCAGCATGGTCCTGAAGTGGAGGGGTTGTTCACACACTCTGGGGATATTGGAAACCTGGAGTGCTACTAGGTGGCAAGGCGGCATCCTGGTCCCAGCTGGTAGCCCTGTCCTTAAGGATGTGTGCTAAGGTTTTAGGGTACAGAATTACAGTTCCCTCAGTATTAAGGGAAAACCAAAGATAGTATGTGTTCATACACACAGAGAGGGCCACTCAGCAGGGTGGCCCCGGGTCATTCCACATGAATTTTGTTCTTGTCTTTGCAGCCACTCACCTGTTCACATACTGCACAGCCCTTAAAGAGTGCACAGAATGAGTGGGTGTGGCCATGCACTAACCAAACATGGCAGAAAGGTGCTGCCATGACTTGTTTGCCAACCCATTTGTTTTATTATCTAGTTTGTTGAGATGGGGGTCTCACTCTAACCCAGGTTGTCTTGGGTCTCACTGTGTAGCCTGAATTGGCTTCACTCAGTCCCGCCTAAGCCTGTGGAATGCTGGAGTCATAGACATGAACCATCGAACATGGCTAAAATCGATGTAGAGTGCTCCCTTGAGGTCTGACTTTGACTTTGTTTGTTGGTTTATTCAAGACAGGGTCTTGATATGTAGCTCAGGCTGCTGAGAGCTAACTACATAGCCTCGACTGGCCTTGAACTCACCATGATCCTCTGTTTCAGCTTCTAGAGTGCTGGGATTTATAGGCATGCACCACCACACATGATTTCTGACCCCTATTCTTAGTGAGAATATAAGAGAGTTTGAGCCACAGAGAGCTTGCAGACTTGTTTTGAGCCTTCTGTAGGCTTAGCCCTTCAGAGCTAGAGCTAGAGGCTGCTCAGAAAGCTGGCTCAAGGACATCTGGATCCCGGGGTGCAGGAACTGGACTGGAGCAGTTTGATGTCCAGGAGAGTGACAATGTGGACACAGACTTACAACAACCAAGATTAGTCAAACACAACCCATGGCTGTTTGCATTGTCTGATTTGATTCAATTTGTACAGTGCTCTGATAACTCTTGTCATTGGCAGGGAGAAGTGTCATTTTCCGTGGATGCGTAAAGAGCCCTTAAGAGAAACAGAGCTGGTCCCAGCTCAGCCACTTCCTAACTGAGCCACATGGACCCTTTCTGGATTAAATTACAAGTAATCTCTTCTTTTATGTCTTTTCCACATTTTAGGATGTATAAGACAGACTCAGACAGTGTCATTCAGTCAGATACTAGCCCCAGGTTGGCCCTGAGAGACACTTTGGCAGTACCTGGGTGGCAGGGTTGAGTTATCCTCACCCTCCCTTCCTCATCCTCCCCCCCCCCCCCACACACACACACACGGTTTCATTCATGATCACTGTTTGGCTCTTGTGGTCTTGGGGATGGAACCCAGGGTTTTGTGAGTGCTAGGCTGGTGCTCTGCTACTCAACTATACCCCAGCCCAGGTTCTTTGAGTTTTGTTTTGTTTTGTTTTGTTTTGTTTTGTTTTGTTTTGTTTTGTTTTGTTTTGGAGTAGTCTAGACTGGCCTCCACTCACCAAGACCCACCTGCCTCTGATTCCTAGACTCTAGGATTAAAGGCCTACAGTACCACACATAGCCAGAGAACGATGTTTAAAGCCAGTGTCTTGATCCACGAGGAGAAAGGAGGTGGCGAGAGCATGAGTCTGTCAGCTGCAGCCTCCTCCTTGCCTGGATCTGGCAGTGTTAGATGTACTGCTGAACCTTGTGTCTCAGTGTCCTGCCTGTCATCCAGTGGAAATGATGGTATCCAACTCTGAAGAGTCAGCTAGAATTCTGTGACTTGGTGTATGAAAGTTGAGGTGTAGCCAGGAGTGGTGACACACATCTTTAATCTCAGTAATCTGGAGGCAGAGGCAAGCAGATCTCTGAGTACAAGGCCAGCCTGGTCTATATAGCCAGTTCTAGGATAGTCAGGACTATGTAGTGAGACCCTTGTCTCAAAAAAAAAAAAAAAAAAAAAAAAAAAGAGAGAGAGAGAGAGAGAGAGAGAGAGAGAGAGAGAGAGAGAGAGAAAGTAAGTCCAGGTATTGCACTGGCTGTGCCTATGGTTTTAGTGATGGAAAGTTCTTGTGTGTTGGCATGCTCTTACATTGTTTTGTGATTATTTGTATGTGTTTGTTTGTTTGTTTACCACATGCATGCGGTGTTCTCAGAGGCCAGATGGTCTCAGATGCTGTTGGATCCTCTGGAAGTGGAGTTACAGTTTAGTCGTCTTGGAGGTGCTAGGAACCAAATCCTGGTCCTCTGGAAGAGCAGCCAGTGCCTTGAACTGCTGGGCCATCTCTCCAGCCCCTGTTGGCATTCTTAATGAGAGCAGATACTCATTCACACACATGGAAGCAGCCCTGGATGTTCCCTACCCAAGGGGGACAGCTGACTTCAACAAAGTCAGCATGGAAAACAGTGAAAATAAAAGCAATTCATGACTATGAGAAAAGACATACAACTAAACCAGCAGGAGGAGGTCATGGGACAGCCCCAGCAGAAGGAGGAGCATGTCAGACTGCTGCTTGTGTTGTCCTCTAAGCACGTGTGTGTGTGTGTGTGTGTGTGTGTGTGTGTGTGTGTGTGTGTGTGCCGCTGGGTCTCGGCCCACACCTGGAGCCCCACATCCCTTTGTACCCTTCCCTTTTCTTTGGGTAGCCAACAGAACCAGTTTGCACTTAACCTACTTTTCCTTTAATGTGCTGTCTCCTAGCGTGTGAGGAACTGCCTCTTGTCATTTACACAGACTGTTCTTTGTTTTTTCTAGGCTGCTAGAGCAGATTTCTCCAGTAAGAAGCTCAGAGAACTCAAGAGACTCACTGTCTACCTCTACCACAGAGCACAGCAGAGGGCCACTGGGTATTGCTCCAGGGAGGCTGTTATCACAGAATCCATTGGCAACAGGAAAGCTCTAGGTGGGTGAGCTCAAGGAAGCCTTTGGACACCATGTGGTGACTACAGGTCACTTTTGCTTGTTCCCACCCTGAAATTCAAGATGGCCACATCACAGCATTCATGAGCAACCATTAGTTCTGGCTCACTGAAGCCTATGAAGAGTTCTCAGCACCAGCATCTACTTCAGTGAAAGACATTGCGAACAGCCACCCAGGAACACACGAAATCTTCAGAACCTTCCAGATGTCTTAAGATGTGTCCTGGGGCAACTAAGAACACTCCAGCAAAGTACCGGGATTCTAATTACAGAAACATACTCAACTGCAGCCAGAGATGTCTTAGAAGTCCAAGACAGTCCATTTATTAGCACCTCGGCTGCCATGTCCAGTGGGCCTTGTCCTGCAGAAAGAGTTGTGACAGCACAGCTGCTGCTGAGCCTCACTTAGAACAGAGAGCACTGCCAGAACCTGACAGCAAGCAAGTGAATGAGAGCTCTGAGCTGTGGTAATATCCGTTCCTTCAGTCTTCTCCCAGCCAAGAGAGAAGGCGGAAGCCACCTCAAGGAGAGTCAGAAGTAGCTCTGGGCTGGGTCCAGGACTCTTCTATTTGAGGAGACCAGTGGGTTAGACTTGACTAGCTGCCTCCTTCTGTTTCTGGAAGTCTGTAGTTCCAGAGCACGTGTGGCCTCCTTTCCTCCTGACCTTGGATCTATCATCAAGACAATGATTTCCTGTGCCAATGAATTGGGACATTAAGATGCCCTGAAAAGGAAGGCAGAACTGGGGCCCTAGGAAGAAAGGCTGTGTACCCTGACTCAAGGGACCAATGCTCTATGGCTTCTAGGGAAGACTCAGGGGAATGGGGTCACCTCTGGTGTGAACCCCAGGTTCAGTGCAGACAAGGAGACTGGTCTGTGAGCCACATTTACCTTAGGGCAAGCGATGGTGCCCACCTTCAGCCTGCGCTTTTCAGTGCCTAGTGCCTGTGGGGTTGGATGTTTGCTTTCTCCTGGTTCCTTCTCAAGGAAGACAAGTGGATTGACCACCTGACTCAAATCCTGTAGGACCAATGCTTTCATGTGGCAGCTCCCAGAAAACACCTAGGTGAGGCTGTTTCCCTGCATCCGGGCCTGCAGTCATTGGCTTTGGACCTGCAGAGGGTTCCTGGCACCTACATACTGTCAGCGCCCAGTTGGCCTGTCCACATCTCACCCCGGCCACGTCATGATCTGGTGGAACCTCCTCTTTCTTGTATCTGGCTGGTGCAGACACCCATGTGTCCTAATGCCTCACTGTAGTGAATGGTGCATTCCTCTTAAACAGCTGCAGCCATGGCTGTTGTGTTGTAGCAGACGCTGTCCCCAGTCCGGTGCTGCTGTTTGACATTTGCTAATGCTCACATCCATGTAATACCCTTGGTGCTGTGTCAGTGTTGTGCACATTGAACTAGACATTCTGCTTTGTTGTGCACTTGGTGGCTTCCTTCATATGTGACTCCTCTGCTCCATGGACAGTGGCACTGACACTCCTGCACGCTGCCTTCCAGTTGCTGCCGTTGTTCTGTGAGCAGGTGCTGCTCCTGGACATCTATTTTCTCATAAAAGTAAATGTGTTTCCAACTTGCTTACTGTGCTCTGTTGGGTTCCCTACAGTGTGGACAGAGGACAGATGTCCTCAAGGAAGCCACCAGCTTTCTCCACTGGAGACAGCTGCAAGACCAGTGTCCCAGCTAGTCACTGCTTCTTGGGAGTGTCTGGGATACTTCCAGTGACCAAGCTCATGAGAGTGTAATGTGTAATTCAGAAAAGTCACCACCGCCCTACTATGGGTGAGAGTTGAGGTTGTACAAAAGCAAGGCATCGTCCTGCCTTTCTGACTCCAGATAATGGGATGCCAGGTTACAGTTTAGTTAGTTGTTCAGTACCTGTAGTGGGGACCCTGAAGGAAACCTGGGAAGTAGCCATTCATTCTTCATTTAAGTCAGTTGTTCTCAACAAGGGGTGATCCTGCAAGGGACAATTAACAGTGCCTGGGGACAGTTTTGTTTGGAGGATCCAGTGAGAAGAGGCAAGGATTTAGCTAAACCTCACAGTACACAGGTCAACCCCAGCCCAGCAACAGGAGCACTGGTGCCATGTTAGTCAGGAAGCCAGGGACTGAGTTAGGCTTGCAGGCAGCAGAAGCACTAGAAAAACCCACTCTTTCCTGACCCTTTCTCTCACAGCCTAACCTTAGTCTCACAAACTAACCTTGAAGTGAAATAAAACGGTCATTTGAGCTTGAAGGTCCTAGAGTAGCTGGGATAAAAATAGTGAGTCCCCTCATCTCAAGAATGGGGTTCGAGGGGTATAGCTGGAGGTGTAACTGAGTGAAACACACACTTGGCACCCTTGAGACCTTTTGTTCCAGGTGCCATCCACAGAATTGTCAAAAAAAAAAAAAAAGGGGGGGGGGCATCTGGAGAGATGGCTCAGTGATTAAAAGCACCAGTTGCTCTTCCAGAGGACACATGTTTGAGCCTCAGCACCTACCTGGCAGCCCACAACCATCTGTAACCCCAGTTTCAGGGGATCTGTCTCCTTTTCCTGCTCTCCACAAGCCTAGGCATGTAAGGAGTACACAGACATAAATAGGCAAAAAGTAAAAAGTAGATCCCTCCCACTGAGAAGTGTCAGTGTTATCCGGGACACTTGGAATGACGTCCACGTTCTGGAGAGTGATGGTGGTTAGGGCTGTTCTGTCTGTCCCTTGCTCGTCCTGCTCCATTCTCCCCTTGCTTCCCACATCCCACCCTGCCTGCTCTGGTTCAAATTACTGCTAGCACGTCCCACACCTAAGACCTCTGCACACACTATATCTTTTACATATTACCTCCCTCTCACCTCCCTCTTCGGCTAGCACCTCCTTAGGTTATCTTGGATATCGAGGCCCCACTCTCCAGGCGTCCACCAGAGAAGACTACTGCAGCCAGCAACCTCACTATGTGTTTAGGATCCCATCGTAGCCTCAAGCCTTTCTCAGGGTGAGCTGTTAAGCACAGAAACCATATCTTGGATTGACATACCTCAGTTAACAAGAACAGTTAGCCAAAGCAGAACTACCGAAGTCAAAAGGCAAGGTTAGTATGTTTAGAGACTTTCTCGGAACTATGGACTTTGCTGAACTAGGTCTTTGGGGTTTTGTTGTTAGTTTTTTTTTTTGGGGGGGGGGCGGTGTCTGTTTGTTTTGGTTTTGTCCAGTGGTGATGTCTATGTGCTGTTTGATGACCTGAATGGTACTTTCATTATGAAGTCAGTATAGATAGTGCTAAGGACCATTAATTTTACCCAATTGTTACATAATTGGCCATATAGTTTAAGATGCAGGGCCCCACCATAATACAATTAGAATAAGCAAGACCCAGGCAGTGCGGATAGTGTGAGGGCTAAAGAAACTCCTTTTTATGCTAGGTATCCATCTTAGTACTCAATAGCCATTTGTCTCTAACTCCAGTCCCTGAAATATGAGTTCCCAATTACCCTGACTTACTCACTCCCACCCAGAAATGTACAGCCATGACCATCTACTTATTATGACTTTTTTGGCTACTGTACCCCGCTTGTGCAGACATTCAAGGCCTATTTTGAGGTCGCTCCTGACTAACCTTGGCAGAGCAGCACAGCTCCTGGCTTGCTTGTGCAGACACTCAGTGTGGGTTTTGCCATTACAGATCCTTCCCTCACCCCTTTGCACAGCAGTCTCTAATTTGGCTCAGAGACTGGTGTCCTAGTGGTTTCAATAAATTTATAACTAATTATAATCCAGATTGAGTCTGTGGTCTTTTCCTGTGGTGTCTTGAGCTCCCTAGCATTTAGGGACCCATCCAGGATCCTTGGGAGATCCCAGACCCAAGGTCAGGGATCTTATGATAGTCCTTAAGTGGAAACAAGTCCAAGGTGAACTTGGAGGCCAAGGGGAAATCCAGACTGTGATCACCACAAATTTGTAAATGCCCAGCACTCGTGAAACAGAGGCAAGCAGCTCTCTGAATTCTAGCCCAGCCTGGTCTACAGAGGAAGTGCCAAGGTATCCAGGGCTACACAGAAAAGCCCTCTCTCAGGGGTGGAGTTGGGGGATAAAATTTACAGCCATTGCACATTTGAAACCCAGACCAGTTAGTGAGTTGTTCTGTTCTGGAAGTCCTGACAGCTGGGGAGACATAGGGGAGATCGGACAAGATCAGAGACTATTTCCAGGGACAAAGCAGGAGACCTCCTCCTCTTCTGGTTCTGCTGTATGTGTGAAGGTGGCCACCACATGTCTGTCTGGTCTCCTCTGTGTTGACATTCTGTCTTTTTAAGTTGTTTGCTTTTGTCTGATGTATTTGTTTACTAATGTGCTTATAAGTTTTGTTTCAGACATGGGAGCCAGACCACCATCCCCAGCTTACTCTGTCTCTGTCCCTCTCACTGGTTCAGTGAGCCTGCTGCTTAAGTCTCATGGGTTTCTCACAGATGGTTGTCTCTAGGCTTGCTTTATTCTCTGCTTGGAGTCAGTTCTGTGGAGATTCAGGTGTCTTTGGGATATAGATAACACTGAAGTCCTGCTCTATGCCGTCCTCCTGTATTAAAGAACCTGGCTCTGGGGTTGTGTCATGCCCTGCTTGCCTGACCCAAGCATGCTTGTTTAAAAGTTTTCTTCAGAATCTCTGTCTTGGGTCAGATAGGCCTCCTGCCTCTGTCATCGAAAGGAAAAAACTAACAGCCCAGGAGAGACACCAGGTGCTTTAAAACAGCTAAAGAGTAAACTGTCCAATAGAGTTACAGCTGCCTACCTCTTCTCCTTTCCTTGGTTTTACTTAGCTCTCGCAGACTTTTGTTAAAATACAAACTTATCCCAAGACTCGTAAGACTATTATATAGACTTTCTGTGCCTTAAGATTTATAAGTTTATTGGATATGGTTACAAATCTGTAAACAAAAGCAACCTGATGCCAACACTTTCCAAGTTCTCACTAGTGTCTTGTTTTTATAGTTTTCTGTTTAATGTCCTCTAGGTTACAGCTACTCACATTTCTCTGCAACTTGATGACTTTATAAAGAAAAAAAAAAACTATGAAGCTTTTCAGGTTGTCTGCCTCCATCTGCAGCTACGAAAACTGGTTATGAAGTAAATGAAACCCTGTGTTTAAAATCTCACACCTTTAATCCCAGCACTTGGGAGGCAGAGACAGGTGGATCTCTGAGCTTGAGGCCAGCCTGGTCTACAGAGTGAGTTCCAGGACAGCCAGGGCTACACAGAGAGACCATGTTTCGAAAAACCAAAAAATAAATAAAAATAAAATATCTCACTAATAACTCCTGATATGCCTGCTTAAAATAATCAGAGCTGGGTTCGTTAAAAGTTAATGTTCCTTCAAAAACAAGGAGATAGACAAGGTCATTAGACGCCAGTATCCAGTCACTCCTCCCAGCTAGTGTATGCAGTGAGGACCTAACTGCATGAGGCCTCAAGGTTTTCTGGAAAAACTAGGTGTGCAGGCTAAAACTGGGTAAAGGCTGTACCGACTTGTCTAGCATCCCTTAGGAGAAACTTCTTACAACAAATGGTATTTTATTTGTTACTGTTATGTCTCCCTTAAAATTTTTAATTAAAATTTTTTAATCAAAAAAGATTTATATACAAATTAAAATGGTCAAATGTAATTACAGATATCTAGCTCTGATTTCTTCCCCCTGTTTTGGATCTTGTTAGGAAAAAAACACATGTTCCCCCACTCATGGTCATGGATATTCAGAGTTCTTGATAAAATGTAAACTTTGTTTCTCTCAGGAGCTAAAGGACTACTGGGGGATGAGGGGGGAGATGACGTGGAGGGGGGGGATGACACGGTTGGGGTGCTGTAAAATTCCAAACAAAAAAATTCTGTAATGATCAAGATTTACAAATTTCTAGGGTTATAAAAGTCTACTCAGGTTACCAGAAACTGACTTTAAAAAGTATAATCTAACCACTTATGTCTTTCTTAATTGTGTTCAATACTGATTTTAAAATAACATGTTTGGTAACTAAGATATATTTGATAATAAGGTTTATTAACTCCTTAGGACTATTCAGGCTAGCAGAAACTGACTTAAAGATGTAGGTCTAGCCTTTTTTGTCTTTGCTGACTTTGTTAAACATTAGCTATTTGGATGAATTGAGTCATAATAAAAACTTTGATATAAAAAGATAAAAAAAAAAAAAAAAGTAAGACTCCCAATCTCTCTGTGGACTGTATTTATGGTTTAAAGTTTTATTTAACTGCTAGAGGATTTTCAATTAAATCTTCAATTCAAATTTTTAAGGATAAAGCTAACCAGAGATAAAAATATAAAATCCTAATCTTGTAAAAACTGATGAATTGTGAACCATTAAAGATAATTAAGACATGCAGGTTAATGCTTAGCCACCTTCTAAATGGTCAGATTCCTTCATGGGCTCAGAACTGTTTATAGTCATGCTAAGTACATTTAGAGAGTGACAAGTTTTAGCCTTCTGTATATGATCACAAACTTGAGCCTAAAGCAAAGAACTAAAACCAGCAATGGTGAGAGAGTTGTGCCAACTGCAGGTCTCTCGCTGAGAAAACAGTGTGGGGGGGTCTTCTAAATACAATCACATGGGCATTGCAGGAGATTTGATCACACTGTGAATGCCAATATTGTGTTAGTTACTGGGGGAAAAAAAAACTGTTTCTAGTTGTGGTGTAGCTCAGCCTTAGCATACACTTTAATCCTTCTGGCTGGAATATAGACACACCCTTAGCACACACCTTTAATCCTTCTGGCTGGAACACAGACACACCCTTAGCACACACCTTTAATCCTTCTGGCTGGAATACAGACACACCCTTAGCACACACCTTTAATCCTTCTGGCTGGAATA
>JANHMN010000012.1:26830683-26852744 GCA_030674055.1 Rhabdomys pumilio | reverse complement strand
CCTCTGGCTGGAACACAGACACACCCTTAGCACACACCTTTAATCCCAAACAATGAAGGTAAAGTTAGTTTGTAGAAGGAAGCAGCTATGTTTGAAAGTGATGTCTAATTGAGTGGCAGACAGCGACTGCCACTTTGTATCAGGGGAAAGAGTTGAAAGAACTCTCAGGAGAGAGAAAAGGGAAAGGACCTAAAGGACAGGCAAAGAGAGGAGGTGGTTCTACAGGGACGGCTTTACAGAGAAAGGCTGCAGCGAGAGCAAGCTAGACACAAGTGAAGACAGAATGAGCCAGAGAATAGACATATTGCCAAAGTTAGGATGAGGCCAAGCAGAACAATTTGGGGGTTTGGGGGTGCAGGTTGAATCAGTCATCTTGGAGAGAAGTTTGAGCCAAAACAGCTGGGTTGAACCAGCCAGCCAGAGATCAGAAAGAGGAAAAAAAAAAAAAGGTGAGCTCATTCAGTAGTAAATCTCAGAGGCCGAAAACATTCTAGGCCTTGTACAAAGGCTAGAAACTTCCAGGACTAAGCCTAGGATGAAACCAGGTACTTGGGAGCTACAGTAGTTACTTTAACTGAAGTGATTTTGGCCCACATATCTGGTTTCATCTTTCAGTGACAGTAACAGATGAGCACCTGTGGATCAGGCAAGAGGGTTGCAGGACTGATGGCAGTGGGTTTCTCAAACCAGACTTGGTGATCCAGGAATAGGGCCTGGTACTGGGTCACACAGCTATTGTTTTGGTTCCTCAGAGGGCACTCAACAACGTGAAATGCTATAAGATCCTAGCCCAGAGTTAACTTGTTTGTTTGATTGATTGATTAGACAAGCAGAAGCTGCCACAGCTCTTAGACAGGTGGGCAATCCTGTGGTTACAGGGTCCAGTCCTTTGGACAGGTATGTCACAGGGCACTTCCATGGCCCCAAGTTTAGGGTTTAAAAACCCCTTTGTAATGTTTATCACAGTGGGGGTGAGCTTTGCGGTCATGTATGCTCAAGCTACGCCCAGTGGGATAGAGAGTCTCTTGCTACAGATCAAGATGTAGAACTCTCAGCTCCTCCGGCACCATGTCTGCCTGGATGCTGCCATGCTTCCCACCATGGTGACAATGGACTGAACCTCTGAACCTATAAGCCAGCCCCAATGGAATGTTTTTCCTTTATAAGAGTTGCCTTGGTCATGGTGTCTCTTCACAACAATAAAACCCTAAGACACAGATGAAAAGGTTTTGAACATCTAGAAGTGCTAGGACTGGAGCCGGAGCCCAAATATTTGTGTTTCAGTCAAGATCAGGGGCTCAGTGTTCCCCTACTATTGTGCTGGTGTATACAGGCCTTGCCATTTCCACAAACTCTGTCATCTAGAGGAAGCAATACCTAGCCACACCTAGGAATTGAGATCTGAAGGATGGCAGCAATCCTCTGAGACAGTCCTTTTGCCTCCCCACAGCTGGTAGTCAAGATGTGTAGCCTCCGATGTACAAAGCTGGGCTTTCTTAACTGACATTCTGTAGCCCAACTCTGTAACTCTTGCAACAGTCCCTCGGTGGCCCCTTTCTAACTTATTTTCATTTTAGAGGCTAGGAGGAGGTATGGCAACAGTAAATCAGTTACAGTGAAAGAGTATGGTCCCAGGACACCTCTGATGGAAGGGCAGGTCAGCATGTAGTGTCTCATCAAACAGGTTTGGAGAATTTTTACACCCTTCAGGCAATCTGGTCCAGGTAAGTTGCCTACTGTAATCTCCCTCTGGCCCTGTCCATGTAAAAGCATAGATGGGTTGTCTCACCTCGGTCCATAGGAGGCTGAAGAACACAGCTTTCAGGTGCAAGGCAGAGCACACCTGTTTCTCTGGAAGAGTCAGACTCATGAGAATCAGAGGTCCCAGGTTTCTTCACCGGCAAAAGAGGTGTGTTCCAGGGTGACTGGCAGAGCACCGGGATGCTGGTCTCTCTAAACCAAGCAGTGTGGACTGCAATTTCTCTTTGTGATTCCAGGTTCATTGGGTATTGTTTAATCTGGGTGCGGGTGGCTGAACTTGTTAGTTGAACAATTACAGGAACTTGGTGTTGAGCCCGTCCTAGTGGGTTGGTTTCTGCCTGTACCCCTGGAAATCTTTGTTGTCAATGTGAGAGATAGTGCAACTGTATATTTTGATTGGAGGCAGAACGTTCAGCTAGAAATTTTTCTTCTGACAGAGGGCAGGACACCAACATTTTTGGGGTATGTGTAAGTTCAACTGCGTCTCATCATTAGAGAAGGTTATGGCGGCTTTCAGTTTATGCAAAAGGTCTTGTTTCTCAATTGGTTCTCTAATATTAAACAACTTTTGAGCTACCACCAGCAACTGGAATCTATACCTTCAACAATTTTAACTTTTGTATTAATAAGCTTTTTAGCATCTGTCTTTACTCTTTCTAAAAAAAAAAGACCTAGTAAAAATTATTTAAAATCCCTGTTTTAGTTAGGGTTTCTGTTTGCTATGAAGAAACACCATGACCATGGCAACTCTTATAAAGGAAAACATTTAATTGGGGCTGGCTTATAGTTTCAGAGGTTCAGTTCATTGTCATCATGGTAGGAAACATGGTGGAGTGCAGGCAGACATGGTGCTGGAAAAGGAGCTGAGAGTTCTACATCTTGATCCACAGGCAGCAGGAAGTGAACATCTGAGACCTCAAAGCCTACCCCCTAGCAACACACCCCAACAAAGTCACACCTGTTCCATCAAGGCCACACCTCCTAAAAGTGCTACTCTCTATGGGCCAGTGGGAGCCAGTTTTATTCAAACCACAAAGTTCCCTTGATCAGTGTTGGAAAGAAGGGAAAAATTTATTTTATTGGGGGCTGTACTGTCCAGTAGTGAGTCTCCTGCCCAGCGTGAGGGATGGTTTTTCTCCCTTTTTTTTTAGAGAATGGAAAGACTTCGTTGAAAAGGAGACATAAATCATGGAAGAAAGGAGCAGAGCTTCCTCTTTGCTCCTTTCCTTTGTCCTGCTAGAAGCAAAGCAGGCTGGAGAGCAGAGGAAATGTCCATCATAGAACAACTCTCCCCAATTCTCGCCTTCCCCCCCCCCGCCCCCCCCATGCATTCTGCTTAAATGGCAGGGTTTCCTAGATGAGAGTCCTGACCTCCCCCACCTCCACCCAGGGAGCATGGGCAGGACAGGCGAAGGCTTTTTTGGTTTCTCTGGGCAACCTGGCAGAGCCAAAAGGATTTGAGTTCCCAACAAAAGGCATGGTTCTTAAGCTGGGGGTGGGGTGAGTGTCTCACAGCCACTGGTCAATACTGGAAAACAAAGCTGGCAGAAACACATTGAAAAGCAGGCAGAGACACATACATACAGAGAGACACACAATAAAGACAATAGGGTGACCTCCACACATTCTAAACGCTTGAACAGACAGGAGGAATTCCATGATCTCACATGGATCCTGGACACAGACACATCCGACCTTTCCCATATGTTCAAACAGAAGGCAGACTTACCTCCTTAAGTGACAGACCAGGTGACTTTCTATTTGTTTCCTATGACCTCCTCAGCCTATGCAGGCTAAGCAGACCTTGAACATTTCCTACCATAGGCCTTATCAGCCTAAACAGAGACATCTGCCTTGGCTATAGCTGTGAGTTTTGACTTAATGGAAATCGCGAGCTGCCAAGAAATAGGAACATCAGATTGGCTGCTGTTCTGTTGCTACCCTGTGTTACTGTTCTAGGGATGGGTATTGTGGTTTTTTTTTTTCTTTATATATGCTGTGCTGAATATTAAACTTTGAGCCTTGATCAGAACACAGTCTTGGCTCCTTCTTCTCTCGTCCCCCGTCCTTTTCCAGCCCTCCTTTCAGGTGATCCCTACTCGACCATAAGCCTCTGGACAGCTACAGGTGGCGCCTGAACAGGGCCCTGAGAAACTGCTTTGGTTGGAGCACTCCACAGGACAAAGTAAAGTAAAAGGCAATTCCGCATGCAGGTAAGTAACTATACCCACAGGCCCTTACCCAATGCCACCCCACCTAGGACAGTCATAGCACAATGGGACAGGGCAATACAAAAATCGCTTTTGTTCACAGCCTAAAAGGGCTGCTTCAGGCAAGAGGAGCAGGGGATTTTAAAAACTAACATTGGAAAACTTCTTAGCTCAAGTAGACTCATGTTGTCCTTGGTTCCCAGAAGTAGGAATGGTAACATACAAATTGAAATATGCTTAACGGATCATTACACTATTTATGGACCTGAAAAGGTCCTGATATATACTTTTTCTTTGTGGGCTTTAATCAGAGATGCTTTAGACCCTCGCCACGAGTCTCAAAAAAAAATTAATTAGACAAGCTAAAGAAAAATTAGGGAAGTTAAAAAACCAGGTGCTGGGGAACAGTTATCAATAGCTGCTACTATGCCTCCTCCCTCTTCTCTGACAAAATTCCAAAAAAAAAAAAAAAGAGAGAGAAAGAGAGAAAGAGTTAGACCTTAAATATGAGAGAGAAAGTGGGTTTCAAAAAAACAGTTGTCCCCTGTCTGGGACACTTTGACAAAAGAGAAAGAAATGAACATAAGCTATTTCAGAGCTCTCCTTGGGACAGGAGGAAGTTGAGAGACATCCTACTTCCTCTCTGGTTCCTACTGGAAAAATACTTAGTTCTGGTTCTGGTTCTCTTAGGTAGGAAATCTGGGTCCCTTTAGTGACACATCTAGTTCTCTTCCCTCTGTCTATTGTCTGTCCTTGGTGCACCAATATGTCCGTGCCTGTCGATTTATGTCTGTTTTTGTTTCATTTTTTAAATGATTGTTATTCTGTGTTTCATGTTAATTATATATATATATATATGTGTGTGTGTGTGTGTGTGTGTGTGTGTGTGTGTGTGTGTGTGTATTCACACACATATGGTTAAAACTTTATCTGCTGAATGTCCACCCCTTAATTTAGTTTTAAATTGATCAGGGAAAAAAAAAAAGCAATCAAACAAAAAACCCTGCACCTATAGCTGAGAGTCAAACACAGTAGAAAAGCCCTGCTAGGGGCTGATTGTCTACACAAGCCACTCTTAAAGGGGCCAACAGTTTCTTAGCTTCTATGGTAAGAGCTCTAATGGCTGTTTTTCCTATAAAAATCTCTGTGATTGTGTTTATTGGGTTCAGCAGTTAACAAGGTGCTCTTCTCTTAAAATTACACCTAAAAAAAATAAGTAAATAAAAAAATTTTGTCTAGTCTAAATATATAAGATGTGTATAGCCACTTCATTTTTGTTTCTGACTGGTTTTAAAACTATAAATATGTTCTACATGACTTGATTATAGAATGTTGGCTTATAAGTTATTGGATATGACTAAAAATTTATAACATTGGTAACAAAAAATTAACTTAAAACTAATAACTTGGGTTTAGAGTCATTCTAAACAACATGTGACATGGGCCAACCCCAAAAATCAGGTCTCTAAAGATACTTCTAAATTGAGATAATATTTTATATAATTCTTATCCTAAAAACTAGACTTATAAAAGACAAGATTTAAAACAATGTCTCTTTAATGAGATATCAAAAGCTACACTGTCATACATTCATATATAATAACTGACAGCCAAGCTTTATAACATAAAAGAAATACACTTGATAATGATTTTAGAAAAAAATAGATTGTTTACACTGTTAAAAACTGAGTTTTACTTTCTAAAATTATGGTTATGCTCTAATATTACAAAGGAAACTTAAAATTATAGTTAAACTGCCAATATTTCATTAACTACAGTTTACACATCAATCACAAGCTCAAGATTTTTAACTCACCCATATTTATAATTTAAAAAAAAATCAGACAAGTGGAGATTTACGAAAGGTTATTAAAATTAAAAACTTATGAAGACATTACAACCTGGCTTACCTACTCCAGCTGCCATTCCAAAATATAAAATAAAATCATTATAGATTTAAAAGATTAATTTTCTACTATTCCTTTGCATATTGACAGTTACAAAAGGTTTACATTTAGTGTGTCTACTTATAATTTTAAATAACCCATAAAACGATATCATTAAAAACTTTTCCCTCAAAAATGGCCAATAGCCCTACATTATGTCAAAAAATTGTTTCTATGTCAACACAAGAGGTTAGGACTTTAAATCCTTCAGTGTATATTATCCATTATATAGATATCTTATTAGCTGATCCTTCTAAAGAAGTTTTACTACAAGCCTTTGCTCTGATACAAGGAGCTTTAAAATCTTGGGAACCAGAGATTCAAAGACAATATCCTTTTCTCTTCTTTTCTTTTCTGCATAAATAAAGGCTTTATTGGTCAATTTGGATGAATGACACACTGGCATAGGCTCAATTGTTTCACATATTTAAGACCCGAGGATGACAGACAAGGCTAAGCTTATTGGCAATGGGCAACAGGAAGGGAGTGGGAAAGACCTGAAGGCTTCTGAAGTTTAAGAAAGCTATCAGGACTGAAACCAACATCCTAGGAGCAAATCCAGGATGGAAACGGGATCATCCAAAGCTGAAGATCTCAGAGAGTCTGGATCGCTTCTGGAGCTGCCATGGGCTTCTTGATGGGTCACTGTGGTCTCTCTCTCTGGCCCTCTCTGGCCCTCTCTGGCTACCACAGTGTGGTGTTCCTCCACTGTCCCATCTGGCTTAGTGATCTTGGTCACAGAGATGCTTCTGAAATACGATTTGGGCTGGGGTTGAAGAAGTGGACCCAGACCTTCCTGGGAAACCTCAGAGTCAAGATCTTTGTCCTCTTTGGCTCTAGAATGGGGACTTACAAGCCATGTATCATCCAACCTATGAAAAGGTCCCTGGGGCCTCCAATCTGGAGCTGGTTGGGGGATTCAGGTTTTGCATGACTCTCCAAGTCCCCTTCAAAGATCCTGGGTTGGTGACTATCTGGGTACTTGAGCATTGAGTCTCATAGTGTCTGCCCCTCCCATAGTCTCTCACCAGGAGTTTCTGATTCAGGACCTGGAAGTTCTGTACAAAGTCGGTAGGTGATTATGAGATAGGAAAGGCCTTAAAACACTTTAAATCTTTTAAAAATCAATTTCTGTAGACTGTTCCAACTATTCTACAAGTTCTTTTATTCATCACTAACCCACTAGAAACCCATAGGTTCACCATCAGGGAAATTCACACACCAGGAGAGTGGGAAGGCAAGGTCCATGCCTCCATCTTGCTGAAGATGCTATTAAAATCTCATACTAGATCATCAAAGCCAAAGTTGCCATGGAATCGCATCCCTCCTCTGGAGCTGAAGCTGAAACTAAATTCCTCTGGAGGCTAAGAACCATCAAACACATAGTTCTCTCCACCCCATGTGCCTCTGTCTTCCTCCTCCTCCTCCTCCTCCTCATCATCATCATTGTTATCATCTCGAGTCATCCCTCAAAAAAAAAAAAAAAAAAAGATATATGTGGCTCTGAGGTCCAGGAAAGCCGAAAAAGCCTCGGAAAAGATCAAAGATGCTCATTCTGGTAGGGGTACTAGAAACTTTGAACGTCTGCAGCCCATGGGCAACATGAGACCGACACCAGCTTACGCTAGCTACCCTGTCGGTTATATGACAATATCCTTTTCAATATTTGAGGCATCAGTTAAATCCTAAACAAATTGTAACACAAAAAATTCAAATAAAAAGATAGTTTATTTACTTTAAATGATTTTCAAAAGCAGTTAAGAAATGTTAATAGGCTAAAACCTCACTTTAAACTTGCCGCATAAAAAACTTAAAACTGTTTAATATTTCTCAAGGGGACTACAAATCCTAATTCCCCTAGACAATTAACTGATGAAGGACAAATAACCTTACAAAAAATAGAAAGAAAACTATTAGCCAACAACAGATACATTGTATAGACTGACCAATTGTTGGCTGTTTCACAGCAGTCCTTTGATAAAAGCGACCATTAATGTAGATTCATCTTTCTTCATCTCCAAAGTTTAAACATCCTATTCTAAAGCTGTTACTACAAAATTATAAGACAAAATCACAAAAGTATTTTTAAAAAGAACCTAATAAAATATTTATTCCTTATTCTAAACAACAATTAAATTGGATATTACAAAATACTGATATTTGGTCTATTACACATACATACTTTTTAGACAGATTTGATAATCATTATCCAAAAGACAAGTTATTAAAATTTGCCGCTATGCACACTTTTATATTTCCTATAAATTTACACATACAGCTGATAGAAAATACGTTTGCTATATTTACAGACAGCTCATCTAATGAGAAGACACCATATATAACTAAACCATATGTTTATTCTCTCGATTTTCCCCCTGCTTCACAAATAATTAAATATGTGCTAAAGCCACTGTTTTTAAAATGTTAAAAAAAATCAAACTTTTAATTTACATACTGATAGACAATATATAACTCATGGTTTACAATTGCTTAAAATTGTTCCCTTTAAGATACTATTATTTCTCAAATTTTATAATTATTTATATAAATACAACTTAATTTAAGAAAATATACTGTTCCTTACTTTATAAGACATGTAAGGGCTCATCCTGGATTGCCTAGACCCCTTAGTAAGGACAATGCCACAATAGGTTTATATACCACAAAAACAATTAACCAAACAATCTCATTTTTTACATCACCAAAAATAGTAATAGTTTGAGACAACAATTTGATA
The DNA here is from genome assembly GCA_030674055.1 of Rhabdomys pumilio. Lineage (NCBI taxonomy): Eukaryota > Metazoa > Chordata > Mammalia > Rodentia > Muridae > Rhabdomys > Rhabdomys pumilio. The sequence goes on along the minus strand of JANHMN010000012.1, from coordinate 26,844,090 downwards.
TTTCTAGAAAATGAACAGATAAAATTATAAAACTTGTCCTCATTGTTCTCAGTTTCTTTATATTCCACACATTGGTGTTAATCTTTGAATTATGACAATTATGACAAATAGATGTTACTCATATTTATGATTAAAAAAAATAAAAAATATATACATGTGACTATTGATACCTTCTCAGGCTTTCTAGTTACAACTGCTTTTACACATAAAACAACTAAAAATTAAATTAGTCATTGCCTACATTGTTTTTCTATATTTGGTGTTCCAAATCAGATTAATAATTAACAGATAATAGAACTGACAATTACAGTCAGACACTTGAGATATTTTGATAACAACTTAACATTACTCATATTACTGAGATTCCTTCTAATCCTCAAAGACAGGATATTATAAAACAGGTCCATAAAAGTTTAAAACAATATCTTCATAAAACAAAAAAGAGAAAATTATATCCCCATACACCACAAAACTATTTAAATCATGCTCTTTTTATTTTGAAATTTTAAAATTTAGATGCCAAGGAACTCTTTGAGTGTCTGTGGCACCCTGCAACTAGGACTACTTATGCCTAGGTCAAATGGAAGGACATACTTCCTGACATATGACATGATACTGATCAGGTATTAATATGAGGAAGAGGACATGTCTGAGTATTTTCTACAAGATGCTGAAGGAGCATGCTAGCTGCCAGTGTGGTTAGTGAGACATGCTCCTTGCTGGGGTAAAGAATAATGCTGATCATAAGCTTACAGGCTGCCCTGACAACGATGATAGGGAAGCTGTACTGGGCCTGCGTCCCTGATCCACCCCTTTTACATCCAACAATATGGGAAGGCCCAGAACTTGTGGTAACGGTAAACAACACTAAGTTGATGATATGCCTGCTGGGAAAAAATTCACTATCAATAGAGAAATGAAGTATCAAGGATTGGAAACTGGTGTCTCCAGATGCTTTTCAAAGCAGAACACTACTGGATGTCTGAGAGTATCTCCTTCTACACTACAGGGAAAAGATCTTGACACATGCAAAGATCTTCGCCCACTGGCCTAGAGGCTGAGGGATACCAGGCACCACATTTTCCTCATTGTGGGATGAGGGAAGCACAAATGTCACAATTCCCTGGAAAAGATGTGTGGGGAATAAGCCTGTGTGCTTCATCAGCCTCCTGGGACTGACTTCAAGACTTTGGACTGGTCAGAATCTAAGGGAGTGGCTAGTATGACTAATTATGCTACAGGCTCTCTGTCTCCACCTATCCTCTCCTCACCAGCTTTGTCTGCTGGACTCTGCTGGACTCACACAGGTCATCAACAAAGATACATATAGAGTTGGGTGCTGTCTTGGATGATGTGAGTGCTCAGTCTGAAAGATCAAGCCCAGCTTGAGTAAAAGAGCCTATTACAACATGTGTTCACATGCCTTATATCCTATTAGTAGGAAATAGTAACATTCACCTACATTCTAAAAATGTGCCTTGTGTTGGCTGTAATTTGACTAATTGTGTTTTAAAGGCCTATTCTAAACATTCTGTAATGATTTTTACAACAACCTGCTTTTGTCATGGTTCCTGTAAATATTACTGAAGATTGGTTTGATGACAAGGGTTTACGGGTAATTGAAGAGTTACCAAGGGCACTGGCCAGGCCTAAACGCATGATTGGTTTATTATGATGGGTGTTGTAGCTTTGATTACTTTAATGGCCAGCCCTCCTTTCAGGTGATACCTACTCCACCATAAGCCACTGGATGGCTACAGGTTCCTTTTGGGGAACAGGTCCTAGAGATCTCCTAAGGCAGCAATGATTAAAGGGGGTCCTGGGGACCTAGAACATCTCAGGTCATGCACCTCCTAGGGGCTCCCTGACCACTGCATTCTCCCCTGCTCTGAGAGCATTTGAGACAAGCCCCTGCTCCAACCCCTGTGTCTCAGGGTCTGGTCTCTGGGGAATCTCTGTGGGACCTCCAAAAATGTTGTGGGTTATCCAGCAGAGAAGGGCTGCTCAGACATGGGTTTAAGCCAACAAAGTTTTTATTAGCTGGCCAAAGACTACACTGGTTGTTCAGGATCCCAGTGTACTGAGCCTTTTTCAGGGTGAGTGTTTAAGCACAAAAACCATATCCTGGGTTGGCATACTTGAGTTAACAAGAACGGTTAACCAGAAGCACAACTACAGAAGCCAAAAAGCAACGATAATACATTTCAGGATTTCCCAAAAGTATGGACTTTGATGAATTAGGTCTTGTTTTTGTTTTGACAGGTGGGTGATATCTATGTGCTGAGTTTTATGGCCTGAACAGTACTGCCACCAGGGAGTCAATTATTCTAAGGTCTGAGGCCTACTAAGATCTGGGAGCCTGTGTGTGGGAGGGAAGCTCAGAACCTCAAATAAGTGATTGTGGGGTTAATTAGCCCTCCTTCCTGGAAAAACTTGGGAGATTTTGGGTGAGATGGAACCCCCTGCGCTCCTGAACACACCCTAGAGGGCCAGCTCTAACCAACCGGGTTGGATAGCTTGTGCTGAGTGTGCCCTAATTCTCTAATTGAACAAACCCAACTGAGGCCTTTTCTACAGCTTTGCGTTTAAGAATGCAAACCCAAGCACCAAGCCTGGAGGTTCTTCCTTAGCATCTGAGTGTGAAGGCCGGGGTCTCCAGGCCCACTAGGCTGAAACTCAATTAAACTCCCCCAAGAAATGTATAGCCATGACCATCTGCTTGTTATGACCAACTGCTGGTTTGGTTTTCTAACTTGTTTATGCAGACATTCAAGGACTATTTTGAGATCACCTTCATTGTGTAATCTTGGCAGAACAAAGCAATCTTGTGGTTTTTTGCCCTTAAAACCTCTTCTTCCTGGACCCACCTCTGGGCAGCACATCTCTGATTTGGGTTAGAGACTGTGGCCCTGCTAGCAGCCTTAAAATTTTGTTTCATTATAATCTGAATTAAATCTAGGGGGTCTTCTCTCATAGTCTCCATAACAACTGGCTGTGGCTGTCACTGCGAACAGCACCTTCCAGCGTCCTGAGGTGGAAATCTATTTGCAGGGAGAATTTTTAACAACCTCATATGAAGACGCGCCCCTGACAGTCTGCAAGACCCGATAAGGTTAGCTGCAGCTTGTGGCATCGTGTGTGGTCCTGGTTAGGGCCAATTCCAATGACGCCACTATGACATCCTCCAAGCTCAGCACTCGGGCTCTCACACTTCTGCCTCGCGCGGGAATGAGGGCCTCTGCCGGGCTTTTCGGCCAATTTGAAAGCAGATCATCCAGACTGGACTGTGTTGGGCAGACACCCTCTGCTAGGAAGCTACAAGGCTTAAAGGCTTTGAGTGTTAAGAGGATACCAATGTGTGGTCCTCCGGGGTCCAGAGCGTCCCGGATTAGGGGGCGGGGCCTCCCAGAAGGGGAGCACTTCCGGCCGGTTCGCGCGGGCTGCCTCCTCCCTTTCACAAGGTGAGTGGTCGCCCCTGATAGTGGTTCCAACCTGGACCCTTCCTTTCATTCGTGTAGGTGCCTGCCTGTTTTTCCTGCAGTGACTTCGGACACCCCCAGCCCGGGTCCTCTAAGTGGTTTCAATCTAGGAGACCCAGTAGTGTGACCCCACAGTGTCTGCCCCGCGCCTGCACCCAGCGTCTCCGCCTCCCTGCAGGTGCTGATGCATCTCGCTCCATGTCATCCTCTCTCCCTCTTGTCACTTTGTGGAAGAAAACCAGGCTCTCTCTTTGGCCTTCATCCGTTTATGGCAAACCAAGTTAAGGAAAAAGCCCCTCCCCTTTTTTATTTTTCTCAAGTCTTGTATAGTTCAGGCTGGCCTCGAACTTGCTGTGGAAACAAGGATGCCCTTGAACTTATTGTTCTGCAGTCTTCACATCCCAAGTGTTGGGATTAGAGGTGTGCTCCGTTGCACCCAGTTTTTGTGGTGTTGGGGATTGGGCCAAGGCATAAGGCATGCTAAGAAAGCAATTCAACCAACTGAGACCCATCCCCAGCCTGGAAATCTGCCTTTGTTACACACACACACACACACACACACACACACACACACACACACACACACACACACACACACACTCTACCCCTGTGGGTGGTGCTGTGGGAAATCTGAGCTTGGGGATAGCAGCCTCAGACTCTTCAGGATCTGAGGAAAAGTTTTCCCTCTGGAAATGTATCCCTTCTGGTTGTCATGAAGTAACCCCTTTAAAAATTAGATTTGGGATTCTGACACCTCACACTGTCTGGAGCCAGAGCCCCAGTTGTGGCGCAGGAGTATTCGCTGCTAAAATACGCATTCTGTTCTCTGCAGGCTATATTGGGAAGAACATTCAGGATACTGTACTGAGAAGCCAAGGATGGGGCTCTGTTGGTCGAGCATTTGGGGGCCACGCCGCCTTGCTGGGGAGGCTGCCAGTAATCATGAGGGTTCACACTGAATAAGCATTCAGGCCTTTGCACCTTGGGCCCTGCAGCTCCTCAGGAGGTCACCTGCCTTTTCTTGGCAACCTTCTCTTGCTAAGAGAAACTAAGGATCACCTAGGACCGCCCAGGAGTTGACACGGGGCTCTTCAACAAGAATCTCTTCCCACCATCTTCTTTGGTTTTCATTGCCCTCAGGTGTCTCCTTGAGCAGGGCTCAGGAAGATGGCCACACTAGAGGATGTTGAGAAATCCCTTCCTGTCTTATCACTCAGCAGTCTCTCATCACCAGGGACACCTGGAGACCAGCACCATGGAGCACTCCATGGGCACCCTCATGGTATTTGCTCCAGACTGCTAGGCCCCTCTGCCTTACTTCTACCCCATGAGATTGATCTGACCTGTGTTTGGCCGGCTGAGGAAGAGAGTATGCACTTAGATAGCTTATTCAGAACTGGGGCCTCTGGGAAGAGCCCTGAGGGAATGGTGGAAGGTAGCAGTGGTAGACGACACCCTCAGACTGACCCCAGGGAACAGCCCCCTGAGTATGTTTCTTCCTCAGTATAAAAGGGAAAATGGCCTCAGAATGGGCCCAGTTTTAGGAAGAGAGGCAACATTCTTCCCTGGCTAATTTGGGTGTGCTTGCCTCATGACTTGCAGGGACAAGAGCTGCCATCCTGCATTCACTCCAGCGGGCTGGCCTCATTAGTCAACTGGTAAAGTCAAAGTATTAGGGGGCCCGACTCTGTCATGCCACTGAGCACACCTCAGGTCTCAGGGGCCATGTAGTCCAGAGGCTTCATCCCTGAGGCACATAGGAAGCTTCACTGTTCTCTTGAGATGCCAGTGAGGAGAAGAAGATCCCACATGGGACCAGCTCTCTGTGCTGGCCTAGACATCTCGTGGCTAAAACAGTGAAGCTATGCTTTATGGAAGGCAGCTGTGCTCTGTGCCAGGCTCCCTTAGGTGATGCCAAAACCGAGCCACAGCTTACAGATGGACATTCACGGTTGAGGACAGAGATCACACTTCCCTGGGGAACCACAGGGGTCAACCCCAGACCATCTAGGGACCCCAAGCACAGTCCTGTTTGCTGCCTGGCTCCAGGACCTTTCTGCCTATTCCTAGAACAATTCTTAGACAGGGCCGAACAGCATTATCCTGTTCCTGGTGTGCCTGTGAACAAGTAAACAAAGTGGGTTCTGGACTAGGATGGTTGTTGGTGACAGGGACTTTACCAAGTCATAGTGGAGCTTGGGAAGGCGCTGAGTGTCTGGAGGTAGATGAGGGAACAGCCATCACCCCTTGTGCAGATACACAGGTGACAGGTGGTCTCTATGCCTGCTTCCTAGCTACCAGCAAGGTCAGGGCTGCCTCTCACAATACAAGCTATTCTCCTACTTTCAAAGGCCCATGGATTCCATTTTTGTTTGTCTTCTTTTGTTTTTTGGGGGGTGGAGGGGGAATAGGGTCTCACAGCACTGTCTCCCTGCCTTAGCCCCCTGAGTCACTGGAATTACCTTGTGTCACACCATTTGGGTTCATTCTGCACATTCTTTACCAGAGAAGACTCCCAAAGTTTTGAAACCTGCCTACAGTTCTGCCAGGACTTCTGGGAACCTTGGGCTCTTAAAGAGGCCCAGCCAGAATATCTAGGTCCCAGCAACCTGCAAAGTGACCTTTTACACGGTCATTTCAGGGTCCTTTGGGAGTAGCAGTAGGTGAAGAAAAGCACAAGGAAAGGGCACACAAGGGTCTCTATGCCAGGGGCCTCTAGGAAAGGCTCCATGCCACAGCCCAATCCACCCTGGCTAACCTCTGAGCAGGAGGCCAGAGGGGATAAAGCGGTCCTTCTAGGAACTCCCTGACCTTGCAGACACAGACAAGCCGGGGCTGTCTTGTAATGCTAAGAACTGAGAAGATGGAACCATGGGGCAGCTGCAGGGCTCTGTGCAAAGAAAGAGCAAGGATGGGTGGAAAGGAGGCAAGACCAGAGTCAGCCAAGGCATCAGCCAGCATGGCACAGGCACAAGAGCTGTCTGGGTAGCCAGGCTTGTGCTTTCCTACAGAACTAAGGGACAGTGAGTTCCTTGAGAGGCTTTACTTGAATGGGCAAGCCAAGGCAGTGGCACCTCACCCATCTGAACTTCTCTTTAGGGGCATAAGGAGATGCTGGGTGGGTGAGGCATGTACAGTGTATTGGGGTCTTGGCCCCAGAGCCTTGGAGTCTTTCTCTAAGTTTAGGAAGGAGGAAAAGGGCAGGATGCTGCCCTCTGGAGAGGAGGGCCTGAGCCTTAGTCCCCTGCCTCCAGGCTTCCTATTCCAGCCCTGAGGTGCCTTCCCACACAACAGACCCAGACCTCCAAGACAGAGAAGTAGAGATCCCCAGAGAACCCTGGCTTGGTGAGTGAGCAGTCCACCTCCCCTCAGGCAGCCTTGGGAAGCCTCAGCTGGATGCAACACAGCACTTCCCTGGATGTGCCTGGGGCCAGGCCATCCTGCCTGGGTCTCAGCTTGAGCCTAGCTACCTATTTTTTGTCTACTCGTAGAAGCTGGGTGAGCGAGGGGTTGACTGTGACTGATCAAAGCCATAGCTGATCCCTATGGAACTGTGAATCAGGCCTAGCCCTGTCCAGATCTGATCTCTTTGGCAGGGCAGGCCTCAGGCATTCTTGCCATCTCAGCCTGAAGGACCACTTTTGAGAGTTCTCAGAGTTCCAGGTCCTTGCTAGCTCTTAATAGCAACCCATATCTCCTTTTCCCAGCTAAGAGAGGCATCACACTTAGCCACCAGTGAGGCTTCTCTACTTCAGGGCCTCCAACAGGCGGGGGCCTGGCTGCTCCTGACACCATCTAAGTCTTCTGGCACACCCCCTCTCCCCATCTTACACACACACACACACACACACACACACACACACACACACTCGCTTCTCCACCCAGCCTCTCCTTCTCTGAATAGTCCCCATTCAGGTTTTCCCTGGGCTCAGCTCCTAGAATGCCAAAGTAGGAATGAGACTGGGAGCTGTCTGCCATTTCTCCTTTCAGACTCTGAGCGGCAGCCTGAGAAGACTCCAGCCTCTCTCAACTCCTGCAGTCTTGGAGATGGGCCGACCTCAGAAGGAAGGGCGCAGAGGGGCCTCTTGAAGAGCTTTCCCGGCATGTCTAAGTGTGGGGACAACGTTGGCCAGGAATGTAGCTTGGAGCAGCCAGCAGGCTTGCTTCCAGGAACCATGCCCTGCTCTCAGAAGAGAGACACTTGGCACATGGTACTCTTGCCCCAGGGAGCCCCAGGGACTGAGGGTAGCGCCAAGAAGACTGCTGAACTGGGCAGTGGTTTGGGTCGAGACTGCCGGCAGGCGGGCCCACGGGGCACCAAGGCACACCGCTGTGAGGCCTGTGGTAAGAGCTTCAAGTACAACTCTCTTCTACTAAAGCACCAGCGCATCCACACGGGGGAGAAGCCCTACACCTGTCATGAGTGCGGCAAGCACTTCCGGAGCTGGTGGGGCTTCATGCAGCACCAGCGCATCCATACAGGCGAGAAGCCCTATGAGTGCGGCCAGTGTGGCCAGGCCTTTAGCCAAAGCTCACACTTCACAGAGCACCTGCGCATCCACAATGGCGAGAGGCCCTACAAGTGTGGGGAATGTGGTCACGCCTTCAGCCAGAGCTCCAACCTGGTGCGCCACCAGCGGCTGCACACTGGGGAAAAGCCGTATGTCTGCAGCCAGTGCGGCAAGGCCTTCATCTGGAGCTCCGTGCTCATTGAACACGAGCGCATTCACACGGGTGAGAAGCCCTACAAGTGCGAAGACTGCGGCAAGGCCTTCCGAGGACGGTCACACTTCTTCCGGCACCTACGGACCCACACGGGTGAAAAGCCCTTCACCTGCGGCACCTGTGGGAAAGCTTTTGGCCAGAGCTTTCAGCTCGTCCAGCACCAGAGGGTGCACTACCACGAGTAGCGCTCACTCCAATACGGTTTGGGTAAACCTGCTCTTAGTGAGATGGGGATGCTTTACAGGGACACAGCAGGACATGTCCTGTGTCCAGGTGAGATGGCTAAAGAAACTCCATTTTATGGTAGGTATTCAACTTGGAACCCACGAGCCATTTCTCTCTGACTCCAGTTCCTGGAAGATCCCAGTAACTCTGACTCAGTAACTCCTACCCAAAAATGTATAGCCATGACCACCTACTTGTTATGACATGACTGACTGCTCTTTTGGCTACTGTACCCCGCTTATGCAGATATTCAAGGCCTATTTTGAGGTCGCCCCTGACTATCTAACCTTGGCAGAGCAGCACAGCTTCTGGCTTGCTTGTGCAGACACTCTGTGGGTTTTGCCAGATGCTTCCCTCACCCCTTTGAACAGCAGTCTCTAGTTTGGCTCAGAGACTGGTGTCCTTCTAGTGGTTTCAATAAATTTATTACTGATTATAATCCAGATTGAGTCTGTGGTCTTTTCCTGGGGTTCTAGAACTCTCTAACATTGGGGGGGGGGCTTGTCCAGGATCCTTGGGAGACCCCGTACACAGGGTCAGGGGTTTCACAAAGTCCTAAGCTGGGTGAGGCCTGGAAAAGCCTGGCATCAAGGCTACCCCAAATTTTGAGTCACTAGTTGGCGACAGGCCTAGAGAGGTGCGAGTACATTGTGGACTTGGAGGCCCAGGGGAAGCCCAGATTAACCATTGCAGATTTGTAAGCAAAACAAAAGTAAAAGTTACTGCCCAACACATATTTGAAACCCAGAGTAATTGGTTAGTTGTTCTGGAAGTCCTTACATCTGGGTAGGTAAGGGGGAGATCAGACGTGATCGTAGACCCAGTCTCCAGGGACAGAATGGGGGATATCCTGCTGCCCTCCTTTAAACACCCCCCTCACCCCCCACCTCCAGTTCTGGCATATTAGTGAAGATAGCCACCACATGTCTGTGTTTGTCTGGTCTCCAGGGACTGTGTAGACATTTTGCTCAGTAGGTCTGTGTTTTCCGGTATGCTTCTGAGTTTTGGTGCAGCATGGGAAACCAGACCTTATAGATGCTGCTCCTCCCCGCAGGGTCTCAGCTCTCCTGGAGTCTGCTGTTTCCCAGCTCCCTTCAGGAACTTGCTCTGTCTCTCTTGTTAACTTCCTCCTGCAGCTTACTCTGCCTATAACCATAGCTACTTGTCTCTCCTCATCTTGTCCTAGGAGCTGCCTGCTCTGGCTCTGGCTCACTGGAGCCTGCTGGTTAAGTTCCACAGGTACCTCGGGCAACTCTTGTTTGCAATCCTTTTCTCTAGCTCTGCTTCTGAAGGACATATTTTTCCTGCTTGCTTTCTCTCTTAGCTGGCTCTTGTCTCTGTTCATGGAGGTCTGGCTACTGCCAGCCCTTGCCCTGCTAAGCCCCACCCCCACCCCGTGCCCAGCACAGCCCTTACAGGCCCCATAAGCCCTCTATTCTTCCACCAGCTGCTCGATGTGCCAGTGGCCCACACCCAGAATGTCTTATCTCTAAGCCTTCTTTGTTCTCTGCTTGCTCTGGTCATCAGATTTGGTTTTGCAGGGATTCAGGGGTCTTTTGGGCATGGATATTGAAATCTATGCTGTACTACTTTATTAAACGCTGGCTCTGGGGTTGCATTTATGTCCTCTCTCATGACCCAAGCATGCTTGTTTAAAAGTTTTCTTCAGAATCTCTGTCTTGGGTCAGACAGGCCTCCTGCCTCTGTCAGCGAAAGGAAAAAACAAACAGCCCAGGAAAGACACCAGGTGCTTTAAAACAGCTAAAGAGTAAACTGTCCAATAGAGTTACAGCTGCCTACCTCTTCTCCTTTCCTTGGTTTTACTTAGCTCTCGCAGACTTTTGTTAAAATACAAACTTATCTCAAGACTCGTAAGACTATTATATAGACTTTCTGTGCCTTAAGATTTATAAGTTTATTGGATATGGTTACAAATCTGTAAACAAAGCAACCTGATGCCAACACTTTCCAAGTTCCCACTAGTGTCTTGTTTTTATAGTTTTCTGTGTAATGTCCTCTAGGTCACAGCTACTCACATTACTCTGCAACTTGATGACTTTATAAAGAAAAAAAAAAGCCCTTTGTCTAAAATCTCTCATTAATAACTCCAGATAGACTTGCTTAAAATAATTAGAGCTGGGCTTGTTAAAAGCTAATGTTCTATGGCTGGAGAGATGGCTCAGTGGTTGAGAGCACTGGTTGATCTTGCAGAGGACCTCAGTTCAATTCCCAGCATCCACATGATGACTCACAACTGTCTGTAATTCCAGTTCCGGGGAATCTGACACCCTCACACAGACATACATGCAGTCAAAACACCAATACACATGAGTTGAAAATAAATCTTTTTTAAAAGTTAATATTCCTTCAAAAAGGCAGAGATAGACAGGGCCATTGTCTCTTCACTCGAGTTTCCAGTCACTCCTCCCAGCTACTTAAATGCCATGAGCCCCTAAACTGCACGAGGCCTCACTCAAGGTTTGTTAGGAAAACTAGGGTGTGCAGGCTAAAAGCTAAGAATAAAGAGAGTCCACCTACGCAGCAACTGAAAGCTGTTACACATATTGGGTAAAAGCTTCCCATGTTGTCTTACACCTCTTTAGGAAAAATTTCTTACAACAAATGGTATATTTATTTGTTACTGTATGTCTCGTGTTATTTAAATTTTTAAATAAAAAATTATATAACAATTAGGATGGCTAAATGTAATTATAAATTACAAATGTCGAACTCAGCCTTCTTCCCCTTTTCTTAGTTCTTGTTAGAAAAAAAAAAAAAAAAAAAAAGCCAGGCAGTGGTGGCACACGCCTTTAATCCCAGCACTTGGGAGGCAGAGGCAGGCGGATTTCTGAATTCAAGGCCAGCCTGGTCTACAGAGTGAGTTCCAGGATAGCCAGGGCTACACAGAGAAACCCTGTCTCAAAAAACAAAAAAAAAAAAAAACAAAAAGGAAAGGTCCTGCATCACGGTGACAGCTGTGCGGAGCTCCTGGGTAAGCTGTAAACTTTCTTTCTCTCAGAATCTGTAAGACCTTGGGGGGGGGGGCATGTAAAACTCCAAGAAAAAAAATTATTTAATGATTAAGATTTTCAACTTTTTAACGTTATAAATGTCTACTCAGGTTAAGAGCAACTTAGAGATAATATGTCTAGCCTCCTGGTCTTTGGTAACTTTGTTAAGCTAATATTTGGATAAACTGAGTCATACAAATAAAACCTGTGATATAAAAAGATGAAAGAAAGAAAAAAAGAAAGAAAGAAAGGAAAAGAAAGAAAGAAAAGTAAGTCCCCCAATCTCTCTGTGGGACTGTATTTATGGTTTAAGGTTTTATTTTGATTCTAAAGGATTTTCAGTTAAATCTTCAATTCAAAATTCTAAGGCTAAAACTTTACAAGGATAAAACTATATAAAATCTTATAAAAGCTGTTAAATTACTATAAACTATTAAAGATAATTAAGACACACAATAGTTGTCTCATAAATGATCAAGTTCTTTAATGTGCTCCAAATTATATCTGTAGTCATGCTAAATGCCAGTGTAATTCACTTACAGAGACAAGTTTAACCTTCTGTATGTTTTCAAGGGTAAGCCTAAAGTAACAAAAAAATAAGTAAAGTTTGTTTGAAATCAGATATATCAAATAGACTAGATGCTGGGCCTCAAATTCCTCAGATCTGCTAAATATGGCATTTAAAATGTTTAATAAGAAGAAACTTCCCAAAATAGACAAAAATGCCAGCTCCTACGAAGGGCTCTAAGGTCTTCTCTGAAGACTATGTTGAGGCACAGAAGACCCCACATGGATTATGATGATGCTAACCACCGGGCAAATACTTGCTCCATGCTTTGCCTACCTCCGGGCCCCTGCCTAAACTATGAACAAGCAGGGCACTGGAGAACTGACACCGCTCTTTGCCTTGCCAAGGTAGGTCAATCTCTCATGTTCTTCCTCCACAGGGAAGTATCTCAACCTTCTGGGCCTGGCAGCTGAAGGCAGCCAGAGTTAATGCTGCCCTGTGTGATAGCCAAAGACATCTGCCTCTGTTTGAAACCTGCCCCTGACCTCTGCCTCAAATGAAACCATGGAGATCACCATGGAGGAGCCCAGGGTAACCATCCAGGTTGTGGGAAAGTCTGTCATTTTAACTGACAGAGAGGCCATTGGGATATACCTCCAGTTCAGTTTTAGCCTTATCAGATCTCTGATGATGGTGATGGCTCTCTGTAGCTTTATCAGATCGACAACAGCAAGTACCCAGATCACACCCCAGCCCTGACACACCTGACACACCACACACACACACACACACACACACACACACACACACACAGCTGCAACTGCCTAGTCAGTATATGTAAAAAAAAAAAAAAAAAAAAAATCAGGCCTTGCTTTTTCTAGAACTACTAAGTCTCCTGCTAAAAAAGGCAAACTTCAAAACAGGTCTCAATGTAATTTTTGCTATTCATTTTTCTTTTTCTTTTTTTGGTCTTTTCCAGACAGGGTTCTCTGTGCAGCCCTGGCTGCCCTAGAACTCACGCTGTAGACCAGGCTGGCCTTGAACTCAAGGATTCACCTGCCTCTGCAGGTGTGCCAGTACCACTCAGCAGGACTTGCTCTTCAATGACTTCGATCAGTAACCAATCACCTATGATTCATGGTAAATAACTGAATTAAAAAACATTTGGAGTTTATAAAAGTTTTGAGGGTCTAGGGAAATTCACTGTGTATTTAAATGCACGTTGTAAAGGTCTAAGGATGTGAAAGTTAAATAAATTATGTGGCTCTAAGTAATGTAAAATATATAAAAAAAACTTTGTAAAGTTTCAGATTTTCTTTCTTTCTTGCTATGCTGTTGTTATTCTAAGACGTCAGAAGTTCTGAATTTTAACATTAACCATGGAGTTCTAATAAGCAGCTGATTTAGCTCTGGAAAAGCACTGACTACGGTTACCATACCCACAAGCTCACACTGAAAA
>JANHMN010000012.1:26788070-26830673 GCA_030674055.1 Rhabdomys pumilio | reverse complement strand
CACTGACTACGGTTACCATACCCACAAGCTCACACTGAAAAGCACTGAATATGGTTACTATACCCACAAGCTCACTTTGTACAATGTCCTGTGGTTGTTTTCTAAGTATACACAGTGTTCCCGATAGTGCTGAAAACACTGCTGACCAAACTATATATCCAGCCAGGAACAGAGGAAAGTGTGTTCATGCTTTTAGCCCAGAATCATTTTTGGGTCCCCAAGCTTTTGCAATGGCTCAAAGGCATGGGTCGGCTCCAGCTGTTTGCAGACACTGGTTAACTGCTGTTTCTATAACGAGGAATTCAGGGCAGATCACAAACAGAGGTGATGCTAATCTATCTAAAACTTTATCTCTGTTTGTTAACTTTAAAAAATATTCCATGTAAGCTTCAGGAGAGTTGCAACTTGGACCCACCTGTCAGACAGACTCCAGATTAAGTACTCTTGTCAGTCCATAGCCTAAGCTTACCCACCTAAAGTCTCTATCTGTCCCAGCAGATTTCCAATCAACTACAGACTACAAACTACTCCACATTGACTGCAGTCCCTATACTTGCTGAAATCTAATGTGCACCAGATGCTTCTAACAAAATGTCCTACCAGCTTGAGCCCCTACATTAGGTCAGCATTCCGACCTGTTCCCAGACTACGTGTACTCCGCTAGCTCCATACAAACCTGGGCAGCAAACCAGAGGTACCCCACCCCCCAGCCTTTGACCAGCTTTGTAGCCTTCCTGAGCCCTGACAACAAAGTCCCAATTTTTAGCTGACATGCAGTTATAGAACACAGTACTTTGTCCCTTACCATTAACTAAAGGCTGGAATGTTAGGTCCAAAGGAAACTAGTTCCTCTCTGCCAAAAGGAGGTCACTTCCCTTCTCTCTGGCAAAATGGACAAATAGCTATCTCTGATGCCTGTTAGCATAGCAGAGCTCATGCTGTCCTCCAGGATCCTTCGGCATTACAAATACTTGTTAAAATTAGAGTTAGAAAAAAGGTTACTCATCTGGGAGTGATGGCGCACGCCTTTAATCCCAGCACTTGGGAGGCAGAGGCAGGCGGATTTCTGAGTTCGAGGCCAGCCTGGTCTACAGAGTGAGTTCCAGGACAGCCAGGGCTACACAGAGAAACCCTGTCTTGAAACCCCGCCTCCCCCCCCCCAAAAAAAAGACAGCCAGAGTTACACAGAGAAACCCCATTTCAAAAAACCAAACCAAACCAAACCACAAGTAAAACATAAAAAGGATTACTCAAAATAGCGGCTGGGATTTAACCGACTGGCTTACTTTACTTCATGGTTACCAAATTTGACCTTGATGCTTATTTTCTCTCTTTGCTTTACACATCCTAATTCTCCTTTGTAAGCATCGATGTCAAACACTATCAATACCAGGAGCCCTAAGTTTAAGTTCCCCACCACACTCTAATAGAGCCATTAGGGACGATGACGGTTTAAAAAACAAACAAACAAACAAACCTCCATTTCATGCTAGGAATCCATCTTGGTACCCACAAGCCATTTGTCTCTGACTCCAATCCCTGAAAGCTAAGTTCCCAGTAGCCCTGACTCAGTCACTCCCACTCAGAAATGTACAGCCATGTCCATCTGTTATGACACAACTGCCTGCTCTTTGGGCTTCTCTAACCTGCTTATGCAGACATTCAAGGCCTAGTTTGAGGTTGCCCTGACTACCTAACCTTAGCAGGGCAGCACAGCTCCTGGCTTTGTCTGTGCAGACACTCAAGGTCTTCTTGTGGGTTTCGCCTTTTAAAACTCCTTCCCTCAACCCCTTTGCACAGCAGTCTCTAGTTTGGCTCTGACATTGCTGTCTTGCTAGCAGTTTCAATGAGCTTAACTATACGTTAAATGAAAGTCTTTTCTTAGGGGTCTTGAACTCCGTAACACATGCTCCTGGCCTGAGTGTCAGGAGTGGCCAGGTCTGCCTACAGCCAGAATACCATAAAATGGAGACCCTGGGGAGTGGGTGAGCACCTGGAACAAATGAAGACAGGGCCATCTTGCCCATAGGTGCCCACATTCTCCAAGCTGTCCTGAAGGCCAGGTAGACTGTCCTCCATCCTGGTATGGGAGCCTGCCATGGTGTCCCCTCACCTAACTGGTTCTGGTGCTTTCTAACCGTAGCATGGTCTCCCCCATCAGCCTCACTCGTTAGCTTTCCCACCTCCTTGCAGCCCCACTGAAGAGGCTGCAGTAGAATCTGCTTCTAGATTTGCAACACTCCAACCAAACTTCCAAGTTCTAGCCAGTTAAGCAGCCATGTATCATCACCATTTAGATGCGCCTTTTTCCTTCTAGTTGATTAGACTGGCCTTGGCCAGTGCTGAAGCCTTCTGGTTGGGGCAGAGGGTTCCCGGTCGGAACCTCGGGGCTATGGTGGGCTCAGTGGTATAAATGCCCCTTGACAGAGGCATGGCCACTGACCACTGAGAACA
Organism: Rhabdomys pumilio; assembly: GCA_030674055.1. NCBI lineage: Eukaryota > Metazoa > Chordata > Mammalia > Rodentia > Muridae > Rhabdomys > Rhabdomys pumilio. The sequence goes on along the minus strand of JANHMN010000012.1, from coordinate 26,828,219 downwards.
GGGGTGGAACTGGGCCACGGAGTACAGGGCAAGACTGCAAGGCTTCTTGAAAGCAATGGACAGTCTAGAGAGTCGGGGTGGTCAGCAGCTGCAAGGTAGGAGGTAGTCTCTGCCTGGCCCATGGCAGGACTGGGATCACCCAGTTCGAAGTCATAGCTGGTGCTGCCACTCAGGTTGTGCATGGTATTTGCAGAGGCCAGAGGTGTGGCTCTCCACTGTCTTTGCTTTTTTTGGGGGCGGGGGGATAGGTCTCTCTACATAGTTCTTGCTGTCCTGGAACTCACTATGCAGACCAGGCTGTCCTTGAACTCACAGAGATCTGCTTGCCTCTGCCTCCTATATGCTGGGATTAAAGAATATGTCCAGTTGTTCTCCAGTTTCCTTGAGGTACTCAAGTCCATCAAAGAAAGAGAACCGTTTATGAACTTAGTCTTAGGGTTTTACTGCTGTGAACAGACACCATGATCAAAGCACCTCTTACAAGGACAGCATTTAACTGGGGCTGGCTTACAGGTTCAGACATTCAGTTCAGTGTCATCAAGGCAGGAGCACGGCATCATCCAGGCAGGCATGGTGCAGGAGAAGCTGAGAGTTCTACGTCTACATCTGAAGGTTGCTAGAAGACTGAATTCCAGGCAGCTAGGATGAGGGTCTTAAAACCCACGCCCACAGTGACACACCTCCTCCAACAAGGCCACACCCACTCCAAGGCCACAACTCCAAATAGTGCCACTCTGTGGGCCAAGCAGATACAAACCATAACAAACTTGAAGGAAACAAAACCAGAGTTCATAAACTCACTGACAGGGCCAGTCTGGATGGTTCAAGCATGCATTCCAGCTACTGGAAGGCGGGCAAGAGGATCACTTAAGCCCAGGAGTTTGAAGTGAGCCTCAGTAGCAGAGCCAGCTCTCAAAACGCAGGAGTGCAAAAGGGCTGAAAGGAGCCTTGCATTAAATACAGCATCTTATTCACTGCATTTTGCCCATTCTAGATTTCTTTTCCTCCTTTTTTCTTTCTTTCCTTCCTTCCTTCCTCCTTTTTCCCTTCCTTCCTTCCTTCTTCCCTCCCTCCTTCCCTCCTTCCCTCCCTCCCTTCCTTCCTTTCCTTCAACCCAAGGTTTCATTATGCCGCTGTCTCTGGCTTATGCTTCAGGGCTCAGGCAATCCACCACAGCTAAGAGCAGCCTACAGGCAGGGGCTGCCACACCCATCAGAGAACTAAAACATAAGAGTTCTTGAGAGTGGAAGGATAGCCCAAACTAAAGACAAAGCGGAGGAAGTTCTGTTACCAGACAGAAAGGGTGGGTGCAGCTCTGTGCAGCACTTGCTCAGTGTGTGTCCCGCTTCTGTAAAGCCACGCCTACACTGCTTTGGCTTCCTCCCCAGGCTGCAAACCCTGCACTGATGCCTTTACCTCCTAAATCCCATGGTTCCTTTTTCTTACTGTCCAAGCACAGTAAGGCCTGGCATGGGGGAAGGGATGGATGTGAGCAGGCCACAGAACAACTGTGGAAGAGCCAGCCAGATCCTGCTGGCTGAGTCCTGTAATTGTGGCTGCTACTGGCACATACCAGCCATTGTGAGAGCATTCTAGGCATGGAGGGTCACCAACAACCACACTTTTCTGGAGTCCTCTGGGCTTGTTATGGGGCTTACATGGGAAGCCAGAACTCCACTTTAATTCATGCAGTGGGGCACAGAACTCCAGGGAGGGCACTGGAGCAAAGAAGCAGACAGCTGCAGGCAGGCAACAGAGCCCCAAAAAGACAGTGACTCCAGAGGACACAGAAACTCAAGGAGCAGAACAAGATCTGGAAGAATACAAGGCTGCTCAACTGAAGCAGAAAGACATGAATCGAAGGCTATAGCTGGCTGGAGGTATGTTCCATGGTGATGTGTGTGCTTGCCATGTTTGAGTCCTGGATTCCATCTTAAGCTTGGCCGAGGCAGGAACTGAAAATTACCACTGGGAACTGTGATATGGTATACCTGTAACCTTGTGGGGAGCTAAGGTATATGGTGATGGTCCCAGCACACACACACATACACATACACACACACCCGCCTCCAGGCACCCTCTCTCTCTTCTGCTCTCTCCTGGAACAGAAGCCTCACCCTGGGGGCTGAAAGCAGCTGGTGGAGGACTCAGGCCATGCTTAGAGTGTTTCCAAGGTCAGTATTGTTGCGGCCTTTGTCTAGGTCACAACAACAAACACCTTTCCCCAACATTTTATTATAGAAAACCACAATATTGCTCCACAGTGAGAAAGAAAGTTTCAGTGGCAAAGAGGCTGCTGCTTAGAATTCAAAGTCTTCACCTGCCTGGTTGAAGGCCCAGGCAAACCTCTCTCTCTGGGTCTTGCTGTAGATCTTCTCCACAGGCACTCCAAACCTCTTACACCTGTAGGTAACAACAGCACTTCTCAGTCCCATCCTGGAGGCCAAGGTGTGGGAAGAGGTGGTGGCCTCTGCACATCAGGGTGACCAAGATACCCTGTGCCCCCCAAACCTTCTCCCCCAGGCACCACAACCAACTGTCTCCCCTCCCCAGGTATCAAGACATCCCTGGTATGGCCTAGGTAGCACTGAGCAAGGCCCGACCTGCCCCCTAATTCCCAGTGGCAGACCAAGCACTCATGTGATGATTCACTGCTCACAGAATACTGGCAATCCCAGTCACCCCAAAGCTCAGAGGAAAGAGGTCTAAAGACAAGAAGACTCAGACTCAGACTGAGTCATCAGGTTAACATCAGGGACATCCAGTTAGGTGATCCCTGTCACAAGAAGTGGTCCCTAGTACAGGGCCAGGTACAGGACAGGGCACCTATGGGACAGTACTGGGCCCCCCTAGAGCCCGTAGGTCACATGGGCACAGTAGCCTCAGGCCTACACACCAGGCGATGCTGATCCTGGGGTCCAGGTAGTTGAGCTTGGCGGTGCCCAGGGCCACCTGCTTATTCTCTTCCTTGTCTGTGGCCTTCGCGCACAGTCGGGCCAGCTGTTCCTCCAGCTTCAGCAACCGCCGCTGCTTCTGAAGGAAACTGTTGGAAGAGGGGACACCTATACCTGCTGCTGAGAGCAGACCTGAGTCACCGCGCTCTCTGCTCCGCCTTCACCTCCCTCCTGCAAATGGCCTTGTTAGCCTTCTCCAGGCATAAAGTGAGAGAAGTCCAGAAGGGTCAAAGCCAAGGCCTACAGGCACCACACCCGAAAAGGCTGCTGGCTCCATAGATGGAGGAGTCTGTGATGCCAACAAGGGAGCAGGCCAGGCTCAGAACAGGAAGAGGAGCAGATGCCTCTGTAACTAGAGAAGGTATCCAGCCCTTATTTCTGTCTTCTTAAAGAAATTATGGGGCTGGAGAGTTAACTCAGCAGTTAAGAGCACTGGCTGTTCTTCCAGATAACCTGAGTTCAATTTCTAGCAACTACATGGCAACTCAGAACCGTCTGTAACTCCTGTCCCAGGGGATTCGATGCCCTCCTTTGACCTCCTTGGGCACCAGGCACACACATGGTTCGAAGACATACAAGTAGGTAGAACATTCACAGACATAAAATGATAAATAAATCCGAAAAAAGTTACTAAAGAAAATAAATTTTAAAGTGAGGTCCCCCTTTCACCCTTCTCTTTACCATCCCCATGGCAACCTGCTCATGATCCTGCCATCGTGTGGTACCCTCATCCCAACCCTAGGAACCGGTGCTCCAAACACAAATGTGGAGGAACGGACACCCGTGGGAACAAGCTTCAAAAGGCTGGGAACACTCTGCGCTTGCAGCAGGAGCCATAGCAGCCACCCGCTCAGTGACAGCCACGCTCCAGCAAGACAGAGTCACTGTCAAGAGCACAAGCAGAAAGGCCAGAAGGCCAAGTGTGACCTGTGGGCCACCGTATGCAGGGAAGGAGGCAGGAAGCCTCATGCCCTGCAGAACACTTCGGGTGACACATGGGACATCTCGTAGCAGCTGTGCTGTGACAGCTGCACGCCTCACTGAATGCCCCCTGGTCTAACTGACATCCGCAGCACGCCACTCTGAAAAGACAGAGCTCTGCACCTCGGGAAGCTTGTCGCAAAGAGAGAACGTCAGCCCTTAAGAACCACAGTCACGTGGTCAGGAACGCTCACGGACATTCCAGAAACACAGAGGAGTGGGGGTGCCATGGAGAGCTGGACACAGAGTCTCACCACTGACTGTACCCGCAGAACAACAGAACCCACTGACTCAAGAAGGAATGTGAGACCTGGACAGACAGATGTCAAGCGGTCCAAACTAATCACTAACAGCTTCTCCCAAAGCAAAGCCCCCATAAGGGCACCGCACGCGTGGGAGCACTCCACCAAATGCCTACAGAACCACCAACACCAAGTCGCCAATAAAGGAGGTAAACATGTCCCAATTCATTTTCTGAAGCCAGCATTACTCTGATCAAACCAGACAAAGGCATCTCTCTGGAAACAGAAGAGAAGTTCCAACTGAACGGAAGCCAGATTCCGGCCACATGGGAGAAAGGGCAGAGACCACAGCCATGGGGATGCAGCGAGGGCTTTACACCTGAAACAGATCGGTGCTGTGCATGGGTCTAAACGGACAAACCCCACCGTCATCTCAGAAAGAACACCCGACGGTCCCCAGCACCCGCCACGGTCACACATATGCACACTTAACCCTGCAAATCCCAAGAGAAGCATCTATGAAAGCACACAGTGACCATCATGCTGATATCTGAAACTGAGAGCTTTGCCTCTCAGGTTGAACGCAAGACACAGTGACCGACCCCCGACCCCTGACCCCCGACCCCCGACCCCCACAGACTGTTAACGCTGCTCTGGAAGGTCTAGCTAAGTCAAGGAAAGGAAGCAGAAGGCCTCCGTGCCAGACAGGAATAATCGAGCAACTCCAAGGGCACGGGTGGAGACTCTCCACCTGCACACACTCTGGCCTAAGCAACCATTGATAAGAGCAGGGAACAAGGCAAACTGACCGCCAGCAGCTGCATTTCTGTAAGTTAGGGTGGTCACCCAGGGTGGTGAAAGTCACTACAGCTAGGCTTGGCTAGCCTCCCACAGGACAGGCTGGCCTATGGGTGGTGCCTGGGATTAGTATCTCACAAGGGCTCCTGCTGCTCTTGTTCCTTAGGCTCGACATGTTGCACACCCGGACAACATAGTGCATGCAGAGCCTGGCTCTCTTTCTTAAAGTCTGGGTCTTGGCTCATGGTAAAGGGCTCAGAAACTTTCCAGATAGACGGTGTCTCACCTATGTGGTCCCTCAAGTGCCATCCCATTTGTGGTGTCAAGAATAAAGGAAATAAATCAGCAAGGGGTCTGAGTACTCAGACATTTTCTTCCCCTGTGAATTTTTCCCTTTGCTGATCCTACCTCCTTTGCTGCACAGCGTAAGCTGCACCCTGTGGCATCAACCCAGATGTGGCCCCAGGGATACAAAAGTGGTGACTCTGAAACACAATGGAAGTCCTATAGCAAAAGACAGGACAGAGCATGGTGGCCAGCACTCCTCTGTGCCCCTGGAGCCTGGACTCGAACCATTAACACAATGGTAAGGAGGCTGCAGAGAAGGTGAAACCAGGCTGCTCTTCCAGAGACTCAGACTTGGTTTCCAGAACACACAAGGCAGCTCACAACCATCTGTGACTCCATCTCGGAGGAGTTGATGCCCCCTTCTGGTCTCCTCAGGCATTCTGTGACAGACAGACATACATACATGCAAGCAAAACTTCCATACACATGAAAATAAATACATAATTTTTAAAAACCCAATGGTAGGGTAAGATGTCACCTGGGTGTGGTGGCCCATGCCTTTCACCCCAGCACTTAAGAGGCAGAGGCAGTCAGATCTCTGTGAGTTCAAAGCTGGCCTGGACTACATAGCAAGTTCCAGGCCATCAAAACTATGCAATGAGACCTTATCTCAACACCCACCACCCCCGCCCAAAATAAAATCCAACAAATAAAAGGATGGGTGAAAGACTCTAGATCTAGGCACATGAGTGAAACTGGTGCACTGTTGAACACTTAGTCTTCCCGGTCCTGAGTACAGAGGGCTCAGTGCCATAAAAGGTGCAGGGATGGGGGAGGTGGGGCCACAGCTGCTTCTGTGGCCGGTGGGAACACGCTGGAACTGAAACCCTGAGTGTTAAGGTCTGAAAAGTCTTCCTAAGTGTCCTGACCGTGGTTTTGCCTCCTGGAAGCTTTGGGAGGAGACAGACTAGGGGAGGATCCACCCAGGGCTCAGAAGTAGAGTCAGGTTGCTAGTGAGCTCTGGGGCTGAGCCACCTGGCAACCAAAGGCTGGGGACTCTGGAGTGGTATCTCTTTTCTGAGCAGGTCAATTCTGACTCTTACATATTGAGGTGCAAAGGCTCAGGACTGGCCTCAGCTCCAGGCCACCTCCTCTCTGAGGTCCTGAGTTCACAGATCTCCCAGTTGGTCCTGGTCCTGACCTAACCCTGGCATTGCTTACCATGGCAGCTCTACCAACTTTGGCCACTCCGAGTCCTGAGCTGAGAGCCTATGCTGCTGCCAGCTGGGAGCCTAACACTAGGCACCATGGGAAATCAGGAGTGGCAGCCTGTGTCCATTCCTAGCACGTGGATCCTGTAACTGCTGCTTCAGCACTAGGCACACCAGATGGGACTCGGCCCTGGAGGCCTCAGTGCTGATGTCAGCCTCCTGCGCGAGCAGTTTGCAGCCTCTGACAAAGAGCCTGATTACATCCTGCCTTCCCCTGGGGAGGCGGTGTGGCTGTCAGACACAGTTTGCTCCAAATGGGACTGGCCACTGCCTAAGTGATCAGGAGTAACTCCTGGGCAGGGCACATGAGCCCTCTTACACTTGGTTTCACCCAGGACACAGCCTGCCTGTGCCCTTAAAGCCCCATCTGTGAAAATGTTCCTGTGCAGATGTGGCCCCTGGATGGGAAAGCAAACATCTGCAGGGCTGTGTTTACTGAATGTGACTGTGGAGTCTGTATCTGTGGATCCTGTATCAAGGTGTGTGTTGCGGGGGAGGGGAGGGGGGAGGAGAGAGGGAAGATCGGTAGGCAACAGCTGTGAAATACAGAAGGGACAGCACTGAGTGACAACCTCAAGGTACCATGGCAGCCTCAGAGACGCTCTCACAGAATCCTGGACGCGGCCCAGGTGCTTTGCCCGCTCCACTCCGCTGTGGTCAATCTCAGCCATAAGAACTGTGCACACTGAGCCTGTGACCTGTTATCACGGGACCTAAGGTAGACTGGGGAACCCCTAACAAAGGTAGCCACGAACAGTCCAAATATGAGCTAAAAGGCCTATTTACACCTGCATGGAAACACACCTCTTAGCTTTTCCTTGAAAAACTACAAATGTTTGCTGAGAAGTTAAGGAAGACTGAGTTTGAATTATATTGATTTTTTTTTTTTTAACTTAAGCTCTCACGTAACCTAGGATGGCCCTGAGTTTGCTATGTAGCTGAGAATGATCCAGACTTCTGCCCCTCCTGATCTTCTACCCCAAGGGCTGGGATTACAGGTGCTTACAGATTGTGTTGAGACTCGGTACTGCATGGTGTGGCACTTTCAAAATAACCAGCGAGCACAACACCACCCCTAAGTGCATAGGGAAGGGGGTGGATTTCAAGTGTCAACATGTAGCCAAAACAATCTTTAGAGAGAAAGACAGAGTTAGGAGTTAGGCAGTGGTGGTGCATGCCTATATTCCCAGTCCTTGGGAGACTAAGACAGGACTGTGAGTTCAAGACCAGCCTGGGACTTTGTCTCAAACAATAAAAGAAAAAAGTTGGCAGTCTCATTCTTCCTGATCCCCACACTCAGCCACAAGGATGGACTGGGGCGGATACAGCACACAGATGAACAGAACAAAACCAAAGGCCATAAACGAACCCCATACCTGCAAACAACCGATTTCCAACACACAGGTGTCGAATGCACTTGGTAAAGACAGAAATGTTTGAGGCTAAACCCTCAGACCGCAGGTGAGCTGAGGGCTACTGTGACAGCTAAGGCAATAAACCTCTCAGAGGAAAACTTGGGAATCCTCTGGCATCATGGGGCCAGAGAAAGTGTGAGGCACAGCACAGACAGAAGTGACAGAAGAGAAACAAGGCCTAGTGGGCTCACCAGGCAAGGCAGCCACACCCACAAGCCCAGCACAGCTGCAGAGAAGCCTGAGGAGACATGAAGCAGACAGGGGCTGTCCAGGCTGAGGGCGTGGGAGGGGATGCTGATGGATACAGGATCTCTTTATGAAACAGGCCATACATCTCTCAGAACTGTGTGTTGTGTTTTGTTTTGTTTTGTTGTTTGATTGGTCTGATCTTTTTTGAGACAGGTCTCTCTATGTAGCCTTGGACTGGATTTGAACTCATAAAGATCTGTCTGTTTCTGCCTCCCTGAATGCTTAAAGGATGTCACTGTGTCCAGCAGAACAGGGCACTTTGAAAGGGTAAAGTGTATACCGTGAAAATTCGCTCAACCAACTGCTCAAAACCAGAAAGAGCCTAGGAGCCTGGGAGCCCTGTAAGTAGTGACCCTGCTGTGTGCAGCCGGCATCAGAGGCCATGGCCGCATCTTACACGGCTGCATCTTACACGGCTCCGTAATCATATTACTTCTGTGTATGAATAATGAAGCCTTCCAAGATCACAACAGTAGCTAAGGAGAATCTTAAGGCTAAGGCTGACCACACCCAGACTAACCCCAGCTGGGCCCCAGGGTCACAGCTTTCAGGGCAGCAGCCACACACATACCTTTTGGACTTGCTGTCCCCTCTCATTCTAAGGTCAATCTCTGCCTTCTGTAGCTCCACCTGTGCCTCAGCCACCTGTGCCTTCTTCGTCTCAATCTGTGGAGAAACAAGCACTTGCAAGGCTGCTTCCATCCCCACCCAGACCTGTTTTGAGGACTTCCATCCACAGCTGTTGGCCCAACATTCTTTTTGTTGGGGGGCGGGGGTTATAGCAGACTCCAGAGCCTCACAAATGCTAGATGAACTATCACCTCTGTCCTGGCCTTACGTTCTGAAACAACTTAAATGACAGAGCAGCCAGAGAGAAGGCCCCATGAAGCCATATGGGGCTGACCAGGAGCAGAGTGAGGACAAGATACCCTCTAGGGCCCAACGGTGCCACTCACGCCAGCCACAAATTGATCCAGCATCCCCATTGCTCTGACCTCTTTCATAAACTAGAACACAGGCTGTGTCCTAGCAGGGAAATGAGAGGCAGCCAAGCTGGCTCTGAACCTAGAAGCTGGTTCCTCCCATGGCTGCCCAGGACATAGGCCTGTGTGATTTCAAGCCCCCAACCCTAGCCTCCTGCAGCACTATACCCAGTCTGCATCCCTGCCCTCCATGAAATGCCCCGAATAGAAGAAAGGGAAGCCTTGGTATGGAGAGCCCTCACCGCAGGCACCAACCCACCTTTTTTTGGAGCGTCTGCATCGACTTCTCGAAGGTCTTGGGAACTGCCCTCTGATGGTTACAGAGGACCGCCACAGCACGGTTCGCCCGGTTATAAGCTAAGACTTTGCAGGTTAGGCTGTCTTCAGCTGAGCAAAAACAATGACAGCTGTCACTCTGCTGCAACCCACTGTGAGCCTCCCTTCCTCCCTCCTATTCTTTGGTGGTACTAGCAATGGAGGCCAGGGCCTTGACATGCTAGGCAAGTGTTGTATGCTGGGTCACATCCTTGGTCCTAAAAGGGGCTTTTTCTGGACATACTATAATTCAAAATTCCAAGGAAGAAGTCAATGACCTAAGACGCCCCAAAAGCTGGGGCCAACTGGGTTTAGCCATAGTAATGGCAGCATTGAGTCCTCACCTTCTTGTGAAGGCTAGACTATGTCCCATTGGGGCAGAGACAGGAGCCCCAAAGCCATCCCAGGCCCAGCCATTTCCTCCTGGAACAGGGTAACCTGGAAGCTCTAAGGCCCAAGGAAAGGCGAGGCAGTGTTGTCTGAGCTTGTTTAGTTCAGGATCCTTCTAAGAACTCATGATTAACAACCCTGAGGCCTTGTATTCTGTACACCTCAGCTTCGCTGAGCAAGGTTCTCACCAGCTACATCCTGAGAGACTGAAGTTCAGGTTCAGGTCCCCAAGCCACCTATCTGCATGCCCACTGCTCTCGGACTAGCTCCCCCTGAAGAATTCTAAGGCCAGGTGGCCATTCACACAAGATTTACAAAACCACACCTGGAAATAGGACCCTGCAGGTTTTTTTCTTCAGGGCTGGGCCTAAAGGATACTCTACTAGCAGTCCCGGCTTCTGGCTTCCTATGGCAAGTTCCTCTAAAAAGGGCTTGCTCCCTGCATGCCTGCCCCTGATGCATGAGCGTCTTCAGGGCCACATGGCTCACTGGGCCCAGGTCAGCCATATTGGCTACCCAGGTTTAGTAGGGGAAAAGCCTGGATTCAGCACTTAATAACATCAAGTCTTCACCCTGCCCTGCCCAGTGAGTTCCTAAGCCCATGGGTCGCAGTATCTCCTTGAGATACCCTGCTTAGGAAGCAGTGTGGGCATAGGTGGTGGGCACTGGCCTGCATGCCTTTCTGAGCCAGGAGAAGCAGATGTTGGGCGGGTTTTGTCCCTGCTGAGCATCTCACGACAGTGGAGGGAGACAGGTCCCTGGATGGCGGTAGAGGAACAGGACCTAAAGCTGAGAGGGTTTAGGGGTACAGGAGAGGTGAGGAGGGGTGGGGAGTAGAGGTCTGTTAGGAACCTCCAAAGTGACTGAGGAAGCGAGGCAAGGCCCTACCTAGAGGAGGAAGGGTAGGGACAGATTACAGACCAGGGACAGCAGCTAGAAGGGGTGGAGCAGGAAATAGGACACCTCCCTACTGGGGCCAGTGAGGTCACCCCAACTCTGGGATCGACCTCAAACAATCTTCTACCAACAAGCAGCTGTGTCCAGTCCTACCTCGACTCATGCCTAGGGCCAGCCAAGGCGCAGCCCTTAGGCAGCTCCCATAGGGGACAGTCTGGCTGGCCCTCAGGGTCAAAGACCTACTCACCACGGGTCAGCACCCGCAGCTGCTCCTGCAGAGTGACAGAGGCATTGTAGGTCCGGAACACCTTGGCTGTCAGCCCCTCCATCAAGTCCTGCAAGTGCTTATTCAGGCTGGAAGTCTGGGTACAGAGAGGAGAAAGGAGTCATGGAGACACAAGTTTCATGGGTTAGCCTCAGCTTGCAGGAGAGGGTTAGGAAACATTGAATACACTGGGGACAAAGACAAGCTAGACTTGAATCCCTATTCTGTTCCAGGCCCCCTAGGACCTATCTGTGGTGGTTTGAATAAAAATGGCCCCCATAGGCCCATAGGCAGCAGCACGATTAGGAGGTGTGGCCTTGTTGGAGGAGGTGTGGCCTTGTTGGAGGAGGTGTGGCCTTGTTGGAGGAAGTGAGTCACTAGAGGGTGGGCTTTGAGGTCTGGGAAGCTCAAGTCTAGGCTCAGTGGCTCACTGTTCACTTCCTGCTGCCTGTGGATCCAGATCCAGAACATTCAGCTCCTTCTCCAGCACCATGTCTGCCTGCATGCTGTCATGCTTCCCACCAGGATGATAATGAACTAAACAAACCTCTAAACTCTAAGCCAGACTCAATTAAATGTCGTCCTTTATAAGAGCTGCTGTGGCTATAGTGTCTCTTCACAGCAATGAAAACTTTATGAAAATATATGCATGCTTACAGTCAGTGCATCAAAGAGGTCGTCCCTAGGGTCCTTGTCTTCCATGAAGTGCTGAAGGTTCTGGAACACCTGAAATGGAGAAGAGCGTAACTCATAGCCACACCGAGACTCCTGGAGCAGAAGCTAGCTGAGTTGGAAGGATGTCTCACGAGGACAGGATCACACTGTGCACATCAACAGAGGGGTACAGAGGGACACATACACCTGGACAGAGGTGGTACCAGCATAATGCCAGGTCTACCCTCTGGAACCTGTGTCTTTATGCCTCCCAACACTATCCTGCACGTGGTCACTCACTGCTAAGTCATCCCTGGCCATGCGGTCAAAGCGGGAGCTGCTCTCGGGTGCCTCCACAGACCCACTCAGTGACTTTAGCAGGCAGCTGACTCCTAGCTCCCTCTTCTACAGCAACACTGACTTCCGCCCAGGTGGCCCAGGGCACTGTATTTGTGACCAAATCAGACACACCTAACATCACAGAGCCTCAGGAGGACAATCTCTCTCCTCGGCTCACTTTCAGGAGAAGACATGAAGTTCCTCCTGGCTAGGCCAGCTTCTAGAGGTAGTCCAGACTGCACTGGCCTCTCCTGGGTTTTAGCTTGCCCATCTTGCCAAGGGTGCCAAGGTGGCATCAAATCCCCTTTGGAACCTTATAATGTGACCTTCTGTAGAAACAGAGCAGCCACAGGTGGGGCTGTGGAGATGGGGTGACACAGAGCACAGAGGCCCCTCAGGACGGCATTGTATAAGACAATGGGACTGAAGCAGCTGTGTTCAGCAGGGGCAGAGCATAGTGAGCAGCTGCACCAAGTCTCATGGGGCAGAAGGCAGGCCAGCACAGAAGAGGTCTCACAAAGGGGAGGCAAAGCCAGGGCACGTCTGGCACCAGTGGAAGCAGGGACAGGCAAGAAAGATTTGTCCCATATTTGCAAGGAATCAGCACCCAAGCCCTGAACTTCATGCCTCCTAAACAAAACATTTATGATAAGGTTGTGTGCGTGCGTGTGTGGTGTGTGTGTGTGTGTGTGTGTGTGTGTGTGTGTGTGTGTGTGCATGTGCGTGCATGTGCGTGTGCGCATTGTGCGTGCATGTATGTGCATGTGCGTGCATGTGTGTGCGCGCGTGCGTGTGCATGTGTGCATGCGTGTGCATTCACATGTGCTTGTGTGTGAATGTGCTTGTGTGTGTGTGCGTGTGTATGTATGTTTGTTTAAGCCCTGGCTGTTATACCTCCTCACACAGTCACAGGGGACACTGGGAGGTGCACCAGGCCACTGCACACCGCTGTGGCTCTGCCAGGCTCTGCCAGAGACCCCACTGTGAACACAGTCACTGAGGTGAGGGCACTCACAAGCTTCTCCACCGTCACGTGGTTCTTATAGCGGATGGAATCCTTCCCCAAGAAGTCCAGCTCTACAACAGGCTCCTGGCCATCTGAGGGTGCGTGCAGTCGGACATGCTCCACACGGAGCGAGCAGCAGCCCACGGTGTCGGCCGTCTCACCCTCTTCCTTCTCATTTCCTGTCCGCAGTGCCAGCTAGACCAGGGTGGACACTGGTCACGGCTGTGGTCTGTGGCACAGGAGCACAGTCACAGCACTCATGCGTACACAGTGGCATACACAGGAATGAACTCTCTCTCCTATACACACACAAACACGCACACATGAAGCACACACACACATGTGCGTGCAGACACACAAAGCACACACACACATACAGACATACAAAACACACACATACCTATTTGATGGAGGCTCCAGCTCCAGGGAGAAGCCACCATTGTCCTGGCTGCCCCACTCTCAAGGTCCCATGTTATACCTTATCAATAAAATAAAGGGCCACAGCCAGCTGCCTCTTCTTCATTTCTGGGGACTTCCAGTCAGCCTGATACTGAGCACGGATCTTGTCCACAACCCCCCTCAAGCGTCGTGCTACTTCATACTTCTGCCAATCCATCTCCCCCTAAGTAAAGACAACAAATGTTCCTACAAAGCGCGGAGCAGGTGACTGGGCGTCTCCCACCTCAGGCATCCCCAGGCAGGTTTAACTGAATGAGGGGCAGCAGAGCCTGGCCTCAGAAAAATGTGAAGTGACTGTCTTAGTTAGGGTTTTAAGACACCATGACCTAGCCAACTCTTATAAGGACAGCATTTAATTGGGGCTGGCTTACAGGTCTAGAGGTTCAGTCCATTATCATCAAGGTGGGAGCAGGGCAGTGTCCAGGCAGGCATGGTGCAGGAGGAGCTGAGAGTTCTACATCTTCACCGAAGGCTGCTAGGAGAAGTCTCACTTCCAAGCAGCTAGGATGAGGGTCTTAAAGCCCACACCCACAGTGACACACCTACTCCAACAGGGTCACACCTTCTATAGTGCCACTCCCTGGGCCAAGCATGTACAAACCATGACAGTGACTGTGAGCCCCACTCAGACTCCCGTTAGACTGCAGCCACTGGACCCAGCTGCTCTCAACTCTGGCTGGCTGATTCTGGCTAATCTCTAAAGGCTAAGGAGTCTCCCATGCCTGCCACCCTGGAATAGCACAGAGAGGAGGGCCTGACACATGTACTCTGGGGCACAGGGCTTCCCTGGAAGGCCATGCTCTCACCTTTGGCTTGGAGCTGGGGTTCAGTATGATGTACTTGAAAGAGTTCTGGATGCTCTCCACCCAGGCAGCCAGCCACAGGACTGTGTTATCTGAGCGGACCTCTTTCCACCGGTGACCAGCCGGGGGCTCAGGGACCTTGGAATCCCTGCAGTAAAACAGGGGCAGTTGTAATTTCAAGACAATATGAGCAACCCTGGATAACTTCCCTATGTGTGTCCTGCAGTCACACGACTATGCAGATAGGGCTTCAGAGTTGGCTCTAAGCTCCCTAGACTAAGACAGCCAACTTGCACACTCACAGCAGGGATGTATACCCAGTAGCACATACACAGGCATGAACACACACACACACACACACACACAGAGACAGACACAGACACAGACACAGACATACACACACACCAGGATCGACCAGACCAGAGTGGTCACTCGGCACGCTCAATGCAGAGCGCTCGGAAGCCTCGGCTCACCCACCAGGCTGACACACAGCTATTGCCCAGGGTCACTGAAGTTGGGAGGTTACATAGGACGGACCATAGGTAACAGCAGCAGAGCAACAGCAGCAAACAGCACGCCCACACCCCACTTGCCAGCATTTGGAAAGCCAAATGCTGCAAATGTAGAGGACACCTCCTGGTAGGGGAACCTCAACCGAGCTAAGCAAGACAAGCGGCTCTACTGGGTGGAGAGACAGCAGCCCAGCTGATCCAGAGCTCTGACAAGACCCAAGATACACAGAAACAGAGCTTAGTGTCTTCAGTCACTCATCCAGTGAAGGATCCCACCCCCCAAAGAGCTATGAACAAAAGTCACCTGAGTAGGCAGCCTGGGCTAGACCCAGCCAGGGTCCAATGCTCACCCACGAGAGCCTGGAAGCTGACTCCCACATACCTGCTGCAGTTAATGACCACATCCTCTGGCATGACCCTCCTCTTCACCATCCCCATCTTGGGATGGTCACCCCGGCCACGGAACAAGCCGGGTGGTTCCGTCTTGAAATTGCCTATTTTTTCTCTGTGGCCATCTAAAATACAGTAGCCAAACTCCTGCTGAAGCTTCTCGGCCTCTTCTTTTAGCTTCTGAGTCAAAACAATATGTGGGCGTTAGAGGAGAAGAAGCTAAAATGAACCCAGCTCCTGTGCTAACCGCTGGTCCCTCCTCTTCCTGCTGCTGCTGGAGGCCTCAAGCCCCCGGCTGTCCAGCAGGCGTGGGGAGCACATGGCACAGGGATCCTCAAGTCCAGCAGAAGGAGTAGGGTAGCCTTCAAGGTAGGAGGAAATGAGGCAGGGTCTGGAATTGCCTCAACCCCCCTGTAAGAGATGGCCAGGAACTAGTCAACTGAGAAAGAACTACGCGGCAGGCTCCCATCAAACAGAGGAGGGACGTGGAAAGATGCTCAGTGGCACCAGCTCACCCCTACATTCCTGCCCTTGGGTCCTCTGCAACTCCCGACCTTTCAAACGGTAGTGTACTTTCAAATGTGCCCCAGGAAAATGGAATTATATCCCAGACACACTTTAAAAAGAGGGGTATCCCTTGAAATCACTTAGCACTTGCTGTGACCCAGTCCACCTCCCAAGGCCACTCGGGGAGGAAGGCTCTATGAGGGGCTCCCTGCAGCTTGCACCCACCAGCTACCTCCAAGTTTCCCAGAACCCGCTACCAACCTGCTTCTGCTCCTTGGGCAGGGTCCTGCGGGCCTCAGCTCTTTCCAAGAAGTGCCTGTGAATCTCCGTGAAGTCGCATTTGTCAAGGTGTGTGATGAGCTTCCTCTCCTCAGCTGTCATCTCCTGATCCAAAACCAGTAACATGTGATCAGCACTCAAATACAGGCGCCTCCCTGTGGCGCAGGGAGTCCACACTTGGGGCCACTGCACAGGGTCACTGTGACACACCATAAACACGGGACTGACTGCACTCTGCGAAGAGTACCAAGGCCATTCCACTAGACCCTCAGCCTCCGACAACTATTCTACGGGAGGCCCAGCTGTACAGTAGAGCCCTGAGACTAAGTCACGTGGCCTCAGCCGGAAACAGCTCTCTCCTGGCCACATGGTGAAGCATGAATGGGTGACAAGGTCGACCCTGGACAAACAGGGACAGTTTAGAGGAGAGCATGTGTAGTCTCAGCTTCAGACTTGTGACCCTGACTCACACCTTGAGCCTTACTCTGTCAGAAAATGACCAAAAGAAATCCCCAAGTGAGCCCCTAAATCCACATCCTTCCCCAAGGCAAGGCCGCCCATGCCCTGAACCATCAGGGGCCAAAGAGTCTGTTGACAGAGCGGCCCACCCCAGACAGGCTCCCAGTAACAGAACTGCACCAGCCTTAGGTCTAACCAACAGCAATGGACTCTACTAGTATGAACCCAGAGGGTGGTGGTACGGGAGAGCCAAGGATACCTCTTCCTAAATGTAACTTAGCGTTTCAGTAATGAAAGCGGTAACATCCCTGACCCACTAGCTCCACTTGGAGATTCCGTTCTATGCAACTTATTCACGTTGGCATCATGACAATTGCACTCTAGGGACAATTAAAGGAGAAAGCTATAAAGCACTGAATAAACTACAGCAAATTCACTCAACAGCATATTAAAAATTAAATTAGACGCCTATAAATACTTCTCCAACAAAATATCCGAGGTTGCATCATTTCTCACTCCTGGAAGCTGGAGGGCAGCATTTCACTTGATCTCTGCAGAGGGCCCTATCTCTGCTTCCACGGAGGGAGGAGACAGCCAGGCAACAGGGCCTGGCTAACCCTCTCCCACAAACACAGGATTCTCACATGGCAGGAGCCCCATACATGCATGTGCCTGCAGAATCCAGAAACATCAGACACTCTGGAGCTGGAGCTACAGGTTGTTATAAGCAACCAGGAACTTAACTCAGGGAAATTAACTGTGGCATCTCTCCCAGTACCACCTCTAACTACTGATGCAAAAGTCATTACATCCCAGGGAAGAGTTTTGGAGAAAATGGTTGAAATCACAGCAGAATTTGACGATTCCATTGCAATATGAAAAAAAAAAAAACATACAGTAAAATGCTAAGTGGGAGAAACATTGTTTGCACGCTGGTTACGACTGTGCAAAAATCGAAGAGACACGAATGCAGACACAGAAAGGGCGGAGGAAGCTCAGCGGCTGGTTTTCTACCTCTGTTTCCTCACCACAAAAGCCACAGCCCTGCATCAGGTCCCGGCTCCCAGTCATCTGCAATATGCGTGACGACATAATGGGGTTCAGCACAGTCACAATCCACCTCTTTCCTGCAAAGCAGAGCTCAGAGGAGACCATCTGGAGACGGGCCCCAGCCTGCACAGCCATAGCTGCAGTCTATCAGACATCCCCTGATAGATTGAGCCCCTTCCCTGCTTGGAGACACTGAGAACAGTACAGCCCACCTTTACCCTCTGGATTAATAACTAAGGAACGCCAGATGGGAAGGAAACACACACTGGATGGCTAGCTCCACCTCTGTCCCTGGATGCTTTTCAAGGCAGCAGTTGAGAGACAGACCACACTGTCCCTACCCCTGGTGCTGGACAGCCAGGGACTCATGCATGAGAATGTCAACTCAGATTCAGCTTAAACCACAAGCTGTAAGTCACCTCCGATGCTACACCTAAAGACACACATGCTAAATGTAAAACCAACAACTGTGAACATCCTGGGAAAACACAAAGAAGGAATAATCTTTGTGACCTTTGGCAAGGCAAAGATTTCTCAGACATAACAGCAGCAGCACAGCCCATTACAAACAGCACGCACCAGCTTTCATATTAGAGTAGAAACTCCCAAGAACACAATGAAAATTAAAGTGGAGGCTGGCAAGATGGCTCAGTGGTTAAGAGCGCTCACTGGCTGTACTTGCAGAAGAGCCAAGTTCAATTCCCAGTACCTACATGATAGCTCACAAACCATCTGTAACTCCAATTCCAGAGAATCTCCAGGTACTAGGCATGGATGGATGTAACACACACACACACACACACACAGTCAAAACACACATACACATAAAATAAAAATAAATAGATCTTTAAAAAATGAATAGAAGCCAAAATTTTGGCAATTCTAATAGCCAAAACTTGTAATAGCGAGAAGAACGTGACAGTGCGTGTGTATAGTCTTAGCACTTGGGAGGCAGCGGAGGGTGGATGGTCAGTCTCAGCTCTATAACAAGCCAGAGGCCAGCCTTGTCTCAACAATTAAACAGGACTAAAGAGGTGTTTCAGCAGCTAAGAGCTGGCACTGCTCTTGCAGAGGACCTGAGTCCCCAGCACCCATGGCAGGTGACTCACAAATGCCTGTACCTCCAGCTTCAGGGTATCCAAAGCCCTCATCTGGCCTCTTCAGACAGCAGACACATACATGGTGCACGTACAAACATACAGGTAAACAATCACATGTGATAATGTCTTTTTCTGAAAATCCCTCTTGCCTTCGAAGGTTTGAACTTTTGCCAGACTGTGCGACCAAACTAATAACGTGCCCTGAAATCATTAAGATTATGTTCTAGGGGCTGGAGAGATGGCTCAGTGGGAAAGAGTGCTGGCTGCTCCTCTAGAGGACTTGGATTCAATTCCCAGAACCACATGGCAGCCTACAACTGTCTGCAACTCCAGTTCCGGGGAATCCGTCACACTGGGTATGCATGTGGTGCGCATATCTGTGCATGCAGGCAAAATAGCCATACACATTTTTTTAAAAGTCTATGTACTTAACCTGCTGTCTTACTGTGTGTTCAGTCTGCTTGTTTAGCCTACCTTTAAAATAATACCTTACCATGGATTTCCCATGTCGTCAGCGTTTACAACCCAAGATAATGTATAGCTTTAATCTTAAGCTATGTACTCTGACATGCCCTCTGACACACCCTTGACCTAGAATAATATGTTTTGTCTGTCTGTAACTGTTCAATAAACACAGAACAAAGTACTTCATTCAGGGACAGACACAGGCACAACAGACAGGCCACATACCACAAACTACAGACAGGCAGAAGACATAGGGTGAGAAATGGAGAATTCTAATTTGGACTTGCCCTTGGTCAAACCACACAATGAAAAAAATCTCTTTTATGCAATCATATGCATTAAGAGAAAGAAACAAGCCAGGCAGTGGTGGTGGTGGCGCACGCCTTTAATCCCAGCATTCGGGAGGCAGAAGCAGATGGATCTCTGAGTTCAAGGCCAGCCTGGTCTACAAAGGAAATTCTAGGACAGACAGAGCTACACAGAGAAGCCCCCTGACTTGGAACAAAGAAGAAAGAAAAATCCAAATGACAAGCAGTATGGGAAAAGACGCTCAGTACTGTGAGTCATTGGAGAGACGCTGCAGACCAGGCACTAGCTAGACAACAAGACATGAGGATCAGACGTTGCTCGTACAAACCATGTTTTTAAAAACAAAGGAAAATAGAAACCTCACACAATACCCTCGCCTCCATACCGTGTACTTATTTTCTTGGGGCAGAAACCACCCCTGACTGCTCCAGCCTCCCACTCTAAGAGCTGGATACTGTCATTGGAGCCCCTAGGGCAAGATCACCACAGACTGCCATCTTAGATCCAGCCATGCTGGGCAAACACTAGCCACTGAAAGGGCTGCTGCTGGGGCCGCTGAGACACACACCTTCCGCCAGTCACTGAAGAAGTTCCTCCGGAACACTTCCTTGGTCAAGCACTCAAGATGCAGCATTTTCCCATAGAAGGTAGCCACCTCCTCCGCTGCCAGGCTCAGCTTCACCGGCTTGCCTGTAGATAGCACACACACTAAGAGGGACAGCCACAGGGTTCATCCAGGTGATACAACCTCCCACTTCAGTACACAGAACACTCTGTGCACAGCCTGAGTTAAAAGCCCCTGTGTGAGGTGATGGCCAGTCACTGACTTCTTTACCATGCAACTTCTTACTACAACGTTTGCATTACATGGAAAAGCAACGCACGTAGTTCATTATCATTGTGTGTGCGTACACACCACACATTGGGGCTAGGGGGACTACATGTGCCATGGAGGGCCTGTGGAAGTCAGATTTATGGAGTGGGTTCTCTCCTTCCATCTTTATGTTGGTCCCAGGGATCAAACTCAGTCACCAGGCTGAGGTGGTAAGTGTTTTTCTTCATGGAACCATCTCGATGGTCCAAAAAACAAAACCCACATTAAAAAAAATTTTATTTTTCATCTTATTGCAGTTCTGGGGATGAAACTCCAGGAAAGCATTCCACCACAGTTATACCCTTGACCGTAACATGTGCAATTTGAAAACACAAATTTCCGCATAGAAAAGTACAGGCACAGGACTGGAGAGATGGCTCAGCGGTTAAGAGCACTGATTGCTCTTCCAGAGGTCCTGAGTTCAATTAACAGCAAAATCACATGGTGGCTCACCACTATCTGTAATGGGATCTGATGCCCTCTTCTGGTGTGTCTGAAGATAGCTACAGTGTACCCATATACAATAAATAAATCTTTAAAAAAAAAAAAAAAAAAAGAAAGAGAGAGAGAGAGAAAGGAAGGAAGGAATGAATGAAGGAAGGAAGGAAGGAAGGAAGGAAGAAAAGTACAGGTATGAAATAAAAATTAATGCTTTCCAGTGGGGAAATGTGAACCACTGTAGACTACCCTCCATGCTCAGTGACTTCATGTAAAGGTTAGTGCACAGGACCTAGACAGAACACCCGGAGGATGCCAGGACTACTCCTGAGAGAAGCCGCTCAACCGAATGTCTGAAGGATTTCAGGACAAGAATTTCAGAACAGGCGTGTGTGGGTAAAGGACTTACCAGACAACAACCTGAACTGATCACAGAACCCACATAAAACACAATGGGAAAAGAAAATGGCCTCCGCAAAGATGTCCTCCGGCCTCCAAAGTGCACCAAGGCACATGCGCCAGAGGTCACATCACAGGTGTGTATGGGTCCAGCATGTGTGTACACAATAATGAGGCAAAGGCAAGTAGATCTCTGTGAGTTCGAGGCCAGCCTGGTCTACACAGTGAGTTGCAGGACAGCCAGGGCTATGTAGAGCGACCCTGTCTCAAAAAATAAAAATTGAAAATATTCGAAGAAAGAAATAAAGAAATAAACAAACTGGGCTAGGTATGGTAGCCCAAATCTCTAATCCCAGCACTCGGAGGCAAGTACATATCTATGAGTCCAAGTCACAGGTTTCAATGTGGTTTATATGGAGAGTTTCAGGCCAGCCAGGGCTACAGAGTTAGACCCTGTCTCAAAGTGCCAAAAAACCACAAGCAAACTGGACCAGGACATACACGGCACACACTGTATCTCACTACCACCTCTCACCAGGAGTGTACAAAGGACAGCCTGGGAGACCAAAGCAGCTCACCCAAACCTGGGCAAGTCTGGATACAATTTGTGCCCCTGAAGTACAAATCCATGTCTCTCCTTCCTTGTAGCAGCCTGCCAGTGGTCATCTACACACACACACACAGAATTTCTGGGGGACTCCAGGGTTGACCCCTGCTATCAGTCAGTCTGTCAGGACCTTCTGAAACCCAGGCAGGAAATAGGACTTTGCACCCTATACTGGGATGACCAGTCTTCTTCTCAGCATACTGACCATGTACAGAGAAAAAGTCAGCCCAAAGCATCCAGGCAGCCCAATCCCGGGAGTACACACACCCTGGTCCTCACCATCATAGAAGAAATGCACTCCATCAGGAAGGGGCTCATAGGCCGGGGTGAAGTACGGGCCCTTGTGCTCCAGCTGCGTCCACTTCACACTGCTCTTGTCCGTTTCTTCCCACCTGAAAAGACAGGAGAGCACCTACGTGGAGCACGGCACTCACCACCCCAGGCTCCAGTCTTCTTCTGCCTTGTGGATTTTTCCCTTGGCCTACGCTTTACCTAGGAGGAGGAAGACAATCCCTGAAAGGGGGCAAAAGCTGCCTGGCTACCATACTCCAGTGTGTATCTGCCAGAGTACAAACTCAGGGACCCCAGCTGAGTAGAAAGGGGGGCGAGCCCTTTTCTGAGGCTCAAGGGATCCCCAGTTTCATCCCGCTGAAATCTCTTCACAGGTGTAGCCATCACACCAGGCAACTAGAAGTGTGGCTGGTACATGTATCCCTGCCTGTGAGGGACAGGGAGATGGAGAACATGACTCTAACAATGCAGAGAGAAGGGAAGCTCAGAAATAAGGAAAGCAAGGGCAGGGATAGAGGCAGAGCACCTCCGGGGCTTTTGAAGAAGGGACTGCCATTGGGTGTGGCATAACTCTGAAGGCACCAACATGGCATGCTGTGGCTGGCTTCCTGCAAGGTCTGTGCAGTTTGTCTCCCCATCCTCCCAACACAGGGCATCCTCTCCCAGGCTAGCCCCTTTAGAGTCAGTAGGACATAGCCCAGCATGGAGCCACAACCTAAGTGCACAAACTCTCCTGGCCTGTTCATTTGAGCCTGTACCAGCCCAGCACTGCACCAGGTCCTGGGATGCAGACACTAAGGTAAGCTGGATACTGAGATGCTGGGAGAAGATGGGACAGGGCACGCATGGGGGGTTTCTCAGCAGTAAGGACTCGGGTATCAGAACAGACACACAAGCAATCCCAGCAGAGCACCAGCCAGGAGGGGATGAGGCAGACTGAGGTAGAGGCATTTCTAAAACCAGGGTAGGGATTCCCAGACACATGACTGGGCTCAAAGACATCTTGGTAGGCCTGGTTGGCTCAACTGTGTATCCTTGAGGTGCAAGAGGCCTGCTGGTTTGAGGAAGGAAAGAATCAGGAAATTGAAGGGCATTTTGTTTTTGTTTGTTGAGATTATGTAGCTCAAACTAACTTCAAACTTGAAGCACTCTTGCCTCAGCCTCCCAAGTGCTGGAATTTTAAGTATATACTATCACGTCTGGTTTGACAAATTTTATTAAAAGGGCCTTTCTCGCTGTTCCTGCAAAGACGGGATCAGGTTCAGTGGAGCTACAGTGATTGAAAGTGAGCATAGGTGGGGAGGTCAGGGGACAAGGGACCAAGTCCTGAGCCAGAAGGCAGTTCCAGCGTGCCCTGAGAAAGTAAGGAGCCGGGCTGGACTTCATAAGCAGAGCAAGTCTGGCAAAGTAGCCAGAATTTGGATACCTGAGGGGTGAGAGGTGTCCCATGAACTATGCAGGAGGGAGAGAAAAGTGGTAACCAAAGGTTCCCAGAGATAGAGGTTCAAATCCCATTCTGCCAAGCATACGAGTCTAGGTAGTGAACAGTTCGTTGGCAGGATTCGGAAGTACTTCGTGACACAACTCAGGCAACTTTCTTCCAGCATTCAGCCCAGTTCCATGTCAAACACCTTAGCTACACTGAGCGTCAAACTCATCATCCAAACTGCTAGGCGGAATCCACGGCCATCCCCATTTCACAGACAAGGACACTGAGACTGGAGCTATAAACAACTACCGTGGCATGAGTGACATTCCTTTGTCCCACTTGGGGAAGAGTATCAGGCAAGTTACCCCGAAGTTCTGTGTGCATCTGCAACCCAGCAGCTTCTCCTAGAGGCCACAACTCAGCCCTATCTGGAGAGGCAGGACAGCCCTGTCTTCCCCCTGGAATTTCTAGAGCCTAAGAGTTTAGCTACCCCAGTCCGAGGCTGAGCTAGCAAAAGCTGGTCAGCAGGCTAGCTGTAAAGGCTGACCCTGGAAGGGCTGTCTTCGTCTGAACCCACCCACCACTCCTGCGATCAGATCAGGACACCCCCTCCCCAAGCGCTGTTAGCAACAATCCCACAACCAAGAGGCTGGGTGCTTCCGGGAACCTCAGTACACGAGGGAAAGGTTGAAAGGCCAGAATCTCACATAGAATCCCAGCCTAGACAGCCATCCCACCCCCTAGGAAGTTCAGCCGGGGGGGGGGGGGGGGCGGTAGGAAGGAAGGCTGGTGACCTGGGGTAGGTACTGAAAGCTAAGGCCACATGACAAAGAGTGTAGTAATCATGGAGTGGGCCTGAGAACAACCAGGGAATCTGGGAACTACACTCCCAGGGGACCTCCTCCAAACCAAACGCGGCAGCCGGGAGCCCCAAGTTCAATCACATGAGTGACCGAATTTCCCAACGTGTCTGGTGTGACCCGGCGCAGGGGCAGGATTCAGCAAGTCACTGAGTCCTGTCTCGCCTGAGCTCCATCCCACCCGCCTTACCCGGCTCTGCTCGCCTTTGCGCCCCGAGACACTTGACGGCAGGGGACACGGCGGGGGACACGGCGGGGGACATGCTGGAAATGCTGGCATAGTGCTTTGAGGCAAAGCAGCAGCATGCGTGCGCGTGCCTGCGTGCGTGCGTGCGTGCATGGGCTCAGCCCGCTTTCTGAGGCCACACCCTTTTGGCAGAGCCCCGCCCCCGCTCATCCCAGAGTCCCGCCCAGCCCCGCCCGCCTTGGGACGGTTTCCCCAGCCTAGCCCAAATAATGCTACTCTCCCAGGGCCTCTACCTACCATGGCAGCCTGAAGAAGTCATGAGTAAACACAATGCTCGGAGGCCGCTATCTACCCACGTAAGTGGCAAAACACTAAGTACCTGCACCTAGGAGGACGCTGTTGCAGCCACAAGCTGTTCTGCCCAAAACAACCTCCCCTGGGCGACTGACCAACAGCACTGGAAGTCCTATCTCCAAGAGACAAGGGACATAAGCCATAGGCGCCCCCTTTCCCACATTCAGATCTCAAGACATTTGTACCAAGATCTCAAAACATTTGTCCCAAACAACAAAACTCTCCTAATCAGCGGACAGCTGCTCCCCGAGCCAGCAGCAGGTAGCCTTGGTATTTCCACTAAAACAGCACATAGACCGGCAAGAGGGTGGTGAACAGGAAAGGTAAGAAAGAGGCGGAGACCAGCAGGAAAGAGCTAGCTTACCCTATAGGTCCCGCCCACAGCTACCAACTTACTGGATTCTTAGTGACATCTAGCGGCCGGAGGCAGGAACAGAGGCGGGGAGAGGCTAGTGCGCCCCATGCTGGACACAGCCAGCAGTACAAAAAGTTTGCTAAGTATGATCAACAGACCAAGACTCTGGGAAGTGCGGCAGGTATTCCAGGTCTGTAGCTGCCTTCTCAGGACCCTTGTCCCCTTGAAGACCAGCTGGAGTTGTCTCAGTTGGGGAGCATCCTTCATTGCGTAGGAGACACAGTTCAGGATAAGCAAGGACATTTGACTTCAATACAAACTTACTGCAATCATCTCATTGTGAGTAACATATAAGCCTTTTCACATCGCTTTCCTCAAATTGATGGGCTACAATGGCCTGTGTCTGCCCGCAGGAGACCACCATCTGATTTTTACTAGACAAGTTTATTTTTTTCTGAATTTCAGCCTCCTCCAGCACCTCCTTCAACCCTCTCTCTCTCTCTCTCTCTCTCTCTCTCTCTCTCTCTCTCTCTCTGATGCCCCTGAAACCCAAAGCTCAAAACTCCACTGCAGCAGCCAGAGAGATGTCTGGGGAGGCAGAGAAAGGCAGATCCCTGGGGGCTTGGAGGCCAGCCTAGCCAATTAGTGAGTTTCAGTAAGTTGACTGACACCTGAGGTTGTCCTCTGATCTTCATTTGCATACACACACACACACACACACACACACACACACGCACACGCATGCATACATATGCTCTCATAGATACATGAACCCTCCTCCACCACACACACACACACATTTTGTGTGCACATGAATGCACACATACACAGAGAGAGAGAGAGAGAGAGAGAGAGAGAGAGAGAGAGAGCTCCACTTCAAGTGAGGCTCCTCTGAATTTCAGCTCACACCTCCCCAACCATCTACGGTACAGAAAACTGCCCCCACCATGGCCCTGAGGTTTGCCAGCTACTCTTGCTTTTTCCTTATCATCCAGCCCTCCCTGTGCTGATCTTTCTCTGCTTCCTCTCAAAGCTCCCCAGCATCCCCTGGCTTGTATTCTGGCCAATCTCTTTGAGACTCTTTCCCAGCATCGCCCAGCTTATTGTAATCTCCTTGAGACGCTTCGCTGCACCCCCCTCCCTGGTTCTGTATGCTGCCCCAGCCCTGGCAGTCCCCAACTAGCTCGCTCTCAAAGCACATCCCCAGGAGAGCACACAGTCTCTTTCATGCCCTGCTCTTGGGTCTTGAGGTATAGCCTAGCAGAGAGCCACCTCATGTCCACTGAAGACCACCTTCTTCTTGTCTGGCATCTCCTGGGAACCTGGGGACTCGCCACAAGGGGAAAGATGCAGTGAGTGAGCCATACCCTTAGGCAGCACCTGACTGAGACAATCACAGGGAAGATAGCTTCACCACGCCCTGGCTATTTTGTTGTTTGTTTATATTGACAACTGATTTAGTATCTAAAAGCTAGACATTATAATATTAGAATGCATTTGCCCAGTGTGTGTGTAACCTGTACAAGACATCAATGAACCGCACATGGCACACAGAGTCATGGACAGCAGAAGTTTTCTAGTGTTTCATACAGAACCTGCCTCCACTTCACACAACACTGGTAAATAAACTTGTAAGGAATGGTTATAATCTGAGGATCCATTGGCCTTACTGCCGCTTAGGACTATGCTTCTGCTACCGGGTCTCCGATGAACTGCTTCCATGTGCAGTGATGGACCTGTCTCCTTCTTACACGTCTGGAACACAGTGCTAAAGAGAACTGAATTCGCTATCCTGCCCCTTCGCAAATGCAACTCTGTCATGGCCTGGGACAGCACAAGGCCCAAGGTGGACGGTACCTGTGGAGTTTGCAGGCAAGCCCATCACATACATGGCACACTCCAGTCACTGGCCAGGCCATCCTTGAGAGCTGCCTTTACAAGCAGAACTGCAAACTCTAAAGAAGCAGAGTCAGGACAGTCCTTACAGGGCGTACGAAAGGCATACACTGGATGCAAGATCCAAGGAGACCAGCCTGAGTGTAGATCTCTGCAGCAGAAGCAAGCCCAAACCATGGAGAACTGGCTGTCCCTGCCAGATCTTTTCGCACACACACACACACACACACACACACACACACACGCTGTCACTGCGAGGTGTCACTCACACCCACATAAAGCAGAACCTCTTGGAGCTCCAGGCTGCACTCCCACACCGCTGGCTGGCACTTCAGCAGAGAGTTTGTCTCAGTTTTAAATTAAAACACAGATACGTCTTGCATTAATTTGAGTAGTAAAGTTTAGCACCCACTCGGGGCTTTCATAAAATATACAGGAGCACACTACGCAGTTTTAGAACACGAGAGAGGGGGGAGTTCACACTTGAAGCATCTGATAAAATCAGTCACCAGAGAGATGGCCAAGTTCCACTCATGCCTCCTTTCCACATTAAGTCCAATGGCTGGCACTGCTTCTAGAAAAATCTGAATCTCTTTAGCTCCACTCTACTTCCAGTAGTAGCTATGCATGGAAAGCCTTGTTCTAAGGGCTGAGGTCACTCTGGGAGTGGCCTGCTTTTTCTCAGCGGGCTGACTGACCCACCATGTCATACTCTCCTGGCTGGAGACACAGGAGTGGGGACATGCCTTGCTTTGAAGTAGGTGTGCAGAGGGACATTGCTGTTTGTCACAGTGCGTGAGAACTCATGTGAAGGCCACTTCTCAATTCCTGTGTCACCAAGGCTTTGCAGAGGGTCCCTTTAGCTCAAAGGTCCAGCAGCCAACTTGAAGACCTCGGAAGAGGTCAAAAAGGAAGGCACTGCTCCACAGCTGCTGGGGTTCCTCTGAGGCCAGAGCTCTTGATTGGTCATCTTCAGAGCAGAGCGTGAGAACTGCCCACTGCACCAGAAGACACTAGGAATTAGGATTTTGGATCAGGCTTTGCCTTTAAATCTACTTTCCAAGATTCTGGGAGACCATGAAATAGACTTTAAAAGCTAGAGCAGCAGAGAATTGAGAGCTCCAAAGGAAACATCACAGGTTTCCTTTTAGAGGAGAGAATTCTAAACAGGGTTTCATGTAGCACAGGTGGGCCACAGACTCACTAAGTAGCTGGGGATGTCAACTGAACTCCTGTTCTGCCCGCTTTCATCCCCCAAACCTTGAGATTCCAGGAGTGAGTCTTCCAGGCACTTGTTGAAACAAAACACCACACCACCCCTCCCCCAGCTCAAGGCTTAGAGGGGCCACCACTAGCCAGGCTGGGCATCAGGACCTGAGTATAAAGATGGACAATCCAACTCAAACCTCAGACTCACTATGGAGACTAAGAACTCTGCTGCTGCCTGATGGGTGGGAGCCTACAATGTTAAGGGTGGGCTCCTGGGGTAGGAAACCCCTTTGTTCCTGTCCCAGAGAGCCCAGCAGCCCCCTCATCCCTTTCAGGGAAGACCCAGCAGCTCCATACCAAGCTTCCCACCTCTGAGTCCCTGTCACCAGCACAGTGACCAGAAAATATGCTCTGAGAGTCTATAGAGGACAACAAGAGAATAAAACTCTCAGGCTCTGGCAGAGCTTTCAGCCTTGCCTTGTTGCCCTTGGCCATGGACTCAGTCCAAGCTCAGTCCTTGTAGCATCTGTGGCCCTGTGGCCACTCTCACTGGGCAGACTCATTTTCCAGCCTTCCATCAGACCCAGCTGTGGGGTATGCCACCACTGGAGTCTGGCCACTACACAGATGGCAGGAAGGGCTGAGCTGACAGGACTTTAAAAGCACTTTCCTTCAAGGACTCAGAGCACATACACAGGCGCCACCTTTGACTTTGAGGACAAGGGGTCTCATAGAAGGAACAGAGCAGACCTGGCCAAGTGTCACCCACACTATGAGGCTGTCCGTAGAGGAGAGTCCAGCCTGCCTCTCGGCTGCTGGAGAGACAGAGCTGAGCTCCTGCCGTTTTGACTAAAGAACACAGCGGACAGAGTAGAGGTACCAGTGTGATAGATTCCCCTGACTCTCAACTCTTGCAGATCTACTGCTCGCATATAAAGACGATCTAACAGTGTAGTTGCTCAGAGCACTCCCTCTATATCCACAGGAGTTCTGGGAAGGAACTCCATCCAGCACAGCACCTCACCCACAGACACCTCAGCAGCACCTCACTTGTCAGGGCTGATCTGTTAGACAACAGCTGAGATACCATTATCACACTCTGAAAGCAGCCAGTTCCCAGAGAGTCCTTAGGGTGCCTCAGCTGCCCTGGGTTTCTAGTTTTGATTTTTTTTTACAGGGCTGAACCCTGGGTCTTGACCATGCTAGACAACCAACTGTTAGACTCACCACCTCTGAACCTTGGTATAAATCAAAAGTCCAAATGCATTTGGCTACACTTTCTGACTCTCTTTTAATTAGTTTATTAAAGCCCTGGCTGATCTTCTAAGAGGACCCAGTTTCAGTTTGTTGCTGCATAGTTTTATGTCAACTTGACACAAGCTGGAGTCACCTGAAAGGCCAGAACCTCAATTAAGAAAATGCCTCCATAAGATCCAGCTGTGGGCAAGCCTGGAAGGCATTTTCTTAATTAGTAATTAATGGGGGAGGGCCCAGGCCATTGTGAGTGTTGCTATTCCCAGGCTAGTGGTCCTAGGTTCTATAAAAAAAAAAAAAAAAAAAAAAAAAAAAAAAAGCAGGCTGAGCAAGCCACGGGAAGCAAGCCAGCAAGCAGCACTCCTCCATGGCCTCTGTATCAGCTCCTGGCTCCAGGTTCCTCCCCCACATGAGTTCCTTCCTGTCCTGACTCCCTTTGACGATGAACAGTGTTGTGGAAGTGTAAGCCAAATAAACCCTTCTTGCACTAACTGGCTTTGGTCATGGTGTTTCATCACAGCAATAGTAACCCTAAGACAAATTCCCAGCACCCACATGGCAGCTGACAGTCATCTGTAACTTAATTCCAGGGAATCTGACACCTTCTTTTGACCTCCCTAGAAGCCAGGCATGAATGTGGCACACAGACATACATGCCGTAGAATACCCATACATATAAAATAAAAGGAAAATAAAAAGATTTGTTTTGTTTGTGTGTGTGTGTGTGTGTGTGTGTGTGTGTGTGTGTGTGTACGCACGCATCAAGGCAGCAGCAGAAGGGACTCTTAACCACTGAGTTGGCTCTCCCCCTTCCTTTTTTATTTTAAATTTAATACTTTTTAAACTTTTGAAAAAAATTAACTTTAGAAAAGCTTAAACATGCACCAAAGATGAAAGGAAAAAAAAAAAAAAAAAACAGGACTGGAGATATGGCTCAGTGGTTAAGAGCACTGACTCATCTTCCAGAGGTCCTGAGTTCAAGTCCCAGCAACCATATAGTGGTTCACAACCATATGTAATGGGGTCCAATGCCCCCTTCTGGTGTGTCTGAAGACAGCGACAGTGTACTCACATACACAAAATGAATAAATATTAAGAAAAAAATCAGGGGCTGGAGAGATGGCTCAATAGTTAAGAGCACTTGATGAACCCAGGCTCAGTTCCTAGCACCCACAAAGGCAGCTTACAACCATCTGTAACTCCAGATTCAGGAGATCAAATCCCCTATTCTGGAATCTGTGGGCACCAGGCAAGAGAGTGGTACATACGTGTACATACAGGCAGACTTACACACATAAAATAAAAATAAGTGAATCCTAAGGGGAAAAAAGCTGGTCAGGCAGTGGTGGCATACAGTACTTAGGAGGCAGAGGCAGACAAATCTCTGAGTTCAAGGCCAGCCTGGTCTACAGAGTGTGTTCCAAGAACAGCCAGGATGACACAGAGCAACCTTTCTTGAAAAACATAAAATAATAATATGATTATTATACATACTATTTAAAAAAAATCTATGAACAAAGCTGGAGCCAGATTGGTCCCAAAGTGACCTAATGACACAGTCCCCACCAAGAACCCAGTTGACGTTTATGGCAGAAATTGACAACCCGATTTAAAAAATTCTCATAGAAACAATAAGAGATTAAGAAAAATAAAAATTGTCTTGAAACCCAAGAACAAAGCTGGAGAGAGCCCTTCCTGCTGTGCAGGCCTCAAAGCTGTGGTAATCAAGACCTCATGGTCCTGGTGTGGAATAGACACAGGCCACTGGGGCATGAGAGTCCGAACATGAACCCTGTGTCTATCAACAGTGACATCAAGCAGGGACTTCGCCATCTGATAGCAGATGGTGCTGGCTGCCAGCATGAAGAAAACCAAGTTCAAATTCTTCCCATCATATGCGAGACCTAATTGTAACAGCCCGAACTATCCAGGCACAGGTGTAAGTCTCCACGACGATGAACAAAGGAGACGATGACATCTTAAATATGACACCACATGCAAACCAACCAGAAATAAAGCAGGTCAATTAGCATCACCAACGTTACAAACTTTTGGGCTGGGGTCATGATTTAGGGGTAAAATAGAAGTGCCTACTGTGTATTAATCCCTGGGCCTGAGCGTTACTTCCTACTCCCATGCCCCAGAATCACCACATTAGAAAGCAGGAGCTGGAGACATGGCTCAGCGGTTAAGAGAACTGACTGCTCTTCCAGAGGTCCTGAGTTCAATTCCCAGCACCCACATGGTGGCTCACAACCATCTGTAACGGGATCCAATGCCTTCTTCTGGTGCATCTGAAGATAGCTACAGTGTACTTACATACATAAAATAGATAAGTCTTTTAAAAATAAAAACAACAACTGGAAGGAGGAGGAAGAGGAGAAGGAGGAGGAAGAAGAAGAAGAAGAGAAGAGGAGGAGGAGGAGGAGAAGGAGGAGGAGGAGGAGGAGGAGGAGGAGGAGGAGGAGGAGGAGGAGGAGGAGAAGATGGAAAGCAGAGCTCCCAGGAGCTGGGCACAGTGCACATCTGTATAACCCTAGCTCTGGAGAGGCAGAGTGTGAGTTTGAGGCCATCCTGGCTACTTAGAATTCTCAAACAAAAACAAAAACCTATAGGGCTGGCCAGATCTCAGTGGGTAAGGATATTTGCTGCCAAGCTTGATGACCTGAGTTTGACTCCAGGGACTGACTCCTTCACAAGTACTGCATGGCTCTCCCCTCCCCCCAAAAAATGTTTAAAAATATTTTTTAAAACTACAATGAATTACCACTTCACACCCAGTAGGACAACAACAATGGGTGAGGGGCCTGGGGGTCTGAGGTGTGGGGTATGAGGGTGTAGGGTGTTGGAGTGTGGGAGTATTGGGTTGTGGGATGTTGGGGGGTGGGGTGTTGGGGGTGGGGTGTTGTCATGTGGGATGTGGGGTAGAGGATGTCAGAGTGTGGGGTGTGAGTATGACACCTGACATACTGCTGGTGACAGTATGAACTGTCAGGTTGCTTGAGAAAGGCTTGCCTGTCCTTCAGCATGATGGCTGGTCTTGTTAGTCAGTTTGACTGGGTCTGGAATCAGAGATTAAGCCTCTGGGCAAGCCTGTGAGGGATTTTCTTGGATATGTTCATTAAAATGTGAAAACCCACCCTAAAAGTGTGTGGTATCTTCCAGTGTCAGCCAAGATTATAAGAAAGGTCAACATTTCCATATTCCCTTCCTGCCTGCTTACTGTGCTAGTTACCTTTCTGTTGTTGTGATAAAACACCACGACCAAAAGCAACTTACAGAAAGAAGGGTGAGTTTGGCCCTAGGGTTTCAGGGGCACAAATATTCATCATGGCAGGAAATCACAGAAACAAGAACGGAAAACTGAGGGCTCACACCTCAACCACCATCGTGAAGCAGAAAGAGCAAACTGGAAGTACACAAGGCTTTGAAACGCTGAGCCTTCCCCCAGTGATGTACTTCCTCCAGCAAGGCTGTACCACCTAAACCTCCCCAGACAGCGCCATCAGCTGGGAACCAAGTGTTCCAGTACCTGAGACTGTGGGGGACATTATTTTCACTCGGACCACACATGTACCTTCACATCTCTGGAGTTAATCTGCCCTGTGGCTGCCATCCTTCACCAACATCAGAACCATTCATGTGGACTGAAGATCGGTGCCTCTCCAAGAATCTTCTTCAGGCCTTCAGCACTGGGTTTTGATGGCTCAATCATCCAGCCTTGTGGTGGTGCAGCCACAGGTTCTCAGTGTCTCTAGTGGGAGACAGCCATTATGGACTGATTGTCCATATCGTGTAAGTCAATCTAATATTTGTGGTATATATTCAGGGTCTCAGTTCTGTTCCTCAACAGAACACTAACTGGACTTACAGTGGTGTCGCTGAAAACAGGTATTGAAGCAAACACGCTGGAACCGGAGTTCACGGCTGAAAAGAGAAAACCACCCAACTATCCAAAAGATGAAGCAACATACAGAGGTACCTATATGTTCATGCAACAGTTCCCAGCTTTGAGAGGGAATGAAGTCCTAGCTGTTGCAAGGTGGACTGAACCTGAAAGCGTGCTAACTGGACAAACGCTGGCACAGAAGGACAGACACTGCTGGGCTCTGTTCATCTGAAATGTCCAAAGTACTCCCACAGACCAGAAGAACAGTAGTGGTTGCACACAGAGAGACTGGGGAGGAACGCCTGAAGGGCCCCTGGCCTCATTTGGGGGTGATGGAGGAGCTTTGAAATGGAGGTGAGGGCTGCCTGAGGATTTGAATACAGCTTAGTGCCCCTCAGACACCTCAAAATGACAAAGACGAGGGGTTTGTGATATGTACGTTTTATCAAGATTTAAAATAAGAACATACAAGGAAAGTCTACACTGTCCTGATGCTTTATGTGAGGAAACAGGAAGAGCTGGAGAGCAGCCTGGGTCACAGAACTCACTCAGCAGCTGAGAATTCAGCCAGAGTCACGTCTGCCAACGCAATGTTTACATTTCTGCAAAATTGTAATGGCACTTGAAACTTGCGACGTTTCACTACAAAAAATTCCGGTTTCTGTCTCTACTTAAACAAGTCAGTAGTCTAAGAAGCCTGGGTGCTGGGACTGGCACACATCCTTAGACCGGAGCACACGGCTCACAACAGGATTGCCCCTGGAATCCTGGCCAATGTAAGAGGGACTGGCCTATCCCCTTATTAGGAAATCAGCAGCACGGTTTTACAGTTGCTGATCAGACATCGAATTAAACTGCTTCTGAATCCCAAGGCCAGGTGATTCTCCTAAGATGCCAACTCAAACTGTTTAAATCTGACTCTGTCCACTAAGAGAGCTGAGATGTCACTACAACCAGTGACATCTGTGAGTTCCAGTATGGCATTCAACCATTCAAATACAAAACCCTGTGCTTTTCCCCTCCAAACCTGTGCCTGTCTTTCTCTCCTCCAGTCACAGAAAAGCAACTGGAAACAAACAAACAAAACAAAAAACAAAACAAAACAGCCAGGAGGTGAAAGAATTTACAGCAAGCTTCACCCTGGAGATTAGAAATGGCAGCCACTCAGCTCTCAGAGGAGCTATGGCTGTAGGCACTGTCACCAAATGTCCAGCTATTTCTAACAGAATCATCTAAGTAAAACAAAACCAAACACACACACAAAGGGCCCACAGCACGTGAGAGAGAGAGGACGGTCCCCTGAGGGCTATCTTCAAGGACTGAGTTTCCTCACACGTCTGAATGCGGCTCACATTACCAACCTGTTCCACCATCTCTGGATTCCTATGTGACCAAAACAAGGACTACAGGCCTGAGTTCCACAGCATGGCCAGGCTCTCGGAGCAGAAACAGATCTCTCCCACCCACCCTGCCCTGATGCCCTTACTAACCACACAGGAAAGGGACAAGAAGACAAACCTCACTTAGTGTCGGGGTCACCCTAGCCTGGGGTTTCTCTTCTTCTTTAGATGGTAACTACAAGTCACAAGACAAAGCATTCACACCAAGAGTGTTTATATGTCATGACCCAAAGTGGGAATGTCCTTCAGAACACAGGAAAGGCCACCGAGGTGTGTCCACAGGAGGCCAGAGTGGTCTCCAGGGTGAGAGTCATGCCAAAGCCGCTCTATGAACAGGATAGATTGCCCACCCAGAGTCCAGCACCAGCTCTGACATTCAGGAGCTGTGAACATCCCGTGAAGCATGGAAACAGTAAGCTGCAGACAATTACAGCCCCCAGAACTGAGAAATAAGTGCATGTTACCTAAACAATAAGTATTTGTTTTTCAAATTATATTGATTTACTGGGCGTACAACCCTCATACAGGCTACAGCACATGCGTGGATATCTGAGGACAATGCATAAGAGTTAGCTCACTCCAAGTGTCTTTACCCATTGAACCATTTTACCAGTCACCCCCCGCCCCTGCATTTTCCAATTCATCAGCACATGGCCAAAAAGACTTTTCATGGGCTGGAGAAATGGCTCAGCAGTTAAGAGCTCTGGCTGCTCTTCCAGATGTCCTGAGTTCGATTCCCAGGAATCACAAGGTGGCTTGCAGTCATCTAAAATGGCACCTGATGCCCTCCCTCCCTCTTCTGCACGCAGACATAAAATACATAAAGAAATAAATCTTTAAGAAACAAATGGAAAGGAATTTTCAAGAGATAGATGAAACCAAAAGATTTTTAAAAATTTTTTCACATTCAAAATACAGATTTAAAAGTTGGTGAATAAAAATTATGACCATACTGAATAATATGAGTTTGGACTACAACACAGAAAGTAAATACCATTCAAACCTAGGGCTGGGGACGCAGCTCAGTGGTATGGTGCTTACTCGGCTCTGAGAGCACCTGAGCTCCAGGCCATCCTCAATGTTCCTTGTTTGGCTTCTCCTACACTTTCTGTTTCTTTATGATTTCTAGTTTCATCTGCTCAGGGTTTTTTTCTTCCTTGAAACAAACAAACAAACAAAAACTAGTCAATATAACTCCGAAGAGAACACTCAAAATTGGTGTCACCATGGTGTCTCAGAAGAAAAACAAGCTATCCAGCAGGGCCACCTCCTCCCTCCTCAGCTCTCCTCCCAGCCACTTCCCCCTGCACCTCCCCACCAACTGCCTGCCTGCCCCTGCCCCATACCTCTCCTTCTCTTAGCTGCCTGCACCATTTAGGGCTGAGATCAAGGCAGAGCATGGTGATTCAAAAGCTGAGTCAGAAAACACAGAACCTGCCTGATTGACACAACTCTCACTGGCGGGAGCCTCGTCCTTCACGGAGAACAACTTCACACTAAGTCCTGGTTGTTCCCCAATACTCATCTCTCTTACCTAACAAGGTAGTTGGGATAAGAGGTGCTGAAGGGGCCCTTGGGTCCATCCACAGGCGAGTTCTGAGGGAAAAGAGCAAGGAGAGCCTATGGCCTGCCTTTCCTGTGGCTGAGTCACACGGAGCATTCCGGGATGGCTTTTTCCCATCACCCCATCACCCAGAAATCAGTGAAGTCATTTGGTTCCGACTGTCAGTAGGTATTATTTCCTGTTGATCCCAATACACTCTAACTGATCTCTCAGAGAGTGTCAGCTAACTGGTCCCTGAGCATGTTCTTGGGTCTGACATGTCATGTTCATACTCATGTGTCACATTTCATATTAATCAAATATTTAGAAGACTAGCATAAAGTCCACTGAAAATGCGCAACTGGACATGTTTGCCTGAGTGCTACGGCTTTTGGGCAGGAAAGGCTGTATCTAGAGGAGACACTCAGTGCTGGAAGAGGAGTGGTCGGTCTGAGTATGGGAAATGGAGAGGGAACAGGAAAGACCAGTGAAAGGCCACAGGGACACAGAAAGTACAGCAGCCTCACTCCCTAAAGTGAGGGGGAGAGGGACATGGAGCCCAGGTAGGAAAGCCCTTCAGCACAGGAGGAAGAGCCAAGGGACAATCCAGTGAGGTCCTAAGGCTGTGACAGCAAGATTCTCATGTGTCTTGTATCCAGGCCTTGTGTGATAGGGGCAGCCACAGCAGGGCAACTGGTCAAGGCCTGGGCCCAAGTTCCTGCAGAGAAAGTCATTGAGAATGGCAGTGCACCAAAAGGAGAGGAGGTGCTTGGGGGACACCAAGAAAAGGGGGATACCAAGGCAAGGGTCATCACCAAGAGCAGACCGGTCCCAGGGAAAGAGTACCACTGAGGGCTGGTAACCCTCATGCTCTGTGTGTCTTGGCCCCAGTATACCGGCTAGGTCTTATCGCCTCTACTTCGGTTCAAGAACTTTTGTGACAAGATAGGGTACAGCAGCAATGCATAGACTATAAGCCACCCAGACAGACGTTGAAGGATCAGCAAACCCTACTGTGCATGCATACATGTACACACACACACACACACACACACACACACACACACACTAGGCAGGGGTCTATTTTATAACTCCTATTACAGCCCAGAAGTGCTACATCCAGCACATACATAAAGCGTCAAGTGAGTGCAGGGTGTGTGAACAAGATGTTTGCTGCCTACTGTGGTAGGCTGGCCTTCAAGGAATCACAGACGTAATCTGGAGCACTCACAGCAAGCAAGCCAGATTCTGTCTGCTGTTCCATCACACTGGCCAGAAGAGGACATCAGAAAAAGACAACATGCAGCATCAGTAGATATGGCCAGAGTGACAGCAAACAGAGATCCCCAGCGAGGGAGCACACGGACCACTGTAAGTCCAGGGCCGAGTGCTGCCATCTCCGTAGCACACCTTTGTGCATATATGTAATTTCAGAGGTGGGTCCAGTGAGCACTGGCGGAGAAGCTGGAATGAGGTCACTTTCCCTGTCTTGAAACCTCTTGCAGTCCCTGTGACACATTGTGATGATTCCCTCTGATCTGCATTCACAAGTGGACGGAGCAGTTTATGGGGACATCACCCTTGACAGTTCTGGTAAACTATGGGCCCTGGGCATCTTTGGGTCTTGAGAGGATTCCTAAGGGCCTTCAGGAGGGATGGGCTGGCAAGACCCTGAGAGCCTTAGGCACACTGTGAGTGTGCTGAGGTTAAGGAAGTGCAGGACCCGCTCATGGCGTGCTCTCGCCTGCCTTTTAAGGGAGGATTGATGTCCACAGGGTGCCTCTCCACTGCTGGGTCTCCAGAAGGGTTGAGCCACAGGTCTGATGGAAGGTCAGAGCTGGTTAAACAATGGTCTTAGGAGGAAGTGAGGACAGCATTTGGGCTCTGGTTTGCACGACTTCAGGAAAAATGGACAGTTGGGGAAAGCGGCTGTCGCAGACAGGCTCCTTGCCTCTACGCTGTGACTGCTTTATAAATCGTAGGCCATGTTCAGGGTTATTAACGATGCTATCTTCCTGTCTTCTTTACAAATAGGTGTTAGGCAAATAGCTGTTTTCCTGTGCCGGTGAATGATGAGGACCAGACGTCACCGTGGAGATGGCTCGCTGCCGCTGCCGTGCTCTGCGGAGCCTTTGCATAGAGAACGGCTAATATGCATTTGTGCCTGGATTCGCTGAAATCGCATGGAGGCTGAGCTCATTTTATTCACGATGCCACAGGAACAATCGCCAAAAAGGATCCCGCGAAGGCAGCATATGTCATACACTTCTTAAACACCATCGCCAGCAAGTGGCACAGCACCACTCAGTCACCGAGATTAAAAATTAGTCAGACGTGGAAAATAGAAACGGGGCTTCATAAGAAGGAGGGATGGTTGCGCTGAATGATGCACCCTCTTTTGCGTAGTAAATAAATGATATATATTTCCTGGTGACAAATATTTCTCAGGGGAGTGATGTCTAGGTGGTCTCATCGTCCGTTGACTGGCTAGGCAAGAATCAAAAGTATGTTACAAATTGTGTCCCCAAAAATGTCAGACAATACACAATAATGACATCAGAGTCACCTCCATCCAGGTCAAGTCTGGATTACGCCACAAATGAGTAAGTGGCCTTGGAATTAGGATTTGGGGAGGACTGAATCTGGGCCTCAACTGCAGAAGGCAAGTGTTCTACTGGCCTACATCCTCAGCCCAGAAATATTCAAGTGTCTCTGACTCTAAAAGCACAACTCTCTCTCCCTCTCCCCCTCCCCTTCCCCTCCCTCTCCCTCTCCCCCTCTCTCTGTGTATGTGTGTGTTCATTTGTGTACATGGTGTGTGTGTGTGTGTATACGTGCACGTGGAGGATGTGTGATATGTGTATATGTGTGTGGGGTATGTGGAGGTGGAGAGTGAGTGGTGTGTGCATGTGTGTGTATGTGTGTGTGTATACATTTGTGACATGGTGTGTGTATATGTGTGTGTGTGTGTGCAGTGGGGATGTGTGATATATGTATATGCGTGTGGGGTATGTGGAGGTGAAGAGTGAGTGGTGTGTGTGTGTGTGTGTGTGTGTGTGTGTGTAGGGGTAGGTAGCTGACCCTTGTTTATATTCCTGCTTGTCCTGTCCAGCAGGACATTAAACAGAGGTCCAGGGAGGTCACCTGAAAGAGAGCGGGGGGGGGGGGGGGGGGGCCGGGGGGGAGCGAGAGGATACAGGCAAAGACGCAAAGAATGGCGATCTGTCTATAGGCTGATCAAATCGCAAATTTTACTTTTTCACACAGGGGTTATATACACAAAAAGGCAGGATGTGGGGGAAGGGGATGACGCAGGAGCATAAGTGTTTTTAGGGAGAATACAGATATCTTCCAGAACAGAGTATAAGCTGGGTGAAGCTTCAGGAGACAGGTCACTCCGACTCCACCTATGATTCACTTGTCCCTATCTAAGTTAGGGATAATAATAATAATAATAATAATAATAACAATAATAATAATAATCCATCGAGGTTACTTATCTACAAGGTCTGTGGCTAGACCCTGGCAGCTGTCCACCAAAGCTGCTTATTTACAATAGCTTCTAGCCATCTGTTACAAGGTTTTTTCACAGAGACCCAGACTTGGTGTTAGCAGGCTGGCTTTAAGCCTATGGCTGATTCCAGGCCTTCAGTGTACAAGCAGAGATGCCCCTGACACCTGCTGCCTCTGAAAAGTATGGCTGGGCCCAGCCTATACTCCTGTATCTCCTCTTCTTCGTGTGTGTGTGTGTGTGTGTGTGTGTGTGTGTGTGTGTGTGTGTGTG
>JANHMN010000012.1:26740215-26788060 GCA_030674055.1 Rhabdomys pumilio | reverse complement strand
TGTGTGTGTGTGTGTGTGTGTGTGTGTGTGTGTGTGTGTGTGTGTGTTGCGCATGCGCGCCCACACCCACACACGTATGTGCACTTGTGCATATGCATACATGTGTACAGGTTTCAGAAGAGAGCATCAGAGCTCTCCTGGAACTGGAGTTACAGGTGGTCAGTTGTAAGCTGTCCAGTGTGGGTTGCTGGGAACCAAGCTCAGTCTGCTGCAAGAGCAGTGTGTGCTCTTTCTTACCCACAGGGCCATTCATTGTTCCAGTCCCTTCTGTGACTTCTTATACCCCTCACTCAGCCACTGTCAGAAAGGACAGTCGACAGGAGTACTCAGATCCACACAACGCCAGAGGTGCCCTGCCCAAGCCCAGATTCCACAGCTCCCTTTCTGCAGATTACCAGGCCCTAAGGTTTCCCCAGCCTTATAGCCAGGAATCATACCAACTCCTTGAGTTCAATGTGTCTACCTCCATACCCCGGGCTCATGTAATCCCAGCCAAAGCAGCCTGGTTCTCACACTCCAGTGACGATAGCTGGCAGGATCTCCTCTGTATGACTTCAGACAGTACTGGATAGCACCATGGCCACTTCCTCTGCTTTAAGTAAGCACCCCCTTCCCTAGACTGCAGGCTCTGTTGCTTCCTGATACTACTGTTGCATGCTGTCCCTCTTTTTCTGAGTCCTTCCACGAACTCTGTTCCCGGCACTATATAACAAGAACAAGCAAATATAGACCTTTGCCTCTGGCTGGCCCCTGCGCTCTAGACTCAACAGTTATCAGACACATCTATGGAGCCATTTGGCAGCCATTGCCCTAAGTGCCCTAAATAGAATCTTCATCTGGTGGTCACAACATGAAATCTACGGTTCAGCCTTCACACTCTTCCCTGTGGCCACAGCAGAGACTCTATCTACATGGTTCCAGCTTGGCTACCTGGACGCACTCATGGAGTCTTTGTGTGCTATTTGAGAGGCCGGAGGCTTTGGGCAGCTCCAGCTTGTAAGGTGTGCTTCAGGTTAACCACTATACCCAAGGGACCAGCGAATGCCAAAGTCCAACACAATGCCAGTGTCCCAGGCTTTGCCAAGGTGCCAATCTAAAGGTGAAGAGTACCCACTCATGCAAGTCATTTGTATGTCACCCTGCTCCATTGTCCCTTGCCTGTTCTGTCCCCAGAAGACCTCAGACAAACTGCCTTCTTGCTCTAAGCAAAACTTTCCCCTCCCTCCTTCCCCTCTGAAAGCATGCAGGCTGTTGGGAGTGGCGGTGTGCCAGGCATGTCCTCTCTGAGGCTCCCCTGCAGTGCCTCTAGGAAAGGGTTTTGATGCAAGCTTATGCTCTCAGGGGGCACCATTTTGTTTTCTAAAGTGACTCAACTTACCGTCAACAAGGAATAAGCATTCATGTGCTTCCCAGGGCTTGTGACAAGCCCTGCACGGGCCCATGATGTGGCAGTGATGGATGGCCCATCTCACCCAGGAGCTAGGTACATCTTTTACTAAAGGTGGCCTCCGAATGACAAATGGTTTTCTCACAAACAGGAAACTGTTGATTGTATTTACAAACAGTTCATTTTTCACATCCTGCCGGTCCTGGCCCTCACGCTTGGGACCCCTCCACATGATGTATGGGTGGCTATTACCAACATTGATTAAGGTTTCCTGTCCTCCTACGGTACCCGTCCCTCCATTCATCACAGACGGGCACTCACACACCAAGTGTATGGCTGGCTCTCCCCCACCCCCGCCCCTGTACTTGGCAGTATCTGTTCTTCAGCTGTGTTGTTCTGTGTGTCCCCAGAATAAGGTGCATGCCATGGCTCTGACATCTTGACGTTCAAAGCCGTGGACAAACAAGCCCCTAATTAAATCCTTTGGCCTTATCCAATCTTGGGCCTTCAAAGACTACCTCCTCTGCTCCTCATTCCGGAAAAATGCAAGTGTAAATAAGGTGTCAGCAGGACGAGCAATTGAGCCAGGAATCTTGACGTAAGTGTCACCACTGAAAGTGTCTGTTTGGACCTTCCATTCCTGTGACCTGGAGTAATTGGAAGGAACAAAGGTTGATTTTGGCTTGCAATTCCAGAGGTTTCGGTCTATGGTCAGCAGGCCTGCTGCTTGAGGGATCTGAAGAGAGTGGGGTATCATGGTGAGAGCAGAAACTACACCTCTTGCCTCGGAGAAGCAAAGAAAGACAGGGTCTCAGTTGAGGGTACACTCCTAGTGACCTTCTCCAACTAGACCCCACCCTGAAAGTTTCCACCTTCTCCCAAGTCTTCACACATGGGCTCTGGAAAACATTACATATCCAAACTATAGCAGCATTGATCTAAGGGACCCCAGAACCAAACTCCTCAGCACCCACTAAGAGGAGCAATCACCAGAGCGGCCCAATCCAGACCAAGCTATAATATTTTAGAATCAACTCCTTTTTTCACACTGCTCTCTCTAGCCCATCTCTTTCAAGTTGTAAGTTTGGTTCTGTGGTGGCATCCCCAAGACTGACCCATTCCAAGGGATAGGCTGCCATTTGTGGGAGGAGTCAGACAAGGCTAGGAGTCTCTAATCTCTTAGCACAGGGTCAATGAAAAGAAGACAAGTCTGTGGTTTCTAGAACCTCCAGGCTCTTAAGTGGCAGCTCAGAAAAGGGCCACTTTCTGCCCAACTCAGAAATCCAGTTTTACCAATGACATCAAAACCCACCAGGGACTGGGGATGCAGATGAATAGTGGGGTGATTGCCTGGCATGCACATGGCAGCCATGGGTTCCATTTCCCACACCACAAACACACACACACACACTCACACACACACAGCATGCACGCTTGCTCGCGCACACACACAGCAGCCTACTTTCTACCTCCTGACTACAAAAAGCTCCTGCACCTTTTCAGCCACTGCCCTACACTCTGCCTCTCACAGTGAGCTCATCTCTCTTCCTTCTCTCATTTTTCCCTAAGAAAGAAGCCACTCTTGCTGTGATCAGCCCAGTGACACATAAGCACTTAAAGTCGGTGCCTTTCTGCCTGCCCTGAGGACCAAGAGGGGACATGGATCACCTCACCAAAAGAGGTGGTAGCGTTTCCTCAATTTTCCTTGTTTTGAATGTCAACATAGGCCTCTCCCCACACGGTGCCCTGTCCAGGTTTATTTTAGTCTCGTGACTATATGACCTGTACTTCCTCCTAGCTCACTGCTTGCCGCTCAGTCTGTGCTCTCACATCCCACATGTAGAGGACAAAGCACAACCACCAAGAGTTTGTTCTCATTTCCTACCTTTTTGTGGGTTCTGGAGATCAAGCCCAGCTTTTAACAGAAGTACGTTGTATGTTGTACCCCCAAAGCATGGCCTGGCTAGCAAATCATTCTGACAGTTACAAAACAAGGTAAGTCGGACTATGGTTGGTGCACACCTTTAATCCCAGCTCTTGGGAGGCAGAGGCAGGTGTAATCTGACACAGAGAGTTTCAGGCCAGCTAGGGCTGTATCATGAGATATTGTCTCAAAAAAAGAAAAGAAACAAAAAGGAAGTTTAGAAGCTCCATCAAACCTCTGCTGCT
Organism: Rhabdomys pumilio; assembly: GCA_030674055.1. NCBI lineage: Eukaryota > Metazoa > Chordata > Mammalia > Rodentia > Muridae > Rhabdomys > Rhabdomys pumilio. The sequence continues at coordinate 26,784,504 of JANHMN010000012.1, read as the reverse complement.
GTGTTGATCGAGCCGTGTTAAGATCACTGGCACTGCAGCAATATTTGTGTGGTTTGGGGCTGGGGCGGGCATCATGTCCACTCTTAACTCTACGTGTCTACTTCAGACGTCCCCTTACCCACTTTGGTTTTTCAAGACAGGGTTTCTCCAGGTAGCCCTGGTTGTCTTGGAACTCACTCTGTAGACCAGGGTGGCCTCAAACTCAGAGCTCTGCCTGCCTCTGCCTCCTGAGTGCTGGGTTTAAAGTCATGAATCACAATGCCCAGTTATAGATGTATTTCTTCCTTCCTTTCCTTTTTTTTTTTAATTATTATATGCACTGGTGTGAGGGTGTCAGATCCCTTTGAACTGGAGTTACAGCTGCCATGCGGGTGCTGAGAATCGAACCCAGGCCCTTTGGAATAGCACATAGTGCTCTTAACCACTGAGCCATCTCTCCAGCCCTATAGATGTATCTCTTATCCAGTATCTTCCTAGACAGGTATAGTTAGATCACATTTATGAATGAATACCCTTCTATTTCCATGTCTTTTTTTTAAAAAAAAAGCAGTTGTACTTTGTATCAGTCTGGTCAGGCTGTAGTAACAAGCACTCTGACAGGAAGGCAGAGGCATGAGCAACAAGAACCTCTTTCCCCATCACCCTTGAAAAGTACCAATGGGCTCAACTCCTGGTGAATGATCTTTCCAGTTTGTAGATTCAACCTTTGGGGTGTGGCCTCTCTGAGAATATAGAGAGCTGTCAGTTCTCTTAGGAGGCACTGGCCTGGCTGTACTTCCTTTAGCCCTCATTAACCCAAAAGGCTCGGTCTCCATCCCATCCCATGAGGGAGGGGAGATAGCCTTCAACATGTTAATCTGAGATGGACACAGATACTCAGTCCATGATCTGCTCTGCTTCAAACTGGCTGCTCTACCCAACTCTCTAATGAGTTAGAATTGTTTTTTTTTTTCTTTTTGGTTGAACTTCTTAGGATCCTCCCAGTGTTAATACCTTAACTAGGATCTACAAAGTGCTTTAGCTTCCATTCCTACCCTTTAGCCTAGACCCCGACTGTGAAGATTTCCATGTACAGTCACCTGTGTTCGATATACCATCTTTATCAAGTTTAGCTGACTTATCTCATTCTGGGTGGCTTGTGGGAATTGTTTTCTGCCCTAGGAGGACGGGAGGAGGAGCAAGCCCAGCATGAACTTCCTGAAAGCCCATCCTCTCTTCCACTCTCAAGACACTGCACAGCTCTCCGGGTGGACCTGACCATAGTGGTATACAGGGCGGAAGTCATGGTTATCCTCTACAGGTCTTTCTCCGGAGCCCCAAGAGCCTCCTACAAAATGGGGTTCTGTTGCATAAGCTGCCAGCTACTGATTACGTCTTGCCGCAGGCTGAGTGGACTCGTTGTATAAAGTTCAAGTACTTAAAGAAGAAATGGGAATTGAAGAATGTATGCATTAATTCACAGCTATGACAAATATGCTGAAGATGAGACAGGATGTAGGACTTCCCTCTGGCCTCAGACACCCTGGCAGTCAGAGTGATGTGCTCACCCACACAGTCTCTCCTCGATCTGACCTCTCACCTTCGGTTCTCACCAAGCCATTGGCCACTCACATTTTTGTGTCCTATCTTCTTTCTACTCAGCTAGCCTAATTAGGTTATGAGATTTCTTTTAGTTATATGCCACAAACTTTATGTGTGGTATTTGCTTTCTAGATACCTCTTCTAACTTTAACTTCCCTTTTCATTTTAGTCATATTAAGATATAGAGCCCCTCCTGGAGAGGTGGCTCAGCAGTAAAGAGCACTGACTGCTCTTCGAGAGGTCCTGAGTTCAATCCCCAGCAACCACATGGTGGCTCACAACCAACTGTAATGGGATCCAATGCCCTCTTCTGGTGCGTCTGAAGACAGCTACAGTGTGCCCATATACATTAAATAAATAAATCTTTTAAAGAAGATATAGCTTTTCATTTCCAATGGCTACATTTTATTTGGGGACTGTTGTTGTTGTTGTTGTTGTTGTTGTTGTTGTTGTTGTTGTCAGTTTCTAGACATCCACTCTTACAACGAAGAGAGAAACTCAAGCCAGTATGTGCTGGAATAAACAGCTTGATGAAACCAGCAGTTCTGGCTTAGCAGAACCAAACCCCTGCCCTTCCTGCCACCCTCTTATCCGCTACCCCGAGACTCTCCAAGCTGCTGACTCGGTATCTAACTGCACAGTGCTTCCCACCTTGCTTCTGCCTCCACTTCCAATGTTTTCTGTGGCTGTATTCTTGTGCTGTACCCTGAACCTTGGACCTCCTGCTGTGTGCTCCGTGAACCAAACATTCTATATCCCAGCCCCTGTCCCAGCACCCACTTCCTAGTCTGGCATCCCCACTCTCCTCCATGACCCTCCCACTCCTACCCTGGGAAGTTTTTTTCTATTTGAGCATCACTTACGAGTTCTCCCTGAGCACGCTGAGGATCCACATTCTCTGCCTCTCTTGTCTCACGCCACCTTTTTCTTACAACTCAATACTGGGATCCAACTTAGGACCTCAGACATTCCAGACAAGGCCTCAACTGCCAGTGGATGCTTCTATCCAACTTTCCCCCCTTTTCATATTCCTTGGAATCAACAACCACCTTGTCTTTTCATATACTTTTTATGAGTTCAACCCCAAGCTCTCTGCCAACTGAGACATGCTACCTACTCCACTGATTTCAGCTTCCTAAAACAATGGTATTCTGTTTTGTAGTCCACAGGCCCAGTTGTTCCCTACTCCCAGAAACTCTCCTGGGTAAGGCCCCTGTTTGGGGTCTTCTCCGCCTGAGGTTTTATTTGGCTGAGTGCTGGCATGGCCCTCAGAACCATCTCTTCCTGGACTGAGAATAACCACCAAAGGCAAACAGCAAATGTTGGGGAGAGCTTGTGCCCACTAAGGGTCCACTGCCAAATGCCTCATCAGCTTTACTGGTTGACGCCTAAGACAGTGACCTTCCTCTTCTATTGCCTTCCTTAGAAATGGGGGAGGGGGTATTGAGGCTTCACTTGATATCTGAAAATGGCTGTATTCTATTCTCCAGCCTGGTTTGGTTGGTTGGCTGGTTGGTTGGTTGGTTGGTTGGCTGGTTGGTTGGTTCAGACTTATAGATTCCAGGCCAGCCTCAAACTCACTGTGTACCTGGAGGGTGACCCTGAACATCTGACCCTCCTGCTTCTAGATCCTATATACTGGGATTCATGTTTTATGCCATGCTGGTGACTGAACCTAGAACTTTGTGAATGTTAGACAAGCATTTGACCAATCTGCCCCCTCCAACCTGATTTTTGGCTGAGTCTAGGGTTCTCTTTTGAAAAGCCCTGGGGTTCTTGGGACCCTCGACAATTGAGAGCCTCCTGTATCCTCTAACAGCTGTGCCTGCTGAACTAAGATGCCCTTCAGGACTACTGAGGGAGGGATCTGGGGACAGAAGCAGGACATCCCTAAGAGCCCTGAGTGGGAACCTAGAGAGAAAGTGTTTCTGCAACTCTGTGGATCCCTGCAGCTGTCCTTAGTGAGCTGGGGAGGGGTGGGCTTTCCTAGGGTTTATGAAAGGGACAGTCCTGCTGAGACTAGAACAGGTAAGAGCCAACCTGGGAGGGCTGGAGAGGTGGTCCAGTGGCTAAGGATGGGGACCAGTCTTATGCAGGGCCAAAGTTAGGTTTCCAGCCCCTACATCCAATAGTTCACAACTACATGTAACTCTCGTCCCAGGGGATCTAGTGCCCTTTTCTGGACTCTGCAGGCATTATACTCGTCTGCAGAAACACACACATTAAAATAAATCTTTAAGAGAAACAGTTACTTTAGTCACACATGCTTTGCTGGGTGGATGTAGGTCTATGCATACAGGATTCTGAAGACACAAAGAAATCTGAATTCCAGGTTGCCTATGCAGGAGGGTGGCAGTTGTACTAGGTGACAGCACCTATGATCTCTGGTTAGTTCTAAGGTGTTGACCACACTTAGGCAGCATAATAAGAGCCCCAGCAATGGAGGTCAACAAAACAAAACAAAACAAAAAACAAAAAATAAAAAACAAAAAACAAAAACTATTTGGGTAGGCCAGGAAGTTTGGAGAGGCTGGCGGGACCGATGAGAGAAGCATTTCTGGGGGTGTCCACTGTAAATGTCCAGGGACGTCCAAGAGCTTAGCCGAGAAGATTTAGATCCGGGGATGACAGAGCCAGGTGTGTGTGAGGGGAATGAGGCATAGAGATTGAGTCACTTGACTCAGTCAGGGCAAGCAGCGACCAGGGTGGCAGGCAGCGTGGAGGAGGCTGACCTTTGGAGCCGCCTGCAAAGGGCTAGCCACTCATTTCTAGGATGTGTTCTTAGCTCACCTAGTGAGAGCCAGCCCACACGGAATCTGAGAAGTGCTTCGGGGTAAGCCCTGTAAGGAGCTCGGGTTCTGGAAAAAGTCCAATTCTCAAAACAGAAGTTCTGGGAGGCTATCCGGTTCTAGAAGCACAAGGAGGCCAAGGAGAATGTGGGCTCTGGAAACGAATGCATAACCAGGTCCCGGAGGCGAGGTTTCTGGGGGCGGTTCTGGAAGCAAGGGGACCACAGCGGAGCTCTGCTTCGCGGTGCCGGGAAGAAAGCAGGCATTGTTTAAGAATCAGCACAAGCACTTGTCTCTAACAAACCGTTTAAAAACCCCATTGTAAACATTTTTGGAGCAGTCCTGGAGGGTACAGTTGCCGTGGTGACGAGATAAAGCCCTGAAGTCCCTGCAGAGGCTGCAGCGGCTCTCGGTCGCCGCCCCCAGTTCTGCTTGTCTTTTCCTAACTTTCCCCGCACGGCCCAAGAGGCAGCTTGGCGCATGCGTACCCTGATCGGCGAGCGGCCCTGGTTGCTAAGAGTTACCAGATCCCTTACTAGGAGCCCGCCTTACTCTCACTCTAATTGGTAGTAGTTTCTAGTCATCGGAGCAGTTGCCACCTCTGATTGGACAACACTAAGTTTTTTTGCAGGCGGGGCCCGCGCTCTGCCTCACCGGTCAGTCGGACCCTCCAGGAGGGGAAAGTCCGAGCAGAGCGGCTGGTCCTCCCTGGAGCGCGAAGGATCTGCTGCTCGCAGCCTCTCTGGGTCAGCGTCCGAGCGGGCGGCGATGATCCTCGAGGAGAGACCAGATGGCCAGGGCACTGGCGAGGACAGCTCTCGGCAGCAGGAGGACGGCAGCATCCGCAAGGTGGGGACTGAGGAGGGGTGTGGGTCTCCAGCCTCCTGACCCGCTCTGTGCAGTGCGGCCTTCGCGGCCTTTCCTTCCAGAAACCCGCTCCCTTGAAAGCCAGCTGGGGAAACTGAGGCCACTAGAAAAGGCCTGAGCCCGCGTCCCAGCCCGTTGGGAATATCAGTGGCGCAGTCAAGGTCTAGATGATTTCCCTGAAGCTAGGGATCCCCTTGGTTCTCAGAACCAAGAAGTTGGTTCTGATGGGTGACAACCCTCACTCCCTCATCTCCACCACTAAGCACGTGTGCTTTCTGACGTCTGGAAAGCCTCCTTTCCCAACAGTGTAGGAGCCGATGTCCATTAGATGTTAGATTGTGGCCGCAGACAGCAGAAACCTTCGGGACTTCACGCAGCAGCCTGACTGCTTTTCCCTGAACATACAGCCTCTCCAAAGCTCCTGACTCTAGGGATGATGCCTGGGCTTCCAGGAACATAGGGGTGGAATGGAGACTTGTTTGCTCTTTGCCTAAGGGATATTATGGTATCTTACTCCGCTTCTCTGGTCTGGGTATTTCCTAGGGGGTCCCTGAGTGTTTGAGTTTCTTAGTGTGCGTGTGCGTGTGCGTGTGCGTGTGCCTGTGTGTGTGTAGGCTCTGGGGTACTCCTCTCCATACCCCAGGGCTGCTAAGCAGAAGCTCTTGTCACATCATTACTCGAGGGTGTCTGCCATGGCACTTTGCCCTCCTTCCTTCCTGGTGTCAGATTGTACTTTGTTGCTGGCTGATTCTATCCAGCATGTGTGTGTGTGTGTGTGTGTGTGTGTGTGTGTGTGTGTATCAGTGTGTATCAGTGTGTATCAGTGTGTTTCAGGGTGTATCAGGTCTCCTGGAGGAGCAGGAGAGGAGGGAGACAATGGGACTTGGACAGACCCCTCAAGGGCTCCATCCTACCTGGGCATGCCTGATACCATGGTGACTAGCTGGCACTGGGGAGGGGGTAGATTGGGGAGAGGGAAGGAAGGAGGGAGGGAGACAGAGACAGAGACAGCATGCAACATATACTCCAGAAACTCTTCTTCCTAAGGTGCCCATGCCTTGCTGGTGCCCTTTGGAGGGAATACACGTTGCATTGGTCAGCCTCCCTGTGAATAGTGTGGGACTCCCCACTCCCCGGTAAAGAGCTGACTCAGTAAGAGAAGCCTGGGCAGGCTTAGGGCTACTCTGTTCCTTCTTTCTATTCCCAGTCCTGTGCGGGGATAACTGTCCCCTCCCTTTCGCTAATCCTTTAGGATGAGCCCAGTTCAGGTCACTGGGTCTTTGAGTGGGAGGTTTTGTTTCTTTGCTCCCCTCCCTTTTCTCTCTGGCCATGGCCAGGCCCCGTTCTGGTTTGGTCACTGCTATTGCAGTGTCCAAAGTGATGGCAAACTCTTCCAGAGTTAGACAAGAGTAACCACCATGGAGGTCAGCCATGATTAGATGGCCTTTGTTTCCAGAGGGTGGGGAGATCCCACCAGGAGAGAGATAGTTACTCAGCATCTGTGCCCTCCCTGCTGGGCACTTCCCTCAGCCCAGTGTGGAAAACTGGGTGTGGGCTATCAGCTTCCAGAATCCATCCAGCCCAGCTTATCTTGCCCTTCCACCAAAACAGGTTAGGAGGCTGGCTTGGCCTCCATATGTGAGCCAAGGTTAAGAAGGGCAAGAACAGGCCCAGGGTCTGGGGCTGGTGCCTAGAAAACTCAGAGTGGCTGGCTGCTGCAGCAGGTGGGGGAGGGGCTGAGGCTATAGGCCATCAATAGGCCTTGTAGTAGGATCTTAGGGAAAAGATGTTTGTAGTTTTCTTAGTAGCTTTGAAGACAGGAGACTATTGTGGCCTCAGTTTACCTTCTGCACAGGCAGGGGTAGACCCCGAGAAGGTGACAGTACAATGTGGCTCTCCTCTGCCCTATGCGATCTTGTGCTGGCTATCCAGAGAGTGAGTCACCTATCCGTGGTCACCCAAGGATGACTTAATGGCCTCCTTCTTTCAGAGTGAGCCCAGATGCCACTTCTGTGGGTACTCTTCAGTGACATAAGCCTCTCTTGGAAGGTTGGCTCCATGGTAAGGGCCTGGGGCACAGTCAAGATGATTGCCTCCAGGAGCTCCATCCATGCCAAGGTACAAGCCTCACTTAGACACACTCAAAGTGCCCAGGCTGTTCTTTGCACGACAGTAAGCCACACTGTCAGTATCAGCACTGCCAGGACTTACACACACACACACACACACACACACACACACACACACACACACACTACTCTGTGTCATTTGGAATAGAGCCTTTGAGTTTCTGTGACCTCCTTCCTCATATGTGATCACTAGCGAGGGTGTTCCCCAGGGAAAGAGCCATCTGCAAAATCTTTACCACTAAGTCTTAGGTCAGTGGGTTAACCCAGCAGGGTAAGAACGCTGCATGGCTTAGAGGACTTCATTCTGTGTACAGCACCATTGATCCCCGCTCCTCAGCAGCTCTGGGAGGAAGCCTGTGTAGGCCATGGCTGAGCCTGTAGTTGGAGAGGGGTGTCACAGATAAGGCAGGCCACTGCTCTCACATTACACAAGAGGAGCTTTCATCCTACGGGAGCTGGCAAGGGACACTGGAACCTAATGCCTTGTTTACTATATCACAGATCAGGTACCCACTGCCTGAGCAGCACAGGCTCATGGCCCATAACTGCATGGCTCTCAGTGCCTGTGACTATGCTACTTCAAAAGCCGTATGGGCAGATAAGTCTCCAGGGCTACATAGGCCAAGTCCTTTTAAGGAGGTTCATCCTGGGCTTTGGTTCTCTGGAAAGGTGACCAGACCCCAAGGCAAATTGTACTACATGCTTAGTTGATCTGGTGAGTCCCCGGAGCATAAGACATTGATTTCAGCAAGGACAATTAGAAAGGACTTCCTATGGAGAACCACAACATATTTTATTTTATTTATTTTTATTTTATGCACATTGGTATTTTGCCTGCATGGATGTCTGTGTGAGGGTGCTGGATCCCTTGGAACTGGAGCTACAGCCTTGAGCTGCTGTATGGATGCTCGGAATTGAACCTGGGTCCTCTGGAAGAGTAGCCTGTGGTCTTAACCGCTGAACCATCTCTTTATCTCCTTATTTTAATTTTTAGAAGGTCTTAATTTTAATTACGTGACTGTTGTTTGCATGTCTGTGTGTGGTTATTTGCGTATGAGTCCAGGTGTCCTTACAGGCCAGAGGTGTTGGTTCCTCCCCTCAGAAGTAGAATTACAGACAGTTGTGAGCCACCTGACATGGGTGCTGGGAAGCGAACTTGGGTCCTCTGCAAGAGCAGGATGGGCTCTTAACCACTGAGCCATCTCTCAAGTGCCGGGTCCACGGAGTACCCAGTGTTAGGAGAGTGGGTTGTTTGGGGAGGCCTCTTGATGTATGGACCAATTTGTTGGTTGGGATGAGGCTGAGCCTATGGTATCTGTGAAGTATTGAGGAGAAGCATCTCACCCCTGTTCCCCAGCCAGGCCTGCCTAGGTCCCTTCCTGCAACACTAGCTCAAGTTCCACCCACAATGACTACTTAGACCAAGGTCCTCTATGCTTGGCAGAGGCTATGCTGATGGGGGCACTGCAGGCATAACCACGTGCATCCTCTTGCAGGGCTATGACTCCTTCGTGCAAAACCATCCTGGCCAGCTGCAGAGTCACAGGGCTCGGCTCCACCAGCTGATCAGCAAGGAGCTCCGGATGCGGTCGGGTGCTGAAAACCTCTACAGGTGAGCGGGCCGCTGCCTGGCCCTGGACAGGGTGGTGAGCCTGTTATTAGTCAGAAAGAGGGACACCTGGGCAGATGCCCATGCCATAGCTACCATTCAGGTCCCAGTAGCCACACTATACACGTCACCATTCAGCCTAGACCCTCACAGACAAACCAGGCCCATTTCTACTTCTGGACCTCCCCATCTATGCTTGGCCAGAAGATCAAAAACCCCTTTAGGAGGCCCAACAGTATCTGTCGAACCTCAGAGGCTGCTCAGAAGAAGCTGTATATGGTGCGTGACTGGGCACTCTAAGGTTGGAGACCTTGCAAATGATCGATCATCTGACTTCAGCTACTTCCTCTGAGCACAGTAGCATTTATATACTCTCATCTCCCTTTGCAACCCACACTGTACAGGAGCCCCAGGCCCATAATCCCTCAGCATCTTCCTCTTCCCTGTCCAGGTCTGTGTTGGTGACCAATACAGAGACAGGGAGGGCTGGCTGTGCCTATAGTCCAGTTGGAATCATGGTGGCACTGGAGAATGAGCTCTAAGAGGAGGCGTCCTAGAAGGGAGGGCACCTCTGAACCAGCCCTACTCAGCTGTACTTCAGCCATACTCCAGCAAGGGGAGCCAGCCCAGCAGCGCTCGCCCCTTTGGATGGGCTCTGAAGCTTGGGTTGGACAGGAGAGCCGCTGTGAGTCAGGGTCACTGGAGCTGGCTCAGATGTGGGTCTTCTTGCCTCCCCCGGCCCCTCCCAGAGCCACCAGCAACTCCTGGGTCCGAGAGACAGTCGCCTTGGAGCTGAGCTATGTGAACTCCAACTTGCAGCTGCTGAAAGAGGAGCTGGCAGAGCTGAGCAGCAGCGTAGATGTGGACCAGCCAGAGGGGTGTGAGATGCCAGGCGGGGCACACACACGTGTGGAGGGTGCACCTGGGTGGCGGGAACCTCAGGCTAGGACTTCGGGCCGCTATGGATAGTAGATCTAGAGCCCATTCTTCTGGTTCTAGTGAAGGTATTACTATTCCCATGATCCCCCTGGGCCTGAAGGAAACCAAGGAGTTGGACTGGGCCACACCGCTAAAGGTAAGTGCTGGGCTGTGAACTCTGAGGGACAGGGCCCTGAAGTGGGCTGAGGGGGACTTAGATGCTTCCTAATCTAGTCATCTCGTTGAACAAATGAGGAAGCTGAGGACAGTGGAGAGGAAGAGCTACCATATGGGGAACTGAAACTGCCCTTCTGTTACCTAATTCTTTTGGTCTCTACAACCTGGGCTAGGGGTTATATGAAGGATTGGATTCTGGGGTCCTGCCCCAGAATGGCTATGAAGGAGCCTCATCATTCTGGAAGCCCCAGTATGACCACCAAGTTCTAGGATCCCCTGGCTCAAGGATGTCACCCATCTGGTACCTGCTCCTTGAGAACTGGCTCCTGAGTGACCTGAAGGGAGTTCAGATCCCTGAACAGGCCATGATCCTTCGTCCAGGGCCTATAGGGCCTCATGGGAAAGAGACGACCTGAGTCTCCAAGGTGGCAGATGAGAAAATATGTGTAAAGATGGTAACACAAAGCCGGGCAGTGGTGGCACACACCTTTAATCCCAGCACTTGGGAGGCAGAAGCAGGTGGATTTTTGAGTTCAAGACCAGCCTGGTCTACAGAGTGAGTTCCAGGACAGCCAGGGCTATACAGAGAAACCCTGTCTCGGAAAACAAAAACAAAAACAAAAACAAAAACAAAAAACAAAAAACAAAACAAAACAAAAAAGATGGTACCACAAGAACCCTGTCCTAGTTCTGTCCTAGGAACCCAAGCTCCAGGGACCAGAACACCAGCATCCTCCAGTGTCACAGCAGCCCCCAGTTCTTCAGCCCTTCTCCTTGGTCCCAAGTACTAAGTCAACCTGCTCTACCATGATCCCTCCCATTCCCAGAGCAGGCTGCCAGGCGTGAAGTGCCCCAAGGGCAATACCCATTCCTCCTTCAGGAGCTGATCTCTGAGCACTTTGGAGAGGATGGTACCTCCTATGAGACAGAGATTCAGGAACTAGAAGACCTACGGCAGGTGGGTGGGCTGCTCACCATCTTGTTGCTCCAAAGACAGAAGAGGAAGATGGGAGAGAAGGTTGGATCCCGGTGTAGAGGTTCACATGGATTCCCTACATGATGGGAGGGAATCTGGGAGATAGCCAGTGTTCGAGGAAGGACCCGAGACTAACAGCTGACTCTGTTCTGGCCATGCTCTGTTGCTCTTGGAAGGAGCAGCACATGCCCCGCTCCCCCCCCCCCCCCGGGCCTTCCTTGGCCTCTTGTGCCAGGCTGCCTTCAAAGTTCCTAGGATGCCAAGTGCTCCTTGGGAATGATGCCCAGGGATTTCCTAGGGTGGCATCACGATGGTGGGCCTTGGAACTGGGCTCACCCAGACTCTCCCTTCTAGGCCACTAGGACTCCCAGCAGGGACGAGGTGGGCCTGGACTTGCTTGCATCCTACTATAGCCAACTCTGTTTCCTGGACGCACGTTTCTTCAGTCCCACCAGGAGCCCAGGGCTGCTCTTCCACTGGTAGGAGCTAGCAACAGAGGCAGAGGCCCAGGGATGGGAGGCCAGGTGGTTATGGGAACTGTACCCATCCTGACACCCTGCCACAGGTACGACTCGCTCACGGGGGTCCCGGCACAGCAGCGGGCTCTGGCCTTCGAGAAGGGCAGTGTACTGTTTAACATTGGGGCACTCCACACGCAGATTGGAGCACGGCAGGACTGCTCCTGTACCGAGGGCACCAGCCACGCCACTGAAGCTTTCCAGAGGGCTGCCGGTGAGGGCTGTAGACCATGATTAGAGGGCTAGGGTGCCCATCTCTGTGGCAGGAAGTAGTGTTGGTGGACATGGCATCCCTGTGTGATAAACTTAGCACATAAGCCCTTCAGTGCCAAGTTCTGAAGGTAGTCCTGGCAGGCATGGGGAATCCTTGCCGGCATGAGGACTCTATCCATCCTCAGGGGCCTTCAGACTCCTGAGGGAGAACTTCTCCCATGCGCCAAGCCCAGACATGAGCGCCGCCTCTCTCTCGATGCTGGAGCAGCTCATGATTGCCCAGGCACAGGAGTGCATCTTCAAGAGCCTTTTGCTGCCAGCCTCTGCCACACCTGACATCTGTCCAGATCAACTGCAGCTGGCTCAGGAAGCTGCCCAGGTGAGGTCAAGGAGTTCTGCCCAGAAGCCCCAACAAGCTGGCCAAGCGGTGGCCACTCAAAGAGTGAAGAACAGAACTCAGGGGGGACAGGAACAGAGTTGGGTTAGAGCCGGGTCAGGGAAGGATGGGTAGCCACAGACAAGGCACCTGCATTAAGTGTTCTGTGTCATTCCCTAAAGCCAGTCACTGCCCCCATTTTCTTGAGGTCCTGAGAATAAGAATGGAGCCCCCAGATGCCCAGGTCTAGCTCAGCTTGGAGTCTAGGGAGAGGCTGCTGGAATGTGGGGCAGAGTAGAAGGAGATTGAACCTAGGGTGCAGAGGCAGGAAACTTAAGCTGTCTACTCAGGGTTGACTGGCCTTGTCTCCTGAGCTCCATGGCCCGGGGGAGGCGGGGGAGGTGGGGAGGAGAAGGCAGAGGCTCCATTTGTACCTGCATGCCTGTTTGGTAGGTGGCAACTGAGTATGGGTGTGTGCACCGGGCCATGGCCCAGCCACCTGTCCGAGACTACCTGCCTGCCTCCTGGACTAACCTGGCACGTGTCAAGGCTGAGCACTTCTGTGCCCTGGCCCACTATCATGCAGCCATGGCCCTCTGCGAAAACTACTGTGAGTGTGTCACTCTACATGCCCAAGTGTGTCCACAGAGGCTCCCTGCCCAGGCTCATGGCCTCTCTGTCCCCTAGCAGCAGCCAAGGGAGAACTCTCAAGGCAGGAGCACATCTTCCAGCCCTCAACTACCCGTGAGCTCCAAGGTCCCCCACTGCCGCAGCACCCAGAAGAGCGCAGGAAGCTTGGTGAGGCATCACACACAGGGCCCTGGGCTAAACAGGGCATGGTCCCCATAGCCACTCGGCAACTGACATCCCTGGGTTGGTGGGAACTGCTGGGAGCAGAGTTGTTGAACTGGACAGCTGGGGACATAGATGTGGACAGCTCTTTCGTCCCTTGCTCAACTGTTTGGCCTGGCAGAACTTTCCTAATCTGGCCAACACTGTCTGACCCTGTGACCCATTCCACTTCCTGATGCATCCTGAGACAGAGGATCTGGAACCCTGCCTGGAAGGGCCAGCTTGCATGCATGGTGTGTGTGTGTGTGTGTGTGTGTGTGTGTGTGTGTGTGTGTGTGACAGTGCCATGCCTGTGCACAGCCAAGGCCCACCTGAAGCGTGCCATCCTGGGCCAGGAGGAGGCGCTACGGCTTCACACCTTGTGCAGAGTTCTGCGTCAGGTGGACCTGCTACAGGTTGTGGTGACTCAGGCACTGCGGCGCTCCCTGGCCAAGTACTCAGAGCTCGAGCGTGAGGATGACTTCTTCGAGGCTATGGAGGCCCCCGACATCCAACGTGAGCACCCAGGGCCCTTTGGGATGAGTATGCCAGTCAGAGGGCCAAACTGAGCCCCTGCAGCTATGGCTGAGAGGCAATCAGCAAGCCAGGTGTGGGAGCATGCTGTTTGTGATCCCAGCCTAGCACCAGGGACCCTGAGTCAGGAGGACAGAGTTGAAGGTCAGCCTGGGTTACATAGTGAAGCCCTTTGGGTGGGAGGGAGACAACCTGTGTTGAGGAGTGGATCCTGGAAGGGTGTCAGGCCAGTGTCCCCTGCCACCTCCTCCCTCACTTGACTCTTGCAAGGCAAGAGGGGACAGAGGCACAGTGACAGCTAGGGCTTCCAAGTGCATTCCTGGGAGCCTCTACATACACTCATGGGAATAGTGCAGCCCCAGATGTCAGTCAGGACAGCTAGGCTTTGAGGACCCAAGCCAGTCCCGTGTGCAGTTGCGGGCCACAAACTGAGCCGAGCCAAATCCCACTGGTGGAACTCTGGTTCTGGGAGGGCCAATGCCCTGGGGTTCAGCTCCAGTTCTCCTTTTCCTCCTGCCTGGTCAGCCAAGACTCACCAGGCCCCAGAGGCGAGAATGCCCAGCCTGTCGCAGGTGAAGGTGACGGACTTTTTCCACCGGCTGGTAAGCATGCCAGCTTCCCCTACCTGTTCCTCTTCCTTTCAGCCCCTCCCCTGTTCCTGCTCCAGGGTGTGTGGGTTAAGATGGGGTGCCAGACAGGTCAGGGCTCTGTGACTGCCACTCAGCCAGCCCTCTATCACATGTCTCTTCCCAGGGACCCCTGTCCGTGTTCTCAACCAAGAATCGATGGCAGTTGGTAGGGCCGGTGCACATGACTCGAGGAGAGGGAGGCTTTGGGTTCACGCTACGCGGAGACTCACCGGTCCTCATCGCTGCTGTTGTCCCGGGGGGTCAGGCTGAGGTAAAGGCCTCCTACCCCCTAAAGCTGGGATCCTAGATGACCATAATGTACTGCCACCGCCTCACTGATCCACTTTCTCCATAGTCTGCTGGCCTGAAGGAGGGTGACTATATCGTGTCTGTGAACGGTCATCCTTGCAAGTGGTGGAAGCATGTGGAAGTGGTGACAGAGCTGAGGGACATGGGCGAGGAGGGTGTGAGCCTGCAGGTCGTGTCCTTGCTGCCCAGCCCTGAGCCACGTGGCACGGTGAGCGCTTGGCCTGGGAACAGATCTCCAACCCTCAGTCCTACCCAGCCCTGGTCATTCCCCCACCTCTACCCCCCAGGTACTCAGAGAGAAGGTTGCCAGGTAGCCTTCACTAAGGGTGGCTTTCTGGGCAATGGTCACTTCTGATGGTGCCACCACAGTGTGGCTACTGTCCTGCTCCAGATTTAGCCCCCAGACCACCTCAGTGAGATTTTGTCTCCAGAGTAGAGGCTTCTAAACCAGTCTATCCCAGAAGTCACACACATCTGTCCAGCATGGCCACTCCAGGGTAGGGTGGCAAACTGCAAACAAGGAGCCTCACAAGGCCACTTCAAATGTCCCTAACATGTCCCCAACACACCTATCGCTCCTAGAAGGCTCTAATCTCTTCTCAGGGTGGCCACCGATAGGCTGGGCAGTGATGGCTGACCACATCCATCTCTGTCCTGGCTGTAGGGACCCAGACGGCCAGCACTACTGTGGAACCAGAGAGAATGTGGTTTTGACACGCCAATGCCTGCACGTACCCGCCCCTGGCCCATCCTTGGCTGGAGCCGCAAGAACAAACAAAGCAAGACTGGGAGCCACCATGACCCCTGCACCAACAGGAACTGTGTCACCTGCCCCTGAGCTGGACACCCTGTATCCCTGTGTGTTCAGAGTGGCTGTGGAGGCCATATTCTTATATACACCACCCTGTAACCAGCCCCACCTAGCCAAGTGTGCCCAGTGGATGCTGCCCTCTACTTTGAGAGACTACTCAGGCTGTCCCCACCTTAGAGATGTCTATTAAAAATGCTGGTCAGATGAGGTGAGTCTGAGTGAGGTACTGGAGCCATGGCCACTTTACCCCATCAGAGATATGTCTCAGTGTAGTCCAGATGTAGTGTCCCTCTGCAAAGGGCCCCTCACACAGTTGCAGAGGGCAGCAGAGCTGGTGCTATCCTCCTGCAGCAGGCCTCTTGGCCCCTGCCATGCCCCATCTACTCTGCAGCTGCCTGGCTGTATCCTCAAGTCCAGTTGCTCTGAGCATGTACCCTTATGGTCCTACCCTGATTCTGCCTGGTCCACAATAGCCCTTCTGGTCACCAGCCTCTTTTACTGGTTAGTCAGTTTCTCCGTGTGTAAGATCCCAGCAAAGACATTTTATCTCCAGTCCCCTTATACTCCCCTAACCTTCAGGCCACCCTGTTTCCCATTCTACCTGCTCCCATGCAGGTCCTGGCAGGTTCCTCAGAAGGGTGGGCTCAGGAACTGGACTCCAGAGGGACAGGATGGGGGTGCCATGCGAGAAGCAGTCCTGAACTGTGCATGACTGAAGCTGTGAAGATGCTCTCCCTCAAAGTCCCTGGACGGTTCAGGATGGAAACAGAAAGGCTGTTATGTATCTCTGTAGTAGAGAATGCAAGAAACCCTGGGCTCAGTCCACAGAACTAGAAAAAAAAAACACAAATTAGATGGGGAACTTGCTCTCTATGACCACCAGGGGGCGTCTGTCACCCATTCATGCAGCCCTAGGAGGCTGCAGTTCATCCAACCCCCACAAATCTGAGAATCTGAGGACAGCCCAGGAAAGAGAAGAGTCCAGCTCCTAGTCAGCAATCCACCCACACCCTTCCAACCTCCAGCCTCTGCCCAGGGGCTCCCAGGTGAGAGCACCCGAGTCTACGCTCCAGGTCTGCCTACACAGTCCAGGGCTCTGCCGCCCATCACCCTGTGCAGTCATCTGCGACGAGGTCCAGCAGGTGAATGTAGGGTGTAAACACGTGAGTCCTGAAGACCCAGGTACAGCTTTCTTCTAATGTAGGAGAGGCTCCCAGGGGATCCAGGTGTGCTCCTCATCACCCACCTGCCCTCCTGAGACAATCTCCAACTCAGCAGAATGGCCAAGGCCACTCGAGCTCCTCAATACTTGCTAATTTTATTAATAAAACTGTGTGTCAAGGAAGCCATTACATGATAATCAGGGATGACAGGGTGGGCAGATCTTGTGGAGGACAGTGAGTGTGGGTCACCACACACACACACACACACACACACACACACACACAGGCCTTGGGTGATCTGTCAAGATGAAGAAGACCTGAGCTGCCCCTCACCTCCTGCACAGTAAGTGGCTGGGCTACCAGGGCCTGTCTCCACACTCTCTGCTAACCTTCCCCCACCTGGGCCTTCTCTCCGGGTCCTTGCTAACTGAGCTTTCTACCTTAACTCTTAAGTCCCTGGCTCAAAAGTTTCACCACTTTGGGGGCCTCTCTTAAGGCCGTCCCTGTGTTGTGGCGACTCCTCCCAGAAGGAATCAGGTACAGATCCGTGTCACTCTGTCTGAGTGGGTCATCCCTGCACTCTCACGGGGTGAGCTGAGTGCCCAGATCACACTATCCCTGGGCAGGATAGAGGTCCTTGAATCACAGTGAGAAAGCTCCCGAGACCAGGGTCCTGAGTCTAGAATTCCATCTGGGCTAGGACAGAGTGGCCAGGGAAGCCCTACCTAACCCTCTGTGTGAACTTTTTTAGACAGGAAGATAGGTGTGCGTAATACCAGCATTTTGGAGGGTACTGGCCCTGATCTTAACAACACACTGCTACCGTAACGGGCCAGCTGATGGGCACCCCACCAGAAATGCAAGCAGTCCTGGTTCTGGCATATCTCTTCCTACCACCCTGCCCCACACACTTCCCCAAACCTCCCTACCCAGCTGGCATCTTCTCAGCCTTTAGAGTCAATGTCCCCCTTCCTTGGGCTGCTTTTGCTTGGCCACCTCCCTGCTCTGGACTGCAGCCCCTTCTGGCTCAGTCACATAATGCTGACTCTTATGGATCACAGGTGGACCCTTGGGTCATGAACAAGGATCAGCCAGCTGGTTAGTGAGGGCTCCAAGTACCTGAGGAAGAGATGTGACATATGTCACACACACATGTGCTGCCTGAGAGGGAAGAACAGGGACCTGCCTGTCTCCTTACAGCCAATGTGGAGCCAGGGTTTATAGCCAGCAGAGAGATCACAAGGCTCATAGAAGTGGGGTGTCCGTGTGCACTTGCCATGCATACAACCCAAGGCAGCTCACACCATAGAGGGGGTGCTTCATTTTCAGAGTGGATTCCCTGGGCAGGAGGCTGAGGCGTGCATATGCTGTGATTCCTTTCTGCTTTGCCAACAAAATCTGCCGAGAGGGGAAAAGGCAAACTCTGTTTTGCTTGAATCAGCAGTGAGAGGCCTGGAGATTAATGTGGGAGAGGGAGGCGCAGAAGAGAGAGTGGGGGTGGGGATAGAGTGAGGGGAGGGTGCATGTGGAGTGGGGGGGGGGGGCTTGGTGATGGATAGCCAAATAGAGATGGCCAGGTCGAAGGACCCTGCTACCTGCCTCAGCCTCAGACTCAGGGGCCTCAGGGCCACCATCTTCTAGGCCCCTCCTTTCGAATGTGTGCTTTGGGTCTGAGGCCCAGCCCAGAACCTCTGCCTACCACACGCACCCCCATGCCCATCAATATTTTATTTTGTTCATTGTTCCCAGTGGCCAGGGATTTGTGAGTTCAGCTGCAGGCATAGGAGAAATCAGTGCACCGAGCTCCCAGGCCAGGGAGGTGAGTCCCTGAACTTCTGTCATCCCTGGGTAAATTTAACACTACACAGTCAGGGTGTCCAAGGAAGAAGGGTGAAGATGCAAGTCAGACACATGTCCTGCCTGATGGGGCACCTGAGTCAGGAGCCCATAGTAGGGGGTTTCTGGCTGGGTGACAGCTCTGAGTGGAGAGAGGTAACTGATGTTGGACAGATGCAGGGGCGTGGCAACAGGGGATGGGCTACTTAAGAGCTGCAGCCCAGGGGAGGGACAGTGATGGCCAAGCCACAGAGTTATCGAGGTTTAGTTGCATGTGCCTCAGTTTCTCAGAATAAGGAAGAGGGGGTGAAGACCTGCCACTAACCTTGGAGGAGCTAGATAACTCCAGATCACACTAACCTGGCTAGAGAGATGATGTTAGGCCTCCAGAAGGCCACAGTCAGAGAGCAACCATCACACCATGGCCTGCCACGGCTCTCCACCAAGAGTACAGACCCATATCTCTGGTGGCTGGGGCAACAAAACTCATGGGGCACTGCGGGCTCAGACCCTGATTCCCTCAGGGGTAGAGAGGTTCTTGGTCCTGTTCTGAGAACAGAGAATACTAGCCAGGTCCACCAAGGGGGGCTCTGGGCCACTGTACCCATACAGGCCACTGAGACTCCAGTCACTAGTTGCTTCCTGAAGTTCTTCCCTCAGCTCTGAGGAGGTGAGCCAGCTGTGACCACAGCCCAGCACCTCATCCCGAATCAATGCCCTCAGCAGCTGCTCTCCTGTGTCAGGTAGAACAAGGAGTTCCACCCCAACCCTGGCCCTACCCACTCCTGAGGCCTGAGTCCCATTCTCCCCTACAGGCTGTGGTAGTGCTCGCCCCACACTCCCTGCCCCTGAGGCCCCAGAATTGCTCTACTAGGAAAACACCCACTTCGCTCCCCGCTTCTGTGTCCCCAATTCACAACCCTCACAATCCCCTTCTCCCTCTCAACTCTATTTCTTCCCCCCCCCACCCCCCACTTTCTCTTTCCCTAATAGCTTTTCACCCTGTCTCCAACCCCACCAACACAGGTCTGCTTCATGGCACAACCACCACCCCATTCAACCACAGCTCACATCAAAATCACTTTCCTTGCCGCCATCACTGAAGTCCCCTGGTACCACCACCACGCTAATTCATTTCTGTCAGTTTGACACAGATGAGAGTCACCTGGGGAAAAGGACCCTCAAGGAGGAGTTGCCTCCATCAGATGGACCCATGGGCAAGTCTGTATGACAGTTTCTTGGTTGATGATTCGCATAGGAGAGCCTAGCTCACCTGGGCAGGTGGTCCTGGGTAGTATAAGAAAGCAAGCTGAGCAAGCCATGTAGAGCAAACCAGGAAGCAACAGTCTTCCTCTTCCCTGGCTTCTCTCTGCTGGCCTTACCCGCTATCCCTGGCATCAACACCTTTATGTATCACTGTCTTCTTCACCATCTCTGATCCTTAAGTGTCCAGTCTGGGCCCAGGCAACCAGGAGGCTGTGACTCCAGGAAGTGGGGTAGCATTAGAAATGGCAGGCAGCTCTAGCAGGACCTCTTGGTGCTGGCATTCGAGTGGACACCAAGGTGATGAAGTAGATGCTGGGTGTATTCTTTGGCTGGATGGAAAGGCCAGAGTCACCTGAAGCCCAAGTGTCGTCTGTAGAGAAGAAGGAAGGACAGCCTAGGAACCCAGAGGTGGAGTCTGGGAGCATCTAGAAGAGGAAATCAAGGTAGGCTAGAAAATGAGGAGATAGCCCAGGCTGGCCCAGAGCTGAATGCAGAACCTTGGCTAGGATTGAAGCTGCAGCCCCCTGTTGTGGGAATCCAGACTGGATTGTGGACTTTAGGCTGGGACTTTGGGGGGAGCTGAGCAAGTCCTTACAAATCTGAGGTCCTATCCTTCATGGAGGGGTCTCCACCTCAGGGTTCCTCACAATGGCGTCTCAGAACTTGCCTGTCATCCCAGAAGTCCTAGGAGGCCTGTGGCCAAGGCCTACCCCACCGAGAGTCCACAGCAACCTGGACTGGCTACTGCTCTGTGTGTCCACCTTGGGGTGGCCTGGGCTCCATGCCCATGCATAATGCAGTATTTACCTGGGGGATGATTGGCAGCTGCTCTGACTTCCCCTCCCCCCGCAGCCCCAGACGTTGAGCCAGACGTGCATTAAGGCGGGAGTGACTTATCGAACTGTCAGGGGGAGCGTTTTAAGACAGAATTATAGGGGAGAGGAAAAAGATTTTTACCAAATTAATGAAAAATCAATCTGGCCTCAAAAATCCATTAGCCTTCATAATGTGCCTGATCCAGGCTGAGCCGCACAGTCCAATATTGGCTGTTAAATACCGCAGTGGCTCCCCCGCGGCCCACCATTCATTATAAGCGGGCAGTGTTTACTTCTGAGAGTGACACCTGCCCCTGTTGTCAGACCAGAGCTCCTGGCTCCATGACCCCCAAGAGGCCCCAGGCCTGAACCCCTATCCGGGAAGTGAGCCATTGGCTCCCTGACACACATAGATGAGCAGGACCAGCCTGTGAAGCCACAAGGTGAAAGGTCAGACCTCCGTGAATGGTAGTTAGGCCGGCTGGGTTGCTGGTGGCAAACGGTGGTGTCTGTGAAAAGAAAGTGCCCGTGAGGACAAGGTGATCATGGGATGGGGTCACCATGGAGGTTAAGTGACCACTGTGATCATGGGGTGAACTGGGTGACCACTGAGAGAGGTGACTGTTATAAGGATGAAGTGATCGTGAGATGAGGTGACCACGGCGTGAAGTGACCCTGAGGAGAGATAAGCACGAAGATAGGGTGACTAGGAGAGAGGTCATAGGAGCACCACCAGGTCCGTGGCACCTGTCAGGATGTTGCTGTGCAAAGACAGTGGGTGATGGGGCCGACACTGGTGGACACTAGCTAGTAGTCATCATAATAACGCTGTAAGCTGTTAATGGGAGAAGGTCACTGGGCCATAAAGGTGACCACAGAGTGGCTAGGCACCCTGAGGAACTGGGCAGTTCTCACTTGGGGACAAACTACTTACAAAAGCTGGTGACATTCTTGTCCCTTTCTATGCAAACAGGAGGACAGTTGGGACCCGGGGCCTCATACCTAGGCCATATGAGAGATGGACAATCCACGGAGGCCAGCAAGAGGACTGAGAAAGCTAGATAGGTCCAGGGTGGCAGAGGAAGGAGCCTAAAACAGCCAAAGGAGGCTAAAGAAGCCTAGGGATGCTGGGGATGGCAGGGAGGCCGAGGAGGCACATGGAAGCTGGGAGCCCAGAGACGCATAGGACAAGCTTGCATGCTGAAGAGGTCAGAGGCCAGAGGACCTGTTCAACAGGAGGTCTAAGGAGGCCCACAGACAGGCTGGTCTGGGGTAGGGTGGGGGCTTCTTCCTCACATCCACATTTTGAGCCACCTGCTGCGCCAGGCTGAAACCGGATGTCTGAGATTGCTCTGTGTCCTCTATCAGGCAGGTACATGACTAAGAGACTGGATGGATTTTTCTCATTAAAGTGACAAACCCCTCCTTTCCCTCTCTATGGAATACTATCTTGAGATGCTTGATGCCGTCCTGACAGCAGCCCTGAGACCCTAGAAGGAAGGCAGAACAGACACCTATACTGGTTTCCTTGGGGGTCCCCCTTGAGCACGGCATTTGGCAGGGCAACATTTCTGGGGAAAGCTCATGATGACAAAACTTACCTGGCATTCAATATCCCTCAGGAGCCCTGTGGGCCATCCCATACCCAAGCCCTGCTCCTCATGGTCCCCCTTGACTGACACTGCTCTGGCAAAGGTCACATGGCCTCCAGACCATACTGTGTAAATAGATTGACATTCCATAAAACCCAGCTCCCAAAGCTGCCAAAGGAATTGTCTGGTTTCTTTTCTCACTCCCTCATTTTACCACAAGTGTGGGAGACATGTCATGTGGTGTCAACTGCCTGGTTGGGCTTAGTCCTGGCTCCTGCCCCGAGAAGCAGGTGGGTTGGTAATAGCCTATCAGGAGAACCCGGCCACCTGCTCACTCCTCACCAATTGCCCTGGAGCCAGACTGCTTGCCAAGGCCTTTTAGATTAAATCCCAATTCATTAGTGGCGGAGGTTGGGTTGGAAGTGTGGGCAGCCCGAGCCCCTGTCTGCAGTCTAGAGAGACTCCACATGCTGTCAGAGCCCACCAATAAACCAGCTTCCCACTATTGATCTGTGGCCATGCACAACAGCTGCAAGTCGTGCAGACAGACAGACAGACAGACAGACAGACAGACAGACAGACAGAGGGCTGGAGTAGCCCCACCTGAGCATGGGCCCATTCTGAAGGTTTCCCGGGGCCAGTAGCAGAATCCAAGTCACCACTGACAAAGTTCCTCACCTCTGACACATCTGCTGTCCTGCCTGTCAGGGTCTCCTCTTGCAGCTCCCTCATAGGACTGTCTTCAGGGTTCAAGATGACATTTGGGGACCCCTGCCCCCCTCTCTATGCCTGTGCCTGCTTCCCTCTCTGGCCTACACATCTCATGCTGCCTGTGGTTACCCTCCCATCCGTCACTAGCATCATGGTCTCTAGGGGAGTGTCTGTGTCGTGGGGCACCAAAGGCCGACCAATCAGCAAGATAGCCACAGCCTGGTAGCTGGTGATGAAGCTGAGGGCCAGGTATCCTCTGTGTAGGTGCTCTGTGGAGTAGTAGCTTAAGCATTGGAAAACATCACACAGTCATGATGGAGAAACACTCCTGCTCCATGACTGCATCTGAATGGACTAACCCCCAAGAGCCCAATCCAGCCTGTGTCTATTCGATCAATAGCCAGGCACATCCTGTGCATAGCGGATCTGCTGACCCAGACTGGACCTGTTCCCTCCTGCTCTCCTCATCAATAGCAGATCATCCGGACCCCTGCTGCTCTCAGCCCCTTGGGGAGAGGCAATGCTGACCAATGCTGACCTGGCCCCATAGCCATATCAGGGTACCATCCTGACATAGAGGCCAGACAATCGGTTGGTGGCACCCAGGCCTCCCCCATTTTGCCATCTCCTCTGAGGAGCCAGGTCCGTTGAGGTGGAAGACAGTGCAGGTCTATTTCCAGAACTCTCATACAAAACCTAGGGCACTAACCTGACCTCAGAGACTTTGCCTGTTGGGTGTCATGGCTAGGATGACCTCCCAGGTTGCAGGACTGGATTCTGTTACTAGGAAACTAGATGCCTGAGAGTCTGGGGGAGGCAAGTTCCCATGGAGATGTCCACCTCCTGCCTCAGCAACATCTGGCCTCTATTTCCTTACAGGCAGTGGTCAGGGCAAACAGACACATGTCAAAGGAGCACAGATCCAAAGTGTAAACCTCTGTGCTTTATAACGCACACGATCTCTGCTCACTTGACCTAAGTCTTTGCTCATCGTGGAGGAATTGGGCCCAATGGTTCCCTTGGCAAACGCTCCATCCTGATGGACCAGGGAGTAACAGGGACCTCCCACGGACAAAGACTGGATACTGGATGTTCATCCTGCTACTGGATGCTCAGGCACCAGGACACAATAACACAAAGCAGGAAAGAAGAGCGGTTTGAAGAATGCTTAGGAATTCCCCAGGAGGGCTGAAGAGACTTTAGTAGCCCTGTGAGTAGGTGGGAAGGGGAGGAGGCTAGGCGGGCAGTTCACCTGATGCAGAAGAGCATCTACGGACAAAAAGTCACCTGGCTGCTGCAAAGAAGTGCTTAGAGCGACAGAGAGGAGGTGCCTGGGACTCTGATCTACTTCACAAGTCCTGGGCTAGACTTGGGCTCCTGTTTTAGCACCCAAAGAGGCTCTGAGACCTGCCAGGATCACACAGCATATGGAACCCAGCCAGGTTTGACCTTTTTACCTCCTGGGAATGTTCAGGGCAGCTGGTGGCATCTACATGAGGGCAGCCCCCACCCTCCTGCCACCAGTATTTAATCCCCTGTCCCATAGCTGTTCCTGTTGGGAGCAGGGTCTCTGTGTCTTTTGCCTTGGAGAGGCTATAGGTTGCCTCCTGCATTCCCCATCTCATGACTGGCTTGACTAGGGCCTGGGACTTGCCTGTTCTTGGAACTGAGGTTTATGAATATTCTTAAAGAGGAGGATCAATCAATTCCCCCAGAGCAAGGCCGGTTTTTTTTTTTTTTTTCCTGACCAGGACAAGCAGCATCATACACCTCAGAAGAGCCTCCCAGCCGATCAATGGTGGATGAGCAGCCCTCTAAATCCTCAGGGCTGGCGGCGCCCGTCTCGGCCTCAGTGGCAGCCTGCCCTCTGCCCCTGCCAGGTCAGCAACCTTGGCTCAGTGTACTGGAGAGCCTGGGGATGCAGCAACCCAGGGCAGGAAGAACAAAATGGCTCCTTTATCTCAGCCATGATCCCTGCCACATCAGTACCCTGTCTTCTGGCACCACCTTTCAGGGATCCAGGGCTCCATGAAGGTTGGTGACAGCAGTGTCCCAGTGATCCTGCTAGCTTGAAATGTTTCCTTCCACCTGGTGGTGTTTTGGGGTTCTCTTACAGACTGAGCACAAGCACAGGAAACAGGGACTGAATCCCACACTGTCACCACGAAGTGCCCTTCCCACAGGTAGATTGTCCCCTGTGCCCAGCCTGCTTTATTCC
The DNA here is from genome assembly GCA_030674055.1 of Rhabdomys pumilio. NCBI lineage: Eukaryota > Metazoa > Chordata > Mammalia > Rodentia > Muridae > Rhabdomys > Rhabdomys pumilio. The sequence goes on along the minus strand of JANHMN010000012.1, from coordinate 26,759,636 downwards.
CTTGTAATTGACTCTCTGAGTGACAATGGCATGTCCCCCTAGCCCTGTTCTATCCACAAGACTCCTAAATCAGGCCCAGGATGTTTCCCCTCCACGGAACTACACAGAGTGTTCACAGCAGTCTCCCAGACAGTCCGTGGCTTGTTATTCTTCTGTTGTTCCTCCTTGGAGCAGTGACTGGGACCCAGGGGACACACTTGCTGCCTGGGCCCAGCAAACCCCACCATTGCCTCTTGACTTCCAGGGCCCTTGACTGAGGAGCCGCGCCCCACCCAAGCTCAGGAAATATAGTCAGACAACTACTTCAGATCCTGCCCAAACAGGCTGGAACTGGATCTCCACAGTCTATTAGAAAATACTCCAAAGTTCCCCCTGAGCCATCTTCAGCAAAGGTCAGTGACAATAAGTGTAGGGCCACCCCCACTGTCACCTCCAGCTTCCCATCTTCCCATGCTGATCCTCTGACACACTGATGGCACTTCCCTAACTGGACACCCCTGTGGGGCAGTAGCTTGAGTGTGGGCGTGGATCCTGTTGGGTGGAGTTGTGGTTCCCACGTGTCTGTCACAGCTCATGGAGGCAGAAGGGCAGGAATTTGACTGAGTTCACTCCACGTGGCACTGGGCTGATGCTGGGCTGAGAAGTCGCAGGGCTCCGCTTAGACATGGAGAGGTCTCAACCAGAAGTCCTGCGGGGACAGAGCTCCTGAGTGGGGGTCTCTGGGCCGAAGCAGCTGACTGGGAGACCAGTGGTCTCTGTCCTTGGGCTCCCAGACCTGTAGTCACGCCCTCTACTTGTGCTAGGTGACACAAACTTCTCTTTGGGAGGGGCTGTAGGGCCATTGCCCTACGTGACTGAAAGGTAAGGATCAATGGAGGTCTTTGGCTGTTTTGTCAGGAGCCTGGAATCTGGGAGTGTGGCGAAATGTATGCTGTCCCTTGCAAGGTGGGTCCCCGGCCATCTCTAGCCAGTGCTCCACCAGAAACCAAGCTATCCTTTCATGGTCCCCCCACACACCCTTCTCCTGCATCTCCTCTAGATCCTCCTGTCAGAGGGACCTCCAGAATGTTCCCCTGGGTAGCCTTCAGCAGCGTGTATTCCTGAGGCTCTGAAGATAGGTGTCTCTCACATAGCAGGGCAGAGGGGCCCTCATCTAGGAGGATAGGAGCCTCTCTTAAAAGGCCAAAATGAGGCCTGAGAGCTGAGGCTCCGGAGGAAGCCCGGGGGGAGGTGAGGGCAGTAGCGTTGTGTCCAGCACAGATTGATGTCTCTGGCGGCCCGCAGCCCAGAATGTTTTTAATGGTCCCTAAAGCCCTGGGTCAGCCAGCACTGAGCTCAGCAGTTGCTTTGGCCAGTCAGTAGGGCGTGGGCCACTGGAAGCCCACCTCAGGCCTCAGGCCCCAGCCCCCACCCAATTGCCTCTGTCCATTCTGGGGATCCTGGAAATGCACCCCCCCCCAGGAACCATGGAAATGGACATAGCCTTCTCCTGGGCTTCCCCAGACTCACATAATGACTCCTGTGTTTGGGGCTGGAAATATCTCACCCTTGGAGCCTTTCTGGGAGCAGGCATGGAGAGGTACCTTCCACTGAATCCCGCCCCATTTGTCACAGGCCCATTAGGTGCTGACAGCTACTTCCCATCTGGTCAGTCAGGGCAGGCCAAGCCCCTCCTGCCCCACCCCCCCAGTGCTCATCCATCATGGGTCCTCCACCTTGCTCTGTGCTGGGAGCTTCTGAGGGCAGCTTTCCTACAGAGGAAGCCAGAAGGGGGAGTGCCTGGAGGGAGTTGGATCCTCATTCTGAAGCAGGGACAGTAGCTTGGAAGCTTCCAGCCAGTACCACCATCCTTACCTGAAGGAAGACCACAACCTATGGGCAACTGCCTGTGTCACCAGCAGCCCATCTAATGAGTGGGCCTCCCATACCTCACAACCCATCCAGGGAGCTCTGGGCCTCAGTTTTCCTAAGACCTATACACGGGACATGGAAGGCCAGCTGTGTACAGTTGGTTATGGGTGCCAGAAGACAAAGCAAGAAGGCCACCTGCTCTTCTAGACTCCCTAGGTGTGTTCTCTGAATCCCTGACTCACTGTCCAGATTCTGGGGGCTTCCAAGAACTTTCCCTGGGCCTTCAGGAATAGTTGGTGGCTGCTTTGCTATTCTGGAGGGTGTGAGGCAGCTTTGAATGCAGGATATTACCTGGCCTGGTTCAGCAGCTAACCAAGGTCGAGGCCTGCACATGGGCCACGGTTGTTTATAGATGTGCTTTATAATTTTAGAGGACTTCTGGGGAGGTGTCACCTCAACCCAGGTCCCAGAGACACCAGAAGCCACACTGCAGAGAGCAGAACAATGCTCTGGGCCACAGTCCGTGCCACTCCAAGTAAGCAACACCTCCAGCCTCGTCTTAGTTACTTTCCCGTTGCTGTGACAAAACACCTAGTCCAAGACAGCTTTAAAAAGTCAGTTAATGTGCTGGGTGATGGTGGCACACATCCTTAGTACCAGCACTGGGAAGGCAGAGGCAGGCAAATCTCTGTGAGTTCAAAGCCAGAGTTCTGGTCTACAGAGTGAGTTCCAGGTCATCTAAGGCTACGCAGAGAAATCCTGCCTCAAACAAACATTTAATTTGAGGCCTATGGTTTCAGAGGGTTAGAGGCAGAACAGAGGCCTGGCAGCAGGAGCAGCCGTGCAGTCACATCTTCATCCATAAATTGCAAGCAGAGAAAGAGTATGAGTCTTTTGAAACCTCAAAACCCGCCCCCAGCGACACGCCTCCTAATCCTTCCCAAACAGTCCCACCAACTGCCAACCAAGTGTTCAACTACAGGAGCCTATGAGGGCCATTCTCATTCAAACCACCACAAGGCTTCTCCATGGAAAACACAGGGACCATAGAGTTACCTGAGGGTATTGAGCATGCCAGCATTCTTTGTGAATCTGAGTCCCACATCAGAAAGTAGGAGTGATCAGCATAGTCTGGGTAAGTCTACTCTCCAACTAGGGTCTCCAGAAAACATAGCCACTCCAAGACATGTGTCTGTACAGCAGTGAACCCTTTGTCAGCTAAACATATCTCAGGTAACATCGGAGGTAAAAGAAATAAGGAAATACACCTAGGCTGGGGTGGTCCTGCTGTTTCCTTCTGCATGAGGAGAGCAGATGCCTACCTCAGAGCACACTTACTGAGGGAGAAAGGCACACCTGCCTTCCCACAGGGGTGTGTGAGAAGGCTGAGAGACTCCCAGCAATGCTCCCGTCTTCAGACCTCCTTCCATATTTCAGCTTCCCACTTTCCCAGGCCCACCCCCACAGCCCGGATTAATTTGGGAAGGACAATGTTTATATTAACTGTTCATTTATTGACGTCTGCTTGCTGGGTCAATGGCCAAATTTATTGTCTCACAAGATGGGCAGTATTGAGCCAAGCAGCCTCCTCCCTCCCCCCCAGACAGCCTAGGGTGGAGAGACATTGTCAATATGAAGTCCACTGACCTTGGGCCTACTAGTCTCTGCTGAGAACTGGGGAAGGAGGGGAGCTGGCAGCAGGATCACCCCTGCATACACACACCCACTGTGGAACCCTCATAGCTCAGGTGTCACTGACCCAGGCAGAGGACAAAACAGAGTTGAGCATGCACACAGAAGGTGTCTAGCCCAGGCAAGCAATAGGATAGAGGAGACAGTCACCGGATGACTAGCTGGTTCAGAAGTCAGTGCGGATAAGTAGTGTATTCGAAGAGGTTCCAGGGGTCCTAGCCCCTGCAGGATTGATGCCCAGAGGCCAGGGACATCTGAGGTAGGCCGGGATGAGGGAGCCAGGGAGTCTCCTCACCTTTTAACTGTTCCAGCCTTTCTATCAGGAGGAGGAGGAGCTGAAGAGGGTGAACGAAGCCTCTGATCGCTGCCCCTCCAGACTAGCCACACAGTTCTGCCACATTAGAGAAGGAAGGGGTAGCAAGGTGGGGCTGATATTCCCCACAGCCCCAGAGCTTGCTTGTGTTCCTAGGATTCAAGTGGGTCAGGTGCCTTTATACTGTCTGCCAAAATCCAGCCATGCTGCTCCCATAGCGCCCCCCTAGGAGGTACCCAACCCTGAGCTCTGGCCTCAACAGATGACTCCAGACATTCCTTGAGTGCGAAGCTAAGCTCTGATGAGGACAGGAGCTGGTGTCAGCATCCTGCAGGCGACTCCAAGGTCAGGTCTGTGACCACTAGGCTCTCCTGCCCCTCCTCTCACCTGGTTATTTCGTCCCTTCAGTCAATAGTAGACATACTATGCACCAAGCTCTGAGGTTAACTATCAGCCAGCAAAGGGCTCTCTGCCACCTTCTGGAACAGCCCAAGGCTGGTGTGCAGGCTGAAAGGCTGGGATGTAGGCTAGGTGGGATCAGAAGCAGAGGAGCTTACAGATAGGGTGAAGTGTCCACCTAGGGACCTGCACATGTGAAAGTTCCGAGGCAGGCATTTGAGCAGCAGGGTGGTCTAGAACACAAGGGAGACAAGCACCGGGCCAGCCAAGGGCCTGTGGGACTGTAGAACATACTAGTTAGAGAATGAGGGGAGGAGGAGTGTTCTGCGCAGGTTGGGAATGGTATGTTCTGGTGCCTTTTGTTTGTGGTGCTTCTCGTTTGTTTGTTTGTTTGTTCCCTTGTATCTCTGAATGGCCTAAAACAAGCTAGAGACCAGGCTGGCCTTGAACTCACAAAGAATCACTTGCCTCAATCCCTAAGTATTGGGATTAAAGTGTGGAGTACTGCCCCATTCTGGTGTCTTGTGAAGGTGTCTTGTGTAGGGTGTGACTGGAAAGGGTCAGGGACCAGAGGCCACACAGGGTGGACTTGTGCTGTGCCTCCTACAGGTTGCCCACCAAGATTGACTCCTCCTTCACGCTACCTTCCACTCCGCCCATAACTTTCTAGGCTGTGTTTCACCCCATGGCCACTAGAAGGCGCACGGAGCCCAGGTAGGTAACTGCTCTATGGCGGCCAGGGGCTAGTCAAAGGGCTCATTTGTCCACAAGCAGCTCATCGATGGCTTGGGACGGCAGCAATGTTGATTGAGATGCCACACTTGAGTTAGAATCTCCACGAATGGTGATGAGCATTGATCAGCTCATCAGGGGAGCTGGCGATGGAGAGGGAAGGGGAAAATAGGAAGGAGAAAGGGGAAGGGAGGAGGAGAGCAAAGGGGAGGGGAGACAACCCCGGGCAGAAGGCGGGAGGCAGGCACAAACCACAGCTCCACCCCCAGCCCCTTTGGGTCGGTACTCAAGCCCTGTCTCTCTACCTGTGACCCTAGGGATAGATAGATCCCCAAGCCTGTGTTCCCTCCAACAGAGTTGGGAGCCAAATGCCCCTTCGCAGCTTCCTCTAATACACATAATTAATCGCGTTATTTCCTTGAGCTGTCTTAGATCGTAGACAAATGACTGAGGATTTCCACGTCCCCTTGGGGGGTGCATGCCCTGTAAGCCGCAGCTTCCTTTGCAGTGATACAGTGGTTTTAGCTTGCAGTCTTGTGGTGACTGGTCACAATCCCAAAGCCACACCCAAAGCTTCGCCGGGTATCTCTTTTCAGTACTGGGTCATTTTCTGTTGTTTGGATGGGCTGTGGTTCACTCGTGCATCACTGCTTTCAGAGTACCTTGGCTGCTTTACCACAAACAAAGCTACTGGAAACACTGTGTGGCTTTGGTGGGGATGTGGTCGGTTTTTGTTTGTTTGTTTGTTTGTTTTTGTTGTTGTTTTTTTAACAGCTGGCAAAAGCCATGGTGCCCCACCATCACTGAGGCCTGCACCTCCCATGGTGGGAAACAACCTGCCCTTCCATAGAGACTCTAAGCTGCAAGGAAACTGTGTGCTGCTACCTAACAGACTCTGTACCACCTGGGGGTATGGGGGTACACTCCACTGTAGAACACAAGCCTCCATCCCTTTACCCCTGTGGGCTCCTTATCACCTCTGGCTCTAGTTATCAGACCAGTTGGTCACACTGGGCATATACATACTGTCCAGCAATCCAGAGTCAACCCCCCACCCCTTCCTCTGTTTCTGTCCAGCTCTCTCTCTCTCATCCCCTCCCCCCTCCCTCTTTTCCACTCTCATGCTTTTAGCTTTGGGTCCTGCCTACATGTGGTCTGACCCCACCCAACTGGTGTCACTGTGTTCTTTCCGAGCCTTCTCTCCTGTGTGCCTATCACCTGGATGGTGTAGTGACTCCTGTGGCTGCTTCACTCTCTGAGCTTGCGACCACTTCCTCCTTAGTTCTCTCCCACTTCCCGGTACTCTGACTTCCAGCAAACTTTTGAGATGCCCTACTCTGACCAGGCTCTCTATCTGATCTGCAAGAGAATGAGATTTGCCCTGCTGTTGGGAGAGTCCAGCACCCAGGATTTTAGGGAGAGATGTCACCACCTGCACATTTGGTCAAGCTTTAGTGATGTGCCCTGGCCTGAATGGGGGGGGGGCGGGGTGTGTCTCTGAAATTGTTCAGCTGTCCCATCTCAAATTCCTTGGGGATCCCCTGCAGAGGGATTGACTGTTAGGCCAAACTCAATCTTTAGGAAGCTTCTGCCTGGATTATATAGCACTCACTCTGCAGCGCTGTGCCAGCTGGGCTGTGCCCTCAGCTTGCTCTAAACTAAAGCACTTCTGCAGGATACCTAGGGAGGAACTTCTGGCACCAGACTCATTGGAGAAGGGGTTGTTTCTCCCTTTCTAGCAAGGAACAAAGTCACAGCAGCTGGGTTAGGTACCCAAAGCTCAGATCAGAGAGAGTTCCCAAGGGACAGAAACTTGTCCCCACCCCTATGTTTCTGCTACTGAAATTACTTCCCCCCCCACCAATCTCCTGGGATCCAATCTCTACTTCACCCACATTGTACTATCCTGTTCGCGGGCCACAAGGTCAGCTGCAAGCAGGTAGGTGGGCTATAAACTGTGAGGTGGGGGATCTGTGAACTCGATGGTGCACATCTGACAACATCCGACTGTCCTCTTCCTTTGCTTCTGTACTTCATTCAGCCCCCCATCCACCCCACCCCCCACCCCTCACACAGGCTTGAGCGCGTGCGCAAGGGTTGTCTTCCAAAGGCGCACAGCTGCGAGCAGACAGCTGTGTGATCCGCGGTTCCCACCTCATCCCACTTGCCCGGGTTGGGACAGCCCGGGGCACTGGCGGTGGCAGTTCATCGTGTCACCTCCCCTGCCACCCGCGCGGCGCAGCGGGCACGCAGCCCCTCCAGATGCGCAGAGCCCAGGGCCCCTGCGCTTCCTCGGGCAGCGCCATCTGACACCCCTCTCTGCTGCGCCCGGACCCCCTCACGTGCCGCCATCTGTCGGCAATGGAACCGCGCCAGGCCAAGAACTGGGCCCAGCCTGCGCTCCCATCCTGTCCCCAAAGCCCCAAGTCCCTGAGCCCAGGCTGCGACGTGGGTCCCTTCTTCCTCGAGGTACTGTCTCTGGGCGGAGGATGTACCAATGCCAGGGATTGGAGGAGAGAGAGCAAAGGAGCAAGTGCCAGGGTCCTGTCTTCCAACACAAGACCTTTCGACTTGGTCCTCCCAATCTCGGCGGATTGGACCTGCACCTGCTGCCCCAGCCCAGCTGACCCCTGCGGGGTGTGAGAACTCCCTAATCCTCTCCGCTTAGCTGCTCCTCAAGAGTGTCCTGAGGCCCAAGATGCTCCTCCCAGAGGCCAGCTGAGGGCATTCTCCAGGCTCATCTCTCCCCAACTTTTCCAAGACTCCCCACTCTCTCCCTGCCTCCTTCCCCCAGCTGCCAACACGGATCTATGTAGGATCACACTGGGCTTCTCCCGGCAACTCCCAACAGGCTTGTCATTACTATCTCAGAAAGGTAGTAATGTGACCAGCTTATTCGAGCCCAGAAAATAAGATGTGTGACCTGCCAGGATCCTAGCTGAGACTAACATGAGCAGAAATAGACCCATTGGTTGTAGGCTGGATGAGAATGGAGAAAAGGCTCTAAGCCAACCCCAAGGCCCGGCTCCTCCCCAGTCATCAGCCTTCCTGCCCTTCAGTCCCTCCAGGCATTCCTGGAGCCTGTCGGGAAGGGACTGCTTTAAGAACCGCCCTGCTGGCCACTGTGGCTACCTGTGGGAGCACAGAGAGGCACAAGTGGACCTGATGACGAAGGACCAGAGAGGACACGTTCTGAGACCCAGAACCACGAAGAAGCAAAAAGACTAGGGCTGGGGTGGGGGTGGGGCTCTGGGGGTGGGAGTGGGTCCCCAAGGAGTGGCAGAAGCTGAGGCTGTCACTGGAGCTATTTTGGGGGACTTCATGATCACAGCCGCCGGACAGGGGGTGCTCAATGCCAAGGTTGCCCTTCACCCTCCTCCAGTCTCAATAAAGACGATAATTAGTATCCTGACCACTCAATTAATTAGGCGTCATGAGCTTAATTATGACAGAGGGGGCAGTGCCATCAGCCTCCTCCAGGAGCTGAGGGTTATTGACCAGAACAGGCACATGAGAAAAGCTGTCATCACAGACGACGGGGCTGGCAGGGCTGGTGGAGGAGGGAGTCAGCAGGGAGCAGCTCCTCAACCCAGTGTGTGTGTGTGTGTGTGTGTGTGTGTGTGTGTGTGTGTGTCTGTCTGTCTGTCTGTCTGTGTCTATCTGTGTGTCTATGTGTGTGTGTCTGTCTGTGTGTGTGTGTCTCTGTGTGTCTGTCTCCATGTGTGCCTGTCTGTCTGTGTATCTGTGTTTGTGTTTGTCTATTTGTGTGTTTGTCTCTGTGTGTCTATGTGTATATGTCTCTGTGTGTGTACATCTGTCTGTGTATCTGTGTTTGTGTTTGTCTATGTGTGTCTGTGTTTGTGTCTCTGTGTTTGTGTCTGTCTGTGTTTGTCTGTCTCTGTGTGTGTCTGTGTGTGTCTCTGTGTGTCTGTGTGTGTGTCTCTGGGTGTCTCTGTGTGTGTGTGTGTGTGTCCAGCCCTTCTCTATATAACCGGCATAACCTCTTTTGCCTAGGGGAACGCTCCAAAATCTGAGGACCACCCTCTAGACTCCACCTCTTCAAGGTTCCAGCATCTTTCATGTAGCTTTGCTGAGGACCAAGCTTCTAGCACATGAGCCCTTGTAGGGAACAGTAGCATTGAATGTCTTACCAACCCCATCACAGTCTTTTTTTTTTTTGAGGAAAACTAGATGTCAGCACTTCATGCCCACAGGTTAGTAAGTAGGGGGCTGCTTCTGTGGGCAGGGTTGCTACATCACAGTAATCTGAGCCTCGTGCCCCTTCCTTACCTTGCTTTATCACGTCATGCATGGGGCACCATGGAAGGAGCAGATGTGGGTACCATCTATGGTCAGCTTTGCTCTTTGTGTGTGTTTGGGAGAGGGGATTGACTGATGATTGAACCCCAGGCCTTGCACATGCAGTGGCGATGGTGATGGTAGGAACAGTGGTGGTGGCAGTGATGGTGGGATCCGGGGAATACGGAGATGGTGATAGTGGTGATGGTGGTGGTGGTGATTATGGTGGTGGTGGTGGTGGTGGTGATGGTTAGGGTGGTGATGGTGGTGGTAGGGTGACAGTGATGATGGAGTGGTGGTGCTGATGCGAGAGCAGAGGGGAGGGGCTTTGAGACTGTGCAGCTAAGGCTGGGAACCCACCCTGCCCTACAGAGCTCTGCCTATCGACATCCTTTGGTCAGGGTGTCAAGGCCTCTCCTTGTCCAGAGAGAAGGCAGGACTCCAGTGTTCTTGGAAGTTTGGGAGTCAGAGGTCCTGGTCAGAGGCTGGATGGGTTCTTGAGCCTTTCCAGACTTTCTTAACCTCTCCCCTGTGACTAGAAAACCTCACGACAGGACTCTGGCTGGCCATGGAGGTCTACTTGAGCTGGCATGTTGACACATGGGAGGTCCTAATCTTTGGTGGCTTGTCAATGATTAGACCTGGAGAGACTGCCATAGGCTGGCAGAGAATGGCAGTAACCATGGAAGAGGCAGGAGCCTCAGGGGAGGGCAGAAATCAGTCTCCCAGCCCAGTGAGAGGGCAAGGGCACCTTCCACACAGGAGGCCTGGAGAGAAAGTCCTCCCAGTATCTACCCTGCAGGATTCCTGCTGTGCTTGAAACTCCCATCTGGGCAACCTTCTTTCCCAAAGGCTAGCTGAGGCACTGGGCAAGGGTCGGTGCTTTTTGTTGCTAGGCTAGAGCAAACAGGTTAGCCAGGTTACACCTTGAAGGGCCCTGGCATTGTCTATGAGTAGGGTCCCTTTACTGTTCTCAACCCCAGGAGAAATCCCCAGCAGAAATCACACTGCTCCACCAAAGCCTGGGGCAGGGTGGTTGGGGAGGTGCAGAGCCTGGAACCTCAGCAGAACCATAGGGCCAGGGCTGCGGGTGGTGGCAGGCCAGGAGTGTGGAGGCCTATGGACCTCCCTTGCCCATGGTGGGTGCTCAGAGTCACATACAATTACTCACCCAGTGTATCATAATTACCACAAATAGCCCATTAAAAGAAATTATCATCAAGATGATATTAGCAGACAGCAGGGGAAATGAAGAAAGAAAAGTGCTTATTCCCTATTGTCCCTTAATGGGGACAGAGGATGGCCAGTGGGCAGCAGCCAGAGCCTTAACACCACAGCTCGATGGGCTGCCCCAGAATGGCGTGAAGGGTGGCTTGCCTCAGGCCTATTACAGGCAGATGCTACAGCCCGTTCCTCAGCCCCACATCCAGAACTCCCACATACAGAACTCCAAAGTCTTCAGAAAACCCTGGCCTGTGCTCCTGGCACAATGTCCATGTCCTGCAAATTCCAAGAACTTAGACATCCCCTAGACACAGTGGTCTGTGCTCAGGTCTCCAAGTCTCCCAAATGCCACCAAAAAGTCGAGTCTGGAGAGAGGTGTAGTCTGTGGGGGAAAGGGGTAAGCTGGAAGGTGGCAGAGACTCCTGAGGGTGAAGGGACAGTGAACCAAGGGCTTCAGAGCAGAATGCCAAGGCTCTGTCTAGTGGACCTCTGTGGTTTCAGCCACCACTAGACCCTCTCCCTCTGGTTCCTGGGGACTCCTGGGACCAAGTTTACTAAGGACAGGTAAGAGGCCCTCACTGAACACAAGGGATTTAGTGACATTCCAGACTCAGCTCCTCTTCCTCTCATCAAAGACACCAAGAGTCGCTCACTTGGGTAGAAAGATGGACATGCCTCCTCTGAGAGATTCCTGCTGCCATGGAGAAATGACCAGCCACTGGCAACAGTGATTTCCAAGAAACTGCCAGACCATAGGCTGGCCCTACCTCAACAACACCTGGCATCTTCCAGAAAGCCATAAGGCTGTGTCTGACTTGTAACTAACTCAGGACAGCTAACCATGAGCAGGTAACAGGCAGATGATAAAGCATCCACAATGTGGGGCTGGAAAATGGCTCACTGGTTAGAAACATGCCCATACTGGTGTTTGAGAGGATCTGAGTTTGGATTCCAGAATCCATGCTAGGAACTGTCAGGTGGCTCACAACTATAGGAAACTCCAACTTCAGGGGGTCTGCAGTACACTAGCATGCATGTGCACACACCCCACACAGAGACATACATGCATGTACATAATTTGAAGAGTAATAAATAAATAAGCAAAAATGTTCCCTATATGGAACAGACTAAATAATTAGAGAAATGGAGCCTGAAAACCCAGAATACAATGACAGCACAAGCCCTGAGAGATGCTCAGACTTGCTATGCTGACCCCAGGTCAGCAGGAATACTATGAAAGACATGAAGCTGAATATACATACATTTCCCCAAAGTTGAAGAATCTAGAAGTGGCCGAATTAGCAACAGGGGAGGTGAGATACACAATCATAGAGCCAGAGAAAGTTTAACGAGGAAATTACTCACCGGCAAGATTAGAAGATAAACAATAGAAAGTGGGGGTGTCATTAAAATGCAGGGATGATCCAGGACATCCAACTTGCTGCACCTGCAGTGGAAACATGAGTGTCAAGGTCTTCAAAGAGACCCTGGAGATCGATGACACCAGGGCCTCCTTGGCCTTGCAGGAGTCGACGAGTGAGCCTCCAGACAGACAGGCTCGCCCAGATCCAATGGGCTAGGGGGAGGTCCAAACGCTGCAGATCTGGTAATAACAAGTGGAGTCAAGACCCTACTGGTGGGAGGGGTACAGAGGGAAACAGTGGGCAGTGTCATTTCACCAGAAGAAACGGTGAAAGCTCTCTAGGGGACAAGTCACAAGAGGGAGGGGTTCAAGTCAGCAATGCTACCCAGGCCTACCTGAGTGGAGGAAGAGCCACAGAGGGTTTAGTGGGGAGCAGCTCAGCTATGGGGACAATGTTGTGAGCACTGAAGAATGGAGGGAGGTGGCTAAGTGGAAGTGGGAGGAGCCTTTGCTGGTCATCTTGCCATCTTTCTTGGGCCAGGCTCTCCGGGAGGCTCAGGAGCCAATGGTGTAAGCACACACACCGGCCTCCCTTGCTAACAGTGTGACAGTGCTGGAGACCAGCAGGTGAATCCGATGGCAAGAAGAGCCGAGAAGAATGATAGACCTGTAGTGTGCTGCAGCCAGAGGCGTTCTAGACACGAGTAGGTGAGATTCGAAGGGGACGATAAAGAGGTGGGCACGGCAGGGAGGAGACCTGCTGTGTGAACTTGAAGTTGTCCATGGCTCCCTATACATAACCTTTCCACTCAGCTTGCCTCTCTACAAGTTCCTCTCACCTATCCACATGTCTACCACCCATGCATTCACATGTCCACCCACCCATTCATCCACATTCATCTGTCTACCCATCCATCTGCCCGTCCATTCACCTATTCACCCATCTACCCATACATCCACTTATCCGTCCAGATACCCACCCATTTATTCACCTACCCAACAATCTACTATTCTACCCATCAATACACTGATCCACCCATGCACACACACACATACATATGTACATGCATGCATATATACATACATGCATCCATCCATCCATCCATCCATCCATGCATACATATATTCATGCATATGTACATAAATACATGTATGCATACATATATACATGCATGCATGCAACCATCCATCTGTGCATGCATACATATATTTGTGCATGCATACCTACATACATACATATATAATGCATACATACATACATATATACATGCATGCATGCATACATATATACATGCATACATACATGCGTGCATGCATACACATATACATGCATACATACATGCATGCACACACACATACATATATACAGACATGCATACGTACATACCTATATACATGCATATATACATGCATACATATATCCACAGACCCATTCCAAACCATCCACGCATTCCTCTTTCTAGTAACCATTCTCCCCCATCTCTGATCCACAGACTCTAGTGCTCTCACAGTGACTTGTTTGCGGTTAGGCATGTCTTGGAGTACATCTGTGGCTAGCTTGTCTGAGGCTTTCTCTAAAGCAAGGAGGTCCATAGCCGGCAGCCCTTACTCAGGTAACATCTTACACACTGAGAGCCTAGTCATTCTCTCATCCTCTCAGCTAGATTAATCCCCTACTTCTACTTCTCCCCCTCGCCCCCAAGCCCTAGTTTCAGTTCCTGGATGGAACTGTGGGATCACTCACTCTCCTTTCTAAGGCCATCCCACAAGGACTCTGCAACTAAAACTTATGGTTCCTGAGCTTTCCTGCAGCCAAGAAAGGCCACGTAGCTGACTTGTGGTCATAAGACACAGGCGTACAGGTCTTCCTTAACATATGAGAGCTTCCCAGGTCTTTGTTGGAAGATTAGCAGGAAGTCTTTGGCTAAACTGTGCATTCAAGACCAGTCTAGGCTAAATAAGACCATTTCTAAAACAAAACAAAACAAAACACAAACAAACAAACAAACAAACAAACAAAAAACCCACATCATACAAGAAGCAATGGCTTCTTTCTTCTTCCTAGAATAAGATGTAATGCCTAGAAGCAGCTAATCTGGACCACAAGACTTGAAGAATGTAGGCCCAGGTAGAGGAAGCCTAAATGTCAGAGTGCTTCAGGAAGCCGTCATGACCGTCGGCCTCTGGATTTTCATAAGATAGAAATTCAATTTGCAATACTAAGGATGCAGTTCAATTAACACAGGGCAAGGATGAACAAACACCTGGTGTGGTTGCTCTGGGGGTGGGGCAAGAAGATCAGAAATTCAAGGTTATCCTTAGTTATATAGAGTTCAAGGTCAGCCAGGGATATTTGAGATTCTATCTAAAACATACGTTTTGTCTGCTTTATTGAGTCTTTGTGCATTCAACTCTCTATTATCTGAGGTCCTGTTGCTCACCGCTCATTGCGGCTTTTTGCAGTAAAGATGCGGAAAACTGGGTAACTCAAGCCAGCAGATAGATGAGGGTGTGTCCCTGATTGCTCAAGGTGGAGAAGCCCATCCCTTGCCCCTTTCTTGTTGTCTTCAGGAATTGGAGCTCTAAGCAGAAGGGGTCCTGAAGCCCTGCTGCTTGGTTCTCTCCCCCGGGACTCTAGCCCTGGGGCTGCAGATGAGTCTGAGAATGGCCTTTTCTCCAAATGCCATTCTAGGTAAGAATAAGCAATGTTTGAATGTTTGCCACTACATCTCCAAGGTTGTTTAATATGTGGGTATGGGTTTGATGTTTAAAATATGCCAGACAGTGGGGTTTGTGAATATCTCTAGGCTTTTCTTGTGAATTCCTGTAGAGTAATTCTCTCTGGGTTCTAAAGATCAGGCCTCCCTGGATTCTGATTTCTGTGTGAGCCCAAGTCCAGGACTCCAGAGTGTCTTTAAACCAGCTACCCTCCCCCTCAAAAACCCCTAAGAGGTTAGGGTACATAGACTGTCCCCAGACTACCACTCCCAGACTGGTCAGGGCTAGCCTTTGCCTGCTGGATAGGACCCACAAGAGACAGGCTCATAATGGACACAGTGGCTCCTGCTTCAGAGTGCACGGAGGTGGTTATTGTATGGGCAGAACTCAGCTAAGCAGCACCCCTACTGACAGGGTCCCAGCACTAGAAGTCAAGCTACCCTCAAAATAGCTATGCTCCTAGCTCCCCAAATACCCCCATACATACATACATCTCTCATCATGGATTGGGGCCGCCCTGGCACAGCAGTTTGGTGTCCTCCCTGGTCAAAGCTTTCCAGAGTGCCTGAGGACTGTGGAGAGACCCTCTGCAGGCCCCTGTGAAGGGGTTGGTGGGGATAGCTAGTGTTATTGTTGATGGGATATAGCAAAGCTGGGACTGGGCTCAGCCTGACTGTCCAGTAGGTTGTACATCCCTCCCCTGCTGAGACCATCAGCCCCTTGGCCCACTCAGTCCCCAAGGACACAGAGGGAAATGGGTTCAGCTATAGTGGCTCCCATACAGGGCTTAGAATGATTGGAACAACCCATCAGATGGCCAGAAGTTGCTGTGGGTGCTGAGCCTGCAGCCCTTTTCCTCACAGCTCTGGCTGCCTTCCTAAAACTGACTGGCACAGAAGCAGGTGCCCTGCTGATGCCCAGTGAGTCACCTGAGCTAAATCCTCCTTCCTTCTCAGGCTCCCCTTTCTGCCCTCTGGCTCTGTTCTCCCTGCCCCTCCCCCTTTCTCCGCCCTCCCAACCACCTTTCTTCTGTCTTCTCCCTCCTAGCCTTTCATCCCTCTTCTCCCTCCCATCCCTTCCTATCTCTTCTCTAGGACCTCCCTTGTCCCTCTTTTCCTTCCTTTTTACCCCCTCTCGGCCTCTTCCTCTTCTCCTCCTTCTACCCCTCCTTCCTTTCCTTCTCCATTTTCTCCCCCCATCGAATCCCCCTTCTTTTTCTTCCCCCTCCCGACCCTCTCTTCCAATCCTTTTTCTCTCCCTCCCTCCGCACTCCTGCTCACTCTTGCGGCCTCACCTCAGCATCTTTGCTTCTGTCCTCTGAACCAAACCGAGCCACGTGCCCTCGCTCCCATTGGCTACAACACTTACCCGCTGCTCTGATATAACAGGTCCTATGGATACTGCTCTGCTCCAGGTCCTGGGGTAGCCCAGTCCGCATCTCACACACCAACATACACAAGATGTGCATGTGTCTGCAAGGGCGACCCTGTCAACATATCTGCCAAAGTCACACCCTACCTTGGTGAAGCATAGCCTCCCCCATTCCGCCCCTGCTCCAACAGTAGCAGAGGAGTAGGAGGTGCCAGCCAGGCAGAGACCAGGGCAACAGGCAGGGCAGTGGGTAGGCGAGGAAAGAGAACAGCTTCTCATTGCCCTGACTGCAGCAATGATAGCCTTGCTTTAAGAAACTTGGTGATGGCCCCCATCTAGGTACAGCCTATCTTGGGTTAAAGAAGTCTTGCCAGAAAATTAGGAGAATCTGGGGTGGAGCCTGGGGCATCTGTACCACCAAAAGGACCCCTAAGGTGCCTTGAAGCTACCTTGGCAGCACACTAGCATTGAGTAGCCCTTGACCCCTCCTTGCCTCAGCAACCTTTACAGCGTAGTCGGAGCCTGCCATCCCCCAGACTGCTCCAAGGAGTCCAAGCAGATCGCTCGTGTCTGGCACACTCGGAGTCCTCTCCTCTCCAGCTCATCTCTGAGGACAGGTTTGGAATGAAAAGAACTGGCTGCCCTTGTGAGCCAGAGCAAGGCTGCTATTGGGAGGCACTGGGGAGGTAGGTCAGGTCTCTGGTGACTTGCACCTGATCACTGGACAGCCTTGAGGGAGGCAGGACAGAGAGGTGGCAGAGTAGAGCCCTTCAGCTCCGTCAGAGGTGATGAGGAGGAATCACCCCCAGCTAGAGCTGATTCTAATTGTCTTCAGGACATTAGACCTTGGTGTCACTGGATGAGAGCGCTGGGGTCACAGCAGTCAGCACAGAGGTAGGGGCCATTAAAGTTAGTGACTTAATGCTCACATCAAGGAACGGGTCTCCAGCCTTTGCTATGGTTGCGGGTCCCCGACAACCCACCCCTCAGCACACATCTCCCCAGCCCCAGGCTAATTGGCTGTGACAGCTCAAGCCCTCAGCAGCTGAGCAGTGTCTCTGTGAATTAGGCAGGCGCTGAGCCTGCCAGTCGCAAATTACTCTGCCTCTGCTGTGCTACCGGGCTGCTGAGCTGAGCGACTGTGAGCTCCACGTACTGTGTGTGCCTGCACCTGGGCAGGGCCATAGTGCACTGGGCCAGAGAGTGCAAACACTAGTTTCCCTCCTCTCTCCTCGTGTAGACCAAGGGTCTCACCTTCCCACAGCCTTTGAACCCTGACACCTCACATCTTTCGTGGGGCCCGCTGATCTGCCTTGCCTCCTCTTCCCTGCACTCCTGCCTTAGGTTAGTTCTCACTGGCTAGCGATGGCAGGGATGCATCTCTGGCTTCTGACACCCTTCAGTGAGCCCTAGAGGATACTTGGGGCTCCTAGAGTAGCCACTGGCCCCCATCACAGGACACCCTGAGACTTGGAGTACACGCCCTTCTGCTTACAGCAACTCCAGGAAGCCAGCGCTTCTTCCCCACAGTCACTGACACAGTGTTCCCTGTTCTTCCTCTGGCTTCTGGACCTGCAGCATTTGTGGGTTCATACAGCCACTGGGGTGTCATACTATTAAAGTAGGGCTCATCTACATCAACTCCTCTGAGATTGCTCACAATCTACACATCCCCTAGTTCTTGCTACTCCCCAGTTCCCTCTGCATGGGAAGTTCATCCTGGGCTACTCCATCCTTGTTCTCACTCTCTGCATATCCCCCTGGCCCCATCACTCCATCCTACACATCTGCCTCTCAAGAAGGAGGCCTCTGGGTTGGCTCTGTCACATCCAGACTGGTTCACTTCCTAAGCGTCCTCATCACACAGCAGATGTTCAATCAATGCTCAAACCAACTGTCCCCGTTCCAGGACCACTCACTTTTTCCAGGACATGCCCCGCAGGAGGCAGGGGCAGAACAATTATGATGACGGGTCTTGGTGTGCCCCACTACCTACCTTGGCTTGGGCTGGGCTTGAATCTGGAAGAGAAGGTGGCAGAGACCCAGTCGCTGCACCCAACAGGGCTTCCCTGACTACTAGCCTGACTCCATGGCCTCTGGAACTGCTGAGCAGGCATCTGGGTTCTGAGGATTGGGCCGGAGGAGGATGAGCAAGAGAGCTGTAGATCCTATAGCATTGGTGTCCCTTCAGCATGGCTTCCTTGGCTGGCTCAAAGTTCTCATGCTCACTCTTCCCAGAGCAGCTAGTGGATGAAGAAATCCCTAGCTTGAGGCCTGGGCCTGCTTCTTCCTCATGCTTGCCCTGTCCAAGCAGCAACTACATGCACAGGGCCTGGCACCAGGGGACAATCACCCATAAAACCCCTGTTCTTCCTCCTTAGTTTCTGTATGTGTCTCATAGGCCTTCATCTGCTGGTATGTACTCAAGGATCTATGCCCTTGCTTGGAGTCAGCCTTGCGCATGTGCTGGGATGGGGTGTCTGTATGTACATATTCTGCACCCATGTGTGTGGCTATCTGCATGCACATATCCATATGTGCTGGGGTGATGTCCATGTGTATACACAGCATCGTGGTGTGCCCTCCTTGTGGGGTGCTGGGGACACTTGGGTCTTGTCTTGCCTCAGCCTCAGAGCTATCTATAAATAAGAGATGGGGAGGGGGCTTCAGGGCTTCAGTGTGCAGAGGGGGGAGTGGAGAAGGGCAAAGCAGCACCCAGCTGTAGCAGAGACAGGGGAGCAGCTCTGGAGCTTGTAAATGGGCTGCCTAAAATTATCGGCAGGGCCAGGATCCACAGCCAGGATAGAGCTACCTGGAGCACAGTAAGACTGCTGGATCCAGGTTTGCAGACTTTTCTGTGAAGTTAGTCTTCTAGGGTCCATGCTGAGTTGTGAGACTTTTGCAGACCACAGGAAAAGGCTAGGTAGCCCTAAACCTCCCTCCAGGTCATAGCTATGCTCTCTTGCTAGACCTGCTGTCATTCATCTTAGTCCCCCGCTGGTCCAGAGGGAGCAGGTGGAAGGGTGGGGGGGTGGGGTTGCTTGGGTGCAGAGTGTGGGTATAGGCTGAGCAAACCTTGTCCTCAGGCAGCCTTGTCAGTGAGGTATCTCCCCACCCCAGCCCACTCCTTGTCCTCAGACCAGAATGGCATGTGGGAGAGGACTGGGGGCCTGATCTGCTCTGAGGCTCAAGAGAATCAGGTTCATAACCGCCTCTCAGAGCATCCACAGAACAGGCAAGACTCCGGATGAACAGTGAACAGTTGAATGAAGGCTAATCCGTTTCTTGTACTATGGCTCACCTTTGCCTCTGTCCCATAGCATTGCCCTCAAGTGGTCCAGAGAGGTCCTGGCTGATACCTGGTACTGCTATTGCCCTGACACAACACAGAATAAACAAGTATGCATATCTGCACACACACACACACACACACACACACACACACACACACACACACAC
>JANHMN010000012.1:26648196-26740205 GCA_030674055.1 Rhabdomys pumilio | reverse complement strand
CACACACACACACACACACACACACACACACACACACACACACACACTGGGCACCTGCACAACTCTCAAGCCCATCTTAAATAGAGCTATAAGGCTCCTCGATGTCCCTGACAGCCCACCCCAACCTCCAAGTTAGGAAACAGGATGCCCGAAGCCCTTCCATCCTCAGCAAGCCCCTCAAGAACACACTGAGACCTCCCTAGAAAATGGAAGCGCTAAGCTGGGTAGCATGGCCATTAATCCCAGCATTTGGGAGGCAGAAGCAGGTGGATCCCTAATCCAGGGCTGCTTGGTCTACATAGTGAAGTCCATGACAGCCAAGGCTACACAGAGAGAAATCCTGTCTCAGAAAACAGAAAAGAAAAAGGTGGCAGTGGGGTCCTTGTGCACAGGACAGGGCTTCCTTCCCTGCACAGGACAAGGAAAAGCCAAAGGAAACTTTGTGGTTTCAGAGCTCCCCAAAAAACTTCTAGAAAAGCCCATCTTTGAACTCCATATTCATCTGCATGCCTCACTAGTCCTAGAGATAAAAGAGAGAGGGTAAAGAGAGAGGGGAGGAGAAGGTGAGTGAACCCCGATCTAGGCCCTAACAAATGGGGTAGGATCCCAGGGCAACCCTAAGCCCACAACAGTATACTGTGGCCCCTGAGTACCACACCCAGCAATGCTAGAGCAGAGTCCCAGATACTCAGAGGGGACAGAGGAAGTCTTGGAGTACTGGATGCTGAGAGGCCAAGGGGCCAGTTGTTGAGCAGGTAGGGCGGACACAGCTATTGCCATCTCTCCCAAAGAAATCTGTTGGCCACTCAGGCTGGACCCGTCTCTGCCAGTGAAGGGTTCGACATTGGCTCTGCTCTGTGTAATGGAGGGGCGACACAGAGATGTTCTGAATCTTCTGTTTTTAACCAGGACCTGTCATTGAGCCGCAGCAGCCAAGTTTTCCTCAACTTAGATCCCTTCTCAGAGAGACTTTTTTTTTTTTTTTTTTTTTTTTTTTTTTTTTTGTGAACTTCTCCAGCAAGGCTGGCTGGCACCTGCAGGTCTCTCCTTGCACCGAATTAGTTCTTAAAGTTCACCCTCCAGTTTCTTCCCTTTCCAACATTTTCTCCCAAAAAAGACTGGAGGGTTGCTCCCACCCTGAGGTCCTACAGGGCTGTCTCCTGAGTTTTATTCTAAGGCATTAGAACAGGGGGATAAAGGTGGCCTTCCTTTCTCTGACCTGAGATCAAGACTCAAAGTCAGGCGATTCTCTCAAGACCACAGCTGCTTGTGCAACTGACGTAGAGCTTCCAATGGAGAGCTGAGGCCTAGGCAGGAGCCTGGCTGGCTCCAAACTTACCAAAGTCAGAACTTTACACTCTACTCTGATGGAGGGAGGGAACTGTCGTTTAAAACTTGGCAGCTGCCTGAAAAGCAGAGTGAGATTTTTCAAAGATCTCTTACAACCCACAGTTGGGCTCATATCCTTTGAAGAACAGAAGTTGGGCCACCCCTTGGGAAGGGACAGCTAGCAAGAACGGCTGGAACTGTTTTGGTCACCAGGACACAACTGCAATGCACTTGGAGTCACCACCAAGGCGGCTTGGAGCCTCTGCCCTGCCTGTCCTGCCTCAATGGGGGCTTCTAGAAGGCCAGCCACAGAATGCTGTCTTGGTTACTGACATACATCATCTGCCCCTTGGTCAATTCCTCCCTGCTCTTGCCGATCTAGACATACCAGCTCCCCTAAAACCCAATCCAGAGACTTTCACATTTTTCTATTCCAAGAGAAACGTGTACAAAAATGAAAGTCACAGACACAACAGACAGGTTCCAGTGACTTTTGGATCTAAACAGATTTATTTTTTTTTAATTTCTTTCCTTTCCTCAGTTTCGTAACAAATGAAAAAAAAAAAAAAAAAAGAACACAACAAAAACCAACAACACAAATTTTTTTTCCCCAACGATTTGTCTAGCGTCTGTTCAGAAGGCTCAGCAGGAGCCACCTGGGAGCAGCAAAAGACGGAAGAAGTCTCAGAGCACCGGGGCCAAGCCTCAGAAAAACAGATCTCAGCCGGTGCAGACGCGCCCAGCTTAGAACACCCTCCATCGGGCCTCTCTTCCGGCTAGTCCAAAAAAGCGACCAAGCTTTAAAAAAGATTCCACAAACGAAACACAATTTAAATTAAATAAAAACACCTTTCCACCCGCCCATGCCAGGAGGTTCAGGCCTAAGCCTCCTCTTTAAAATTTTTTCTTCTAGAACTGTGCATTACTTTTTAAATTCTTTCGCTTCTCTGGAAGGTTAAAATAAGATATATTTCCCCAGGAGTCATAAATACGATCTGGTGCATAGAGAAATAGCAGCGCGGGAGTCCGGGCCAGCCCCAACCCGGCTGAGCACGGCCACCCCCCCACCCCCCTCCCCCAGTCGAGTATAGCAGGACAGTGGGACCAACACGCAGGTAAGTTCCTCGGCTTCCTCTACAGGGAGCAGCGAACAGGGTGGGGACAAGCGGGCTGGAAGGCAGGCAGGGCCGGAACCCTCAGAGCGAATGAGCGAGGAGGGCACATGCGGGCACTCGCCGACCTCCGAGGGCGCACGGGGACCAGGGGATTCCTCCGGGTTTTCTAATTACCAAGCAAAATAAATATTAATGTTGCGAAAATATGACCGCTTTAAAAAGGAGGAGGAAGAGTAAAAACAGGGCAAGGAAACGGAGGCAGAAAGAAAGACGACGGAGGAGCGCAGGGCCGGCGGAGGCTACCGGGAGTTGGTGGCAGCGCGGCCCCGCTGCGACTGGGCGGAGGTTGGGACGCAGAAGTGCGCTCCACGTCTGTACAAGTGGACGCTGCCGAGGAAGTCAGACCTGGCTCGGGCTTCCCTAAGTATTCACCGTTCCCGGGGCGCCGAGGGGACCCAGGCAAAGTCTAGACGGCGACCCCGAAGACGCTCGGACCCGGCGGGAGAGGCGCACCGCGGTAGGTACCTGGAGCTGGGGCTTCGCGGCGGGGCGCGCAGGGCGGACAGGAGGACCCCGGCAGTTGCACCGCCGGAGCGCAGGTCCCGGGTCTCAGAGTCCGAACCGAGACCGGGCGGCCTGTGCAAACTTGTCCCCGGCGGTGGCGAGGCCCAGGGTCCGGGGCTCACAGAAAGAAGTCGGGTGCACCTTTGGCCGCCCCGGGGCCAGGCTGCGCTGGCGAGGGCTCCCGAGGGAAGCCGGCCCCGCCCGCGCCCCCAGGGCCGCCCCGGCCCGCCAACTTCTCGTATTTCTCCTTGTACAGGTCCCGCTCCTTGGCCAGACGCCCCACCTCCAGCTTCAGCTGCTCCACCTGGCTCTGGAGCTGGCACTTCTCGCTCTCCAGAATGTGCCGCTGCTGTACCCGCTTGAAGCGGCACGACTGCGCGTAGCCGCGGTTCTTGAGCGTGCGCCGCTTCTGTTTCAGTCGGATGACCTCCTCCTTGCTGAAGCCGCGGAGCTGCCGGTTCAGCTCCCGCACGGACATGGACACCAGCTGGTCGTCGGAGAAGCGCTCCTCCAAGCGCACGTGGTGGCCCGCGCCGCCTCCGCCGTGACCCGCGCCTCCGCCGTGGTGGCCAGAGCCGCCGTGGTGGTGGTGGTGGTGGTGATGGTGGTGGTGGGCAGAGTGGTGGTGGTGGGCAGTGTGGTGTGCGCCGTGGTGGTGGCTGGCACCCATGTCGTCCCCGCCGCCGCCGCCGCCGCCGCCGCCGGCGAAGCTCTGGCCCCGGAAGGCCTCATAGGCCGCAGCAGCGGCCGGGTGATGCGCGCCGTGGTGCGCGCCGTGGTGGCCGCTGCCGATGAGCGCCTCCACCGCGTCCTCCGGCGTCAGGTTGAGCGCCTCGGGGTTCAGGTGGTGTTGGTACCCGCTCATCCAGTACAGATCCTCCAGCACCGCTTTTCCTGAGGCGCCCCCGACAGTGCCGGGGCCTCCACTCGGCGGCCCCGGGGCGCCCCCGGTCTGAGCCGCGCTGCCCCCGCCGCCCGCGCCGCCGCCGGTGCCCGGGCTGGGTGCGCAGAAGCTGGGCGAAGAGGGCACCGAGGAACAGGGCGTGCTGAGGGGCGTCGAGGACAGCGAGCCGGGCGGCAGGCGGTGGCAGAAGCGCTCGGCCTCGGGCGGCTCCTTCTTCACCTCGAACTTCATCAGGTCGAAGTCGTTGACGTACTCGATGGCCAGTGGGCTGCTGGGCAGCTCTGCGCCCATCGCCAGCTCCGCGGCCATCGCCCGGGGCCCCAGCCCCGCCGCCGCTGCCGCGCCCGACCGCGCCCCGACGGGCGGCGGGGGAGCGTGGGGGGAGCCGCGGGCCTCTCTCCCCCTAGCTCCCCCCGGGCCGCGGTGGGCGCAGGCTCTGGTCGCGCCGCCAAAGGGCGCAGCAAAAGTTTCGTGCTGTCAACTCTGGGCTGCGCTCAGGGGACGCCGCCGGCCAGGCCTCTCGGGCGGCCCCCCGGCCCGCTGCGGGCGGGCGCAGGGCCCCGATTCTGCACTCCTCCTCCTGCTCCTCCGCTGTCCTGGCCTGGAGGGTGCAGAGGCCGCGCCCCGGGCTCTGCCGCGCTCCGGGCTCTCCCGCCCGGCCCCGCCCCGCGCCCCACCCGCGCTGCCGGCCGGCCCCGCCTCCCTCGGCCCAGCGCAGAGCCGCACAAGCCTTTATAGAGACGCGCTTCTGGTCCCGCCTCCCCAGGTGGGGGCCGACGCCCCCGGGCCAATCGGAGCCCCAGACCTGCCGCCTTCATTTGCCTATCCCCATGGCAACCCGGAGCCCAGCTGTCAATCTCCTGCGGGAAACAGCTGTAGGAAGGGGTGGGGAAGGGCCGCGGGCAAAAGGAGTGGGCAGGGCCCCCTGGTGGCCACCGCATGGGACTGCACAGCAGAGGGCGTGAGACCAAGTGGCCGATCCGGAGGTTCCAGGAGCGCAAAGACAGAGAGTGTAGAAGAGCTGAGGACTCCCTGGTCCAGCGGACTCCCTCGGTGTCTCGGATCCATTAGGTGGCCTAGCTGGCTGTATCCCGAACCAGGCCCAAGTGGCCTGGAGTCCCCAGAACGGGGACCTCTAGCTATCCTGACACCGGTGACTCCGAGCTGCCCGGGAGCGCCGGCTATTTTTATCCTGTGGTTGGGACGGGTTCAGGAATTCAGTCAACAAAGTTGCTGGCACCTAGGGCGGCGGGATGCACGGTGGAACCGCAGGCCTCTGAGCGGTGTGGTAGGTGGAGTGGGACAGACGCCTGTGACCACTACGGGGTTAGAGGAGCAGGTCTTGGGGACTACCCGCCTCGAGGGCCCATTGAATGCATGGGGCTGATGGGTCTGGACGCCTGCGGAAAAGCCCACAAGAAAGCTCAGACCCAGCTGCCCACCGGAGCTGTTTGGAGGCTCCTTCATGGGTGGGCACAAGTTGGAGTGACAGGTGGAAAGCAGATTGCCACCCTCACACTTGCTGAATGTCTTTACACAGCTACTGGGAGGCCGGCTCTGAGCAAAAGAAAGCCACAACACGGAGGGTGGGTGACAAGATGTGAGTTCTGTGACTCCACCCCCCCCCCCCCCCAGAATTCCAGATCCCAACTGAAGATAGAAAGGGAGTGCACTCAGGGGCAACAGCTGGGCTTGACCCAGAGGGGGGTTTTCTCCTCTCGGTTATCTATATTACACGCCGTTGACTATTAAAAATAATAGCTGGGCAATGGTAGTGGGAACCTTTAGCCTCAGCTCTCGAGAGAGAGAGAGAGGCAAGAAAATTTCTAGGAGTTCAAGGCCAGCCTGCTTCTACAGAATAAGTTCCAGGACAGCCAAGGCTACACAGAGAAACCTTGTCTGGAAAACCCAAAAATCAATCAATCAACCAATCAATCAATCCATCCTTAAATATAAACCATTTGTGCACAGGGGGAAAAAAGCCTGCAAGGCTACTCACAGGATACCTAACCCAGGATGTCATGGTGCCAGCCGCTTTGCCTGCTCCCTCCATAGGTGCCTGCTATTTTATAGGGGGTGCCTGGCAACTAGGAGTAAATAGCTCCCAACTCCTTCCCTCAGTGTCTGGACACTCGTCACCTTCATATTCATCTGTGCAGGGCTTGGTCTTTAGCAACAACAACAACAACAACAACAACAAACCATGAGGAAACCCCTACAAAATCTCCCCTCAGCCTGTTTCAAAGAAGGCTTCAGGGAACCATTGGTGGAACTGAATTGCGGAGTCTTCAGAACTCCACAGTGCTGAGGTGGTAGCCATAGCTGTCAGTGTAATCATGTCCAGTCTACAGATGAGAAAACAAGGCTGTAAAAAAGCAACTGGCTTTGTCCAAGATGGCCTATATCAGGCACACTCGTGGCCAAAGGGGAGCCTTTGAGTTAAGAGCATGAGGTCTCACCAAGAGAGCCAGTATTTCTGCTGTCTCCTGCAGCCTGGCAAAGGCATGGGACCAGGGCACTCAGCCTGAGTCTCAGAAGCTCAGGGCCTTAAGGATGAACTACATGTCTGGGCACAGTATCCCATGTGGCCTTGGAGATTCGGTGCACAGGAGAGAGATGATGAGATTGGGCAGCCTGTCTTCTCTTGGCCCACTCCTGGTATGGGTATGGTAGCACACACCTTCAATTCCAGTACTTGGGAAGCAGAGTTGCAGATCTCTGAGTTCAAGGCCAGCCTGGTCTACAGAGAGTTCCAGGACAGCCAGGGCTACACAGAGAAACCCATCTGGAAGGGGGAAAAAAAAGGAAAGAAAAGAAAGAGGATATGTTGGTTTCCTTCCAGTGTGCCATCACAAGGTTAGCATGTCAAAAAGAACATGCTCCTTCAACTGTTTCAAGGTGTCAGGTCAGGAACATAGGCAGGGACCAACAGGGGCTTCTGTTGGCATTTCCCAGGCTGCAGTAAATGGTGGTTCATCTAGGAGAGGGTATTTTTTTTGACTCCAGGACAGTTGCTGACTTGCTGTTGGCTGGTAGCTGCGGGGTTGGCTGAGTGGAGTGTGGGGAGAGCTGAAGAGGCAGGGGGGCCTCAGAAGTGACTGAGGGAAGGTTGAGCCCTGAAAGCAGGGGTGGGAGCCTGGACTGGGAGGGGCTGCTTGGCAGAACAGTAGGACAGCTAGATCAAAGTTAGACCTGTAGGTTGGGGTGGGAGATGTTGAGCCTGAGTGACCATGTGTGGCTCAGGGATTCCTCAAGGGCTCTGGGCAAAGGGGAACTGGGCTGTGAGAAGTGAAGACATTGGGGGTGCCCATCATGCCACCCCCCAACAAGTACCACCTACCTCCCAAGACTACCCAATGCTGCAGCTTGCTATTGGCTTGCTTTGTACTCAGTGTACCAGATACTCAGCTCAGCAGCTCCAACAACTACTGGACAGCACCAGCTGAGTATGGTCATTCACAGGGCACGAGTCACGGGCAAAGCTGATCTAACTTCCATGTCAGGAGAACATCACCCATCAGAAAGCACTGTGCTGTGTGCAAGTGTGACTTGTCATGTTGTATTTAATTCATGGGAACGTGGCCACTGGGTGAGGCAGTGTCAGATTACACAGAGCCGAAACTACATGGTGCCCCTTGTTAGAAAGGGTCTTACTATGTAGGACAATAGAGCTTTAAACTGGAGGTAATCTTTCTTCTACCTGCTGAATACCGGGGTTACAGTTATGTACCACCATGCCAGGCCAGAAAGTTTTAAACTTCTGTCTCAGGTTAGAGATATGGCTTAGTTGCTTGCCAGTCATACACCAAGTACCCTGGGTTTGACCTCCAGCACCTCAAAGCTGGGCATGCTGGCACAGGCCTAAAATTCCCGCTCTCAGGATATGGAGGTAAGAGGATCAGAAGTTCAAGGTCAGCCTCAGCTACATACTGAGTTCAAGAGCAGACTAGGATAAATGAGGCCTTGTCTCAAAACAACAAAAATATTCTCTTTATTTTCCAGGTGGAGGCTGTACAGTTCTATGGCAGCTAAGATGAAGAGGCTTGCCTGGGATCATTTATATATAAAAAGATAGACTGGACTGTGGAGATGGCTTGGTCAGTTAAATGTTTGTCTTGTAAGCATGAAGACCTGAGATTGGGTCACTGGAACTCATGTATAAAGGTATGTGTGGTGATGTATTTGTGATCCTAATGATGGCCAGATGGAGAGTAGAGAGAGGAAGATCCCTGGAAACTTGCAGGCCAACTGGCCTGAACTACATGGGAAAGTCATAGGCCAAGGACAGATTCTGTCTCAAGCAAAAGGTGGAAGGCAGCATCCCAGGCTTCCAATGAGAGTCCTTGCCTTGGCCATTGCTCTGTGAGCCGTGTGCAACTGGTCAGGTGCTTGCTAAGTGCTGGACACAGAGGTGAGTTACAGCCAGAAGAGCAGCACCTTCCATGGCTGTCTCAAGCTATGCCAGTACTAGGTGAGGATTGGTACCCATTGGGCTATTCAGGATTCCTACCTATTGTGATGCTCCCTGGGAAAGTGAGCACACAAAGTGAGATTGTCCTTGCTTAGAACCAACCTATGAAGCCCGAGTGCACAAGGATCCTAGCCCAAGAAACCAGCCATGTTCCTTTGCCAGCCCGTGGAGCATCAGCCATAGGGTGAGAGGTGGGAGCAGGCAACAGGTGAGGACCAGAGTCTGGTATCCTGCAGCCCTGCTTATTTCTATTCCCTCTACCCAGGAAGAGGAGACCAGAAACTGATATTCTCATAGGTGGGTATCCCAGAGGGATGGGGAAGAGGATGCAGGGAAGGACCTGCAGGCCCAATGGCACTGGATGGCTGCGGTATAGATGGCACTTCATTATGGTGAACTTAGCACCTCACATTCTAGGCAAGCATTCTACCTCTACACACCACCTCCAGGACACAGGTCCAACAGCATGTGCCTCTTCCACCCCTCCCCCATCTCCTCTGCTGTTGCTCATGTGAGGACCCTGGCTATCCAATGAGGAAGGGCAATCTGAGGGACAGTTTTATACTAATCTGTAGGAGGAGCTAAGGTGGGAGGAATAAAGAGAGGAAGAGGAGGAGAAAGGAGAGGAAGAGGAAAAGGAAGAGGAGGAGCTAAGGGAGAGATGGAGAACGAGCGAGGGGAGATGAAGGCTGATGTTTGCTTGTCTGCAGCAGTCAAAGGTAGTTGGTATATCTAGGTTGGGTATTGGGTTACACCTCTGATTGTAAGAGTATCTTGTTATTGATTATTACTAAATATATAAGCCTTTGGATAATCTAAGCTTTAGAATCTCATCTGTACAGAGCCCGTGTGGTTGATGGGATGGTCCGGGCACTGCCCAGCCTTGCAGAGACAGCGTGGAAGATTGGCAGAGCCATCTCCCACGCTGGCGTCTTGTGGGTGGCAAGGCTGGTGTCTCTAGCTGGCTGTTTCTAGTTGTGGTGCACACGTGGTTTATGGCCTCACCTTGGAACACGGCGTCTGAGCTAGGCAGACACGCTGCAGCCTAGACAGTCAGCTTAACCAGTGGCTGCTTTTTTAAAAATAATTACTACAACACTAATCTGTCCCCTTGAGGATGAGATTGGTAGCACAGGGCAACCCCCTAATAAAATATCTAGGAGCCTAGTACATGCCAGGTAAGCTGGCTAGCTTGGAAATAGAAAACCTACCCTGTCCATCAAGCTCCAGGGGTCCAGTATCAGAAGACTCCAATCCTTTGACTGATAGGTCTCATGCTTTTCTTCTACACTGGTCTAGGTTCAGAGCCCACCGTTTTGCTAGACTTTCTACAGCAGACCCTTGATAAAGTGATGCAGGTGACAGTGAGGGGTGTCTGTGTACACAGCTAGACCTGCCTACGTTGGACATTTTTTATGAATCAGCCTCAGTTTTTTTTTTTTTTTTTAATTGAAGCCTGGGTGAGGAAACTCACCTCTTGGGCAGGGACTGTGGTAAGACTGTGAAACAGCATACCTATACCTCCTATAGTCTTAAGGGCAGAGGTCATTGCTACTTGCATTGCCACCTGTGTATGGGTTGGGCACAAGGATCTGAAAGGACAGACTTGGTGCAACGAAGGCTGAGGAGCTTGGGGTACTGAGTCACAGCAGGGCGTATGGACCCAGGCTACCTGGTAAGTGGTGTCACACACTACAGTATAGCATGAGGCAGTGGCTCACCTATACAAACATCAATATAGACACCAGAACATTGCTGGCCTGCATCACTGGGGCCTATAAATAAACTCACTGATGATCCATGTCTCATCCTTGGAAGGATCATTTGAATAACCCTGTGTCTCCAGTCTTCCCTATCCAGCATCTCTGTGGGAGGAAGCAAGATCTCAACCCAGTCTTCTGGAGATATCTGCAGAGAGGAGGTCTATCCAAGTCATGCCCCTTCCCAGGGTAGCCAGGTCTTCTCTTCCTGTGCCTCAGTCCTAGCCTGTCCCATGTAACTCCAGACTATAATCTGCAACCCAGCAAACCCATTTACATTGACTTGGTCAAAGAGAAAAGCTGCTTCAGAACCTCTAAGGCACATCAGAGTTGGCAAGAGCAGGCCATACTCTTGCCTCCCTTATATGTCCACAGTCCTGGGGTTGTGTGGTAGTTAAGACAGGCCAACTAGACACAGGATAAAATTTTTATTGCTGAACATAAAATGCCCACCAGAGAGGCCCGGCCAATAGCCTCTTCCCTGGGCAGGAGTCCTGGGTAGGAAGGGTTGGGGGGCACCAGTCCTACAGCTACAGCCACTGTCACCACAGGAGACAGGCTGGGATGAACCTCACAGGGTACCCTGATAGATGGGGAGCCAGGGACGAGTCCTAGAGTAAGACTGGGTGCCTTGGAGAGGAAGAAGGGAAAAGGGGAGGAGGGGAGGAAGGGAGAAGGGGAGGAGGGGAAGAGGGGAGGAAGGAAGGAGAGGAGGAAGAAGAACAGGGATGGACAGGGCATTGGCTTGAGAGAGAACAAGGCCTGGGCACACAAAGACCTCCAGAGGCTATGAGCCAAATGGGAGGAGCTATGGATCCCTGCTTATAGCCCCAACTGGGCTCAGTGGCAGGCTGCTTCTCCTCAGGAGCAGTGGTGGGTAGAGCCTCCATCCTCTCCAGGGGTGAGGGTCTGAGGTAGGTGCGGGCTGGTCCCCAGGGAGCCTCACAGGCGTGGTTTGATGTGTAGCGGCTTCCCTATATAGAGAGCAAAGGTCAAGCATCAAGCCACTCCAGCCCAGCAGGAACTTCCCCACTCCAAGTTTCTGGCTGAGGCTCAGGCCTGGGAAAACTACCAGCCCAGGCCTGTCAGCAAAGGTCTGCAAGGAGCCAGCCTCCAGGTCTCATCTACCTCTTCAGTCCCTGCAACGAACCAGGCCCTGAGGAGCAGAGAGAAAGGGACCAGGATTCTGCCAGTTCAAGGTCTTCCTGGCTGAGTGGCAGCTTAGGAAGGCCAGGCAGCCCTTGTCCCGTGGATGAGCCCACAGGTGGGAGCCGCAACATTCTGCAGGCTGAGCTATAAATACTGGGTGCGTGCAGACACGCAGGCACATGCCACACTCACACCTGGGAGCCAGGCTGCCAGACACAGACAAGGCAGGTGTACTCTCAACATGGGAAAACGGAGGTGTGTGAGAGCAGGTGGCCCCCAAAGGGGTGGGGTCAGACCAGAAAAAGCTGACAGGGTCTGAAGGCAGGAAGGGAAGGAAGCAAAAGGCCCTTGGAGTAGAATATCCTGAGGACTCTTGCCTGGTGGAAGCTTTGTTTTCATAAATGTCCTGTTATTCTCCCAGGTAACAGTGTCCTGATGGTCACAGCTATTTCAATGTGGTTCCGTGGCATGGCCCACGTGCCCTTGTGAGGCCTCTCTCATTCAGGGCTGTTAATTCCATTCACTGTCCAGCCAGCCAAAGATAGGAGTGAGGCCCAAGCAGCCAGGCCCAGGCCTGCAGATTCAACAGCCTTGGCCAGGTTAGCCCCCATTTGTCCTCTGGGCTGCTTCAACAGGCACAGGCAGGCTTCCTGCCAGAGACTATCCCAGGCTCAGCTGCACTTGCTCCCTCCAGCTCCCTTCCTGGCTGAATAAGCCTCATGAGTTTTCTGGAGCCCTTTTCTAGCCTGTCCATACAGGGTACTCACACCCTGTGACTCCTTTCCTCCTGGGATTAACTTCTGGGTTCCTGGTCTTTAAAAAATACATGCTGCCTCAGGGTCCCCAGCTGCTTCCCAGACAGTGCCACCTACACAGACTGAACTGTTGTCCAGTTGGGAAAAGATCTGGATCACCTACTCTGCACCCAAGAAGAACGATGTAACCAGGAGGCAGCCCCTCCAGCAGCCACTTCAGTGTGCTCAGTGGGGCTGTTAGAGAAGCCTGCAGCAAGCATCTTCCATTAACGTTACGGCCGTGAAATATGACAATAAAATGATAGCCGTATGGTCGCAAATTTGCAGCCCGCCGAGCTGCGTGGGGTTTATCGTCACTCAAACGCGCAGAGAGCTGTAAAATGTTTACAGAAAGGGTCGTTTGCAGCCATAAAATCCTCTTTTCTCTCCTAAACAAGGCTGAGTGGAGCCATTTACCAAGCCCCAAACGCTCATTGGGGAGAGGGAACATCTGTTCTCTCCAGGAGTGTGCGGTGATCTTCCAGAACAAATTAACAGAAATGGGTGCTTTCTAATTAAATCAGCCCTCGCTGGGGTGGTCTTCAAGGCGGCCACTGCTGTGCTTGCTCCTCACTGGCCTGCCCTGGGCACTCGGTACACTAACTCCCAGGCCCCACCCAGAGATGCCATTCTGAGTGTACATTTAAAAAGACCCAGGAGGGGCCAGACTGCTCACCTGAGTCCTTGGTACGGGGGCTCCTGGGGGGCTGGGGCCCAGTCTGGCCTCCTGGGCTTGGAGAGGAATGCAGGGAGATGAAGGATGGCAGCTTGCAGAGGCTGCTGGAGCCTGTTCCTGAGCCTGTCCCACCTGTCCCAGAGACAGCTTCTTCCTGGTCCAAGGAAGGGGTGGGGGAGCTAGTAGAGGGAGAGGAGGAAGGAGAGGAGGCAGCAGTGGCCTTTGAAGACAGGGTAGAGGTAGAGGCTAATACCCTTGGGGAGGGAGGAGGGGAGGCTGGGTCCTCAGTTCTGGAAGCCAGACCACTGGACATCTGTCTGGCCGAGCGCTGAGTAGTAGTAGGCTTCCTGCAGGAAAGGGGGACAAACGTGAGGGTGGATGATGTTGGAGAGAGAAGGTACTTGCCAATTACTTGCATGACGCCTATCCTACAACAGGGCTCCTATCCCCTCAACCCCATACCAACCCTAGAGGCCACTGGGCATGTCTATACAGATCTAAGGTTGGCCTACAGTCCAAGGACATGCTGGTTCCAGAGACTTTCCCCTGAAGCAGATGAGGCAGAAGCCTATGCAATTCCAGCTCCATTCCTCATCGTCTAGAGCAAGGGTTCATCTGCAGGGAATCCCTATAACCCATAGGGTGTGGGACAACTCTGAGAACCCCATCCTCCAGAAGCTCACTCCCCTTCTTGTAGAGTGGGTCTCTGAAAGCCTCCATGCATGCGGGTGTTTTTGACTCAGTCCACATCCAGGGATCTAGAACGTAGGCATCTTAGGAGCTCCTGCCTCCAATTGAGATTCCCTTTTGGATCTAAAGCCCACAATGTTGGACTTTACCCCAGAGGGTCCTAAATGTCCTCAGAACAGGAATGGGCCACCTCCAGCTCACATAAATTCACATATGCAGCGCCCACTAATCTGTCACCTGAGTACATGGCTAGCTGAGGCCTTGCTTCTGGGGGTTCCATCACTGGGCCCTAGGATAGGAGGTGCAGCTGTCCTCCGGCCATGTCGCTTCTGGTTACGATGGAGCAGCTGGCACTGGGCGCCACGAGGACAAATACCCCTGCGGGCAAAGTCAGGACACAGCAGCGTGTGCTTCTTCTTGCACTAGAAGAAGAATAACAGTTGACAGGACGAAGTGGGTACTATGGCTACACACAGAGAGGGCCAAATACAGCCCAGTGACAGCCCACTGACCCTGCAAGTGCCCACCAGGCCAAGAGCTGGAGGCAGCTGGAATGAGGAGGCCACTAGGCTAGAGTTGTTCCACCTGGACATGCACTGAGGGCAGGGCCAGGGCCAGTGCCTGCCTGGGGATTCCCAGAGGCTGAGGCCAGGCTACTGCTGGGGCTCTGCCTGTCTGCTCTGTCTGCTTGTCTCTACTCCAGTGGGTGTGTTTGGAGCAGAGGAAGGTGGGTGGGGCTTGAGGCCTCAGGGGACCTCATGGGATAGGGTTTGGGCTAGGAGCCCAGGCTAGCAGGGAAGGCAGGTCGGCTGAGGCCGGGCATCACTGGGTTAGGGCTGGGCCAGGCACTCGATCCATGGCACCTGTCGTGGGGCTAATTATACCAGTGTAGAGGGTAGGGGGAGGGCCATGCCAGGCAGCAGGTGTCCTAGGCCAAGGCTTAGACTCAGTTTTGTCCACCAGACCATATCAGGGACTCCAGAAGCCTCTGCCCAGGGTATAGTGGCAAGGCCCAGCCAGGGAGTCAGGGATGGTGACTGGAGCTCAGCGCTCCTGAGCTCTGCTCTGTAGCCCTGCTGCTACAAATCCAAAGCCTCTACAAAGGAGAGGCTCCTCCCTATAGTTCAGATAGGCACAGCTTGGCAGAGACAGCCAGAGTCTAGTTAATCTTGGGCACCCAAACTATACCTTCCATTGGACCAGGAAACAAGAAGCCCCAGGTCAAGCTGAGACACTCTCACTGAACTCACAGGATTTGCCAAGAGTTAAAATCTCAATGGTACCAGAGCAGCTCATGCCAAGTCATGGCTACAGAATGGTAGGCCAGCAGGATCTAGGCCTCACAGTCTTAGAGCCACATCCTCACAGGCCTTATGACCTCCCTATCTGAATGTCTCACATGAGGGAGAAGGGTGTCCCTACCCTGCTTTCAACAAGTAGGACAAAGCCTGGCAGAGTGGTAGTACACTTCTCAGCAGGTGTTCAGCTGCAGTGAGAGGAACTGGACAGAGTAAGCACCCTGGAATGACCTGCTCCTGTGACGTGGGTACCCCACCTGCTCCACAAGCAGGTGCAGGCAAGGCTCTTCCCTTACAGACTCGCTTATTCATTCCTACAAGGATATGAGTTCCTGTGCACTGGGCCCAGCCAGCAACCTGGGGCTTAAAACTAAGGGCAGCCTCCCAGGTAGAGGGAATGAAAGCTGAAACGGCCAGGGACTCGCTACCAGCATGCATTGTGAGCAGGTGGCCATGTGAGCCAGTGTAGGTGCACACAGTGTGAACAGTCACATTAGAGTAGTGCCTCACAGACATGGTTTCTCAAAGCTGTAACAGGCCAGCAGAGCTTGTCTCCGACGCAACCTGGACCCTACTGCTCTATACTATGACCCCCAAGCACTTAAAATGGGATGGATGTAAGCAGAGATACACCTCAGAGGTCAAGCATGATTGACTGACTTTAAACTAGGCAGAAGAATGTAAAATATGAAATTCTGTTTTCTATTGATGACATGTTAATGTTTTTAATATATTGAATGAAAAATAACTTTGATTTGTTTCCCTCCACATTTTTTTTTACACATGCGCATTCTTCCCTGAAAGTGTTAAGCTGGTCTAATCCTCCTGAAAAACTCCCAAAACTCTAGGAAGAAAGTGAAGAACGTCCTTAGATCATCCAAGAGCTATGATGAGAAACCATGATGAAGGAAAATTCTTAGGAAGCAGAGACGGGGACTACCTCAGTCCCAGGCTGCAAAGGCCTGACCAGCGATCTAAACGAGGACCTGGAGTTAGGTGCTCACTATTACATAAGCAGAAAAATGAACCCAAGAAACCTGAAGGAAAGAAGTAACGCACAGTAGGAATTAACGCCAGGAAACGCAAAAGGTGCTCCTTCTCACAGCTGATAACCAGGAAGTAAGGTATGAGGACAGAAGCAATGACAGCACAGGAGGAAGGCCAGATGCTGGGACGACACAGAGATAGGAGGCAGGCCGCAGCTCAGTAGTAGAGCATAAGCCACGGCTGTAGTCTGTAAAGTCTTAGGTTCAATCAAAACACACAAAGACCACTTGCCTCTAGAGGCCTTGCAGGTATGGCTGCTGTGTCACATGTGCATCAGTAGGTGGCAGAGACGAGAGAGACTACGTCTATGTTGTGGGTTCTGACCTATGACAAATGATTAATAATAGTCTAATATTCCCTGAAAAAAGTGAACCTGAGACGACCACTGCTTTGGAGCTCTGACAGGCATCCAGGATAGGGAGCAAGTGGACACTAGAAGAACTCCACCTAGGACCATGGCTCCAGTAAGAGTGAGCCCAAGACAGATGACCTTTGCAAGGGTCACTCAGGTAGGCCAAGCGAGGAGCAAACCAGAGAGGACCACCATTGGGTCCGGACTGGGAACCAGCCTGAGATGACTACCAGATTGGTGCCACACAAGCCTGGGGTGGAGGGTGGCAGACCATGCCCAAGATGATCCTTGCCTGGTGCCATAATGCATGAGTGGGACAAAGCACTCCTGAGACCACTCCTGAGATGACCCCAGACACTCAGAGACCCCAGGCACCACTAAGAGGAGCAAATAAATGGCAGAGAAATGAAAGAGAAAGAGAAACAGAAAGATGTGGGCACAATGAAGAGAAGCAGAACTGGAGACTCCAGGGTGGTGAGGAACAGCCTGATGTGAGTACCTGGTGATACCACCTGGGACCACAGTGGGGTCCTAGCTTGGGCTGCCACCTGGGACCACATCTGTATCCATAACCCTGCAGTAGCAGGGGTCTGTTACCACCAAAGGCCAGGCGGACTTCCCTGGTCTGGGCTGCCAACTTGGACCATGTTGCTGTCTCACTGTTGGAGAGCTGTCCCTGGGGGTGTGAGAGCAGAGAGCTGTCCCTGCCTATCACTTAGCTGCAGCACAAGAGTGGGTCCTGCACCTTGCCTGGGTAGCACAGTAGAGCTGGCCCTGGAAGTGGGGGTTGTAGGTAAGCTACCCCTGAGGGTGTGAGAACAGGAGAGCTGGCCCTGCCTCTTGTTGAGACACCCTCCTCCACTCCCTCACCCCTCACCATCTATGGCAGGGAGGAGATGCCCCTAGGGTAATGAGAGCGGGAGAACTGGCCAGTGCCCCTCACTAGCTCCAACACTCAGAAGAATGAGCCCTGCACCTCACCTGGGCAGCAGGGTAGAGCTGGCCCTGGTTGTGAGCATTGCTGGTGAGTGAGCCCCGAGGGCACGAGAGCAGGAGAGCCAGCAGGGTGAGCAGCTCAGATAGCTCTCAGGCCCAGATCCAGGGCTGTGAACTGGCCCATCCCAACATCTACCCCATCCATGTACTGCTGGAGTGCGTGAGGAGGCCGGTCCTACAGGTCCAAAATTAAGAATCTCCATGACATAGGGCAGCAACAGGAGGAGTCCCAGTGAGGTTTCAGTAGTCATAGAGTAACAGAAACCAGAAGCTTCATACCAGACCAACCAGTCATTGCAATGAATATTGCAAGCAAAGAAATGTGGAGGAAAAGATACACTGTGGGGCACACTGTGACACACTACAGCTTCCACAGTGAGGTTTGTTTTCTGTTCGGTGGGTTGCAAGGGCGGAGGGTGGGTACAA
Source organism: Rhabdomys pumilio (assembly GCA_030674055.1). Taxonomy (NCBI): domain Eukaryota; kingdom Metazoa; phylum Chordata; class Mammalia; order Rodentia; family Muridae; genus Rhabdomys; species Rhabdomys pumilio. The sequence goes on along the minus strand of JANHMN010000012.1, from coordinate 26,722,634 downwards.
GGGAGTGGGATCGGGGTACATGATGTGTAATTCACAAAGAACCAATACAAAGTTAAAAAAAAAAGAGCTTATGCCACATTGTGAACAAGTTTTATATGACAATCAATCTGAATACACAGGTGAAATCAACAAGTTCCAGAAAAATTAACAAGGAATAACAAAATTTAGATTTTTCTTATTGCCATAAAGAAACTTCAACAAATATTTAACAAAGTTCCAACCCAAAGGGGTTGTCATTATAGTTTTCCAAGAATTTATAAGACAATCCTATTTCATGAACAAATGAAATTCACAAAAGTGTAAAAGACAGAAAGAACCACTCTCTATGTGGCCAGAAGAGTCTTGGAAAAAAAAAAAAAAAAGAGCTGGCCAAGAGGACAGCATCTGGGCCTACACCCCCCACTGACATTCAGAAGCTGCATGAAGAGACCTAACCTACCAGGACCACAGAGAAATCCACAAGCAAAACCAACCAAACAAGAGGCAGAAAGTTAAAGAAAGACTGGGGGATGGCAAGATGGTCCCGTGGGTAAAGTGCTGGCTCCCTACCCCCCAAAAGCCTGATGAATTGAGTTTAACCCTGGAACCCACATGAAGGCTTGGAATGAGAGAGCCAACCCATGGTGGTTGTCACAAGAACAAAAACCAACCTCCAGAAAGCAAGTGTGGTCCAGAGGAAAGGCACTGCATACACTATGGCCAAGATAGGTAGAGGAGGGAAGAAAGGTGGAATGGACTAAGGGAACAAACAAAACCCTCACTGATTAAAACACCACAATTTACAAGTTGTTACAATCACCATCACAGATACCATGTAGCAAGGTTGAAGGAAACAAGATCTGTACATGAATGAATAGTGAGAAAATACAATTTAAAAATACTTTTTTTTTTTCCTGGTGGACCTGGAATTGAACCAGAGCTCCTTGTATGCTAAGCATGAGCTCTACAGCTGAGTCCTATCCCCAGCCCACTACATTCTATTTGTCATAGTAACAGTGCTACTTTCATGGCTGGAAAGCACACTATGACAAAGGCCCGTGTCCATTCCCCTGACCCACACACAGGACTCCCAGTGTGTCAGGTGTGATAAGTTCATCTGTGATCCCATCACTCCGCAGGCTGAGGCAGGAGACTCCTGAGTTTGAGGCTAGCAAGACTCTGCTTTAAACAACAACAACAAAAAGCAATCGACAAGCAAATAAAACAAGCCAAGTATCTTTTTAACGTGACAAAGTGACTCTCCACTTTACACCTAGGGTCAGTGGCATCCCACCAGCCCAGCATACTCAAAAGGAATGAGTAAGTGAATGAATGCAGGAAAATACACCTTTGAAAGAATGAAGGTGTAAATATAATGAAAACTAGCTGGTGTGGTGGCGCACAACTTTAATCCCAGCACTCGGGAAGCAGAGGCAGGTGGATCTCTGTGGATTTGAGGCCAGTTTGGTTTATAGAGTGAGTTCCAGGACAGCCAGGGTTACAGAGAGAAACTCTATCTCAAAAAAAAAAAAAATTTTTTTTTTGTTCTTCAAAAATATGCTAGAAAAATAAAATGAAAAAGATTTTTTTTCAGAAAAAGAAAAACTTATATTCTAGTAAGGAAATCACACAGGGTGAGTCATGCCTGTGTTCCTATCCCTCAGAAAGTGAAGGCAAGTGAGTCTGAGGCATGCTTGGACTACGTGTAATAAGAAACTGTCTCGAACAAACCAAGCTGCACAAAGGAGAGAAAGGATGTCTATCAGTAAGGAATACAAAAGGTGAGCACACACTGTGAAGGTTCATGCTAAGATTCATATCCAAGATACTTGATAGCTGTTCTCACAGTCGATATTCATATACTAGCAGACTTCTTCCAAGTCAGCAAGAACGATAAAAACCCAAAGGGAGACTATATATACATTCTGAGCAAAAATTATCAGAAAGAAAGGCACACACAACTCACACAGAACAACAAACATCAGAGAAACACAGCTTAAGAGTTCAAGAAAACTCCCAATGCTTCCAGTGGTTGGAAGGAAATGCCAACACCTGTGAGGCTGCCCAGAGAGAAGCTGGCAACATGCTGGCTGAGCATGTGTATGGATAACAGAGCTGGTTCATCTACCCTGCCCATCGTCCTCTGGGTGCAGCCTCCCACAGTGGCTCCAGGCTGTGTGCTCTTCTGTATCCAGCTTCTCCTATGGCGCATGCTCCTCAATGAGGGCCACTGCCCAGTCAGTCCCCACAGCTGCCACTCTACACTAGCACAGGCATGGTGGTAGTTTTTACTAGCAGGCAGCTTGCACTCCTGCAGCTAATGTGAGGGGTGAAAGGATCAAGGTCAGTATGGCATGCTTCCCGGTGGCCAAGAACAAGCTGTGTCCACTACAGCCTGCGGACAGCCGAGCTGCTCACACCTAGTTCCCGAAGACCACTCCATCTACTAACTTCTCCTGAGACCAGGCTGCCCTCAGTCACAGCCAGCACCGTCTCCACCGTACAGCTTGCTCATGGCAAGCTCTAGCCTCATTCCCACCATCTAAAATTAGAGCTGCATCCACACCCTGGAGCTCAGATGGACCCTCTGAGCGCCCTGTCTATTCTTGCTGTCCTGTCCTCGTCACAACCCATCTCACCCAGCCTCCTTTACCCTGACACTGGTGAATCAACGCAGCAGAAGATGGGGGAAGCTAGAAAAAACCATGTGAAGCTTGGACAGAAGGTGGCAGAGGCTGGCAGCAGCAGGTCACATAAATGGAGCAGCAGGCCTCTCTAATGGGCTGTTTTTTTGTTTTTTTTTTTGTTTTTTTTTCCCCCAAGTCTGTCCTAGCTGCTGACCAGTCATGGGTACAGAGGGTATCAGCAGCAAAGGAGCCACAAGTGGCCATGTGATTTTAGACACCTTTGGTAAATCTATACTGATTCCAAACTAAAAGTTGATTAGATAACATAAGTGGCTAATGGCACTAGGTTTGGGAGAGCAGGGAACAGCAGTAGTGTGTGAACTGTGCTCGAACCAGAAGGACACCCCTGAGACAGGGCCCAGACTCATGCAGCACTGGAGGCCGCCAGAGCACCGAAGCTGCACAGGGCAGCACCTGAGTTTCCAATCAGGAACAGTGCATGGGGCAGAGGAGACACAGTGCTTCTTATGGACGTCCAGGTTCAAGGCCATCAGATATGAATAGCTGATGAGAGCATTTTCTAGAACTATCGACTTCCAGATGGGGCTGGGCTGTACCTAGGAAATGAACTGATATTCTAGAGCACAGAGACTGAGGAGGCCTTTGGCTGTGAGGGAGGTGTCAGTTCTGAGTGAGCTGGATATGCCAGGTCCGCAGGGTCTGAGGAAGCAGGCAGAAGGCAGTTGTGTATGTGCTGGGGAAAACAGCAAAACAGTTGTGTAGGAAGAAGAGAACCCAACAAGGGCCTAGGACTCTGCCAAAGGGACAGCACAGGAATGACGAAGTCAAAAAGTTAGGTAGAAGACCGAGATGAGGGGAGGAACTGTGTTAGGTATGCCCTGGGTTGGGGGGCAGTGAGCAAGGACATTTTATTTGTTTTACTTTTGAGTCAGGGTCTCCTGTAGCCCAGGCTGGCCTGGAACTTGCTACTGCTATGTAGCCAAGAATGACTTGAACTTCTGATCCTCTACCTTTTAAGTACAAGATTACAGACATGTACTTCATGTATGGCTTCTGTGGGGCTGGAGACCAAACTCAGGGCTTCCTGCATGCAACTCTACTTACAGAGGCGACATCCCAGCAGCGTCTGTGCTCGACTGAGGACAGTGGACAAAGACGACAGGGCAGTCAGCAGTTTTTACCCCATGTGATGATATGAGGAGGCACTTCCCCACCAATAACAGACAAGATGCCCATGTGAAGGCGGAAAATAATGTATCCTCTAAAGAACCAGGAAGAGCTCAGAAGAAATGTGACAGTAGCACTTGAATTGAGGCTGGAAAACCCACTGGCTGCCCAAGGTCCAGTGAGCTGCTGTCTGAGCTCGGCTGAGAGGAGTGCTGAGAGTAAAGGCGGTGAGGTGTGCCTGGAACGGGGCAGAGGGACATGAGGATTCTGTCAGAGCTATGCATGTGACACTTGGACTCCGGCATCTGTGCTTCTGGTCAGCTGGAGCTGAAGAACTAGAGAGACCAGAACCACTAAAGTAAAACCTTTATTTGGCTGGGAGAATTAAACTGTTCTAGGAAGTGTTTCCTCAGAGTCATCACAAAGAGGCTCTGTTCCAGAAGTAGCCAAGGTTGTACCTCATGCTAGTAGTAAACTTGGTAGTGTACAGGGCACCCAGACAGTAAAGAGGTTACTGAGATGTCAGACCCATGGGTGGACTTGTCAAGGACAGCAGCAGCTATGGAACAGAGTCAGCCCGAGCCTAGGTCACAAGCTGCACGTGCTGTAAAGAGCTGGGCCAGCAAGTGAGCCACGCCCTGTGGAGGAGCCAGAAGACAGTGGGTGGATTCTAGACACTGGACACTAAGTCACTCACACGGCTGCTATTTTGTTTTACTTTGTTCACACTGACTACGCCCTGGTTCTTCCTTCTTGGGGTACAGTACTTGACTTGCTTTTGATTTCACAGGAACCCACAGTTTTATGACACAGAGACTTTTGACTTTGAAAGAGACTAAGGATATTTTAAAAAGATTGAACTTTTAAAGTATTGAAATCTCAAAGATTATGAAACTTTTAAGTTACAGTATGTTTATATTGTGATACTAATTTGAGATCTTGGGAGATGAAAAATAATTGTTTTTTTAAATTTTTAAAAATTTTTATGTCATGTGCATTGGTGTTTTGTCTGTCTGTATGTCTGTGTGAGAGTATTGGAGCCTCTGGAACTGGAGTTACAGACTGTTGTGAGCTGTCATGTAGGTCCTGGGAATTGAACCTGGGTCCTTTGAAAGAGCAGCCAGTGCTCTTAACCACTGAGCCATCTTTCCAACCCCAAAATATTACTGTTTAATAGCGCTATATCGGTATGTCAAGTTGCCAAGGGGCTAATTATCTTGGCTAGTTTTATGTTAATTTGATACAAGCTAGGGAGAGGGACTCTCAACTGAAAAAATGCCTCCATAAGATTTGCCTCTAGACAAGTCTGTAACATATTTTCTTGATTAATGATTGATAGGGGAGGGCCCAGCTGACTCAGAGGTATCACCCTGGGCACTGAGTTTTATAAAATAACAACAACAACAACAACAATAATAATAATAATAATAATAATAATAATAATAATAATAATAATAAAAGCAGGTTGAGTAAGCCAGTAAGCAACACTCCTTTATGGTGTCTGCTTCTGTTCCTACCTCCAGGTTCCTGCCCTGTCTTCCTTAGATGGTGAACTACAAGTTGTGAGCCTTTTTTCCCCAAGTTTGCTTCTGGTCATGATGTTTCACTGCAGCAAAGGAAACCTAAGTAAGGAAATGCTGAGACATCAATATGTGCCAGCCTGGAGGGGACAGGTGTTAGAACCACTGACAAAGGTTTAAAGCAGCGTCATAAACATGCGCCAAACTAAGGAGACAGTAAGTGTGTCAGAAAAGACAAGAGGGTGCAGTCGAGCCAACAGAAATTTCAGAGCTGAAAAGTACAATGACTGAAATAAACTCAGCAGTGGACAAAGGGGCATAACTGAAGTGGAAATGAACTGAACCACAGACAATAAAGGACAACCAGGGGACCTGGAATCTATAAGCCAAGACCTAACTGTCCTGTAGTAGAAGACACAGAATGGAACAAACAAACAAACAAACAAACAACCCACCAGGCAGTGGTGGCACACGCCTTTGATCCCAGCACTTGGGAGGCAGAGGCAGGCGGACTTTTGAGTTCGAGGCCAGCCTGGTCTACAAAGTGAGGTCCAGGACAGCCAGGGCTACACAGAGAAACCCTGTCTCAAAAAACCAAAAAGGAAAAAAGGAAAAAAAAAAAAAAAAACAAAGAAAAAGAAACAAACAACCCCTCAAGTCCAGGAAGCAGAGTGACTCCAAACTGGACAGACTAAGAAATCCTCCTAGAATACATGATGATCAGACTCATAAAAGTTAAAAACAAAGAAAGAACCCTGAAAGCAACCAACGAGAAATAGCATAACCTTCTTCAAAATAAAAGTAAACCAGTGCTAAGCTAGCATCTGATTTCTGAGACAGGGCCTCACCATGTAGCTCTGTTTGTCTCGCAACTTGCTGTGTAGACCAGACTAGCCTCAAATGCAGAGGTCAGCCTTGATTTTGGCTCCTGAGTGTTTGGAATGAAATGTGTTCTTCTATGCCCAGCTTTCTGTCCTCTTTTGAGCTTTCTAAATTATGCTTGAAACGAAAGTTATACTGCTGAGTGTGCTTTTAATTGGTATTTACTTATTTTGTTTCACGGCAGAGTTCCACTATGTAGTCAAAGCTTTCCTCAAGCCAAAGGTGAGCCTTCTGCTTCAGCCACTTGAGTGCTGATATTTCACATTTAACCCTACGTACTATGTACAAATGGTATAGACTCACTAATTAAAAAAAAAAAAAACAGATATTGGCAGAATGCATTTTAAAGACTTAGTTATCTGCTGTCTATAAAAATTCACTTAAAATGCAATGAATAGATAAGTTGAAAATAAAAATATGCAAGCTGGGTATGGTGGTACACACTTTTAATCCTAGAACTTGGGAGGCAGAAACAAGTGAATTTCTGTAAATTCAAAGCCAGCCTGCTACAAGCCAGCCAGGATTACATAATAAGACTGTTGTCCCAGCATATGTGTATATGTGTAGGTATGTGAGTGGTATGTGAGTGTGTGTATACATTACACATATATATGTATGTGTGTATATATATATATATATATATATATACACACACACACATATACATATATATATATATATATATATATATATATATATATATGTACTAGATAATATGTAGAGAGAATCTCTTATAAGCAACACCTACCAATAAAAAAGCTGAGGGCCAATGAGCTGAGGCAGGAAATAGGTGAGACACTGGCAGGGAGAGAGAGGATTCTGGGAAATAGTGAGAGTATAAGAGAGAATCAAGAGAGCCACAGAGAAATGGACTTAAATCACCAAGTAGCTGAACTCAGGATAGAATAAAGAAGAGACTAGAGCGAGATCGCGACAGCTGCAGATGGATGACGTAAACCACAGGAGGATGAAGTCAGCAAGATGCTGAGAGAGACGCTGAGGAAGACAGGAAGAAAGAAGTGGGCCAGGACTGAAGAGAGCTAACTAACCAAGTGGTAGACATAGAACAGTTTGAATGGGTTAAATAAGTTATGAGCTAGTCAGGAAATGAGCCAAAGATTATTACCTACACATTTAATAAATAATTAGTCTCAGAGTCATTGCTGATAGAAACTAAGTGGCCAGGAGGAAAAACAGTTAATTTTTTTTAACACACACAGACGTATGTATGTATGTATGTATGTATGTATGTATGCATGCATGCTTGTTTGTATAGAGGACTGGAGAGACAGCTCAGTGATTTGGAGTATGAGCTGCTCTTCCAGAGAACCAGAGTTCTGTTCTTGGTGCCCATGTTAGGCAGCTCACAACTATCACTCCAGCTCCTGATAGATCTGATACCTCTGGCATCCACAGATACTTGCATTCATGTGCACTGACACACACAGTATACATGATTAAAAATAAAATGCAAATGAAAGAAGATGTGTGGGTGGGTGGATGGGTGCACGGCCGAGAGATGGCTCAGAAGTTAAGGAGCACTGGCTACACCCACACAGCAGCTTACAACTGTCTGTAACTCCAGTTCCAAAGGATCCAATGCCCTCTTCTGGCCTCACAGAGAGTAGCTCAGAGGGAGTGGCACTAAGACACTACATGCATGCAAATGATACACAGAAAGACATACAGACAAAATACTCAAGACGCATACAATAAAAACAAAAACAGTGCTGGGTAGTGGTGGTGGTGGTGCATGCCTTTAATCTCAGCACTCAGGAGGCAGATCTCTGTGAGTTTGGGGTCAGCCTGGTCTACAGAGCTAGTTCCAGGACAGTCAGAGTTACACAGAAGAAACCCAGCTTTAGGGGGAAAAATAAACAAACAGAACAAAAACAAAACCAAGCAAACAAATTTTTATATGTGTGCACAAATATACACACACATACACATATACACACACAGAGAGAGACAGAGAGACAGAGAGAGAGAGAGAGAGAGAGAGAGAGAGAGAGAGAGAGAAAGGGAGGAAAGGACTAGCTCATAGAGTTGATCTGGTGAAGAAAGGAACAGTTGTAATCCAATCTGAAAAGGAGGCTGCAGAGCAAAGAAAGCAGAGCCAAAGGCCTTATACAACGATAAAAAGTCAGTCTATAAAAGGATGAAGCAACTCTAAACACACATGCCCCACCTGGCATGCTTGCACTTGCCTGTAATCCCAGCAGGAGCAAACTGCCACAAACTGGAGACTAGCCTCCTCTAAATTGTGAGTTCTAGTCCTGCATAGACATCCTATGTCAACAAGTCCAACCTAACAAAGAAAAACCTAAAATGCATATGTACCAAACAAAAGAGCCTTTTCTTTAAAAAAAAAAAAAAAAAAACTTATTTTATGTGTATTAGTGTTTTGCCTACATGTATGCATGTGTATGATGTGTATGCCTCGTGCCTGCAGATGTCAAAAAACCAGCACAGATCCATTGGAAGTGGAGTTACAAATAATCATGCGCCAACATGAGGGTGCTGGGAATCAAACCCAGGTCCGAAGGAGTACCAAGTGCTCTTAACCGCTGAGCTATCTCTCGAGCCTTACAAAAGAGCTATATGGGAACGATACAGATGCCTCATCTGGAAACGTGCTTGCGATATAAGCATGCAGAGCTGAGTCTGGTCCCAGAACTTACATATAGAGGTGGGCAAGCAACATGCCTATATCCTCAGTGACGGGAAGGCAGAGACAGGATGATCCCCAGGGTTTACAGATATGGACGACTAGTGAGCTCCAGTTACAGTGAAAGGCCTTGTGTGGTGTGGTTTGAAAGAAAATGGCTGTCTTGAAAAAAAAAACAAAAAACAAAAAACAAAAAACAAAAAACAAAAAAAAAAAAAAAAGAAAGAAAGAAAATGGCCCACAGGGAGCAGCACTAATTAGGAGGTGTGGCCTTGTTGGAGAAGGTGTGGCCTAAGAGAAGTAAGTGTGGTGTTGGAGGAAGTATGTCACTGGGGTTGGGCTTTCAAGTCTCAGCTGCTCAATCCAGGCTCAGTGCTGCCGGTGGACCAAGATGTAGAACTCTGAGCTCCTTGTCCAGCACCATGTCTGCCTGCACTCCACCATGCTTCCTGCCATGATGATAATGGACTAAACCACTAAAACTGTAAGCCAGCCCCAATGAAATGTTCTCCTTTAAGAATTTCTGTAGTCACAGTGTCTCTTCACAGCAATAGAAACCCCAACTAAGACACCCTGTCTCAAAAATTAAAATGAAGAGAAACTAAAGAAAACACTTGATGTCAATCTCTGGCTTTTACATACACATGTATGCATGAGCACACATGCCAGAACACACATACACATGCATATATGTACACACAACAACCACAACAAAATTGACTGACACAAAGGAGAGATAAACAGACTCATGAAACTTGACCCCTAGGGGCTAAGGATATAGCTCAGTTGGCAAAGTGCTTGCATGCTATGCATCATGGTTTGGTCTCCCATGCCACATAACTCAGGCAGGGTGACACATACCTGTAATCACAACTCTTTGACTATAAAGCCAGGAAGATCAAATGTTCAAGTTCATCCTTAGCTACATATTGAGTTAGAAGTCAAGTTGGGCTACATGAAACTCTGTTTCAAAAGAAGAAAGGAAAGGAAAGAGAAAGCTAGACAAAAACTCAGAAAGGATACAATACAGAACTCAAAATATCTGTAGGACCAGCCAGATAGTTCAGTGGATGAAGGAGCTTCATGATACAAGCCTGGTCACTTACGTAATATATACACATATGATATATACTGGTACATATATACACATACAATAATAACAATTTTTTTAAAAAAGTCTTTCAGCAGCAAAATCTATTATGCAATCACAGAATGTTTTACCCAACAAAAGAACAAGACATTTTCCCCAGGGCACCACAGCACCTCCCTTTTCCTTACATGGTGATGCTGGTTAAGGCCTAATGTTCTCACGTAACAATAGAAAACTGGCATTTGTGGGCCAACATGTTTTGAAGCACAGCTGGAATAAACTGTAGTCTCATCATTGGGAAACAAGTTTGAAGTCTGAGTTTAGCCTTAGCTACATAGTTAGATCTTGTCCCAAACAAACAAACAAACAATCCAGTCTAAAATACACAAGGAACATAAATACATAAATGAGCAATGTGTCTGAGATTACGGGTGGAATGTGAGCCGTTTCTAACCAAGGTCAGCAATAAACCCTGTGTTTTGGTCAGAAAGCAGCAGATAAGAAGGAAGGTGGGTCCCAGGGCTTGCACATTCCCATCCTGTAGGAAAGATGAAAGACAAGGCATTCCCTGAGCTACAAAAACAGGCCCAAGGAGCCAGGCTGTGGTGGTGCATGCCTTTAATCCCAGCACTTGGGAGGCAGAAGCACGAGTCTTGGTGGGTTCGAGGCCAGCCTAATCTACAGAGTTGAGTTCCAGGACAGCCAGGAAGACACAGAGAAACTCTGCCTTGGAAAACCAAAACTGAAACCAACCAACCAAACAAGTCCAGAGAAACATAAATGCTGGGGATGTAGTGTAACTTAGGGCAGAGCATTTACCCAGCATGGGTCTGAGTCCAAGTTGGACAGGGGTAGGGGCACAGAGAGATACTAAAATTATACACACTATATTCTTCACTATGACGGCATCAAGTCAAGGCCAGAAAGACAAGAAACATTTCTAGGATCCTGAAAACCAAGCAGTACACTTCTAAATAACCACAGGTCAGAAAGCAGCAGCACACAGAGAGAGCACAGGGCAGTGCTGAGGACACAGCTAACCAAACATACTTAGACAAAGGGAAAACTTCCCGGTACTCAAGAACCTAGAGGAAGGAAAGGGCAAAATAAATGCCACGCAAGCAGAAATAAATAACGAAAAGAACAAAAAGCAGTAAAATTGAAAAGGGAAGAAAGCACCAACAGAACAATCAATGAGCCAGAGCCGTTGTGTGAAGTCTGACGGGATCAGCCAACTCCAGCCACACATACTGAGTTCTAGGCCAGCCAGGGTCGCATAGCAAGGCCCATCTCAAAAGTAAATAAATATTCACAGTATATGAAAAAGAAACACACTAAGTATCAGGAGTGGGGTGCTCATCAGACCCTGGACACTACAGATATAATTGGAAAATACTTCAATCACACACACATTTGATAACGCAGATGAAACCGGTCCATTTCTAGGAACACTGACACTGACTCTCACAGAGCACTGAGAAAAACACCTCCCCAGGGAGAGCCTGCCACTGCAGACTGGAGACCCCACTGCAAACTCTACTACACCATCAAACAAAGAATCCGCACTGGTGTCTCTCAAATTGTCCTAACTGGCAAGAAGAACATATTTCTAAACCTCTCCCATAAGGTCAGCATTACTTGGAAAACACAACATCACACTGCCTCCGAGGCCCACGGCCGGCAGTACACTTGGTGACAGAAAAGAAGAAGAAGGCTCCAGTGCTGCCACCTCTACTCGACAGTGTTGACTTTCCAGCCAGAACAACTAGGCGAGGAGAAGAAACCAAAAGCCTTTTCACTGAAATGGGAGCAGTGACATTTTGTCTGTCTTCAGATGACAGATATTTCAAAACTCCTAAGGAACCCTAAAAAATATTAGCATTAACAAATGAATTCACAACATGTGGTAAGGAAATGCCCTGTTTATGGAAATATGAAGTCGTCCAGTCACCATGGAACACAGTTTGGCAGGTCTACAAAAAGACAAATATAGGATTGGCATATGATCCCACAAGGAAGTAAAAGCAGATATTGATGCCAGTATCCATTATAGCGGAATTCACAGCGCCCAAAAGATGGCAGTCACCCATGTCTATTTACAGATGTGCAGGGATGAAAAGAATGCCTGCACACATGTGATGGAATATTATTTGGCTATAAAAAGGAATGAAGTTCTTATATATGTAACAATATGAACCCTAAAAACACTAAGCTGAGAAAAAGACCTACATGCCAGACACAGAGGAACAAATACTGCCCAATTTTATCATGGAAAACACCCAGATAAGGCAGCCAGAAGCTGGGGGCAGGGAGGAAAAGGCCGTAGCTGCTTATTTACTGTGTTTACAGCCATTAAGTTTGGAGTTCTGAAAGAGGTTTGAAAATATTTCATAGTGGTGCTGAATGCAGAATACTGTGAATATTTATTTACTTTTGAGATGGGCCTTGCTGTGCGACCCTGGCTGGCCTAGAACTCAGTATGTAGATCAGACTGGGCATAAACACGTATTGATCTCCCCACCTCTGCATCCCAAGCGCTGATTCAATATTGTAAATCTAATCAGTGACAGAATTGTTGCCTTAGGAATGGATAAAAGAATGAGCCTTGCTTCTAACACTTACAACTGTTACAGCACAGATTTGTGTGGGGTTCTGGGACTCACACTGAGGGCCTTGCTAACGCCAGGCAGGCTCTTTTCACGGAGTTATATCCTAGCTCTGTATTACAATATGCTGTTTTGTTTCATGCCATAATTAAAAAACAAAACACAACAAACTGTGAATAAGGAGGACTTATTTCTATGGTGAGGTGCTTGCCTAGTGTGCATGAAGCACTATGCTCAATCCTAAGCACTGAAAAGAAAAAAAATAGATATACCAAAAGTCATGACACGGAAACAAGAGGGTGCGCTGTGTGAGTTACACGTCGATGAAGCTGTGATTTGCGCTAAGGCTTCAACATTCTGAGGGACAGGAAGACAGGTTAGAATGTCAATTGAAAAATATGCTCACTACATAAAGACACAATAAGTAAAGGCCTCATGTGATAAACACATCAACAACAGCATGTCCCTAGAGTGCGTGGCAGCTTTCACAAGAGATGGTTAGCTACCATATGGTTCTTCCATGGGAGGCAAAGCTGGCATCACATCCATCAAGTGATAAAAGTGTGCCCTGGGTCACAACCAGGGGCAGGGAGAAGTGACACAGTGCCGCCCTTGCCAGTCTCTACCACAGAACAACCCTGATCATGACAGTGAGAGGCACTCTACAGAACAGTCAGCAGCCTGCAGTTACCAATCTGTCTGCAAGTCCAGAGGCTTGGCTGCCAGCTGGCAGAGGCTACCCTCTGAATGGTAAGACCTGGAGCAGCCCTGTGGCCCCCAGAAAGGGAAGGAGCAGAGACTTACTCCCAGCCTAAATTATTCAAAAGGAAAGGGAACGTGCCTCTTTAACAAGCCCTGGCTTTATGAAGCAAGGTTAACAGTTTCACTTGATTCAGTGGAATATTATAAACTCTCCAGGGCCCATTTGAGGACTTCTACTTCAGGCGCAAGGTGACGACTCAGCACTTTTTATATTATTTAGAGAATAAAATTAACCCTCACAGGCCCAGGCTGCTGCCTCCCCTCCCGCTGGATCTGGCCTGCTCAGCGCTTTCCCCATATATAATTACAAGCTGCTATCCATCATGCAGCAGGGACGCGGCGCTGACACGCCGAAAGGGACGCAGTAAGCACTTCCACTAATAGAAGCAGGACTTAAATATCGCTCTGATATCTTCATTTAAATTGGAATATTTTACAATAATCAGATGCAGCCTCCATGGGGTCTTGTCCCTCACCTGGGCCAGCACCTAAAAGTGCTCCTGCCAGGGCCTGCCAGTCCGCAGCTCCCCGGAAGGGCTTCCTTGCCAGGATCAGTGCCCTTCAAGGTGACCTGACAGCTCCTGCCATGCTTATGCTATCAGTAGCAATACAGAAGCATCAGTGTGCTCTAGGAAGTCATTTCTTGTACCATCCCTGGAAGGGAGTCTGGAGTCACTTTGTTGGGGGACAGGATAAAAGACAGAAAGTATCAAAGAGCTCAAGCAACTTCAGAGGGCTATGCCCAGGTATGACGGGGCACATACACTGTGCTTCTGGTGCCCCCTGTGATGTGAAGCTCCTAACAGAGGGCTATCCCATGCTACAGGATTTGTGGGATAGAGGCTGACCTTGCACTTACATACCCTATACTGGCAGTTAGCCTTGATTTCACTTCACTGCAAAGTGAGGTTGGGAACAGGAAAGACAGCAAAGGCGTTTTCCATAGGCCCTCAAGTGTATGTCATAGCTTTACTTTAGGATACTAGGGACTAAAGGACACTCTCTTCAACAGTACTTGGCCATGTTCAGGCCCACGTCAGGCACAGAGCCCCAGTATGAGGAGCTCAGGTATAAGAAGCTTAGGGAGGAGGGTTAGGTTCCTGGGGCTCTTTTGTAGATGTGCAGTTGATAAGATCACGCTGGCTCAGCTAAAGAGAGCTTCCTGTAAGAGCAGGAACGTAGGAACGAGCTGCCTGGGCAGCCCAGTAAGTAGCCTTGGACATCTAGAAGGCAGCATGCCAGTTACCCAGGGATATGGTGGCAGCCCTCCTAACCATTTCTTAACCCTTAACTCCATACTGGGTTTCTCCAATGGGTAATGGAATCCAGCTCTAGCCTCTTTGATAGAGGATAGCTGCCCTCTATTAGAGGTGAGATGGAAGTGAGAGATGTACACACACACACACACACACACACACACACACACACACACATATGTGTACATACATACACACACATATGCTCAAGCACACAAACACACATACATATGTGTACACACATACACACACATATGCTCAAACACACACACACACACACACACACACATACATATGTGTACACACATACACACACACACACACACACACACACACACACCCAGCATCAGGCAGCCACTTCAGTCCTACAGAACTTCCAACCTTTGACATTTGTTTCAGTCACTACTGGCCTTAACCCTTAGCAGTCTCCTTGGGTTTTGCTGTCTCAGCCACGACATCTCTCTCATATTTTGAGTGGGCTCTACTATAAACCCTTTGTTGTCTCTGCAAGAGGACGTGGGATGCTGTGGCCCTGTGGGACTCTGGGCAAGTTGCTGTACCTCTCAGTCATTTGTGAGATGGAATCACAGCCCACCTCAAGGCTGGGCAGGACTACAGAAGCCAATGCAGAAGGAGCTGTTTAATAATCTGTGCCATGCCCAACTGTCATCCTCACCTTCGCACCCAGTGGGCAATAGCCTTTGAGGAAGTCGCTGCAGACTTCGGCCTTGCGGGACACGTACACGTGGCTGTAGGGGCAGTTGCTGTTGCTGCAGATCCCCTTCAGAAAGTAGGAACACACAGGCATCTGTGGGAGGCAGGGGAGAAGTGAGGACCCAAAGGTCTATACCTTTGAACCATATTCACTTTGCTAGTAAAAATACCATGACTTGCGGGCCACTGAGAGGGCCGCACACCTGGTTAACAGCCACCCAGATTCTGCGAAGACCATCACCCTGGCCCTCCTGAGGGAGAAACGAACACAGAGCTGGATGTAATGGCACACACCTTTAATCCCAACACTTGAGAGGCAGAGACAGGTCTGTGTAGACCAGCCTGGTCTACACAGCAAGCTCCAGGTTAGCCAGGGCTACATAGTAAGATTCTAGTGCATGGGGGGAGGGGTGGAGTGGAAGTGACAAAAACAAAAACAAACAAACAAAAAAACTCCACAGGAAATGAACACACGCCCGCCAGCAGCAGCTGGAGGCCAGGGAGCTACCTTCCCTCAACAGACTCTCACTTCCCTTACCTGCTCTAACTTTATCTAATGAAGAGTTAAGTAGTCTGTAACAGTGCCTTATTTCTAGCTGTGCTATTCTCTACATGTGAGCACAGGAAACAGGGCTCCTAGCCACCAACCCATGGGAGCTCTGGGACATGAGCCTACTGTCTATGTGGGGCATACTTGGAGCTGAATACCCAGTCCATCAAGCTAAGTACTGGCCACGTGGTAGCACCAAGGCCTAGGGAATCAGTAGGTTGAGTCCTAGAGCAGGCAGTCTGGATACACCTGACCAGCTATGGGTAGACAGGCCTGGGCACAGGAGCTAGATGTCCCCTGTTCCTTTCTCAGTAGAGAGCTCCAACAGCCCTAGTGACTGTTGGCTACAGGTGCATGTGGCCTAGAAGGGGAAGAAGTGCAACCCAACCCCAAGAGGGGCAAAACCTGTAACCCAGGACCTGGATTGAGACTACCCAGGGAAGAGGCTACTTCTGAATCTTCAAAGCAACTTTGCTCCTTTCCTTCCTGTGGGACAGCCACCAGCCCTTTTTGGACTGTCTGGAGAATAGGCATTGTCACTGTCCTGACCCAGCACATCCTCCTCAGCCACAGGCAGTCACTTACACTACGCACCACATATCTCAGCCTTATGACAGACGTTCCACACTTGGACTTGCAGTGGGTCTGAGGAGTACTTCCCTGTCCCAAGGAGCCCATGGACTTTAAAAGTCACTTTTCTGGGGCAAGGTGGCAGAGGGGAAGGCAGGAACCTATCTGAGGCCAAGGAGGAAGAGGCTGGGACAGCAGCCTTGGAATAGAGAGAGGAGGGAAAATCGAAGAAACAAAGGGTGATTTACTGAGCAAGAGTTTATTTTTAATTGTCTTTTAACTGCAGCCACAGAGGGGAGAGGGGCTGGGGGCCCCGTTTGGGCTGGTGCTGGAGAAGCTATAGACAATTCCCTTAATGTGGTTTTTGATATAGAGCCCAAATTAGCTCTAATAAAAAGGGATAATAAAGCCAACTCTTGCACCAAACAGAGCTCCTCCTGGCTGTCAGAGCGGGGCCGTTACCAAGAGGAAACTGCGTTCTCATTTCAATTAACCTTGTTTGCACCCCGCCACGTCCACACAAATAACAATAACATTAATTCAGGGCGCTGGTGCGGCCCACACATTAGACAGCTTGGAGTGCGCACGGGCTTTGGAGCTGGCGCTTAATGAACCTGAAACTCGACGTGAATTTCCAAATTGCTCACGACAGAGTTTCGAAGCTCGATTAGGGAGAAAAATGCTGATTCTCTCCAAGCTTCTCAAGGGGAAAAGCTGTCGGAGCAGCAGCAGACCTCACCCGCCCACCTCCTCTGTGCTGCGGCCCTGGCCCCAGGCCCTTCCTCACACTCGTGGCCATCTTTTCAGAGGTCAGTGGGTATAAGTAAGGTCAAGTGGTCTGTGGCTAGCACTGGGCCCTGACTGCAGTGCTCTCAGGCCTTCTGGGCTGGGGCACACCTGCGCATGGCAATCACAGCTATGCTGCCATGGCTCTTCTGACCAGTATGCGATCCATGGCAGGAAGTAGAGACCTTGGCCCCATACTCTAGGAGCGTCTTTTAGGCTTCCCTCCCCTGTGCCTGTAGTGGAGGTGGGAAGTCATCAATGCAGGACCTGGGGCAATGGTGACAGGAGAAAGTAGACTCTTGATTGTGCTACATTAGGACCCCAGGCCTGGTGCTGCTTCTAGCTGGAGGAAGAGGCGGGACAACACAGCCAGGACATGGGAGTGTGGGAGGAGCTAGAGGAACACATGAGGTGGGAGCTACAACTCAAGACCAAGGAAAACGACACAGTGCAGTCAGCCAGGAGGTTAGGTGGCACCCAGGAATGTCTGGAAGAGCCGGCCTGCTGACCACACAACACTCACTTTTTCCTTGGACACATGGTGAGAGAAAGGGCAGGACCCATCTGTCTTCTTGCACGTGCCTCGGACAAATCTGCAGCATGGGATAGGAAGGTTTGGAGAGGGCTGGTAGCAGGTTCTGCCACAACCCCCCCAAGTTGTCAGGAAAGCTGGACAGAGCACCTGGTGCATACGGCCACCTTCTCGGGGTCATGGATGTAGGGGCAGCATTCACCACGGTTACACCGGCCAAAGCGGTTGTAATACATGCAGTAATCTCTCTTTTTCTCTTTCTTCTGCTTCGCCTGCCGGATGATAGCCAGGCTCCGCTGGAGGGCCCGGCTATACACAGGGAGAGGTTTGTGAGCCCATAAGTGAGCAAGGAAGTCCTTACCTTCCCAGCCTCAAGGGACGCACCTGGCCAAGGAACGACTGCAGGTGGTGACAGGGTCCAGGCGTCCTATAAGGAAAAGAAACAGGCCACATCAGGCCACAGCCCAACTGTAACCCTTACCTACCCTTCCTGACTGGCTCACACCTTCTTCTCACCAACCCATCTTGCCAAAGACCCCTTGAGCTGCCCAGCACTTAGCTCAGGCACAGATGCTTTCTCCAGGAGCCCTTCCCTGTGGATCAAAGCATCAGAGTGGGAACTGCTGGGCCCTGTATATGAGTTATGTCAAAGGTGGGCAGCCTTTGATGCCAGGGCGAGGACAAGAACAGCCCCTGATGTCTTCACCCAGCTAGGCTCCCTAAGATCCACTCGTTGCTTACTGGTTCCCTACTGGCTTCCCAGCTTCCTGCTCCCCTCAGTGTCCAGGTGGCTCAGGGGAGAGGTCCTTGGGCTGAGGTAATGACTGGCCCATGGACATGTTTCTAGCTCTGTCCTTGGCCTGGCTACTAAGGAAGTCATTGTGCAAAAGACAAAGGGTGATGGCACTTCACTTTGTCAAGCCTGGGAAACAGAAAGGGCTGCTTATACCAGGGTAGAAAAGATGGGCCAGTATATACAGGAGAAAAAATTAGTTTTTGACTTAAAAAAATTAAGAAAAAAAAAGAAAAAGGAAAAGGGAGAAGGGGAGGGATAGGGGAAGGGGAGGAGAGAAAGAAGGGAAAGAGAGGGAGGAGGAAAGGAGAAGAGGGGAAAGAAGAGGAGGGAGAATTGGGAAGAGGAGAGGAAGAGGGGAGGAGGAGAGGAAAAGAAGAGAGGAAAAAGGAAGAGAGAAGGGAAGAAACAGGAAATAATAAAGGAAGACGGGTGGAAGAAGTGGGAAGAAGAGGGGAGGAAGAGACAGAAAAAGAGAGGAAGGAAAGAGAGAGGAAGGACAGGGAAGAAGGGAAAGGGGAGGAGAAGGGGAAGGTGACAGAAGGAGAAGAGAGAAAAAGAGGAGGAGAAGAATGAGAAGAGAAGGGGATGAGGGAAGGAGAGGAAGAGGAGGAGGAGGAAGAGGAAGAAGAGGAAGAGGAGGAGGGATAAAGCAGCACAAGGCTGCAGACAAGGGTGTCTGGGTCTGAGGTGGCCATGTGGCATGAATAAGACACTGGGATGGGAATGGTGATCCCTAAGAACTTCAAGGTATCCATGGGGTGGGGTGGGGGGGCACCTAGGCTCACCACATAGCTTTGCCTGCCTTTTAAAGACACAGGTCAACTCCAGGATCACAGGGCAGGCAGGGGAGGACCTGCTCAGGATGGCTTCCCTGGTTCCTCAAATACGCACATGACCCTTCCCAGACCAGATCCAATTTCCTACAGAGCAGCTGCTGAAATGAATACAGCACTAAGAGGCACAAGTGACATCATTCAGAAATTCTGAGGACCTGAGGTGATGACAAAGCCATCTAGGTTTTAAAAGGGGATGTTCTAAAGCGCCTGAACCCACATAACCAGGCCCTGCTCCTCCATGAGAACACTTGTGATTGGCTCCAGAGCAGCACTCCTCAGTCTACCTCAGATCTACTGCAGCCCTTCATGCCTCACTGGTTGAAAACTCAGACTCTCTCCCCTGGCCCTACTTGGCCCTGAAAGCTACCCACACTCTTTTAACATCCTCCTTAGGCAGGGGTGGGTGTTCTGCTGAACCCTGACACCTTAGGAACACTGGGCCTAAGACAAGACCAGGCCTGCTAGGGAACTCTGCCTCCTGCTAGGGAGTACCTGAGGTATCTGCTAAATGAGCTGTGAGACTGGATATTATCCTCCAGGGATTTTGTGGGACTCTTTGGCTAGAGATTGCCCTATACTTAATCTCGGTGCCCTTGTATTTGAAAAGGGCATCCGTGGGGTCCCAATAGGAAGCAGAGGCTCTGTTGAAGAACTATGCCAGCTCAGGCAGTTGGGAAATGGATGCAGACCTCAAGGTAGGTACAGGGATCTGAGGGCACAGGAAAGACTGCAGGGTGTGAAAAGGAAGCAGCAAGGGGAAGCGAAGGATGATAGGCTTTCAGGGTATGCAGAGGCAAAGAAGGCCTCTATTTCCAGTGAAGGACACCTGTCCTTAGGGTGGCAGTGGAGTACTGTCCAGGTGGCATAGACACACAGTCACACCTGCCAGTCTTTGTAACCAGTGACGTGCAATGTGATAGTCTGTCAATGAGCACTGGTTCCCGGGCTGTCGCCCAGGCTGCTGGTGGCACTGGCACCATCTGCTCCCAGACAGGGACACGCGGGCATCACGTGCCACCTGTCAGGACCTGGTAGGGAGCAGCTTTCTCGTCTTTCCCCTTTCTGCTTTTACAAACACATCAGCGTGGGGTTCACGGTGGGAGTTTTGACA
Organism: Rhabdomys pumilio; assembly: GCA_030674055.1. Classification (NCBI taxonomy): domain Eukaryota; kingdom Metazoa; phylum Chordata; class Mammalia; order Rodentia; family Muridae; genus Rhabdomys; species Rhabdomys pumilio. The sequence continues at coordinate 26,702,161 of JANHMN010000012.1, read as the reverse complement.
AGGATAGGAGGCACCTTTCCAAATGCTTTGCAGTGTTAAAAATGCACATAAAGTAGCTGGCTTGAAAAGCAGCAGCCAGAGGTGCAAAAGCGTAGCCCTGACCTGGGAGCACAAGGTGCTGCTTCTGCTATCCACTCTGGAGCACTTTCACTTCCTGGAGCGTCCCAAAATAAATACTGGCTCCCTCCAGCTCTACCCTTGCTCAGTGCCCTGTCTGTTCTCTGGTCCTCAAGGGAGCTCATCTTTCTGAGAGGTCAAAGCCTCCTCAGCATGTGGCTATCACTCTGGCAGAGCCTGTCAGGCAAACAAGAGACCAAACTCAGATATTTGCCCGAGTCCCACTGCAGAGCTGACTAGTTGCTTCCAGGAGGTTAGTTAGACCAAGGGTCTCCTAAAGCCCAGGTCTACTCGGCTGAGAGCCTGCCAGGTCCCGGCAAAGTGCATTCAACAAAAGCACCTAGAGCTGCAGTCTTGGAAAGAAAACAAAATGGCAGAGGAATTATCAGTAGAAACAGCATGTGAGCAGGGTCTCCATGATCCTGCACCCCTGGAGTGCAGCTGATACGGCTTCCCTACAAGCCCCTCTGTGTAACCTCTTGCCACCCAGGGAGGGGAAAGCAGGCCACAAAAATTAGCTACAGAGGGATAGGTGTGATGGCACATGCTTTTAATCTCAGGACTCAGGAGGCAGAGGCAGGTGGATCTCTGTGAGTCTGAGGTTCCAGTTTCAGGGCCTCCAGATCTACATAATAGAAGGACCCTGTCTAAAAAAACAAACAAAAGAAAAAAATTACAGATACCTCACTTGCCCAGGAACATGTAGGTAGCTAGTCAGCAGCAAAACATACAGATCACTCCTGCCTCTCTTTGGCCTGAGAGCCCTGGAGTCCCTCAAGAAGCCAGGGCTAGCCTGAGACTGAACTTGTGTCCCTCACTGAAGGGACTGTCAGGCTCTTTGTGACCTAAGCAAGTCCAGCCAACCAAGAACACAGGTCCCAGGCCAAATTACAGGGCAAGGGTGCAGAAACTGAGCCATCTGAATAGCAGGTAAACCTGGGAAGGTGAGCTGAACTTCAGAAAGCCAAGAAAGCCATGGCTAATGCTGACTCTGTCCTTGAGTGCCTGGAGGGGGGTCAGGAGAGGAGTCAGTGCCCCATCCCTCCTGTGAAGGGTTGTACTTTCTTGTTGAAGTCAAAGGTTTGCTGACACTAGGGAAGAAAATTTATTTCTTTAATTATGACTACTGTAAGTGGGCCAGTCAGCAGGAGTGCACAGTTGGGAGCAATATACCTTCTTCACTGTGGGGTGGGGGTCATGTGGGGGGGGGCTGTCTCGGCATCAGGTGCTATCCAGCCCATGGATCATCTCCCCTGGCTCAGAAAGAAGGGTGTGGTTTTGCCTGGCTGTGTCTCTCATTCCATCCCAGGTAGGGAAAAGCCAAGCCCCAGAAGGGTCCCAGAGTAGCTGCCAAGGCTTATTTAGTTGGTTAGTCAGGGACAGTGATAGTCCTAACTGCAGCAAGTTGAAGCCTTGGCAAGAGCAGAGACAGGAATAGAGATAGTGGTAGAAAGGCCCACTGGGACTCCCAGCCTGCTCTCAACACATGGTCCCTCAGGTCACTGGCTGAATGGAAGCAGGCTCTGGGTGGCTGCTAGGGTACTGGGGAATAAGGCTCCAAGGGCTTGTGGGAACGGAGCCTGTGGGAACACCGATTCCTTCATAGTTGGCTCTATAGCAAAGAAGGAGGGCAAAAAGGGCAGTCCCAGAGGAACGGTCCACAGCACAGTGATAAGGATGCTCTGAGTGTAAGAGACAGAAAGGCAGAGTCTATAGAACTCAGCACTTGGCCCCTGGGTCACAGGAGCTGACAGCTTCCCAGTAAGAAGTAAGAAGGAAACAGCCCAGCCCTCTTTGTAGCTTAGAACCCACCATCTCCCAGTGAAGGACACTTGACTACGGGAGGCCAAACCCAGCACTGCCACCTGCCCTACCAGAATTTATACCTTCCTCGGGTATGAGGGATGCAAGAAGCTCAGGTGGCTGGTATAGCCTCAGGCCCCTAGGCCCATCAGCCTGACACAGTGTAAATCATGACACAGCACAAGATGTCTAGTCCCAGTATCTGAGGATAGGACCATATGGCAGTCACTATATAGTGATGGTAGTCACTACAGGTTAATGAGAGAGCTTATTTCCCAATTCAAGGTTTAGTCCTAACCCAAGCCTTGGTGCTTAGGAAGCCTGGAGTATGAGACAGAGCCAAGTCCCTGGCACAGGGAGACCTCAGTGGGTACGGTGGGGAGGTGGAGACCCAAGGGCATAAAAGAGTCAGGGTATGAGCCCAGGCTGCTACCACAGTTCTCAAGGCAGTCTATGAGGCTCTCCTATACCCAAAGGAATAAATCACAGGAGCCGCGGTCCCTCCGCATCTTCCCCAGAGAACAGCACCTGAAAACGCCTTTCCTGAAGAGCAACTCTCAAGCACAGCCTGGCAGGGACACAGAGAAGCTGGCTCTCCCCAAATGGGATGTGTCTACTACCCTGGGCACTGCGGTCTTCCAGGTCGAGCCCTTCTGCTTTTATTCCCTCTGGTGAGTGAATAACGCTGGGCACAGCTGAACATCTGCAATCCCATAGCAAGCCACAATCTTGCCATATTTTTTGATGGGCAAAGAAGAGGGTAGTATTAGGCTGAAACCAAAATACTTTTCTATTTAATTTGTACAATAAGCACATAAAAAGCATTTCCTGCTCCTCAGCCTGTCCCCAGGCTGCAGGGAGCTTGCAGTAGTGGTGGTGCCTGCCTCCAGATACAGTTGGTGAGGCATCACCAATGTGATTAAGGGTACCATGGCCCCAGGTGCTCGCTCACCCGGGCATGTTTACCATACCTGGTTCGTCCTTTGTCCAAAAGCAAAACACAGGCGCTCCTGCATCGTCTCCCACAGAAAATCTGGAGCTGCTCAGCCAAGCAAGAAGCAAGCACCATTCAGACTCCCAGGGGACACTAGGGTTGCAGGGCCTCCTGATACTGCCCCCACTCTGGCTGCCCCTTTGGTTTCATAAGGGATAGCTCCTAACGCCCTATGTCTATCCAGTTCGATGGGTATATCTAATCATTAGCTTACAAGTTCCAGAACCCAGACCTTGTCCCCCTTACATGGCTATGCCCACAGCTGAGAGCTTCATGGTAGAACCAAGGTCCAGAGAAAGTGAAACACTAACATTCGGTGCCTACCCTTCCCCTCCCCCCCCCATACTCTTCACCATCCCAGCTCACTCACCTGTGCGGAGGAGGGCCTTGCTGCCATCACTGGGCCTGCTGGAAGTTTTGGAGAGCTTGTTGGCAGACACCTTGTACAGAACCCCTCCAATGCAGCGGTAGCCTTTGTTGCGCCATCGAGGGGAACCAGGTGGGGCTTTCCCTCCCCCAGTGATTGCTGGGCGAAGGCGGTTCAACACTAGGGACCTACAGAGACAACAAACTGTTTATCAGACATGGACCAAAATAAGCTCTAGATCTGGTGGTCAGGGCTAAACCCAGCCTGAAGCACTTGCTGTATGGATGTACTGTAGCTGGGGTGGCTGGGGGTCTTTGGTTCAGCTATTGCTGGACCTCTGCCCCCTTCCCTCTCACAGGGACACTTCCATAGCAGCAGCAGCCAAGGAGTCCCAAGGCACGGTATTATAGGTATTATACAAGCTGGCTAGGAAACCATAAGCTCCCAAAGGGCCATAGAGAGGAATGGAGTCTTCCAACACTCACCTGTCCTTAAGGACTGTCTCCTAGCCTGGCCACTAGTGATGCTGAGGATGTTCCCTGGGCACAAGAGAAGGCAGCTGTCTGGACACCTATGTTTTGAAAACTTGTGCAGGGCCCTGGCCCCTTGATACCAGTTTATGATACCCACTTGGGCTCCTGCCAAGGTTGGTGCAGATTCTGCCCCAGAGATGTCATGGGATCAGCTGGGACTACTGTTCATTATGCCCTTCTCTTTACCCACTGCTCCAAGAACTCTGTGCTGAGAATGTATGAGGGCAGTCCCACAACCCTAGCAGGCCCACTAGCAGGCCCACTATATAGGATACAAACTGCTGTTCAAGCCAGGCAGTAGTGGTGAACACCTTTAATCCCAATACTCGAGAGGCAAAGGCAGGTGGGTCTCTGAGTTCGAGGCTAGCCTGGTCTACAGAGTGAGTTCCAAGACAGCCAGGGCTACACAGAGAAACCCTGTCTCAGACAAACAAAAGAGGTGGAGATGGGCGGGAGGGAAAGGAAAGGAACTGTAGTTCAGGAGTCTGAGGCAGTAGTAGGATTGGTGGCTTGGAGAACAGATCTGAGCTAGGTCAGTCTTCAGTCTTGGACTTCAGAGCCCACCCTATTGCTCTTTTCAAGACTTCAAGTCTACCAGACACCCTAGGACCCCTGGAGGCTCAACACTAAACAAGCTGAGGAAGGGCCTTGATGTTGCTATCACTTGGGAGAGAAGGCCTCTGTCCTCCACCAATGTGACAGCCCCTGCTTAACTGAGATCTGAGCAGACTGTCCCCAGGGAGGGAGGGAACTGTTTTGGTGGTGTCTTATTTATGTACATCAGACACTACTTATCACATGATCACAGCCTGCAACCACTGCCCTCTAGTGGCAAGTGTGAACAATGGGCACAAGCTATATATCAGCAGAGCACACAGCAGTCCCCACTCCCCAGAGAACTAAAATTGAAGGTAAGGCCAGCATGTCCTGCCTAGTACAAGGCTGTGACCCTTTTCTTCCAGATCTCACAGGGTACCCCCACTGGCTCCCATGCCCCTGTGGCCTATTCAGGCCTAGCTCCTGAGAGAATGTCTGAGATCCCACAGCTGTAAGAGACTTTCTCCAGCAAACTAGGGCCAAGGAGGTATCCTCAGAGCTGATCTGTAGAGTAACAGCCAGAAGGAGTTTTCTTGCTTGTCTTGCCAAGACACCTGAAGCACTCCCACCATAGCCTGCCCTGTAACCCACAAGGGGAGGGCAGCCATGTACTTGGGCCCAGCTACCATTGTAACAGTCAGCACCATACCCCCTCTTTGAGCATTAGTCTCTCCTCTTGCCAGCCAGTGGCCTCACAGGGCTCATTAGTGAGATAATGTGAGCAAAGCGAGGCAGCCGCCAGGGGACCAAAGCTGCGGTGTAAGTACAAACACAGTGGTAGGGAGGCCACAGAAGGCACTTAACCCAGTTTCTCTTAATTAAAATTCAAGTTCACCAACACCAATCTTGGAAGGAAAGAGGCCTCCAAGAAGTCAGGCTGCAGTGATCGGTCTGCCTGGCCTTTCCCTGCCCCACCTATCACACACTTCACCAGTCCTATAATGGGTACCATCCGGGTTAGGTTAGGGGCACCCTAAGAGACTGGGACTTCCAGGAGCTAGTCTATCAGACTTTGTACTCTGGCTATCACTGAGTATGAGGAAGGCCCAAGCAAGAGCAATCTTCTATTGTACCAGCCCCTTACTTGTCAGTCTTAGAGGCTTGGCGGTATGTCCTGTTTTTTTCATCAGATCTGTCCATTTCACAAAGGCAGTTTAACTTAATCTTAAACCCTCAGCTAAAATAATGGCAGGAGAGCAGTAGTTAATGGGGTTTGGTCAACCTGAGGCTGGCTCCTCACTATTTATAGGGAAGATATCCCTGCACCCATCAGCCTGGGGCTACAGTACATGCTGAGGAAGAGGAGACTGGGGATTGAAGAGTACCATTCTGTAGCAGTGACTTCTCACCTAGCTTCTGGCCACCCTAACAACTGGAGCTAGAAACCAGCTCTGGTCCTTACCAGAAGACTGATGAGCCCCTGACTGGAGTCTATGCAGGCTCTCTTCTCATAATACTTCTCCCAAGCACCCCATCTCTATAGCCATCATGTAATATGAGCAAATACACAGCTACCAGAAATATGAGGGTCAGAAGACAAGCACACTCATGCTCAACCACAGTGTTGGGCCCATCCCTGTGAGAACACACCTGATGCTTTCCCTCTAGAGGCTTCTTAGAGGGCTGTGCTAATGCATAGTGAGCCCTGAATAGGATTCCCATCTAGTCCCCCCCTAGATATAGCTACAGAAACGAAGCCATAGGTTAAAATAGTGTGAGGCAGTCAGAGACCTAGGCAGGTCCAGCCAGAACTGTGGAGTTCCTTTTCTTCTTCAAGGACTTGCCCAAGAAAGAGGCCCTTATGCATGAGGGAGTCTTGAGTTGGAGACCATCAAGAACCTGCCTCAGGGAACCAGGAGGCAGGAGCCAGCGTGGGTCTAAGATTGGGCTAGGATGCCTCAGCCCAGACCTGGTTCCCACTGGCTTCACCCTCAGATGAACAAGCCAGTTTTTCATGATTGGTCTTCAGAGCTGAAAGGCTCATCTGTGGTTACAGTTCTTCCCAAGACAGTCTTAGTTACCCCACGTGTTTGTTGTGTTTCGAACTGCACTGCTTTTTTGAGACAAGGTCTCACTATGTAGGACAAGATGACTTCAAACAAGAGACATTTCTCCCTCAGCCTCCTGAGTGCTAGGATTATAGGTGTATACCACACATGGCTTGACATGTTTAAATTCTTATGGATGATCAGGAAATACCCATTTGTCCCTTCCTCTTTCTTCCTTTTTAAAAAACAAATAAATAAACCAAACACCTGCTCATTAGATGGTGATAACAACTATGGGCTGTCTGTGAATCCCCTCTGTTCTTATGCCAGTTTCTGTGTGCAAAGGCCTGTGGATCCAGTCTCTGCAGGGAATGGGGTCAGGTACTACCTGCTGCTTTGCTCGACCAAGAGCCCAGAAGTCTTGTATGGAAAAGGCTACATTTGGGGTGTTGATATGGATGAGCACTCAGGGAGATCGGGCTGGACTCTGGGGCTTAACCCGGTCAGGGCAAAGGCCTTTCCCTCACCCATTCACCCACACCCCTGCCGGCTCACTGGCTTTGGAAGCCACAACAGAGGGCGCCAGGTGGGGCCTTGTCGCTTTTTACTGCCATGGGTGTCACAGCACTCCAGTAAATTGTTACCCTAATGGAGAGGACAGCCTTTGGAAACGAACTGTACAGAGAAGAGGGGATAAAATTAATGAGATAATAGCAGGGCCAAGGACCCTGCAAGCGCCTGCCCTCGCGGCACGGCTCTGTAATTCCTTTTCTGCAATGGGAGCCGCAGATCTAAAGGCTTCTCCCATCCGTCCAGCAGGCCCATGCCGCCAGGAAATTTCATTAACGCTGGAAAATAGGAAAGGTATTAAGCGTGGATAATGAAGGCCAGGGAGGGAACAGTGCCTTAAGATAGTCTTCTTTCTCGCCTTTGTAATGGGAGGCATGAACTTTCCCTTCAAATCCATTTCTAATCCATTTGAAATACTACAGCAAATTATCTTTCCTTCAGCCCGAAAGCGGCCAGCCAATTTACTCCGAATAGAAGTGACAATGCCCCAGGATTTATCACCATAACCTTGACTACACCAGGGTGAGGCTGGGCCTCCCCTCTTACCCTTGGGGGGGCACACAAAGGATGGGGCAGGGGGAGATAACATTTTAAATGAAAAGCAGTGATAATGGGGAGAAAGACACACACCTCAAAAGTAGGTTTTTTCTTTTTTTTCTTTCTTAAAAAGAGAGAAAGAAAAAAAATGAGAAGAAGTGCTGTGTGTCCACTTCCTTACAAGCAGTGGGAACGGCCAAGCCTGGAGCTGTCTGGCCTGGCAGAGGTGGTAATGTGGTTGGGGTACTTGGGTGGCTAAGCCTGCCATTCCCTAGCTTTAGCTTTATAGAATCTGGACACAACAATGCTCCAATTCCTGTACAGCCAGCAGCAGCCTGAGGTCAGTGGACAGGTATCTGGCAGACAGCTCTTCCTAACAACTGCCTGGAGGACCTCTTGGGTATAATCCTCCAGACAGCCTGGCCTCTGCAACCCAGACTCTGGGCACCATTCTCTTGGCTGTGTAATCTCATGCATGGGACCCTGACATGCAACACACCCCTCCCTTAGAGACCAGTGTGACCAGTACAGACCCAGCACAGGTGGTAAGGAGGCTAAGGACCCTGGAGGAGACTCTGGGCAAGAGACAGTCAGATGACATGCAGAGGCCCAGGCCACAGTCAAGTAATTCTAAACTTGGAAGCTCACACATACCAGGTCTGATGGCATCTTTGAACAACAGATACTGAGATCAGAGCCAGGTCTCTACAATGACTGGTGCTGAGGGAAGAGAGTTATTCTAGTAGCAGGAGCAAGGAGTATGGCTCTTACAGAGAAGAGACCTAGGGTGACTGGGAAAGGGACCTAAGGTTCATTTCCTTTGAGCACACCAAACTGTGTAGACAGAAGAAATCCAACCCTTAACAGTAAGGGTGAAGACCATGACAAGTTCCACCCAGAAGCCTCCTGTCCTGCCCAGCTCTCCCCATACTCACCCTCTTCCTCTAATCTGTCCACCTCTATCCCCAGTACTTTCTGCCTCCCAGACTTATAAGAAACAAAGGCCTTGCCACCTCCCCTCCATCCCCAGGCCTCATCTATTTGTCCTTTGTTGACCCCTAGAGCTCAGCCTGGCTTCTACTGGGTCAGGTTAAGGGTCCCTTCCTCCACTCTTCCCGGACCGTTTGTTTGAAACTATACAGTTGATAAAGTTCCTCCACTTTCCTCAGTCTGTGTATTTCACAAAGGGTCCATGGGCTGGGCTGTTGAGTCCTTGCTGGTCATGTTCAGCGCCCACCCCACCCCCAGCCCAGAATTTCAGTTTTCCTAGAAAGTTACAGAGCCTACAAAGTATTGTACTCCCTGGTGTTAGGCCTGTGTTCATGATGTCCCTCTGCCTAAAGTCATGATTAGATCAGGTACTATGTCCTTGGGGAAGCTTCCCTCAATACTCCCAGTCTAGGGAAGACATGGGTTCTACCTAGCCGTTTGTCTGTCATCCAGGACTCCCAGGGGCAAGGCCTATCTGTGTGGAATGTGGGAAGCTCTAGAGATCTGTGCTAATGGATACATGCCAGCTGGGAGCAGAGGTGTGTGGCATGGGGCTTCCAGGGTCTCTCAGGAAGTGCAGGGACCAGAGTGTATCTGAAAGCTCTGGTCAGTTATAGCCAGGAATAGCAGGAGACAGAACAAGGAGGATTTGCTAGAGAGGGCAAGGAGATCTGGCAAACAAGGTACCCATCTGTGCATCAAAGGTTGAGCACAAGGAAGCAATAGGCTGGGAAAGAAGAGGAGGAGGATCAGAGGACACATGAGGGCAGAATGGTGACCCCACCATGGCTAGCCAGAGAATGGCAGCATGTGAGGCCAGGCTGCCCAAGCTGGTGGTGATGGAACAGGAGTTGGGCAGGCTGGCTGGGGAGCAGAGAAAACAACCAGGGAAGCATTTTTCAGGAAATGGAGCACGGTTTTTGAAGCTCGGAGCTGAGCGATCGAGAGTGCGCAGTCAGCAGAAGAGGCAGCTTGCACGGCGAATCCCCAAGTAGGTCAGGCGGAGCCGCCGTGACAGGCACTAAACTGCTTAGCAGGGCTTTCCACCAGAAACAGACCGCCCCACCCGAGCCATTCAGCTCAGGAGAGTGAGCTAGTATGTGTGCCCATGTGTATGCAAGTACATGAGCATGGGGGGGGGGGGGGGGCGTAACCGAGCAGTATACACACTCCTTTTCCCTAGTGCTAGTCCTACCTAAGGGTTTCAGTACCTGCACATCTTGGGCAGGGCAGCACACGGAATGCTCTGGAAGACAGAAGCCTCACTCAAAATAGGCTTATCTCAATGACTTGGACAATTGAGCATCTCAGGTTCCCATGAACCTGACAGTCCCAGGAAGAAGACTACCAGGGCCATGAGGGACAAGCAGAGCAGAGTCATGAGGTTGTGGGTGACTAAGATTACTTATTATCCCTGGGATACAGGCACTATGTACAAAGGAAAGGGGCACTCTTGCCCCAGAGGGCCACAGTGAGGGTAAGGATGTGCATGGAGAAGGCTGTCTGTGTGCACTGTACCAGTGGAAAGAGGTCAGCCTGGGACAGGTGAGACCACCTAGTAGGTGGGGATGCAGGTGGATGGCTGTTAGTGAAGGGGGTGGAACAGAGTTAGCTAATTAGGGCCCGAGGTCAACCCATGAACAGGGATCCAAGGAAGAACTCTGCTATGTCACCCCAGGACTGACTCTTCAGGTATCACTCCTTGAAGGACCCTACTCCACCCTCTGTCTCATACACACACATTAATGAGTAACAGTAATTCAGGGGCACCCCTTGCCAGCCCAGCCCTGTCCAGTGGAGGTGGGTAAAGCTAATTGCACTGCCTCCATTACAGACACCACTGCCCTAGTACGAGGGGCTGGGCGATTTTATGTACTTTATGTGCTCTCGTCTATTCAATTGGTATTTCGATCAATGGATACATTACAAGCTTTCCCTTTAAGAGCCTAATAAACAACAAGATGGAAAGTAAAATTCTCCATAAAATGACACTTTTAAAAATCCATTTCAGCTGAAGCTATTGGTGTTTTGTATGTTAGCTGCAAAAAACAGGTATTGCTAGGCCTTAATAGCCCTACTCAGAGTGCAGAGTTCAGCAACATGGGTAAAGAGGCTAGAGCCCAGTGACCAGCACAATTATCCTTGGTGGTAATAGCTGGAATATACCACAGGCAATGCCCTCTGTCCTCTGCAACTGGGCACTAGTTTTGCCACATCAGCAGCCTAGAACCCACTCAATACTGATGTGCTAGCTGCTGAAGGGCATGGCTAGGCCCTCAGGTATCCACCCATAACAACGCTTTTCCACCATGCTATGGGACAAGCCCTCCAAGACTGTGTACCAAATCCAGTTGGCTCCCTGTATGAGGGGAACCTCACTAAGAAGTGGCTTCTACACCAACACCAGGGAAAGACCACAAGGCTCAACAATGAAAACTCATTAAAATTACAAGGATGAACAGGTAAATGTATGTGAGAATCAATATCCTTCCAAGATGTCAACAAAAGCCAGGTGGAATACACAGAAGAAAAAGTAGTGAGAACTTCCCAGCAGGCATATCTGGTCCACATGTGGAGGCACAGTGGCACCCCTGTAGCACTGACAACAGGAAACACGCACAGCAAGGCAAAGCCTTCCAGACTGTGCAAGAAGCAGAACACTAAGAAAGTTGTTGGTTTTGCGGATGGTTGTTGGGGAAGGCTACAAACAGGACCCAGTATTCCTAAAGTTCACCTGAAAGAACAAGTCTTTTTTTTTTTTTCCCCCCCTTCGGTTTTTTTCAAGACAGAGTTTCTCTGTGTAGCCCTGGCTGTCCTGGAACTCACTCTGTAGACCAGGCTGGCCTCGAACTCAGAAATCCGCCTGCCTCTGACTCCCAAGTGCTGGGATTAAAGGCGTGCGCTACCACTGCCCGGCAAAAGAACAAGTCTTAAGGAATGATTCCAATGAACAAGGCAAGGAATCCACTGGTAAAACTGGAGGGTCAACCAGCCCCAGTGTTTAAGGGTCTGAATGAAGATGAATGCCATGCACTTGGGGGATTTAAGGGAGATCCTTTTTTTTTTACTTCCTTTGGGAGACAAAAGAGTATTAACCTACCCCATAAAATAAAACTCAGCCCAAGGATTATAGACTCAGATGTGAATTCCAAGTTTTTGGAAGAAATTATGACCTTGGATAGACAAATTTTTCTTAAACAGGATACAAAGAACACTGTTCATAAAAGAAAAGAATGATAAAAAAGCATTCAAAAGTGCCCTCAGATTGCTGGTGCAGCTCAGCCACACAACACTAATCCGGCGTGTGCAAGAGCCTGGCTTCATCCCCAGCAATACAAACACAAGGTTTACAATACAAGAAGACATCTAGGAGTATGCAACCATAATATATACAGTATTTCAGCAAATCAATAAAAAGGCAAATACATACAAAACCAGGAGAAAGACTTGATGAAGAACTCCATAGAAAAGTACCACCACAGGATGCTAAGTGTGGAAGGCACTCTGCACCCTCCACTTGTCAAGATGTACAAATGAAGCCCTCAGCGAAAGGGCTGGCAAGATGGCAGAGCAGGTTAAGGCTCATGCTGGCAAGTCTAACAACCTGAGGTCAATCCCTGGAACCCACACAGTAAAAAGACAAAATAGAATGCTACAAACTGCCCTCTGACCTCCACTTGTATACACGCATACATGCACGCACGCACCGTGAGATGCTGCCACGTACCAGCAGCACGGTTCCAATGAGAGAGCGGAAGAACTGCAACACCTGTGCTGCAGGACGGCAGCACAGGAGCTAGCTGTCTTATCTACTGACCCTTTCGTCCACCCCAAGGCTGAACTCCACAGACGTGAAGGTTCTCTGTCACCTGAGACGTGCCCAACAAGGCTGAGAGCAGCTCTGTGAGCAAATGCCAAGGCAAAAAGTAACCAAGACACCCACCAAGAGCAAAATGGACAAGCCACAAGAGAAAGCTAGTGCCACACACAGCACCCTGGCCATCCTGAGGACCAGTGAGTGGTAAGGTGCCTATCTCAGTTTACCCCACAGAATGCTGCAGCATGGCTGCTTCAACAATAGAAACAGGCTTCCTTCTGAGGCTGAGAGGCCCAGTCCCAGGTGCCACTGACTCTTTTCAGGGGAGGCCTCCCTTCCTGGAGGAACCTTCCCACTGTTCTCAACTTGCTTTTCTCCAGGTGTGCACCTGTCTCTTCCTTTTCTTATATGGCACAAGTCAGCCTGGGTTAGAGCTGAACATGTGTTACCCCCATTAACTTTACTCACACCCTGAGACCTTTTCTCCAAATAAGGTCACATGAGGGCTTTACCTTATGAATTCCAATGGGACACAATCCAATCCACAGCAAGAGGAAAACAGAAGTAACTCTCTAGGCCACTGTATGTTTCCAGTACCAGGGAAAGCCTAAGACAGAATCGTGGTGATCAGTGTTATGGGAAGCAGGTAAGAAGCAGGAGGGAAGGACTAAGTCACACAACCACCCTCCCTACAGCTGAGACACTTGAGACCATAGGTCAGGACCAGCAGAGCTGTCCCTCCAGCTGCTGCTTAGGCTCTGTGGTTAAGCCCTTACCCCGCCCAGGCCCGACCTCCCTGACCCAAACATGGAGGGGAGGAGGGACCATAATTTATGCTCCCACCTATGCTTTATGGCTTTCTTAATTCAGCTCCTGCTACTATTAATGTAGTTAATGCTGAGATTATATCTATTTTCTGGCGTCAGGCAGAGATTTATTCAAGCCATTTTTCCGGTGGAGGCTCCCACGCTGTTAAATCAAGCACCTTGCCAATTAAGTGCTGACTTGGGAAGTGGACGCAATCTTAACAGGCATCCCACTGCAAATTACACAAGAGACTACAGCTCTGGGGAGGGGCAGTCAGCCACAGGCACCCTGCTGACTTGGGGAAAGCCCTCAAGAGCCTGGCCTGGTATTGGCAGTGGATTAGCATGAGTTGGGTTCCAATCTGCCCACACACCTGAAGGAGGACCAGGGTACCTAGGCCTGCTCCTGATACAAACAGGTCTCTCAAATGTTAACTCCAATCCATATACCAGGTCGATGTCACCAGCAAAACACACCTCAGGCCTCCATGAGCCTTAGCAGCCCAGGCAACACATGAAGTGCTAAGACCTCCAATAGCCATAGCAAATGCCAGACAGGGAAGGGTACTGTGGAGGACAGAAACCGAAGGACCTAGGGGGAGGAACTCCCACAAGAGGCCTGTTCCTCAGCCTCTACCTCAGGGTAGAGGTAGGATATCATCCAAGTCCCACATCCCAAAACAGAGCAGTGTAAGGGAGCAAATGTAAATGAGAGATGGGGACAGGTGAAAGAGATAGGACAAAGAGGAGCCTCACGTTGACCTGAGAGTCCGTGTCCCCTGGGGACACTCTTACACACCATAGAAGTATTATTTCCTGCTGGAAGTATGTAATGACAGAGATGCCAGTCCTGGGCCCCCCCTCCTCCCCAGCATGATTCAATGGAGTCCCAGGGGGACTAAATGGGTCCTAAATGAGCACCTGGCAGGGAGCCCAAGAAAGAGCATGATCCCTTCAGAGAGTGGCTATCATGGGAGCCAATCCCATGATAATGCCAGTACCCACCAGCCCAACACCAGACCCAGCCATGAGAGATGAAACATGTTTTGAGGTAAGATCAGCTGGAGGATGATTTATGGAAAGTTAGATATGGTATTGATTATTTGAATGACACTTTACTACCACCTCTAAAAACAGGCTAAAAGAGGTATTTAAAACAGCATTTAATGATGTAAGGCACCCAGGTGGCACTGAGTGACAAAGATACTTTGCTTCTCCCTGTTAGAATAGCATCTCCAACTTTTCTGCTGTATATATATCCAAAACTGTGCATGTCTGCCCCTCAGCCTTGGGGCTCAGGCACTAACTGCAACTGCATATGGCTAGCATATGGGCTCCCTAAGCTAAGGGAAAGCCTATAAGCCTTCTAAATGCCCCTTCTTACCAACCAACCTCAGAGATGAAAAGGATGTGCCTTCCAGCTCAGTCATTAAGCACTTCATGATGTGGTCTGTGGTTATGTTGTGGCAGAGCCTCACTGAAGCCCTCCAAGGTCCTGGTCCTCAGGATTCACCCACAATAAATAGGAAGAGGAACAGCCATCCACAAACAGGGATTGGGTAAGGATTGTGATGTTCTTTACCACAGGCCTATCACAACAGACAGAACTTTAGTCTACAAGCCAACAAGAAGGGTAAAGAGGGCGGTCACCTTTACATGCTCTAGATCAGATTCTACCACATGGGGCTCAGGAACAGAAGTAAAATCCAGTGTCTTGGAAGCCAGTCCTGATCTGGGATCCACAGATTCCTCAGTAGGTACAAAGAAAATCCCATGACCCATTGCCTTAGCCTTCTGTCACCATCCTAACCCAAGAAGACTCTCCATGTGCAAGAGAGCTATGGTAGTCTAGTCCCACTGGAAGGGAAAGCCCTGGGCTGCAAGGTTTCTACAGAAGGCTTGGGCCCAGAGCAGACTGGAGGAGGATCAAGGTGTGCCCAATTGGGTGATCCCTCAGGTCTGCACTCAAGGAAGCATCACCTGGGGCTACAGAACCCATGCATAGCAATTACTCCTCTGCTGGGAAGGCCTCAGCCTCCTTGTGCCTGGCAGCATATTCTGAGAGCATCACCCACTTGTGCACAAAGCCTCAGGGTCAGGCATAGACAAAGAAGCAGAAGTGAAGGCAAGAGAGAGCATGTCACAGAGGGACACGAGCAAAATAAGCAAAGAGGAAGAGGAAGAAAAGCCAGCATGTGCAACTGGCAGGCAGTCACAGAGCATACCAGACTGAGATTGAGTCAAGAGACACAGTCATCACAAAAGCCAGCAGGAGACAGAACCCATGAGGGATGTCAGTGCAGAGCCCTGAGCAGGGAGAATGTGCAGGTCCTCCTTTTGGATGTCTTATTGTCCTACCACCTCCCAATGCTCTCATGCTGGTCTGTCTGTCTTTAGTGCTTCACTAGAGAAACAAAGAGACCATGGATGACCAAGTGACACAGGGGAACAGATCACTGCTGCCTGCCCTGTCTTCCTTCTATCCACAGGGCCTCAACACAAGACCATTCCAAATCCAAGTTCCAAATCCAAGGCCCTGAACCTATATGTCCAGAAGTTTCTTACCTTGTACTTGGACCCCCAGACTGGACCTCTTCCTGGTCTCTTCTTAGATGGTCACATTACAAACACTCTAGCCATCACTTCCTAGCTCCATGCCAGTAACCCTGAAAGCCTGATGAAACAGCAGTGCACTGTTGGAAGAGGTTGTCATAGGGATATGTGACTCTGGGAAAAGGATCCTGGGGACTACAGCGCTGTTCGCCTCTTCCAAGAGGGAACTGAGGAACAGCTTACACCCTGCTCCCACCTGGAGCACAGGAGCACTAAGTCTCCTGGGGAATTCTCATACCCTGGTCATAGGGCCATTCCTGAGCTCACCCAGAAGCTATCACTCAGATGTGGAGTGACCAAGCAAAGCAACAGGCCTGGGTGCAGAAGCTCCGACTGGTTGCCTGCTCTGAGGCCAGAGTCTAGGAAGGGCACTTGTTGACAAAGTACAGTGTTTATGTACTGCTTGTCAGAACACTAAAGAGCAGAACACAGTAACCAACTCAGCCATCAGCACCAGCTGGGCCCTGGCACCCAAGAGCTTCCTCCTCAGGGGCTCAAGTCTCAGTCTTGCCTCTATCCCACCAGGTAACAAGGGCTGAGTTCAAAGATCTCTGAGAAGGGGTGGAAGAGATGGCTAAGTGGTTATGAGAACTTGTTGCTCTTGTAGAGGACCAGAGTTCAAGTTCTAGCACCCATACAGTGGTTCACAATGGTCTATAACTCCAGTTCCAGGGAATCTGATGTCCTATTTTGGTCTCTACAAGCACCGAACATGCAACTGATACACAGACACACATGCAGGCAAAGTACCTTATACATAAATATAATAAAGTAACAATAAACAAAAAGATCTCTAAGAAAGTACCATCCTCCCTTCCTGAGAACTGTGCATCCCTCAGGCATACCCCAGCCTCGGTGTTAGTCAGGGGCTAAAGCTGCCCTTCCAAGATGACTCTCCTGCCAGTCCCTCCCTGAAAGGCTTTGAAAGGGTGTGGGCTCAGCTTTAGTGGAAGCAGCAGGTGTCCGGCTCAGGAGGATGCCACTCAGCCTTGCAACCGAGGACACAAGCTCAAAGGCCTGCCTGCCTCAAACAGAAATAAATAACCAAGGCATGCTTTGAAATGACTTCCAAATTAAGAGTTGCATCCGTGCTGTCAAGCCCCTGCTAGCAACTTCTGTGGCACCTTCCGTGCAAAAACGTATCTCAGCCCATTTATTAGAATGATGAAGGCAAAGGGATCTAAAAATTGCACTCCTTCCTTAATGAGCAGCCGAAGGGATCGGTAAGCATAATTTCAGAAGCCAGTAATATTTTATATAATCGCCGAGTGGTTTAAATTGAAAACCCCCAACTGAATCAATATTTACTGCATTGAAACGAAATGAATAGTAATAAGTCACTAAGCTCCCTGTCCTGTTTCATAAAATAAAAAATTATAAAAATGAGCAGAGGCGCAGGGAGGCCATCACATTAACTTTTACAGCACTTGGGGAGCTGTAACCGCCTGTTCTCATAAAATAAAATTCTAAAAAACCTGCCGGAAGAGGCCTCCTCCAACACCACGTGGGGAAGCTTGTGGGGGCCAGAGCAGGAGGGAAGGAAGGCTTCAGGACTCATCCTCAAGAGCCCTCCCCTGGCCAAAGAGAATCCAGAGCTCTCCTGCTACAAGCTGACAACACCTCGTGCTTGCTTAGCTCCTGCACAGAGGAGAGAAGGGCCACCTTGAATGCAACTCCTTTTCCCCACAGGCAATATCCTACTTTGGTTTCTTTACCTATGTCTCAAGTTTCAGAACATCAGATGGAATGTAAGTGAGCAGTCAGACAGTGGCTACAGGGGCCCAAACAGATACACTCAGGCCTGCATCTCTAACCAGCCTAGGAAGGGACACAAGTGAGCTGGCAGGGAAGGGGACCCAGTAAATGTTCCTTGAGTTATAAGCAGGGGATTGGGGCTTAGAGCACAATGTGTTAGCAGACAGCCTGCCTGCCAGGGAAGTGTGTGCAGGGTATACTTTGTATATGTGCATGACACAGGTGACAGAGGGAACAGGTGGGACACACAGGGGGACAAGCACAAGAATGAGGTCCCTGACGCCACCACCTTCTTGTTTCTTCAGCCTCAGGCAATCTGTGAGGCTGCTGAAGGTGGGGGAGGGGAGAAACAGGGTGCTATAAAAGACCTAAATGTACCCCCAAAGCTTAAGAATAAGCAAGCTTGAGTAAATGTTCACCATTATGGTCACCAGGGGATGCAGTGAGACTCTGTCATACACTGAGAGTAGAAATAAAAACCAAACCAAACCGAACCAAACCCCAATAATATCAGGTATAAGGGAACAGAAAAGATCCTACCCTTTGGAAGGAAGATGAGACAATTTCATATAACCTAAACCTGTGTCTTCTCTACATCCCAGCAATCCCCACTAGAAGAAAGGGAAGCTCAGGTGTGCACAGCTGCTTGGCAGCCTTCATTTACACCTCTCAAATGAGAATCAGCTCAAATGTTCACCCACAGAGGATTCACATCAGTGTAGAATAAGCAAAAAAAATGTTGCCTGGCAGTAAGTGAAGTACAAAAGCCACCGAGACAGTGTAAACCACATCCATTGCACTGTGCAAACAAAGTGAGGAACAGTCATATATGTGTCGTTCCAAAACACAAATGAGTCCACAGGAAGAAGAGGTGGATGGGAGCTGCACTGGGGTCAGAGGCTCTGGAAGAGGCATGAGACTGCCCAGGCAGGGCACAGGACTGTGTCTCTATATAGGCAAGCACTGTGCACAGAACATTCAGCAAGACTTACAGATTCCTACATTTATATTTCTATATTTCACCACGTGCCAAGAACAATGTGGAACTCTACTTAGTAAGCCCGCTTTTCTCAGTGCTTAACTGAAAGAATGAAACTTGCATCCCAGGCTTGAACAAATGAACATCCAGGCACAAGCAGATACTGAGGAGATCCAAAAGCAACATGGCGTGCTGTGCTCAGCCAGAATTAAATTTCAACACTACTAATACTCGGTCACAGGAGGCTTTCTACACACTGCAAAGACTGGTCAAGTGTTGACATACCATAAGGGGCAAAGTTCTGTAAAAAAGTGACTGATTCAGGACCATGGAAGGGAAAGTCCGGGGTGAACTTGGAGCACTTTCAACCCACTGAAAGACGGTGTCCAGGGAATGATGAAGCCTGCTGAGAAACCCAACCCAGTCTGAAGGATAAGACTGACTGAGAACCAAAATAAATAATGATAGAAACAGATTACAGCCTACTTCACAGTGTGAGCTCAGGACCACACCATTATAAACAAACAAACATACACAAGCAAGGGCTCACTACTCACAGGCAGAGTTCCATCAACCCATGGGAATGAAGGAGGGGCTGGAAAATCACTAATAGTCCAGATGATTGGGTAGCAACAACGCAACAGGGAGCATGAGTCTGCCAAGTCTTCAAATCTCCTACCAATGGATCAGAGTAACATGCACAACACAGGCTGGCCGAAAGCTCCTGGACCATGTGCCTCCTCCACTGAGCAAGCCAAGAACACATAGAACCTGTACAACATCCCCGTCCAACAGCAAATCTACACCTAATTCCAAAGAGACAGCAAAAAAGCCCAGTAAAGGGATATTCCCCACAACACCTGGGCCTTTACTCTCCAAGTACATGACCACAGAGACCAAGTTAGACCTCAGACATCCCTCCTGCCTAGAGACTTGTGCAGGACCAAAAGATAGTCCTTAAGGACTCTTCAAAAAGCACAAAGGCAACCCAGCAGTAAATGAGCAAAATGAAAATAATTGGTGAGCTTGGGTAAAGAATAGTAGAGTTCTATATTATTTCTGTGTCTTTTCTCTGAGTATAAAACATATCAAAATAAAAAAGTTATTAAAGGAAACTAAAAATAAGAAACTTGTTAGGAAAGAACATGTGAGCCATGAACTAAAGGTAACTCCTCGTTTGCTCCCTTTTCTGGGCACTCCTGACACAGAACAAGGAGGCAGTCTGTGGTCCACTGGGAGCAGAGGCAAGGATCAGATTCAGCAGAGTGTCAGCCCTAGACCAGTACCACTTCTAGCACAGGCCCAGCAGCTGTGGTTTTTAGACCTGCTGTCAGCCATCTACAGACCACTTCACCAAGCCCAGTGGACAGTGCATAAGTGTCAGCAGGGCCCTGCATAGGACAACGGCTACATTAAGCCCATACACGGATATTATATCCACCACTGTCACCGTGCAGCAAGAGCTGAAACCGGGCAGCTGGCTTGCCATAGTCAGGCCTTCTTGGCCCCTCCAGGGCCCCATATTAATTCTCTAAAGCCAGATTCCTCTACCACAGCCCCAGCTGAACATCTGCATTGATTGGTACTTCCCTGGCCTCCACATGGGCTCTCTAGGATCTCCCAATCTAGCCTGTGCCATTTCTCCACCAAGAAGCCTCTGCTATGCCTGTGACCTTGCATTCATCAACAGGTACCATGGTCCTGAGAGCTATAGCTTGGCTGTTCCTCTCAGCCAAGGAATAATGAGCTGTTTGGGCTGGCTTCTGCTGGGTTGTAGCTTCTAGGTAGGCAAGGGCCTTCAGTGATTACTGAGTGAGGGAACACACAGCAATGAGAAAAAGAGCAAGGCAGAAACCACCTGGGCTTTAAGTCAGGCTGTCAGGCATTTCCGATCTAGTTCCTAAGCAGAGAGGAATCACCCACCTGTGGCCTGCCTGCAACACCCACTTAAGGGAGCTTAGAAGAAAAGTCAGGAAGACTCTGACCTGAGCCACAACACTCACACAGTTAAGAAGTAAAATATGGGTGCCAATCAGGTGAATAACCCCAAGCCACATGACCACTATTCTATGCTACCAACCAGAGAACCAGTTGCCCAAGAACCACAGTATTGGACACTTCTCTTCTGCCATCCTAGCCTTGAGTGAATCAGGAAACCTCTAGGCTTATGGTTACCTGTACCTAGGATCTCCTGATCTGAAATCTCTGCATACATGTAATCCCAATGTCTCCCAATCATTCCCAATTCTGACACTAAGGCGAGGAAAGGGAGTCAGAGTTGGGTGTAGTGGCTTCCAGGATAAACAGTAATCCTTCTAACTACTGTATCCACTATCTGCAGTATCACCCAAGGGATCTTCTTTTGTTACCACCTCTTTTAACACACATGCTATAGGGACTGAGCACTCATGCAGGAGTATCAGGTGAGTCTTAGAGCTATGGCTCAAATGTAAGCCACTTGTCTTACTGATACCAGGCAAGGCACCTGGATGAGGTCCTCCCAGTCAGACACTGAAGCTCAAGACAGCAAATGCTGAGGGACCCAGCAGAGCAAGCACCTGGTCTTAGTGAAACCTTATGGTAGAAGGACTGGTTGTCTTGAGACAGGAGGACAAGGTGGTCCGATAGTCAGAAGCACTGTACTGGTGTCAGTCTCTAGGGCCAAAGCATGGCCTAGACTGAAAGAAGAGTCAGAAGGGACCACCAGCTCTGCCCTTGGGGGAGGTGAGCTATCTTGAGTGGCCCTACCTTTTTCCCTACCACAGCCAGAACTAGGGACACTGCTCACCTGCAGAGCCAGGGGACAACCCCCAAAGAGGACTTGCAACAGTGCTGCCTCAGTGGCAAGTTGCTCCTCACCTGTGGAGGAGGTGATGCCTATTCTGATGCCCCATGATATCCAACACTGAGTTGGCCCAGGAGCGGACCCATGGGTCCTGCCTTGCATACCAGCCTCTTTCCTCTTAGCACTCTAAATTCTTCTCCAAGCCACAGAAAGGCCCTGCTGCTGTGGCCTGAGCTGCCCTTGCCCTGACTCCTGGAAGTCTTACTTCCATATGGGTCTTCCCTAAGACCAACCTGCCATTTTGGGCAGATCTGAGGGCCTCACTGTGTCCTACCAGTGGTTACTCACAAAACTGCATGCCTCATTTGTTTGTGTTCCTGACTGCTATCTCCACTAAGACCTGGGTCCCAACAGGCCCCTAATCTAATATATCCTTAGCTCCTTGGCAACTAAGACCATTAGTATAAACAGGACCCCATACTGAGCTGAATTAGGGCTGGGCCTTTGTAAACTCCCAGAGGGCTGTTCAAGACCAGGCAGAGGATGAAAATAAAAGCAATCTGGAGAAGGTAGCAGTGGCCTCGTGAGGAGTCTCCCTAAACACCTCTCACCACTGCATGCACTCCCTGGGAGTGTCAGGAAGCTGTGAAAACTCAGCTCTAGCTGACAGTGGACCATCCCTGCCATGGATGGAATGGTTGTGCCCTTCAAACCTCCATGCTGCAGCCCTAGCTTTAAGAAATGGCATTTGGAGGTAGAGCTTTTGGGAGGCTATTCAGAGTCAGATTAAGTACTAAAGATCAAGGCTCTCAAGATGGGATGAGGGTCCTCTAAGTTAAATGACCAAATAAATGTTCATGAGCTCTCCTCCCTTATATGAAGAAGTCCCTGAGGAAGCCAAGAGCAAGCCCTTATCAGCTCCCACAATCTGTCTTCACCCTGATCTCAGACTTTGACCTCCAGAAGAGAGAGGCAAATACATGCTTCTAAGCCATACAACATGGTGACAGTTTGTTGTGGCAGCCCTGGCAGTCACAAGACAGTACCTTGCACAGAGAGCAAGCAGGAGGCAGAACAGGGCGGTTGCTGGTAGCCAGGCTAGTGGGTGTACCTGCTCATTAAGGGAACACACAGAGACAGAGCATAGGAACCAGCCGTGCAGTTGGAGATGCCTCCCATTCTTGGCTGAATCCTCTTTAATGAGACGTCACTTTGGAGAAGCGTTTCAGAGCCTTTCAAAATCTTGGCCTAAACCTCGTCAAACTGCACAGAGATTACTTAAGATTTACTGCACAGGCACAAAATAAAATAAAATAAGGCAACCCAGCAAGCAGCAGCTCTGTGACAGGACCATTTGTAGTTGGGCTGGAAAAGCCTCTCGATTCATCTGCTTAAGCACAGTGGCTTCTGTTTATTTCGCACTTTCATGTCAAATGAATTTGGTGAAACAAAAAAAGTGACAGGCAGTTTAGGGATATAAGTCACATCAGCTTCAGTTCAGATTAATGAACTTGCTGGAAGCCACAAGGACACAGGCAAATCCACAAATCTTAGGGAAAAAAACCCACCTGCCATGCAGATGTGTGCCTCTGTTCTGGGGTGGCTTCTCTCTGAGGCCCCATTCAATTTCTAAGGCCCCTGCATCTTAGACCCTAGGCCTGAACAGCATCCTTTGTGTGACTTGGGCTGGTTCTGGGCCTGAAACCCCTGGGGACAAGCCCTATGTCAAGACATTAGTATTGTGCAAGGCTCAAGGATTGTTCTGGGAAGCTGACATGGGGCCAGGACAGCGTGTGCAGTGGGGGCTCCCAGGGCCCTGGACTGAACTAACTGAACAATGGTTCCACCCTGCTGGCTCCCCTGGGCATGAGCTGAACAGCACATTCAACAGAAAGGCTCAGAGCTGAGCCAATAGCCATTGCCAAATACCCAAAGAAGACAGAGATCAGTACCACAGACACTATCCTCAAAGTCAGAGTCCTGTAACCAGAAGGGACCTGGCCAGGACAACAGGTGAGTTTGCTAACCACAGCCTCGTTGGGCATGGCCATCCTCAAAGACACTGAATGGGAATACTTCAAAGTTCTAAGGGGTTTGGGCAGCAGCCTCCCAGCCTTCTGTCTGGACAGAGACAAGCACTGACCAACCAAAAGAATCTGAGGACATGAGCTGACTCCCAGCATGTCTAGCCAAGAGACATGACAGCAACAGAAGGAAGACACATTTTCCCTCTTATGACTATTCTGTAAGTATATGTCTGCCAGTTTCTCATGGCCTTAAAGTATGATCACCTTATACCATAAATGTGTTCAGAGATAATAGGTGATGGCAGTTCCCCTACAGTGCCATCGTAGGCTGCAAGGAAAGGATGTACAGAACTTCCCAGAAAGGAACAAGATGGTCACTCCTGCTCTTTCCAAAAACAGAAACATTGCTAACATCCCAGAATGCCAGAGACTTCCTCTCTTCCCAGGAAAGCAGGGAGGAAAGGCAGGAAACCCCAGAATGTGGCAGGGAGCCCTAAAACAAATAAATCATGGCATTGCCAGTTTGTTCATTCTATCACCCTGGTGACCTAAGGAGGGCCAAGCTACCTGGCTGTCAGGTGACACAGTGCTCAGCCCAGTCACTGAGAAGCCCTGGTTAGGATGAGGGCAACAGGTTGTCGTCTGAGCCTCTGAAGCCCTGCCTGAACCTTGGAACCTCCTGCCACTCACTACCCATGTCCTCTATACCCACGACCTATTATCTCATTTCTTATACTTCAGAATAAATAATGTCAATTCAAGGGCAAATTAGAAACTGAGGCTTCAAGTAAGAAGTGGCTTACCCAGCCAAGATCATTTAACAATGATCAGGAGTTGGCCAAATCTCTAGCCACAGTATCTGCAAAGAATGAGAAGACACCATCTCATGCCCATGCTTAGTCACACCACCACATGTGTTTACCAGTTTCCAACTCTGTCCATCAAAACTTCTAACACTGCTAGGGCTACCTACCAGAGTAGAGAAGATGCCCTCCCTCCCAGGGTAGTGAACAGCTATGGTGAGTCCCAGTAACTAGCACTGCAGCAGTCCTCAGTCTGCAGGAGCTTGAATCCAACACCATCCCAACCCCCCCTATTACACAGGAAACCCAAGAAGCCTTCTGGGTGAGTTGCATGGAAGCAAGCCTGCAAAATAATCACTGTGGCCCCTGGCTCTGACAGGGCACAGGCAGGAGGGAGGCAGGTACCAACTTACCACTGGCTCTAAAGACAGGCTCTTTCTGCTGCTTCAATAAGCCAAGCCCAAATATATGCAGCAGACAATAGCAGGTCAGGCAGCTGGCTGGCAGCCACTCTGCTGAGCAGGCAGCTACACCAGGGCATGGGTGACCTTGGATAAGGGAGGACTAACCTGCTGGCCGCCATTTTCTCTAAGGTCTCCTGAGAATTGTACCCCTAAGCTTAGTCCCTTTCCTAACCCTAGGCACAGAAGTCATAACCCACAAGAGTTTCAAATATCTGGCAAAGGATTAAAAATAACTAGGGTAAGTGATCAGGAAAAAGTAGAAGGGCCCCTTTATATATCCTCAACAACTGTATCCAAGCTGAACTGTTCCTCTGAGTACAAGGAGAGCATTGAGGTCTGGAGTCCACAACAGCTAGCCAGCATAGCAAACACATGAATTCAAGCCAAGCAGGCATCCATGCCTGTGGGACCTGAGCCATCAAAAGGCAATATCCACCCCACCTCCTGCCCACCCACCATACAGTTGAACCACACCAGGTACCACCTTGGCAGAACAGGAAGTTTAGAGAGAAGAGCCAACACCAATTGACTTGGTGTTCTTTATCTCCTAGACTCCACAAGAGACTGTGTGACATGCCTGCTGTCTGTGCACCCCTAGCCTGCAACAAGCATCTCCCTCTTCCAGGACTCAGCCCACTGGAGCCAAGGCACAGGTCTCTACATAGTAACTCCTTTAGGGCCCTCCTAGGAGGCCTGACTGAACTGAAACTTGGGGCCTGCTTGGTTGGCTCTCCAAGGTTGGAGGGAAAAGATGGCTGGGTCCCCAAGGAGCATTACCTTGGGCCCCTATCCATGCCCTATAAGAGGAGGGATGCAGGACTAATACTGGCTGCAGGAGGGGGAGGTTCTCACTAGCTGAGAATCAATAAATCTGAACCTCATTCATGATGATCTGGGGCTCTTATTAAGTAAATTAATTTAAGTTAATTTAGCTCGATCATGACTCCCGATCACAGTGATTTAGTGAGGGGGAAATTGCATTAGGAAAGGCCATGCTCACCAGATAGAGGAACGGAAGAAAATTAGATCCACTTAGCAATGTGAATTAATATGGAAATAGCAGGTGTAAATTTAACCTTATCGAGAGAGTAAAAATTATCTTCATAAATTTGTAGAAATAGCCCCCAAGATGCGTATAAATCTATTTAAAACAAAAATATTACAAAAAGTGCAGTAAAATTAATTTAAAATATACTTCCAGCTATTGCTTCTAGAAAAGTCAGCAACAGGGCCAAACCTGGTGTGGTCAGTGGTAAGGGAAGAGGCTAATGGGCCTTGGACATACAAGCTAAGTAGGTTTATCCACCTTAGGTCCTAGACAAAACTCCTTTCTCCATTTACTGGGGCTCCTGATGTCTTCATAGGTATTCTACATTTCCAGAACCTTCAACTCCCAGCAGTCACTGAAGCCAGCACATTAGAGTGACCAATGAGAGCCTCTCAAGGAACCCACAATGATGGTGTGGAAGCAAACCGCCTCTCTCTGGCTCATGTAGTAGGGCCTCTCTCATGGCCCTACAGCCAGGCAGGACTGTCCACACAGCATGATGTACCTCTGGTGTTGGCCTCAGCCCTGGAGTGCTCTGGGTAGCAGCAGAAACAATAACCAAGCAGTATATGGACGGCAGCAGGTCATGAAATGCACTGTTTTGCAAGTAGGCCTGCCCAGAGTCTACTCCCTACCTACTCACTGGGATGCCACTCACTGTGTCTGAGGTAGGATACCTCCACTTAAAGTAAGAGAGGGATGGGGATCAATGTCCTAAAAGACTCAACCTACTCCTGACACCCAGAGGGAGCCCCAAGAACACCAGACACATTGCTGCTGTCTAACAGACACAGTGCCTACTGCAAGGCAGTGCATTCTGGGGGAGGACTGTGAGAGATGGCCTAGGTAGGCTAATGAGGAACCTACAGCAGCATTCTTGACAGTTAGCATGTTGATAGTTTTCAGACAGGGTGATTGGGGGCTGGCTTCTCACAGCAGGATGCCCATGGGCAGCTCACAGTAGAGGACCCAAATATCTTGGGGGCAGCTGTTTCCATGGTACCTGAGGTAGGTCCCACCAATTAGTAGGCGTGCTGATATCAGCAGTGGACCTACGCACATATGTACCTTTGTAAACATGCAATATAAGCAAGTTGGCCATGTATATAATATATAAACTGCTAAACAAATAAAAAAAAATAAGCTGTTTGCTACTCAAGATGTTACCCCCCAGCAGTTCCTTGAGGGAAGCTGAAATCCTATAGCCCAAAGGCCTCAACCTTCAGTCCTCAATGTCCAGACAGTGAGCACAGGTTTGCAGAAGGCTAGACAAGGTCTTCCTACCTGGATAATGAGATACGCCGGGCCCGCCAGGATGGTAGAGATGAGGGGAAGGATGGAGCACCGAAGGGAGTGCTTGGAGTCTTCTTGACAATGCGGTAGCGGGTTTTGATCACCTTATTGGAGGGCGGAATCCGCATGTGCACATTGGAAGCTGCAAGGAAAACCAAGGTTTAGCATAGGTCAGCAAGAGTTAGCAGGGCTCAAAGGGCCCAAGGCTATCCTCTGAGTTAGAGGAATTTCTATCACATCCTGACTCCAACCTCACTCCTGGCACACAGAGATGTCCCCTTAGCCTGGCAGAGAAGGTTTTAGGAGGTGGCTAGTGTGTCTTCCAGGAAAGCCTAGAACATCCTCACAGCCACCAAAACAAGATGGGGACACTGCATGACTGCCCCCAGTGAGAGCAGAAGCCTAGCAGCTGAGCCCTGGTCAATAGGGAGGCCTCCCAAGTGAGAGTCCATAGCAGGAACCCCCAGACTCCAGGGCTGGTCCCAGAGGTTGGAGCAGACAAAGTCCTGCATGGGAGGGGCTCGAGAACCCACACTTCCTCTCCAGTACCTCCCAACTACACGCTCAACAGATTTATGTACTTAATCACTGTTTTCATAACATTCTGTGCAGTGATAGCCACGATGGCTTTTTCTTGCTGAATGTTTCTTGCAATTAGCAGGGATCTGTTTTGCCCGAGTTCCCTTCCACTTGATAGCCAGCAATTTCTCCATAGCTTCAAGGAACACGCCTAATTGCCCGACTTTCATAATGTACAGCTCTAACTGCCCAGATAATTAAAGCTAACACGGCCGCCTCTCATGGCTGCTCCCCTCTGACATGAAGCACAGGGACCTAAACAGAGCAGAGCAAAACATAGCCAGGTGGACAGTCTGACTCCCTGCAGTCTGTGCCTAACTCCCCCCTGCCCCAGGAGCCCTCAAAGACACTTGTCTGTCCCTGCGTAGTCCTCAGGCTATGAGGAGCTCTGAGTGGCCCAGCAGTAACTGTGACAGTTCCTGAGAGTAACGTGCTGGAGATGAGCAGAGCTCCCACATTTTAGCTTCCTGAGAAGAAGAGCTCACATGCCCACTGTGCCCACACCACACCTGTCCTTCCTCATTTAGATGTGAGCTAGAGCCACACCACCACCACCTCAGACACGGACTGCCCCCCTTGCAGAGGAGTTACAGCTTCAACCAGGGCTTACTGAATGTCTCAGGGTCACTTGGTCAAAGCCCTCTGCGTTGTGTTGGGGTTGAATGACCCTCAGAGTGACACAGTTCAAGAGCTATCTGTTTCCAGAGAATAGAAGCAGATGCCAGCCAAAACAATGCCATTACAGCATCTAGAGATTTATCCCAAACACATCTTCCACTTGCCATCGTGCCCTCGTAAAGTTTCTCTTCTCAACTCTTTTCTATTAAAATATCGTAAGAGCGCATTCCATTTATTTATTTACTTAGGTAGGTGACTGCACACATGCACTTGTGCCACATCACCTATATGGAGGTCAGAAAACAACTTACGGGAGTCTCCTTATACCATGTGGGCCCAGGGATCAAACTGAGGTCCTCATATTTGGCAGTAAGTGGCTATACCCTTTGATCCAATTCACCAGCCTTCTGGCTTTCTCTTTTTTTCCTCCCCCTTCTGGTTCTCTCTGTTCCCATCTTTGTCTGTCTCAAGGAGACCAAGGAGAAAACCAGGATTCAGGAACCAAAACAAGATGCTGCATTAGAGTGGGAAAGATGACTCAGCAGTTAACAGCACATACTACCCTTGTAGAGGACCTAAGTTTGGTCTCCAGCACCCATACCAGGCAGCTCACAACCTATGACTCCAGCTCCAGAGAATCTGATGGCCTTTCCCGACCTCCATAGGTACCTACACTTATATGCACATACCCAAACACAGACAGACACACAGAAACAGACACAGACACCCACACCCACACACCACAACACACCACATCTTTAATCCCAGCACTCAGGAAGCGGAGGCAAAGGTAAGCAGATCTCTGAGTTGAAGGCCACCCTGGTCTAATAGTGAGTTATAGACCAGTCAGAGCTACATAAGCGAGGCCATCTCTCAAATAACCTAAATAAATAATACATCCAAGAGAAGCTGCATTACCTGGAATTCTGGGATCCTCTCTGAGTTACCAAAGTGAATCTGCAACTCTGAGCACTGCCCTGTAGCTCAACATGTTTAAGACATATGGGAGAGCCTGGTATACAGTAGGTATCAATTAAAAAAAGTTTGTTAAGTTGAATTTTCAAGGTCTTAGAAGCAAGGAGAGGCCAACAATCAATCAATACAAGCTTATTTCAACTAAGAGCTCAAGAATACAGGCATCTTCATTGTCAATAACCCCAACATGACTTCACTACCTACAAGCCCAGCCCAAGGCTCCCTGCTTCTTCCTGAGATGAGAATGTGGCTTACTGGAACCATTCTTTCCTCACATGAGGCAGTTGGGCTACCTGATGCCAGTATTCCCAGTAGACAGGGTGCACAGGTTCAACATGTTTGCTCCCCATGGTAAGGTTCCCCATAAAAAAATGCTACAGAGCTCCCTCCCAATTAGTAGCTAGCAACTTCTTCTGTTCAAACCCTGCTCATGGGGCTCCTGAGTCTGTACATAGCTACTGAGATACAAATCTTAAAACCTTGCCACAGCTTAGAGCCACAAAGCTTAGTTCTATAGCCCAGCGCACTCCACAGCAGCAGCTCGGACTGGGCTGTTCCGGAACCCAATATTCCCTCTGACAGCCTGTATCAGATCAAAACCAGCTCTGTTCCTATTCCCTGACCATCTTTTTTGGCTAAAAAACCTTCTTTTATCCAGCTTCCTCTGGGAAGTGTTACACACACCCTGCCCATAGGACTGAATTCTAGAAAAGTCCTCTATGCAGCAGCTCACAACAGTCAGCACTTGAGTGCCAGTGGCTTCTGCTCTTCTCATCTCTGCTGCTAGCAAACCTAGGATCAAATTTCTTCACTAACTTCCTGCATTTCACTTAGTAGTGCCCAACTGTCACACCAAGAAAATACAAAGTAACAACTCTGACTCACTGACCTTGGATCACTGTAAAGCAAGGTGGGGCATTTTCTCACCTCACTCCTACCATGGTCTCAAGAGACAGTCCTCCCATGAGAGTGAAATTATTTGAGTGATTCACAAAGAGGATTATGAAGTCCATGTCACCCAATAGTTAGTTGGGCAACATCCCCCTAGTCTGGCCCCAAACTACTCACAGTCCCCAGGCTTTTCAAAATGGACAGCTTAGATATATTCGTAACAGTGACCCTGGAGACACAGGGCAAATTGTCAGACAGATGGGCTACAGGAAGGAAAAACCTCGGATACAGTAGCCAGCAGGAGAGTTTCTAAGACTATGCTTAGCACACAGGGACCAGACAGGCTTAAAAGAGGATGGGCCCCTCCCTGGTGGACAGGAGATAAAGACTTAGAGCAACTGGGCAGCCAGACTGTCAGAAACAGCCTCAGCCCTCCTCCCAGAGGACACAGGTGGGGGCAGCCCACCCCGCCTTGCTGGCTGAAGGGTTTTGTGTAGATAATCATGTTATTTAGATAGGATGTTGGTTTAATTCCCTTCATTACAGACTCCCAGGGCTGTAATTTTTTTTCTCCGCATGATGTATCCCCTGTGGCACGCTTCACTCAAATCAAGCCCCTTGCGCCTTTATTGCCTCCGCTGCCCTAGCTGTGTTATCAGGCCCACACATGCAGCCCTCTCCGCCCGCCGTCCAGAGGTCACTTCTAATGACTAATCGAACTCATTAGCTTTCCTAATTAAAAACTTTACTACCGCAATGGAAGACAAACTACAAAAAAAATGCTGGCATCATATTTGAATGGGATATGAGCCCCATCTATCAGCAGGGCTCCAGCTCCTGTCCGAGACTGAACCTTCTGACTGTGAGGTTCAACACCCTCACTCCCAGGCTGGGGGCTGGCCAGGGGCAGCTCAAGGGTACCCTCAAGAGCATGGTTTGTATCCTTATCCAGGGACATACTATCAGAAGGGAAGGAGGAGACCTCTCAGCCCAGGAAGTCTGGAAGCCCCTAAGTGGCTAACAGGAGGGCGGGCCTAGGAGTCAGTACTGCCCAGCAGCACTGCTCTTGTTCTAGGTAGCTCCACCACAGACAGCAGAAGCCTCTCATGGATGTCCTAAGGCAGGAGTGGAGAAGCAGTTCAGACTTTCATGGAACTTGAGAGGGAAATGACTAGGAAGAAAATAAGTTGCTAATTTCATAACCAGTTCATAAATAGGATAAGATATGAATTAGTATTTTGTGCAAAGAAATGCCTAAGGCAACCCAGGAAAAAGCTGCTTCCCCACCTCCTGCTCCAGCCAGCTGAAGCGTCAAGGTGAGTGTCCTCACCACAAAACCCACACAAACTCCCTTCAGGAAAAGGGAGGACACTAAGTGGAACCTTGCCCCCACAGGAGCAAAGAGCAAAAGAGTTCTGAGCATGTCCAAGAATAGTATCCCTTAGCTGGGGCCCCAGAAACAGGCAGGTAAAACAGCAGCAGCAGCTTCTGTGGAGGTGGCTAACACAGGACAGTAGGAATCATCAGCAGAGCAGGGCTCTGGCTTAAGAAAACCTTCCATTCCAGCCAGGTGATGGGGTCAGCTAAGGAGGAGGCCAGAGATTGGCACCTGAACACAGAATGTGCCAGAGTCAGCTGTGAGGAGACAGGCCAGTGGAATAGGAGAAGTAGGACCTACAAAGAATATGACCCTATGACAGAACTCTGAAAATGTCTCCAAGTTCTTGACAGCAGCGATGCCTGGGAACGGCAGACGGGTCAGATCCACTGGAAGACTACAGCACTGCAGGATGCATGAGGAGAAGGCAGAGACATGAGGTTTTCTGGGGCTGGCTTCTCAGAGCTGTTATAGTACTGCCCAGGTTGAGAACCCTTCATGGTAGAGGACAGATGACCAGGCTACAGAGATAGCTACAGGACTGAGGGTATCTCACTTAGTCAGGCTCTCTGCCCCTAATTCTGTATGATTCAACTTTCTTCCTATATTGCCTAATCTGCTTTTTATCAACAGCTTCGCTGACACTTCTTCAATATCTTCAAACTGTCTATACTCTTCACTGGCTGATGACAACTCTAAGAAGTCATCATGGATTAGCCCTTCCAGAAGCCACATTGATTTCTACTCTGCTCCATAAACCATGTTCCCTTCCCATTTAGCTCACTGGCTATATGTCCTGTCTGTCCGTCAATAATAGCATCTTCTCCATGGTCCCCACATTAGGATCAGCACAGACATTCCCTAACCAGCTTACAGTGGCATTAGCTAAATGTATACATCCAACTCTCTTTTGTCAGTGACAGTTGTCTAAAGGGTCTTTTCTGATGAGGTGCAAGCTCGAGGCTAGCTCAGGGTCTGTCCTGGTGCACCTGGCCTGAGAGAACAAATATGAGCATGAGGCAGAGGGGGAGCAGTCAGCAGGAACAGCCTGAGCCCTTCTCTAGCATACACAGGTGGTAGTGCGCTACCAGAGCCTTCAGGGACATGTTGACAAAGATGGGGCTATGACTATCGCCTTGACCTGGCAAGTGCTCCCTACTGATGTGACCTAAGACTAGCACAGACCTTCATGCCTACCCATCCTCCCGTAAGTCCTCCTCTTCTCCCTATGCACTGTTCTTGACATCCTATAGTTCAAGAGCTGAGCATGAGTCCCCACAACTACTGAAGGGCTTCAGAGCCAAGGCAGAGGCATTCTCCCAGGAGAGCAGACCTCTCACAATTAACTGCCTAATTAGCTGTGTTACAATAGATGGTATTCCGGTGCCATATGTGCACACAGCAGCAAGACAGGAAACAGCATTCCAGACTTCACAGAGCAACTTTTGAACCTGGTTCTGAAGGAGCAGGAGTAGCCATGGATTACAGTCATAGACCAGGATTAAAGAAGGGCCAGGGCTTCAAGAAGCAGGGACAGTCCTAGACAGTGGTACCCTAATCCCTGGGAGGAAGGGAGAGGAAGGGGGAAGGGGAGGGGGAGGGAGAGGAGATAGATAGATAGATAGATAGATAGATAGATAGATAGACAGACTGACTAGAGATTGCCAAAAAAACGAGAGCATACTTGGCTGGATATTCAGCAATACTGTGGGCCAGGAAATGGCTGAAAGGCAAAGGCTCGGGAGTAGAGGGGACAGGAATGGACCCCTTGCCTGTCTGGGATGAGCAAGATCCAGAAAGCAGTGGTAGTGAGAAGCCATCTGAACTTAGTGGCATCTGAGCAGATTCTCAGCAGCTGAGACAGTACAGTGGAAAAGAGACACCGTCTTATCCCATCCAATTCCACTTCTCAGAGGCCCTTGTCTCTTCTGCTGCAGTCAGCAGGTGCCCTAGGGGACACCAGTCCTCTCCAACAACTCGTCCCCCCTCTACAACTCCTGCAGAGAGGCTACATGTTCCACATAGAAGGCATAAGAGGCCAACACTCAGGTCCAGCTCTGTAGAGTCAGTATGGTGCACTCTGCCAGCACAGGTCCCTGTCAGACAGCCTCTCCCCCAACAACTGCTGAATTGCACTCTTAGGAAAATGGCCACAAAATTCTAAACATAACATGCAGTACACATTTCTGAAAGGCCTCTACTCCTACATTTAAAACCGTGACATACATCTGAGCTGTCTGCAAGCCCCACGAGCCTGGAAGGAGCACAATGCCCACTAGTGCAGCAGGAGGGAGCAGAGGCGGTGTCAGCAGGACTTTCTGTCTCTCACAGAAAGCGGGGCAGGCAAGGGCTGCTCTGGAGTGAGAAGGCTCTTCCCGGCTTAAGCAGGCATACCCTATCCTTTAAGGCCTGGGCTTGAGCCCTGAGATAGAACATTGTCGTCCACACTCTAGCCAGGTGGTGTAGTCAGTGACCACAGCTTAAGGACAGAAAATCAGCCACTTTCTGACCACAGAAAATCATCTCAGCCCACAGTTCTTCACTCTTGGGGAATCTAAAACCAGGACCATATATGTGTGCGAGTTTTAGTCCCTGAGGTAGCTGAAGGTCAAACAAGGTAGGCTCTGGCACTCCTGTGTCATAATGGAGAGAAAGGATCCACAAGGATTCTCCTTAGAGATCCCTAAGCCAATTAAATCCTTCCCATGAAACTGTAGGACTTTCTCTGGCTCAGGACCATTTCTCTCCTGTTTCTGCCCTCACAACAGCTGCTTAGAACCAAAGCCCAGAATCAAATGTCCCTATCTAAGGTTCTGCCTCAGCTCCTCCCCTCCCAGTGTCAAATTCTGGCTATATCACATAGATTGCCTCCAGCACAGACAGGCAACACACACACACACACACACACACACACACACACACCCCATAATTTCCTTTTTTCATAGCTCAGGAGTATGATTCCCATAGCCCCTGTATAAGGCAAAACTAAAGCTCCAGTTTTCACCCTACCAGTTTCTCCAGGTCCTGTGCCACCAAGGTACTGTTACTCTATGCTAGAGCTGGGACATCCTGCTCTGGGCTACAAAGGAAAGAACAGCTCCTACACAGCCTCGCCCTGAATCCCTGAGCTCATGCTTGGGAGTACACCTGGGCAGGAACATCTGAGTCCAGCATCGATAGCCAGGTTCCTACTGACACCGGGTAAAGTCAAAGACTGATCACAGTCTCCCAGGCCGGAAGCACAGAGGCTCCTTTGTGTTTTTCTCCAATCTTCTGATCCCTGACCATTTCCATCATCACTTCTTCTATGTAAGAAAGGAGGAGGTTGGGAGAAAGGGGGGGGGGGATAGGAGGAGGAGGAAGAGGAAGGTACCATCAGGATGTAAAGTTAAAAAAAAAAAAAGTGCAGCCAAGCTTGGCTGTTTCAGTGTGTGGCTTCTGCTTCTAGAGAGCTGAGGCATGTTACCAGGTCCCATTCGCTCCACCCAGCAATAATTCCCTCCACTGGACCATGGATGCATAAAGCCAGCAAGACTTCCTCTCCCTCCTCCTAGTTATCAGTCCACACCTCTATACAGACAGACAATATAAGGGCAGAGTCCCAAGAGTGTCCATTGGCTCCTGACCCTACCTAGACCTACTAGAAGTATAAATGTGTCTACTGGCCCTCCACACCTAGCTAGGAAGTTCTAACTGCTTTTCTTTTCCAGACACCAAGGATGGAGTATGTGCTGCCTCTAGCCCTCAGTCACGGCAGCCAGGCAGTCAGCAGCAAGGCCCCTCAGAGTACAAGAAATAATCAGTCCTGATGAGTACTGCATCCCAGTCTGCTCATGCATGACACCTGCCTCCCTGCTGGGGGCACTGGCAGGCTGTGGGGACCAGTGGCTATGAGAGGAAACAAAATCAAAGCAGAAAAAAGTAAAGGTCTGACCCTGCTCTGGCTTCTCAGGTGCCCTAGACCCTCAACTACTTAGGGAGGCAAAAGCCAGATGATCAGGTATCCCTGTCATTAGAGGAGAAAGGTCTCTGCCTCTCACACGCTCACATAAAACAATGTAAATCATACAGTAGAACCGAACATCATGTCAGCCTCTCAATATACTGATGAGAAGACAGCAAGACTTACAGGAACTGAGAGCAGGTTGCCTATACTACCCAGCACAGGGGCTAGGACATGGGTCTAGCTCAGGCCATGTGGGCAACAGGCCACGTAGCCTTTATAGGAGTCTCTAAACAACACATAGGGCTCAACACCTACTATCACCAGCCTGGCAGTAACTACAGAGGCACTGTATCCTCATCATAACAACTGCTAGAAACATAGCTACCCACTTGAACCTGGCCTCCTATACCTGTCCACACCTCTACCTATGCCCATGTCTTCACCTATGCCCACAGACTACAGGCAGATTACTGCCTGTCTACACACAGGTGTAATGCCAACCTGAACCGGCCCCAGAGACCACTCGTACTTAGTGCTCCAACACCTGACCAATTTCAGCCCAGGTGGAGTCAGAACTCCACCCACCTGCTCTCACCCATAAGGACACAGCCCAGAAGATTACAGCTGCATTATCGCAACAAAATTCCTGCCTCCCACCACCCTCCTTTGAGAAAGAATCGCTCATGTGCTTCTAGAGCCTGTCCGTCTGTTTTTCTAAATAAGGCAGGATGGCAGCTAAGGCAGAGAACGGCTGGTGAACCCTCCCCACTGCCACGCTAGCACGGCAGGAGCTGCCAGGGACCGTGCTCTAACAAGCTTCAGATGTGGGATGACTGGAATCACAAAGTATGAATTTTTATGAGTCTAATAAATCACTCTACTTTTCTTGTGCTTGATAGTTCCCAGCAAATCAAAAGGGAAAAAACATGCCACAAGCAGCCAGGTCCTTGGGTCTGCAGGTGGGCACAGGCAGCATAATGGGCATCTTAGGCCCCTCCTAAGCACCTTGGCTCTGTACTCTAAGGACAAGGCCAGTATCTCCAGAAGGCCTCTTTGGGACAGCAGCAAAGCAACGTGCAGGTGGAAGTCCCTCAGCTCTAGAAAGGCCCAGCCAGAATCCCAAAATGCTTGCCAGCAGAGGAGGACTTACAGTCATATGGCAGCTATAGAAACAGGTCTTCTAGTTCCCAGCTTCACAAGGGACAGTGACACGTGAGTACACACACATACACATATGTTCACCTAGCACAGAAATAGGAAGAGCCAGCCCTGTGAGAGGAAGAAGCTCTTGGGTGTCATATCCCAGGCCCAGCTCAGGTTCCTGACTGAAGACCTAGAAACTTCAGCCATTCTGTCTCGAGTGACTGTCCACATCTAGCCCACAGCTAGCTTGTCATCAGCCTTCATTGCAGCACCATGGAAACAAAGAATCCATCTTTGACAAACATTTACAGATTATCAAATCACAACGGCAGCCCCAGACAGAGCCATAAGTCACCCTAAGCAGCCATTCGCACTGCAGTCTGAGGAGTTTGGGCAGCTCGGTGATGATAAATAACTACTGTCAGCCACCCTGTCCCCCTGTGCAAGATCCGTGTTCTCTGTTGTTCCACACTACCTGGTGTTTAATGACAACACTGTCAGCCCAACATTCAGCCACCAAAGCCACTGCCGCCTCAGACTGTCAGAGCCCTATTAGAGGGAAGATTGAGACCCTACTCTTCCTAAAGTCACTCAAGCAACACAAGCTGCTAGTTCCTGTAATTATTGTGCGCTAGCCATCGATCGTGCATGACACCTGACCCGCCTGTATGAAATGGGAGTAGTTTGCTGTGTGACAGTCGCTATAGATTATGGGGGGGTGGATCTCCCCTCCCCTTCTAACCATCACTCTACCCGACCTTAAAGGCTGGTGAGAGAAGAAGGAAAGATAGTGCCACCCACCATCAGAGAGCTGCCATCAACAGAGTAGAGGTAGGCCTGCCCTGCACTTCAGGGGGCCACTCAGGTAACCCCTAACTGGATTGTGACTGCACCCAGTCAACTTCAGATCCCAGGCGACTAGAAGTAGCCTGTTCCACTTCAATATTCTATAGGGACTTAGGCATATGGATAGCATATGGGAAAGGACCTTCCTTGGTACTGTGAGTCCTAGCTGGATCATGATGGCTTCACCTTGTTGATCTGCTATGACATTAGCTCCAAGTATGCCGAGACATAGTGCACCCTCTGTGGCACAGGACCACCTATAACCTGCAAACCATAATGTAGCACACACCAAAGATGGAAGCCTGCTCCTAAACCTGATGCTCCAATCCCTAAGAACAGTACAGCCCCAACTCACCCAACTGTGCTCATCCTTCCTCCACCATTCCAGTGGCCGAGGGGACCCTGTGACCCTTCTCCTCTCCCTTGGCATGCTTATGTCCCCAAGCCCTCTAGAGACCATGCCCTCACATGGAAGCCAGTCAAACTCACAGACATGCATGGGCAGAAGCGCAGTACCAGAGAACAGGGCCTGCCTGTGTCAACACCACACCTCCAAGCTCTGACTAAGGCATAGGCAGAATGCTCAGGCCCTCCTCATTCAATTTCAGGGGACAGGCCATAGTGACCTTTTAATCCAGATTCAGGTCCGCTCAATTTCTGTTGGTCACAGCTAGCTAAATCCCCAGAACTCCAGGCACTGCTATGTAAATACCAGCATAGTGTTCAAGCAAAGTAGGAGGACAGGGCAAAGGACAGGTTACATCTGAGGCCCCCAGAACCTGAGCTGCTAAAGTCACTAAATGATT
Source organism: Rhabdomys pumilio (assembly GCA_030674055.1). Lineage (NCBI taxonomy): Eukaryota > Metazoa > Chordata > Mammalia > Rodentia > Muridae > Rhabdomys > Rhabdomys pumilio. The sequence goes on along the minus strand of JANHMN010000012.1, from coordinate 26,664,093 downwards.
TCATTGGAAATTTGAGGAAACAGCCTCAGCTTACCCTAAAAAGCCATAGTTGAACCATCATGGGGCTAATTCCCTTCTACCCATATGATGACTCAGAAGTCAAGAGGATAGATCACAAGGCTGAGTGGCTGCCAGATGGCCTGAGGTTCTAACTCCATTTTGTAAACTTCCCCAGAGAGCACAAGCATCCAGCTCACCAGAGCTTGGCCTTCTCTTGGCATCCCTCCTCTTACTACCTGAGTTAGAGCCAGGAAAGATGCTCTGAAAAGAAGCCTGAAAACCACACTCTAAAAAAACAGGTACAACTGAGAGGAAGCTGTATTCCTCTTGTTATCACTGGGTTACCAGGCCCTTCCTGGCCACTCTTCAGTTTCCTTCTGGGTCACCCTGGCCTTCTACTACGGAGCAGTGAGCAAGCTGCAGAAGGAAACCCTTGGAGCTAGATACTAAGTATGCTAAGCCATTGGGAATATATCACTGAGTCTGCACTGTGAACTACACTCTCGGGAAAGAGCTCTCAGAAAACATGTTCACCTGTGCTTCTGCACATTCACACTCGTGTGTGTGTGTGTGTGTGTGTGTGTGTGTGTGTGTGTACACTGCCCACAGAGCTGTCAGTACAGATTGGGGCCTTAAAAAATCAGCAAGAACCTCCCCAACCCCTAACCCAGTGTAGATCCCAGCAGACAGCAGGATTCCTTCCCTGGCCTCAAATGAAGCCCACTGGTAGGATAGGCGCCATCACCCTCAAAATGTGAAAAATATTTCCTTTTCCTCTGGAGTCTCCCAGCCAGTAGCAATGACACAATCTGCTTCAACATTTCCTGGTAACATCCCCTCAGGAGCAAGTAACCTGCTAGGGCTTAAGGCCAGGAAGCAGCAAATGCTATATGAGGCCAGGCAAAGGGTGTCCTGGAGAGGAAGGGTCCTCAACACAACACAGCACCTGTGGAGCCAGGATATCTCTGACCACAGGACTCTTCAATGAAGTAGGAAGAGGGAGGAAAGGATGGAGCAGAAGGAAGTGTGCTGTGGTCTGGGAAGGGCTGAGGGTACAAAGCTCACTAGGTGGTAGTCAACTAGTATTAGACAGACAGCTGCAGTGGCACACTGGTGAGCGGATCTTCAAACAGTACTGACCCTCTCCCACATGCAGCCCTCTAATTCACCTACAGTGCCCAAGGACTGAGGATTCCGGGTGATGTCTCCTTTGGGTTAATGGCACCACAGAGCAGCCTCAGATAGGAGCAGCTAATCCTGAATCATCATAAAACAGTATCAACAACCCAAGCCTGTTCCCATGGTCCCCCTGACCATGAGACCTAAAGAAGGAACCCTGGGACCTGAAGCCTAGATATAAGGGCAGAATAACTACTGCTGCCCCTGCCGTCTAGAAGGCATAGTCAGAAACCAGGTGGGCTTCTCCAAGACCCATGGTGGGAGCTTGCAGGAGACAGACAAGTGTTAAATAGGCCTCTGGAGTTGGGGCAGGTGGGGTCCTGAAAAGAATGAAAGGAGTGAGTGCTCTAGAATGATACCTCTAGGAGTCCAGCATGGACTCCTCTGAGGGCTTGGAGAAGGCTCACAGCACTACTGTGGATGGAGAGTGGCAAATAGATGGTCTGAGTCTGGAAAACAAGTCTCAGGAGACAGTCTCCTAAACACTAGTCTAATTTCAACCTTCTAAACATATGGTGACAACTGTACACAGGACTAGACTTGTGGTGTGGCCATAGCTCAGAAGGGCTTGGTGTCCTCGTGTGAGCTACTCTCAGAATTCCAGGACATCCTGAGACACACACAAGGATTCTGCTGCCAGCTGCTAAACTGTCCAATCCTTCCCCAAAACCTTCTTCTCAGGTGGCTAGGGCTCCAGAAAGTGGCCAATGTCACCACCCAGGATTTAGCCTCTGTACATGACACCAATCCAGCACAGAAGCCAGAACTTCTACCCAGGTTTCCACAGATGTGTGCCCTACCACTTACATGCTCTGCTACTGATGTAGAAAGGGCAATTAAGAAAAAAGCCGCCAGATCCCAATCCAGCCCATGCAGCTTTGAATATACCGTAAAGAGGAAAACTACAGCTTTAGAACTAATTTAGATGAGAAGAGCCCAAAGAATGACAGGAGAGAAGTTGGGTGCCTAACCACAGCACCTTCTGCAGCCTAAAGTACCTTCACGGTCCTGGCTATAAAAGCCTGGGCTCTGGATAACTATCCACAAGGAGGAGGAAGAAAGACCACAGAGAAGATTCTAGTCTAGCCCTATGCTGAACTATACTAGCCAGATCTACCTGACTGAAAAACCCAACTGAGACAGGAGGCCCAGAGCCAGCTGTGCTCCTAAGCCTACTCCCCCACCTCATACCAGCAGAAAACCAGGCAACCTGTGGCTGGTTATGTGATAGGTGCCCAAGGCAGCCTGTGCATTAGTCCCAGGAGAAAAAACTACCCCCTCTGAGTATGTCCATCCAGCCAACATCTCCACCTAGGCACCACCTTCAGGACAAAGGAGGAGAAGCTTCATTCCCTTGCTTGGGGCTAGATGGCTCTGGGACTCAGTACTATGGGAAAGAATGGGGAAGACAGTGGTTGACTTCCCCACAGCAGTGACCCATCAGTCTACCTAAATTAGATGCTTTGTCCTGATTCTGCAGGGTCAGGCACCAGAGGAAATAAGCATGCAGGTCATGAGCAGCTACTAGCCCCTGAAGAAGCCTGAGAAAATTCATGGATCGAAAGTATCAAAACAGAGACTGGGACCTAGGGGCTTATCTCCAAGGCCAGGGTTCCTTCCTGCCAGGCCTGAGAGATAGACACTCAAACAAAGCCACAAATAACTGGACACTTAATGATCACAAGCTGCTGGATTTACAGTCATTGGCCCCAGCTATAGATTTTCTTCACAAATTCCATCAATTTCTATGCATTTAGACTAAATCTTCAATTTGGAAGGCATGAGCCCTAAAACCCCCGCTATATGACTGTGGTACTTTCTTAGCTACTCCTGACCTTGAAGACTTCCTCTGTAGCAGGCTCAGACTAATCCATGCTGCCTCCTCCTCCTCTCCCTCTTCCTCTTCCTCATTTTCCTCCTAGCAAGACACTAGTCTCGTTCAGAGAATGAAGGCCCTTTCCAGTAAACGAGTTATTACTGGCAATACTAAGCCACCACCATGCCCCAGGGTAAGAGATGAGAGATCAGAAAATCCACAACAAGCAGAAAGCCACAGTGAATGCAGTCTCCTCTCCAGGGATTCCTATGCTACCTAAATGCTCTAACAGCAGGAGAGGCACACATAGCCTGGCCCTGAGACAGATCTTGTATCTGAAGATCTTCCTTTGGCAAGATTACCAGAGGGACCCCAGCATTAAGGAAAAGGAAGTCACTCAGTTCTAGATTCCAGTGGGCAAGATATCATGAGAGGGTGGAGCTCCATCCAGGTCAGATGCTCCCAAAGAGGATGTAAGTCAGGAAGACTGCAGATGTCAAAAGGAAGGCCAGCAAGAGGCTCAGTCTGGGGCATTCCAACCAAGAGCATCATGCATGGCCTTCCAGTCTCACCTAGACTCTAACTGCAGTAACTCATTGAGCAAGTACACAGAAAAGGCCTTGCTGGGTCTCCTGGCCAGGAGTGGCCCCATCAGCCCCCCAGCTCTTTTCCCTGGCTGCCTTCTTGACAATAGCACTAGCCTACAGTGGGCAACAAGAGCAAAAAACAAGCTGTTCAGGAAACCCAAGACTCAACCTACCCAGTCCTTGCTTGCTATGGGTTATTCCTACTTATTCTCCTGCTACAATGCCCCTGAGCCAGTCAGCACTTAGGCAAAACATGAATTAGTACTAGGGACCACTCTCCACTCCATCCCAGGCCTGAACATCAGAGACCACTGCCCTGAACCACACCAAAGTCCTGACTCTCCCTGCAGTTCCCTCAGGAGCTGTCAGTGCCCATTACTACCCTGTAACTAGTACTCAATCTCATCCAGCAGCCCACAATATGAGCGAGGCACAAACACGGAAATTTCTCACCCAAGTACAGCTTTATTTATCATTAGTCTCCACTTGGACCAAACTCTGCAGCCTTACACCTCAGTTTAGCTACAGTGGATTCAGAATCCTAACCAGGCAGGACTTCTCACAGGCCTCTCCCAGGGGCCTAGAGGAGAATCAAGGAGAAAGCTGCAGGAGGAAGGCCGCCTCCAGGATCCCAAAAGCTGCCTACCCACCAAGCAACCCTCCCACCACTCTGCTCCAAAACTCTTAGAAGCCACAGGTCAGTGAGCTACACACAGGTCACCAAGACACAGCAGCCTTCTTCTGTTAATGACGGTTTGGGTAGAGCACCTCACACACCCAGCCTGCTGATGAGAAAGTGAGACCAAGGCTTATTAAGCTATATAGTTGACTAAGTAGGTTCTTTTGTTTATTTGTTTGTTTGTTTGTTTTGGGGGGTTTTTTGGATATTTTCTTTATTTACATTTCAAATGTTATCCCCTTTCCCAGTCCCCCCTCCCAATCCTTATCCCATCCCCCGCTCCCCTGCTTCTATGAGGGTGTTCCCTACCCACCCACAACTAAGTGAGTTCTTGTTGCTCACTCTCCTACCTCTTCTGGCATAGATTCTGCTTGCTGGTTTGATGTAAACTTGACACAAGCTATAGTCATTTGAGAAGCAGGAACCTCAATTGAAAAAACACCCCCACCAGAGTGGCTCAGGGTCAAGGCTGTAGGGCATTTTCTTGACTGGTGATTGGTGTGGGAGGGTCCAGCTCACTGTGGATGGTGCCACCTTTGGTGTGGTGAGAAAGCAGGCTGAGCAAGCCATGAGGAAGAAACTGGTAAGCAGCATGCCTCCATGCCTCTGCTTCAGAGTTCCCTCCTCCAGGTTCATACCTTGAGGTCTTGTGATGATTTCTTTAACGATTTCTTGCAGTAATGTGGAAGTCTAAACAAAATAAAGCCCCCCTTCTTGAAGTTGCTTTTGGTCATGGTGTTTGGCTGTAGCAAGAGAAAGCCTAACTAAGATAGACTTCACTCAGCTAAACCGGACCATCAAGCACAGTGAATGAACTCGTGGACAAAGGGAGGTGCTACCAGCAAAGAGCTGGAAGCTCACAAGGCATCCTTGAACCTTAACGGACCTATATCCCAATTCTTCCTGGGGCTTATAGAGCCATAGTCCAGCCAGAACTGCCCAACAAAGAGTCCCTGCCTGGTCAGGACAATCATCCGGTGGCCTAGAAGACTGACTGTGTCATACAACTGAAAGAAGACACCAGCCATCCTCAAGTTTCTTCAGATCTCTTATATACATTGTCTACTACTCTCTACAAAAAACCACACATGAGCAAGTCAGATTTGGCTCAAAACTAAGAAAAGAACCCACACACACACGACGGACAGCAGGATGGCCAGACATCTTAATAATGAATGGTCTTTGAAAGTACAGAGGCAGGTGAGTGCTGAGTTCAGTCTAAGAGAGCATGCAAGACACTTGGGTGGCCCGGGTTCAGTGAGCAACATGAACGGGTTAAAGTCCAGACTTGGACTTGAAACAATGACTGGTTGAAAGCCAGGTGAGTTGTACATACCTTTGATCTCAGCACTCAGTACTCAGGAGGCAGAGCCAGGTAGACTTCTCTATGAGTTTCAGGCCAGCCAGAATAACATTCTTTTCAAATGCAATTTACACAAGTTGAGCTACAAATTTTCAGAAACATCCAATGGCCTGAAATCTAATTGCACACACAAACTGAAGTTAAAAAAAAAACCCATTAGTTAAAATAACTTCAAAATCCCCACATCTGCAAATTAAAAAGTACCTTTTATAACCCACAGGTCAAAGGAAGAAGAGTCACATATTACAAAGTATCTGGAGAAAAACAAAAATAATTAACTTACGTAAAACAGCTAAAGTAAGCCAGCAAGATGGCTTAGCATATAAAAGCTCTTGCCACCAAGCCGGGCGACCTGAGTTCAATCCCCAAAACCCACATGGTGGGAGCCATCCTCTGACCACCACATGCACGATGTGGCACATGTGTCCACACTGTACACATGTATACATACACACACACACACACACACACACACACACACACACACCAATACATGAAATGTAGTAATTTTGAAAAGCTATATCTAGAATGAAATTCTAACAGACTGCACATTTAGAGATCTATAAAGCTTGGGCCCCACACAGTGCCTCCTCAGACCCTCGCACTGACTGCTCTGTGGTAGGTGGGGTCCTACCATAAGCCCCTCCCTGTCTGGTCTCCTTGCTAGCTCATTTTAAGCGCTATAACCCCAACCAATCTTCATTCTCTGGGCAGATCAGAGTCCCTGACATGGGAGTCAGGATAAGCTTACAGCCCCTGCCTTCAGGTACTCACCAACCATGCCCAGTAGCATGATGCCCAGATCAAGTTATGGGTATAGGAGACCATCCTGAGCTAAAACCAGATGAACCCCACCCAGGCATAAAGGAAAGGGCTAAAGAGCGGTTTTAGAGGTTTTATTTTTTGGAGCAGTCTTTTTGAGCAAAGCATATTCTAAGAGACCCTAGACACAGCTGTCAGTCCTAAGGCCCAGAACTACTTGCCTAGCCAGCTGGCTGCTCATGTCAAACTCAGACACACCCTGGCTAAATGTCATTGTTGGGCTCCAGCACAGGTGTCAAACTGCGTTTCTGTGCATGCCTCAAGCAGCAATGGCAGCCTAATCTCTAGCCCCATGTAGCATACCTGCTCGTTTCCACAAAGCCAGCTCATGGAGGGAGAGAGACTCCCAATTCAGCTACTTAGCCCAGAACCCTCAGCAGGCATCTCCTATCCCTCACAGGCCTGCTTGTCCTCCTCAGCCAGCACTGGCTGGGGTGCTGCCCAGTAGAGCTCTACAGGAATAACACCCTTTCTATTTAGTGTCCTTGACCAGAGGGACCAGGTCAGGTCCTTTCACTGAGTGAAGGCAAACCAGGAAGGCTCCCTGGCAAGGGGACAAGAGGAAACCCTGCCTATCCTAGAACACTGTGTCCCAGCTACCCAGCTGCTTTCCATGCCCAGCTGTCTTAAGCAGAAAAATATTCCTCATGGAATGCTCTCAGGTCCATCATGAGCACACCCCTCTATGGCAGGCATCTTCCAGCATCATTCCATGGGGCTCATGTCCCTGAGCACCAATCAGTGCTGCTGCCCCTGGCTCTGCATGGTTCCAGAGGAAAGGTTCTCCCCACCTATGGAAAAGTAGACCAGAGAAGAGCCCTTGAACAGCCGAGTCATGAATGGGTGACCCAGGTTCTCTGGCACATTATGCCATCATTGTTCTCCATCATGTGAAACAGCTGAAACAGCTTGACTTGGGGATTCAGAAGGGTTGTCTGAATCCGTACAACATGGTCTGCTGAATCCATGCAGGATATCTAGGTTCTAGCCCCAAACGCCATTAAGAAGCGATACTGGCAGGGATCTATTGTAGACACAGTGCCACAGACAAAGCAGCATTCACAGGAACAAGCCGGGTGGAGGGCCTCTCTCAACAAGAGGGCTGTGCTCTGGGCTCACAGAGTACTGTAACCTGGCCCATTACAGTGAGATTGAGTGCATTCCTAAGACCACCAACCACCTGAGACTAGCCAACAAACAGAGCCTCTTAGAAAGCCCACTACCATAGCGCAGCCCAGCACAGGAGGGCCATACTAAGGCTGGTTCACGGGCTGTGTCCTAGCCCCTGACTCTATCCCACACTCATAACACAGGTTTGGGTATGGGCTCCTTTCCTGGCCCACCTAAAACCCTGTCACTATGTCCTGATCCCTGTAACCCACCACAAACTAGTTCTAGCTCCACATGAGGGGTGTTTGCCTACAGCTGGTACCTACCCACTGCCAGGTACAAAACAAGGGGTGAGTATACTAAATGGTATCCACATGCCTGTAGGCCTTGCTGACTGAGCTTGAGGACAGATCAGGCCATGGGGATTAGTGTCTAGGACAGTTCTTACACCATGTTCTCGGAGAAAACTCCTGGGTACTCAGTCATGTGACCTCAAAGGAGTCATCGGCATCTGTGGGTTCTGACAGCCCAGCAAGAGGCTGCTGGACAAAGCTTAACTCTGCAGCCCAAAACCTAGTATGAAGCTAACCTCTTGGGACACTTAAGCCAGTCCGTGCTCAGTGGCCAAGGTGAAGTATTTGATTAAAAGTCAGTCAGGACATAGAGCAGATAGGCAATTCTTTGACCAGGAGGAAAGTGAGTGTCACTTTGATTTTCAGACTGTCCTAAGCCAGAGAAGAAGGCCTGCTCTCTTAAAAGATACAAGCTCCAGTCACCCTGATACCACCACCCTTCCCAAGCCAGGAGTCAGAGGGGCAAGCTCACCAGGAGTAGCACACACATGTGTGTTCATGCCAATTCTTGTGGAATAATTAATTAGCATGGTTGCAACAAACGTAAAATTGGAGGCCTCCAGCGTGCCTGATAATTTATGCAAGATCCAAGGATCGCTGCGGATGCCTTTCTCAGATCCTAATTCAGCATTTTCTTTTTTCCCTTATGAAAGCAGGACTCCAGATTTAACTGTTCTCATGCCCTTTAACAGTGTTTGCCATAGCCATAGTAAAATCGAACAGTCCAGCTGCATACCAGTGAGGCACTGGGTAGGGCTTCCCAGGCGCAGCAGCAGCCACCACATAGCCCAGAGCAACACTACACTGGTCTGAAACACCCGAAGGCTCTAGCTCCTTGATCAGCACAGAGACCCTGGGGCCAGTCAATTCTAATTTTACAGACATATTAAAAAAAAAAAAGTCAGTAGCACAAAGAACACAGACGATCCAACCTCCCTCAGCAAGACGACGGCACCAACCAGCATAGAGAGGATGTGTATTTTATGTGTACAGTATCTTAGGCAAATTCTAGAACTTCAATACCAGACTTGGCTGCTCCCAGCACCCACCATTAAAGGATGTCTATCAAGCCTGGCCTCTTACCCAGATCCCTGGCCCTGAGCCCTTCCCCACCAGGTACAACAAGCCCTGTCCGATTAGCCCAACAAGTACCTGAGGCTCCAGTGCACTTCCAAAACCCTTCCCCTAGCATCTGCTGCCTCTCTAGTTATGACTAGAGAGAAGGCAGCATGCACCCTAGCTCTCTAACGGGGCTCTGACTGAAGCTCCCTGCCTCCCTACCCTGGGCTGCATTGGAGAAGGCAGTCAGCCAAGACCACCAAGAGATATTGCCCAAGCCTAGGTCAGGTAGGGAAAGATGCCGTCACAACCAAGCTGCCACTCCTAACACTGTGCCACCAGTCTCTGCTCTCTGGCTGAACTCCATTGGAAGTCAGATCCCCAGAGGCCACAAGGCTCAGGGCCAAGCAAAGGATCGGGCACCTGAGAGACTGCAGTTCACACTGCTGCTGTATAGCCAGCCTGTGAGCATTCTCGTCTGCCAGGCTTCCTGCTCCCAGATTTCCCCAACTGTGATACAAGTGGTGAGACAATGCCATGCCACAGTCAGCGGTGTTATGGGATGGTCATGAACCCTTCTGCATGCCACTACTGGCTCCCACCCACCAGGAACATTTGGCACAAGGCAGGAATAACATGCCGACAGGCAGGCCTGCTGTTTCTCTGTGCAGGTCAGTGCCTTTCACTCTCATCCTCAGATGCTGAATATAGTGAAGCTCCTATAGTCCTGGGCCTTGGAAGGACCTGAGATCTCCCAGTGAGCAGTGCTGCTCTCAACAGGCAATCAAACACACCATGATGAATGAACACCTCTCTTCCCACATACTGACCAAGTCCTACCCAGCTTAAGTCAGATGAAACAGGTATCCCCCGACCAGCAAGGCTTGCTCAACCAATAAAAGCTTTGGGTTGAAGCCAGAACTGACTTCTAACACATGTGGTGACAGAATTAGAGAGAACAACCATCACCCAGAATATTCTGCAGAAGGAAACCCTGTCCCAAACAGTGCTTTTGCAATGGAATAAGCTTCCTTCCTCTGGCTCTGCACCAAGAGACTCACATCTATGTGACAAGAGTAGGACAAAGCCCTCAGACAGAACCTTTCTAGTAAGGCAATACAGACAATTAACACAGAAATCCACATACTGCAGAAATGAAGCAGAAAGCAGGAGTGCATGGTGATCTTAAAGCAGATAGGCTTGGAAGGCTGACCACGGGCACTTAGCGGTTACCTGAATGAAGGCAGGGGCCCTAGATATCTGAAGGAAGAGGACCACACTGCAAAAAGTAGGCAGATGTAGAGTGTGGAAGTATGGCTAGCCAGAGTGAGTGGGGGTCTACTCACGGAAAAGAAACATCTGGCTGGAGACGGGCAAAGTCTCCAAAGGCAGGGCCTATTGAAGAGGCAAAGTCTAGTGTCTGGCCAGAATAGGTGGGACTTGGCTGAGATGGGTAGGATCTGGCCCATGAATGAACAAGTCCTGGCCAAGAAGGAGTAAGACTTTCAAAAAGGGGCAGGCTTTTAAAGGACAAAACCTAGGCAGAGAGAGGGCAGGCTTAATCAGAGGCAAGATCCCCATAGTACTTTGGCATAGGAGGAGAAGTGAAAGTCAGGATGGCGGCTCATGCCTATAATCCCAGCACTGGGAAGCAGAGGCAGGAGGTTCAAGAACATCCTTAACTACATATTTAGCCTAGGCTGCATATACAGCCTAGGCTTTAAAACTAAGTAGGATGAAGTAGGAAGGGTAACTAATCCCAGCTACCCAGGAAGCTGAAGCAGATCACAATCCAAGGCCTCTCTGGGTTCCAGTGTGAGCCCAAGGCCATGATAAAAAACTTCGTAACACACTGTCTAAAAATAAAAAGTGAAAAAGAGAACTGAAGCAGAGCTCAGCAGGAGAGCATGTGCTTGGGTACGTTCAAGGCCCTGAGTTCAAGCCCCAGTTTCCCAGATGAGTGGACAAACTTAATTGTGAAGCTATGAGTACAGGAGGAAGATGGAGAGGTTTCCTCCCAAGCCCAAAACCACCTGGCAAGCAGCCACTTCCCCAGAACAGCTAAGGCAAAATGACAACAACAACAACAACAAAGCATGATTCTGAAATGGCCCATACATACCAAAGCAGCCTGCTTAGGAACTCTGTCAGGGCAGGGGATGCGAGAGGTCAAAGAATGGCTGACGGGCAGGGCCTAAAAGCACACACAGTCAGGTCAACAGGCTTGAAAGCATTCGTCTATACAGCCAGGAGGAACAATGGAGAAGCTGTCCTACCACAGTATGAAGGCAGGCCTCACCCAGACACCAAGAAAGACTGGCCAAAGCTTTGGGGAGGCTGCCTTCAGGATGTCTAGAAGCTGGAGGGTAGGGTCAGCTCTTAGAGAACACTGACCATCCGAGGGGTTCCCAGCCCTCAGATTGGTACCAGTCCTAGGCTGAAGATGGCAAAAGAGCTACCCAGTTTGTAGTAGAGTGAGTGAGGCTAAAAGAGCTTACACTAGGAAGACTCCCCTCAGTACTTCCTTAAAAGCCATTGAATGTGAGAAAGAACACCCATCCCAGCAGACTCTCGCCACAAGCAAGACAAGAGGACCATCACCAATCTGTGATCTGTGGCCAGTCAAGGGGCCAAGACCCTTCCTTACTTCTATGCCAGTGACCAAAAATGAGCGGTCACTCTGTTTCTTATCTATAAGCATTGGCAGTGAAAGCCTAGGAGGCTGGTAGGTTTCAGTTTGCACGAAATCACAGTGAAAATTCACCTAGTCCTTATTATCCAGCCCTCTAGCAAGCCCTAACCTGAACTGACTCTGTAGAAGAGGCCGACCTTAAGCTCAGAGACCCACCCACCTGCCTTTGCCTCTAGAGTGCTAGGACTAAAGGCGTGTATCACCACGCCCTGACAACTCATTTTATTTTTAACTCTGTGTGTGTGTATGCATGTGCGGGCACACGTGCACGCATGTGCACACGTGTGTATACATACTTGAATATGGGCATCCATGGAAGCTGGGGTTGTCAAGATTTCCCTAGAACAGAAGTTATAGGCAGTTGTGAGCCACCTGACTTGGGTGCTGGGAATCAAACTGGAATACTCTAAAAGAGCAGTGTACCCTCTTAACTCCTAAGCCATTGTCCCAGCCTTGTTTTTTAAAAACATTTTATTTTAAATGATCACTGTATGTGTGTCCATATGTGGCTATATGTACATGAATGCACACATGCATGGAGTTCAGGAGAGGGTGACAGATCCCCTGGAGATGAAGTTAAAAGCAGTTGCAAACTAAACTTGAGTCCTCTGCAAAAGCAATAATGTTTTTAACTAAGCCCCAAGACCAAAAGTTTAACATAGTTGTCGGAAGAAAGACAGGCAATGGCCACATATCTGCCATGGTCACATAAAAGAGGAGGTTTTCCTATCCTGAGAGGTGATGACACATGGCCTGTCTACCCACAATGGTTCTTTCTTAGCAATGGACAGCTAATGCTTCCAAGAGGCTATTGGTTAGAAGCCCAGGACTTACTGGTACTAAGCTGCTACCTAAGCTAGAGCAGCAGGTGCTATATCAGGTTAAACCAAACATGCACACAGCTCAGGGAGCCAAGCCACATACTAGGCCTAGGCCACGCCTTATGTGAGTAAGCCTGGGAGCTCACTCCAAGCCTCCCAGGTCCCATATCCCCACACCGACCAGAGGAGGAGCATTACATGCTAACTACCAATCGCCACATCCCTAAAGGTTCATCTCCTCTCCCCAAATGCCTTTTCTAACATTTGTCCACAGGAGGCCGACTGAGCAGGTCTCAGCAGCAGACCGAACACACGTGCCTCCTTGACCACCTCAGGGCAATCTTGGGGGCTCATCCTACCCCATAACCAAAGGCTGACCAGAAGAGAGACACTCCATCAGACTGGAACTTTCCTGATACTCTCAGTCCCCAGGCCTGAGCAGCCCCATGGCTGCTGAACAATGCAGTTTTGAATTCAATTAAAGCGATTATCTGTTGTGCCAAATAAATTGTGTACAGCATATATCCTGCAGCACTTTACACCTCCAGGCTCATTATTCCCTAACTGTTTCCTCCTGTTTATGCGCTCTCAAATTAAATTGCTGATAATACGCGCCAAAATAAAAAATGAGCGCACCTTGTCCCAAGAAAATTGATTCTCCTTCTCCTGAACTGGCGATTGCCAGGTTTTATATACTCGGTTCCTGGTGATCATTAGTAATTCAATTTTCTTTTTATTAGCCCCCTTATCTGCTGAGCAATATAGTGGCAGCGCTGACCTCTTTCGCACGGGTAAATGTTTAAAATCTTTTCCCTGATTAATTTTGCCAGTTAAGAAAAAGAGGAGAAATGGCCCGGCTCTTAGCCATCACAATGAATAAAGCTTAATGTTGATTGTGATGGAATTTCTAATGCCAGGGAAATTGATTGAACGCGGCAATTACGCTGCAAGAGTAACTCGAGGGAGATGGGATCGCTTTCTTCTGGCCGTAGCCTTTTGGTTATTTAAAACAATCCAATTTGCAAGGATAATTATGTATTAGTGTTTTATCTGCCACTTGAAATGAACAGGGGAGTTTCGATACTGGCCCGGCATTAGCAGGTTATTGCTGCAAATTACTTGATATCTGCTTTCTTTCACATAAAGAGGAAATTAGGCAATCAATTACCAGAAAAAGGTGGATGGAGGGATAAGAGGGGCAAGTGCGCCCTCTGCTGGCTACTAGGCCACACAGTACTGGCTGCTAGGCTACACAGTAGTGCTGACTAGGGACCTGGAAGAGGAGCTGGCCAATGCCTTAGCACACAAAGTCTACTGAACCATCAGGTCCCTCCCTAGACACCAGGGTGCTCGCACCAAGAAAAAAAAATCTAGAACTAGGGACAAGTGTTGTCTTGAAGCGAAGAAGAAAGAAAGACTCTAAGCACTAGCTTAAGGGGTAGCCCCTATCCAGACCCCATGTACTGCGAGATGCAGCTGCACCTGCTTGGAAATAGAAAAACTCTAATCAGCAATATGGCAAGACTCCAGCCCAGGGAATCAAACAGGCTGGGCAGAGCTTTGATCATCATTCAGGCTAGGATACTTAGACAAGCAAGGAAAGAGGCAGACAGTAAGTCTTGCAAGAGGAGCTGAGGAAACCACAAGCCAGTTCCTAGAGCAAGCCAAATCCACCCAGGCTCCAGTCTAGAGGAATTACTACCGTCAGTCCCATCTCCAGCCTCCTGGACTCAGCCCACCCTGTGGTCTCCATCTAACTAGAGTAGTCGAGAGTAGTAGTCTCTGGAACCACTACCTGAGCAGCACAGGCTCAGCATCTCCTATTTCACAACTTGTTTGCTGCTCAGATAATGATCCTCCCTTGAGCTCACACACAGAAGGCCTTGCATGCTAGCCATCCTGACTCACTGTCTACTCCAGCCTGCTAGCCCAACCCTGTTACCTGAGATTCCCGAGAGCAGCAACACAAGCTGTCTCCTGGCTCCCTCTTCTATCCTTCCCTGAAATCACAGAACCCTTTCCTTACTGTGGCACACAAGAGCTTCCCCCATTACTTAGTGGCCTTTCCACTGAGGTAATCCCCTTTTCTGATCCTGTATAGCAGCACACTGGCTGCATGGTCTTCCTTCGGATCTGTGTTCCACCAGTGCCTTCACCTGCACAGCTGAGCGCTATTCCCTCTCCTCACTCAAGTCTCCTCAAGAAGTACTCCTAATGCCTGCCTAGTGTTCACACTCTCTCTGTAGCCCATAACTATACACTTCTGCTTTCTTGTTCTCAGGACACCTGGACCACCCAAAGCCAACTGCCCGGGCTGTTGACAGGAGCTCAGGCTTATCTCCAATAGAATCAGTATCCCCAGGAACCAACATGACAATTCCTGGCCCCAAGGTGCCCATCAAATGTTTGGTGGGTAAGCAGGTGAATAATAGAGAGACTCCTCAGAGCCTTTCCTGCAACAGAAATACCTGGGGCACTATGCAGTCATCACATCTGTCTACAATTAGAGGCTATCCATTCCTCCACCTGTAGTAGAGGCGCCACCAACAGTTTCAAGAGCCCCTAACACATCCAAGGCATCCACAGGTAGAGCCACTGAACTCAAGACCCCTCACCCTTCACTCTTCTCTGGCCACTTGTGGGGCTGGGGGCCACTGTGACAGCCACTACCAGAAGGAGACAATCTTTGCTGTTCCACAGACTTTACCTCACAGACACAAGCAAGTGGTGCCATCCTAGAGGATTCCAGTAAGGAGCCCACAGCCCTTCCTCACACTCTGTCAGGGAACAACGCTAGCAGACTTTCCATCTTCTTCACCCAAAGCTGTAAGCCTCTCAACCCATCCTTCTCAAATGGCCAAGGTGAACCCAGTCATGTTCAGCCCGCCTCTCTCTCCAACTTTCACTTGGGTCCCAGATCCCA
The DNA here is from genome assembly GCA_030674055.1 of Rhabdomys pumilio. Classification (NCBI taxonomy): domain Eukaryota; kingdom Metazoa; phylum Chordata; class Mammalia; order Rodentia; family Muridae; genus Rhabdomys; species Rhabdomys pumilio. The sequence continues at coordinate 26,648,689 of JANHMN010000012.1, read as the reverse complement.
CCCTCTTAACATGATTCCTAATTATCCCAGTAGAGTGCAGCCCACCCTCAGCCAGCACCTAGAGCTTTCCTCCTCATCATACCTTCCTTGGTGGAGAGGTGGGTCCGGCTGGATGGCATGCAGCACAGCCGGTGCCTGTTGACCTGCATCAGACCCTTGTGGGGAGTCTTCCTTAGAATGGGGCTACTCTTCCCCCGGAGGACCTGTCTCCGTCGCTGGGTAAGATGGCTTTTGCTGGTGGTGGCAGCTGAGGGGCTGTTCTTCTTGTCTCCAGAAAGGCTATGAAGATAAAACACCAACAAACTAGCAACAGGCTCACTGGGTAGACCTGCCCAAGCACTTCCGTCAACTGGAGACAGCACAGGTTGCAATGTTCTCCAAGTAAAGGAGAGCAGAGTGGTTTCAGACCCTGACCCTGTCCCTGTCCCTGTCCCTGCCCCAGCTCTTCTCCAAGCCAATGAACTTTTAGTGCAAGACTACAGGAAAAGGTGGA